>JAPVLO010000081.1:2530000-3748750 GCA_027257055.1 Cephalopachus bancanus | reverse complement strand
AAGTGTGATCATAGATTGTTTGATATCATCTTTATAAACTGCGGCAAGAGTTAAAGTTCAATATAGAAATTATAATGGGTTTCACATATATTAATGGTAGGAAAAATATTTCATGAAGGAGATGATCTATGTGCTGATCTGTGAAATATGGAAGGGTATCCCTGTAAGAAGAGTGAGAATAAAAGGGAAGACAGATTAGTCTGAGAAGACTTAATTGCATGAGGAAGAGCCAAAATCCAGGAGACAGCTGAAGAGATTTTTGCCAGTGAGGAGTCTGAGATATAGTTGGAAGACCAGGCTGAGGCTACATCTCAAAAGGTCAGAAAAGGAGTTTGTACTTCAGTTGCTAGACAAGACAAGGACACTGGGGTATTAAATAATTAGAGCTATGTCTCAGGAAGATGGATTAGGCAGTGTAAAAAATGAGTTGGGAAAAGAGGGTTTGGAGAGTAGTAGAGTATCAACCTTCCCCAGCCTTAATGTCCATGTCTGCCAGCTGAGAATGATGATGTTCTCTGTAGGGTTTATTATGATAATCAGAGGAAGCCATGTCTGTAAACAATGGACATGCTTCTGGCATAAAGTAGATATCAAGAAGATCCTTCTCTTTTTCCAAATTTCTCTTCCTACAGTTGACTTTCAATTCCCAAAATAGCATATCTTTGACATAACTGGAAGCAGATAACATACTGGATAGAAAACATGCCAGCAATCTATATAAAAACAATTGTCAATGGTTGTATATTAAAAATATTTAAGGACAAGAGGAGAAAACTGTGTGGGGAGTGGACAGGCTAAGAAATACCATTATAGTATATAGGCTCTGGTTCTCAGCATTCAAGTAATTAGCACATATTGACAGGGTGAAAGCGGCCACCCAGCCTCTCTCTTTGAAGGGGCAGAGGTCATTGACAGCTGGTGCTTGGGCTTTTGGAAGGGTATTCTGCTTGAGACCAGCTGGGGGAAATGGATCCCCAGGAAGAGTGGTCACTCGATGATGAGAGCTCTGTTCCTTTTTCTTGTAAACAGTGGACACCCTTGAAGGCCCATCTGCACTGTTCCAATACATTCTGCACCTGGGTTTTTGTTTTCTTTGCTAAAGAACAGTTGCCTGGTATGCATCAAGAGTTCCCATCTGTCTCACAGATAGTCATGGAGCTCTTGACTGTGTGCATTTTATCTGAGGATGAGTGCCTCAATTCATTCCCACTTCCAAACAAAATCTCACCCTGGTCCCAAATCTCAATGTTATGAATGTTTCAGTGGCATAATCTGATTGTAGCAAAAAGAAAAGAAAAGAAAAAGAAAAAAATACATACCTACATAAGACTTAAAAATTATATCCTTCTTGTTTGGTCATTTAATTAAAGACTCATACTTCTTCAGACTTCAACTTCAGAGTTTTTTGGTAAACTGCTGTTTCTAGGGAAGCAGTGTTCCTCTAGAAATTCCAAAAGACCTTACATTTGTCACTTAATGAGAAGTATTGAAATTTTAATTTTATTAAAGTTAAAATAGTAGGGTTCCAAGAAGTAAAATATTTGCCAATACTCCTTTTGAAAGCCAGAGAAGTTAATGGGCAGATAATTAATGAATCTATAAGTTCTCAAATCCTAACTGTCTTCTCCTGTTTGCAATGTCTCTCTGCTGTTTATGCTTGCCTGGTTTGTCGCATACAGAGTGTTATGCCTTTCACAAAAGGCATTTGATTGAAAAGTAAGTACACTTCTGCCCTTTCTTCAAGAAAAAAGAGCCAAAGAGGAGTTTTTGATCATCCTTAGAAACTCTGCCCAGTGGCTTATCATCGTGAAAATGTGTTTGCTCTGATCACTGGAGGCAGCTGAGCACAGCCAGGGCTCCTATCTAGAGCTAAGAAAAATAACAATGAAAAGAGAGTTAAGTTGTCTTGATAGACAATAGGCTCCAACATTTTTTGCTAAACCTTACCACTAGGTGGCAAATTCTTTAGCCAGGAGTAAGCTGATACTTTTTCCTTGGTTCTATAACAGCATTGGCAGGACAATAGGAAATCTAATTGCACATCGTGATCTAGTGACTCTAAGTGCCTTTCCACAATGAAGGAGGAGTCACTGAAACATTGCTCAAATCGAGTTTTTTTTTTTTTTCTTGAGTTGGAGTCTCACTCTGTCACCCAGACCGGAGTGCAGTGGCTGCTCCCGGCCACTGCAGCCTCGACCTGCTGGGCTCCGGCGATCCTTCCGCCTCAGCCTTCTGAGTAGCTGGAATTACAGGTGCACGCTACCACGCCCGGCTAATTTTTTTATTTATTGTAGAGATGAGATCTCGCCTGCCCAGGTGGGTGTCGAACCCATGGGCTCAGGCAATCCACTCACCTCAGTCTCCCAAAGGCACGGGATTACAGGCTGAGCCACTGAGCCCGGCTTCAAATCGAGTTTTGAGTTGCATTGTCCGGCTGTGCTCAGATGAGCAGGCTGATTTTACAAAGAAATGGATGACAGAAAATCCATGTATGTTTTCAATAGAATTCTACTTAGTTTGTCTCTGTCCAAGTAGCTTTACTCTAAAAATGGAGGATAATAGGTACTTCACAGTGTCATCATGAAGATTAAATATAATAACCATTGAAATGTTACCTGGCACATACCTGATCCTCAATAAATATTTGTTCAAAGAGTGACTGAATCAGTGAACAACCAAAGGACATGTGGATATTGTTTCTCTGAAATGCTTTGAATTGAGCATTGCCTTGTCCAAAGTATGAGAGGTTTAAGATTATTTTAGAATAAAACAAAGTATATGAGGCTCTTTAATAATATACAAAAATAATTATAGCTTAAAATATACTCTTCCAAAATGCTCTGTTAAAAGGTGGTCTACTGTCTGAAAATACCATTAGAAAAGGGTAATTTATTACTCTAGGTCATACATGAAGATCTCTTGTAAATGCAAAGAATCATGGTAATTTGCTCTTACTATATAATTTTGTCTTTGAGTTATTCTTTCAGGACACTGTAATTGTAGATGATGGAAAATAAAGTGTAGAATGCACAGTAGTATTTAACTTAAATAAAAGTTAAAATATGGATACTTTTAAGTAGTGTAAATCCATGTCCGAGTGTTCTGAACAATTAAATAAGTCTGTTCTGTGCTTAAGAGAGCTTCCCAGGCATAGTCACATGTCAGTCAACTTGCTTCCAGTGCACATGGTAAGAAGCTTTCATTCTATCATGAAGAAAAGCCACATAAATGGAAAGATGAGGCCATATGTTCTACAATGTTTAAGAACACATTTCTACAAGCTCTGTCAGTCATGTTCCAATACTCACATTTCACTAACAAAATTCATTCAGAACAAAACAAACTCTTGCACAATATTGCCCCATCAGTCTCAACTCTTCAACTTCATTCATTTTGGAGATGGTATAATTGCAGTATTACTATTCATGTATTTCAGAGCAAAGTCTCCTAAAACACCTCTCAATGGAGTCAAATTGAACATGTTTTGGTCTGTTTGTTCCTTTGATGATATTTCCTTCTGTTTGACTCATTTTGCCTTTAACCACTGTCTTACATACATTTTTCTATGCAATGTTCCTGTAAGTTGGGTTCATCCTGAAGATGAAGATGATGAGGCTCCGAGAGGCTATATGTCCTCACCCATACAACTCTTCTTACTCAACAAAATTGAGATTTGAATCTGGGTATTCTGACTACAAGTTCAATGCTTACACCACAAAGTCTGTGTGGGCTCAGGAAACAATATGAAGATAAATTGAGTTTTAGCTCTAAAGAGGATGGTTACTCAAGTCCTATGTTGGTTCTAACTGCAGGAATTAGTAAAGAAACACATACTAGGCAGGTTAAGACAAGAAAAAAAAGCTATTTGGAATAAGTTAAGAAACAGGGAAACAAGAAAAACAGAGGGAAAACTGAAGCGAGGAAGGGAGAAGAAAGCAGAACCACATGTCAGTTTTAAGATGACCATGTGGTATCCCCTTCCTTCCACATCTGCACAGCTCACGACAGGTCGAGTTGCTTCTATCTCCTGCTTCTAGAAAATACTGTATTTTTCCAGTAATTTTTCTTATCACATTGTATCATCATTACTTTAATAATTTTTCCTGTTATTTAGAAAGCCCCATATTGGTGGTGATATCTTTCATACCACTGAGTTGGTATGTACTATGTGCTCATTAGATACGTTTCAAACACATTAATTATTAAGTAAGAAATTGTGCAATACCTCAGACTGCTTAGATGCCATGGAATTTTGCCCACATCTATTCTACAGGCAAGGAATCTGGAAGCTGGAAGGTTTGCCTAAGTGAATTTAAAATGTTTGGATCCTTGTACCTCTATAGTAAAGTTTGAAGTCTGGTAGTGTGATATCTCCTGCTTCGTTTTTTTTTTTTTTTCTTGCTGAAGATTGTTCTGGCTATCTTGGTCATTTGTGTTTCCATATGAATTCCTGTATTGTTTATTCTAGCTCTGAGAAGATTGTTGCTGGTAATTTGATGGGTATTGCATTAAATCTGTAGATTGCCTTAGGTAGAATGGACACCTTTATAATGTTGATTCTTCTAATCCATGAGCATGGGATATTTTTCCACTTGTTTGTGTGATCCTTGATTTCTTTGAGCAGTGTTTTGTAGTTTTCATTGTAAAGGTCTTTTGCATGTCTTTGGGTTTCTGTTTGTTTATTATTGGAGTAAAGAAATGCGATTGTCTTTTGCACATTTATTTTATACCCTGAGACTTTGCCAACGTCCTTTATCAGTGCAAGGAGGCTTTTGACAGATTCTCTTGGGTCTTCAAGGTACACAATCATGTCGTCAGCAAATGGGGATAACTTGACTTCCACTTTTCCTCTTTGGATACCCCTGATCGCCTTCTCTTTTCTGATTGCTCCAGCTAGGACTTCCGATACTATATTGAACAGGAGGGGAGAAAGTGGGCATCCTTGTCTTGTTCCAGTTTTCAAGGGAAATAATTCCAATTTTTGTCTGTTTAGGAGTATGCTAGCTGTGGGTTTCTCGTAGATGGCTTTTACTATTTTGAAGTATGTTCCATGTATGCCTAGGTGTTCGAGGGTTTTTATCAGGAAGCGGTGCTGGATTTTATCAAAAACTTTTTCTGCATCTAATGATATAATCATGTGGTTTTTGTTCTGACACCTGTTGTATCATAATACTGTAAGAAAAGGATTGAGAGTGGTGGGAAACTATGGGGGGGAGGGAGGGTAAGGTAGGTGGGATTCATGGTAGTAAATATCTGTCTGGGGATGGGGAGACACCCCTTATCAACAAGGGTGCCTGAACGAAATATATCTGTATACCTAACCCTTAACTGTACCCCACAATACCAAAATAAAAAATATTGATTAATAAAAAAATTTAAAAAAGTAAAGTGTTTGAATCCTTAAAGACTTGCCATTTGACCTGATTAAATATTTGTGTCATTAAATATGTAATGGATATTGAACTCTTCCAATGAAAAGAAGAGACAAGTCCCTCTCTGTTGAATTTTGTGTTTTTTTCTGAATGATCACTGATTATATTCTGTTTCTTTATGGTGGAGTTTTGAAATTACATAATTGGACATGACTCATGATATACTCATATTAGAAAGTGGGTTTATTTCATAATACTGGATCTGTTTGGCAGTGGAAAGTTTATTTCTTCTTCACTAATTTGATTAGGAAGCCCTTGTTTTATTCTTCTATAATAATAATGGCTCTAATGTTTTTTGATCTGTGCCCGAGGTCATTTATACCTCAAGAGCCTTTACACATCTTTTCTATTTTGTTTCACTTCCTGAGTTTAAGACCACATCTATTAAAATATTAGGTAATTAAATGAGAAAATAGAGAAGACAAAAAAGTCTCCCCGGGGACAAAAAGTCTTTTTGAGTTTTAAGTTATAACTTATAAGAAATATTTGAACTTTATAGAACCCTAGAAAAATTCATTTAGGACTTCTCCCTCTCCCTACTATTTAACTCTTACTTAAGCTGGAAAAAAGCATGTGTTTTAAGACCACAGAACATCATAAAATGCAACTATTCAACTAATTCTGTTATTTTTTGCCTGAATATATAATATGGATCATGTTATGAACATTAATCTCCAACAAGTAAATACTTTGTTTTTGTTAAAGCTTAGACTCCCTTTAAACATTTCTGAGCGTCTGAGACACTAATCCTACTTCACCTGCTGAATAGTCCAGAATTGGTCTTAGTTAATGAATAGGCCTTTCAATCAGATTAAGTTTGAATTGAAAAAAAGCTGGATGTGAGTGCAAATGTTTGTGTACATGTCTTTGCTTTAACAATGCATTTTGAGTTGCTAGAAAGTCTTTCAAGGGGCATCTTCTGATTGTGTGTGCAGACATAGAGTTCTCCATGTGGAGGCTGTGCAGTTGCTAGGCTGGGATAGGGCTTGGGACTTCTGCGGAGAAGGTAATATTTATAAATAAGAGTATTTGGTCTAGTATATCTTTCCTTTATATAGTGTGGCATATTGGGGCTTGTATTATTTCTTTGCCCTCCCCACTTCTTCTTCCCCTTTCTCCTCCTCCTTCTCTTCTTCTTGAAGTCTCCAAGTATTGACTCGTGCAGGTTTAATACTGCTGTCTTACTGCTCTCTATAGGTATTTAACAAGTTCTGTTTAGAGGGTTGACTTATTCTCAACCAGGCTGAGAGCAGCCAAGGGAAGTCATGAAGGCACACCAGAACCACATGGAGAAAGAGGGCAGCGTCTCTTGAAGATGCTGAGCTTATGGCAGTCATAACTGATAGAGTGAGGGTGGGGATATTGGGGAAACAAAAATTAAGACTACAGTCCTGGACTTTTTTCTCCTTGTGAAGATTATTTTTCTATTGCCAACTTTGGAATATCTCAGTTTATATTCAGGAAATAAAGATAGCAGTCTCATCACCAGATGCTGAGCCAACAGTGGGAACATGTGTAAGGGAGAACAAAGTAGTGTCCTTTGTTCGAGACCAGCCTGGGCAACATGGTAAACCTCGTCTTCTCTACAATAAATAAAAAAATTAACTGGGTGTGGTAGTGTGCACTTGTAGTTCCAGCTACTTGGAAGGCTGAGACAGAAAGATCGCCTGAGCACAGTAGGTAGAAGCCGTGGTGGCTGGGAGTGTGTCACTGTATTCCAACCTGGATGACAGAGTGAGACTCCAACTCAAAAAAAAAAAGAACTTTGAAATGATAAGAAAAAAATCAATATTTAAATCATGTGACAATTTACAAGACACTTTAACACATGCTTTATTCATAATTTTGTAAGAAGTATATGATTACTATCGTCTTAATTTTGTGAAGAAATAATTGTCCTGGTGACTCAACCTAGATGATAGAGGTAAACAGATTTGTTGTTGTTCTGACTTAACAGCAAATGCTCTTTAAACTATTATACCACATGGTGTTTGTATTTTTTATCTTTTCCTTAAAATTTTCAGCCTATGAAATATTTAAACATACACAAATTTCAAAAAATTATATATATTCTGCTTCTAAATAAAATGTCATTTTAAAACTGTATTTACTTCAGCCTTCTCTTTTTTCCAAACTCTTGCTTTTGAACAGTATAAGAACATTTTCATTGTTCAAAAACTCAAATAATATAAACAAATATACATTGAAAAGTGTTGTGCTAACCCTGTGCCATGTTCACTCGCTCTAGGTAACCACTTCTATTAGCTCCTGTTTTTTGTTTCTTATTTTTGCATCAACAAAGAACATCTACAAACTACTGAATGCCAAGGATACCCTAGTGACTAATACAAACACCCTTGGGCATTTCAGTCTAAAGAGTAAGGCAGACAGTAAAGAGACACAAATCATAGAATTATTACAAACTCAGTTACTTCCTTGAACAAATCATGAATTCTGAGAGATTAGTGGTTTCTAGACCTGAGCACCAAAGCCCTCACTTTTATAAAAACAATATGATATCCACACTATAAAAATAAACTACATATTTTAGAAAACTGTAAAGTTAAAAGGAAATACAACCCCCAAATGCTTTTCTCCAGAGGTTGTGTGAATACGTGTTGCCCAAAATATTTGTATAAGTAAATTCATTTATTTTTATAAGAAAAATTTTATAAATAAACTTATAGATACTTATATGAAAATACAATATAACTTTTCTTGCTAGCTAAGAATTTCTGCTAAGGTGCCAAAAGCCAGGAACAATAATAGGTACAAACATGCCCCACACCATAAAGCAAGATAGAAGACTGTCTATGTAGTATGTGCCAAAGTCATAAAACTTGTTTGGCCCCATTGGCCCATTACCCATCCCAAGGTATAAAAAAGAAACTTGTGGAAACCACATTTTTGGAGAAGTGCTTTTCTGCTCTGTGGATTTTGTCATTGGGGAACAATGACAGAGACTGAGAGATCATTCTTCTTCATATCAGCCCAAGAAAGAAAGGACGTTTCAAGAGAATTGCTCAGGGATCTTGACCTGTGTTGACTGGCGTTTAGGAGGCACAAGAACGAGTAGCTGACTCCCGTCTTTAAAGTCAAAGGCAAGAGGACTCTGAGGGACTAAGCAAATAGAGCAAGTGCCTATTTTCTGAGAGCAAAGGTGGAGAGAGAGGTCAAATGTGGGTGAAGAGGAGGGAGCCTACTGGGGAGCATTTCAGTAGCCATCACATCTAAGAGTACTGTCTGGAAAGGAATGTAACTTCAGCTGAAGGCTGGGCCCTCTGAATCCACGGACTGAGGGAATGCCTTAAGCAGTCAACCAGAACAGTGGCCAGGATCAAGTGAGAGATCCCCAGGCTGAGAACTCTCCCCTCAAAAGGGACCTGCAGGAGAAGGAGCATCCTTAGGGAGACCAGTACTAGGTTATACCCACACCAGCCAACTGAAGGGAGATCATTCTTCCCTAACCTCTTCTCTGAAGTCCAAGTCTAGAAAGGTCAGAAACTGCAACCATGAAGCTAGAGGGAAGGACTGTACAAGGGGGACTAAGAAACCTGGAATTTATTTATAAAAGATCACGTATTTGTCCTAACATGTTTAAATTCAGTCGCCTTCAAAATACTCTTCGTTTGATGTGGTACACCAACTGAGAAGCTTTTTCCACTGCTCAAAACAGTTTTTGAACAATTTGATGCCTTTTAGTGCTTCTGTTATTTTTTGTTTCACCCCTTCCACAGACAAAACGTTTTCCTTTGAGGACTTGTTTCATCCAGGAAACAACAACAAAAAAAGTCTCTCAGGGTGAGATAGAGAGGGTGGGGCACGGGGGTCATGCTGTTTTTGGTTAAAAACTGCTGAAGACTCAATGTGGTGTGGGTAGGTGTGTTGTCATGGCGGAAGAACCAGTCACGTGTTTACTACAGTTTGGGACATTTATTCCACAAATCATGATGCAACCTTCTCAAAACTTCCAGATAAAAACTTTGATTGATTGTGCGATCCTGATGAACAAATTCCAAGTGTACTACGAGGGACCCACCCTCCAAAAGGTAATTCCATGTTTTTTGGGTTTTTTTTTGGGGGGGGTGGAGTTCCTCCCTCATAAGAGCAACCAAAAAGAATATGGAAGAATCTATCCTGTTCTTCTTCCTCACTCTCAGCTTCTAAGCCTGAAGTTAGCCGCAGTCGTGGGGGAGGAGAGGGATTTATCAAAACTTTCTTTGTCAACATACTGTTTATGTAACATTCATAATTATAGTACAATAGACACAGGGAGGGAGTAGTTTTGAATTAATTTTTTATTATTGCCTTTCATTAATGTTGGTAAGCTTGATCTCTGCCCCTAAACCCTGATTTTTAGTGTTTGCCAATTTTTGTGGTATAAATACTCCCACCATAGGCAATATCATGCTGCCAAAGCTTTAACAATTACCTTGAAAAAAATCCCTGAATAGTAAATGAATTAAAAACTTAGCTGAGATGGTATAAGCTAATACAGATGGTTTCTGACTAAGCAGAGAACAGAAAAGCTATGGGATCATGTTCTCCCCATGGAGTCTCAGCTGGGAATTTCTCCTCATGAGATCTCTCTGTTAGGGAGAGAGCAGGCCCATGGAATCAGTTTAGCAGGGAGTGAAAAAGAATTGCATATTTATTATTGCATGCAGCTCACCAAGTTCACATATCTATAGACTAGAATGTTGAAAGAGATTTTTCTTGAATGGAGTTCAGTTGGTGAACACTGAAAGCTGAAAACAAGAGACAACTATTCCCATATTCTAAAGAGAATTACTAAATGTATCTCCTCTTTCTACATGGTGAACAAACCAGTCACTCAACTAGCAGAACTCGAGTCCAGTAGATACAATTTTAAAAGTACAATTTGGAAAGACAACTTTTCTAGAGAAATTTGTAAGAATAGAAAAAAGTTTTGACTTCTGTCTTGCGAGAGAGAGGAGGGAAGAGCTGCATCTTCCTCAGGCTGCATGAGGGTCTCCAAGCCCAGCAAAACTTGGGGAGATTGGCCAGGCAGAAGGGGAATGTTGAGTGGGTTGTGCCATTTTGGGCTCCAGCACAGCTGCAGACTTGATGACAGCATTAGGTGTGACCTCGGCGCATGTTCCTTGGGACTGGGAGTGTGTGTGGTGACAGGAAGTAGTGGTCCCACCAAGAGAACTCTGCAAGCAGGAAGCTGCAGTTGGGTAAACTGCCCTTCCGTTCACTGACAGGCAAGAAAGCATGAAATTTCCTGAGAGCAAGGGACATTTAGGATGGCCACTAGGTTGGACACATTGTGAAAGAGACCTCAGAGGGCTGCCTGCCAGGTCATGGCACTCCAAATGAAAGGAATGTGCCACTGCCTGGAGGTTCTGACTCACTGGAACCAGGGAGTCGCTCAGCAATGTGTATTTTTAAAAGGCTTTCCCAATTATGCCTAATAGTGCATAAAAAGTTTAAGATTTACTAGGTTTTTAGATGATAACCTCTGTGAACATCCTTCCACGACTCCCTGCTTAAATATCTTCATTGCTGCTTCTTCACAAATGAAATAAACAATCTGGAAATAGTAAACTACATAAGCTCCCTGGAAACTCAATATACAAAAGATGCAAATGGGAATATACATGCAATTATAGGAGTGATTTATTTCCCTTACTGCTCAAACAAGTGTATACTCTATTACTTCCAAATATATCTTTTTCTTTTCTTTTATTTTTTTTTTGAGTTGGAGTCTCACTCTATCGCCCAGACTGGAGTGCAGTGGCTGCTACCAGCCACTGCAGCCTGGACCTGCTGGGTTCCGGTGATCCTTCCACCTCAGCCTTCCGAGTAGCCGGAATTACAGGCATGCGCTACCACGCCTGGCTGATTTTTTGATTTATTGTAGAGATGAGGTCTTGCTGCCCAGGCGAGTCTCGAACCCGCGGCCTCAGGCAATCCACTCACCTCAGCCTCCCAAAGGCGGGGGATTACAGGCTGAGCCACTGAGCCCGGCTTAAATATAACTTTTTCTTTAGCATTATGCTGTTACACTGATGCATACCCAGAAACTGATAGCTAGCTGCTCATAGAAAATATAGCTGTCCTCCATTCCATCCCATTTTAGGAATTAGAGGGATTGACATCCAAGATAATATATTTGTTTTCTGATATTTTCCTTTTAGTTTGTAAGATGATTTTGATCTAATGACTTTGGCATTTTCTGTAGTTTTCAGCAACTTCAGTTAATATAGAAATCATATTGTAAAGCAGAAGAGGACACTGGAATGGCATACACTTATTATGTACTTTTCTCATGGGGAGCACACTTTGAGGTAAAGTTTTTTCCTCTGCATTTCAAAATATCACTTCTACTGGGAAGGGAATGACAGCAGGGCTTAGCAGAGCAAGCCATTATAGATGAGAGCAAGTCCCTTCTGGCTCAAGTACACACCTGCACGTGAAGCCAGTTCGACTCTGACAGCAGTCCCGAGAGCTGAGCTTCACTTGCTCTTTTGGTTGAATGAAGTTCCTAAGATTGCTTTTCCTTATTGCCATTTTGTGACACTGCCCAGGGAAAGGGCCAAGACCTGTGCTTTTATGACACATGGCTGACTTAAGTGGGTTTTCATTAGCTTTAGTTTCCCATATATTATAAAGGTCTACCTCCCAAAAAGTCTGAGGAGGTGAAGAGGTTTTCCTAGAGGCAATTTCCATATTACTTTCTGGAATTGTACAAGTCATGACCTTAAAAATCTCAAAACAAAACAAAGAAACAAAAACCACAAAAATACAACTATATAGCCCTTCTTCTGGATAAGGGAAGTCTTGCTTTTTCATACGTAGAAATAAATCAGGTAATAATAATAAATAAATCAAAATAACCCTCTTCTCCCTTATTCCACACACCCCCTTTCCTCTCTGTCTCAATATCAAATTCTAGCCAGCTGACTGTTATTCTCATTTCTTTCCTCTCAAATTCCTAATCTGGTATTATGCTGCCCCAAGCAGACCCATGTAATAAAGATTCCACAAATTCCCCAATTTGGGGGACAATCTACTCACATCCAGACCACATCCAGTTCAGAATGTGTTCCTTGAATGTAGACATTGTGGAATTATTGACAGTCACACTTTCACTGGGACAGAAATTATTTGAATGTGTTTGGATTCTTAATTTCATGATAAGAAAACTTAACTTAGCCCTTGGCCTTCTGGAGTTAATTTGCCATGTGTATTGTTTCCACAACAGGGTCAACCTGTTGTGAGGATTTGGCTACATTGACTGACAGGTTCAGCCAAATTGCCTTTTCTATTTTCAAATGGCAAAAACACCATACGAGGTTCAGAAAGTCAAATACCAACTAGCATTTCAGAAATGAATCTTTGATTTGCAAACCCGATGTAAGATTGTTTCTGACATAGGGAAGTGGACCATAACCCATTTAGAATGTTGCCATCCGGTGTCCAGATGATACATTACACTCCCGCTTATTGTACACAAGACCAAATGGATTCCCTTTCCACCAGAGCTTCCAGAGCTGAGTGCCCTCAAAATACAAAGTATTATTCCGCATATGGTCTACCTTTGTGCTTAGAATTGAATAGCATCTGCTAGTCTGTGGCTTGGACAGGAAGAGGCAGTAATTTAAAAAGTTAAGGTTTAGGCTGTGGATGTGGTCAGAGCTGACTCAACCTCTAAGTTACCTAAACTTTTCTGGGCGTCGTTTTTTCCCCCTAAATGTTGTGGTTATTAGAGGACACAGAATGCAAAAGTATTTTAAAAATACTTTCATATTGTAGGTATTTAGCAAATGTTGCTGTCCCTTCCTTTTGACAACTAAAAGTGTGTAGAAACTACCCCAAAAGAGGGATACAAAAGCCCCTTTCATGCATCATGTTTTATGTATGATTTACATGTTTGGCAAAATTGTAGAAAACATTTTAAGTGCAACATATACTAAGTTATAAGTTTTTAGTTCCTGAATAAATGTCATCTATTCTACGAAGACGCTGGATTAATAGGCACAGAACAATAAAATAAAAATCAAGCTTTCCCCCACTTCCTTCATAATTAACTCTGTTCCACTTCACCAGGCTCAATTCTGTTTAACACCATTATCATGTTCCCAGTTCCCCATGCTAAAGATCACTAGGTCATCTGCATTTTCTCCTTTCCCCACAGCCAGTGGGTCTCTAAATCATGTTGATTCTGCTTTCAAAATACTTCTCATATTTGTTTTCTTCTTTGTAGACCTTCATCACTGCCTTGCGATTTCTTGCATGAATTACTGCATTGCCTTCCAATTGATCCCATCCTCTCATTTCTCCAGCCCAATTCATCCACTACGCAGAGCAATTTCTACTCACATCCCTGTGCTGCTCCAATTCACCAAACCTCTTTCTTTTTTTCTTCACTCTCCTTTAATCTAGTTCCAAAACTAGAATGTTCTTTATTTCATTTCATTGGAACTAAATCTTACTAATATTTCAGTGTTTTCTGTTACGTTTTTCTAGGTCTGTCAAAACAAAATACAAATGCAATGACAGAGTGCACATGACCTTTCATGGTCTAGTCTTGTTTACCTCTCCTTTATGTTTTGCCATTCACACCTCACCCCAAACATATGGTGCTTCTTTTATTATACATCCTATCTTTTTTTTTTTTTTGAGTTGGAGTCTCACTCTGTCGCCCAGACTGGAGTGCAGTGGCCGCTCCCGGCCACCACAGCCTCGACCTGCCGGGCTCCGGCGATCCTTCCGCATCAGCCTTTCGAGTAGCCGGAATTACAGGTGCGCACTACCATGCCTAGCTAATTTTTTGATTTATTGTAGAGATGAGGTCTCACCAAGTTGCCCTGGTGGGTCTCGAACCCGTGGGCTCAGGCAATTCACTCACCTCAGCCTCCCAAGGCACGGGATTACAGGCTGAGCCACCGAGCCCGGCTATGCATCCTATCTTTGCTTAGTTCTTTCCTTCTCCTTCTTCAGAACTTACCTCAGAGATTTCTTCATCCGGAAAGATTTTCTAAATATTTCTTCTTAGACTATGAAATAATGTAGTGAAAACTCTGTCATATTATTTACCCCACTAAATTAAAATAACTCTACTATCTATTCCTGCTACCATATTCTCAGTTCTCAAAAATTCTTAGATGTCCTCAGAGGCAGGTCAATTTACCCAAAGTTAATAACCAACAACAAAGCATTGAAAGCCAATTAGCCCCTTGGTGAATTAATCAACTGCGAATTGACTTAATGCTTATGCTTCTCAAGGGCAAGGCCTTATACTATTAATTTTGACATCTCCAATTCCTAGTCTAGTGTCCAGAAGAGTAAACATGCAATAAATGGTCTTCCCAATAAAATTTAATCACTGCTGCCTTTTTGTCTCTAAATTGTTAGTTCCACTAACAGTAACTTTTTTCATACAAGTATTATTTTTCAATGATGCCATTTTAGAAATGATATCTATATTCTATAGGAATAATGAAGTTATTTTTCATGTCAAGGAGATTCTCTTTTCTAAAAATATCGAAGCTGGGCTCAGTGGCTCAGCCTGTAATCCCGCACTTTGGGAGGCTGAACTGAGTGGATTGCCTGAGCCACGGGTTCGAGACCCTCCTGGGCAACTTAGCGAGATCTCATCTCTACAAAAAAAAAAAAAAAAAATTAGCCGGATGTGGTAGCGCATGCCTGTAGTTCCAGTTACTTGGAAGGCTGAGGCAGAAGGATTGTCGGAGCCCAGCAGGTCGAGGCTGCAGTGGCCGGGAGCGGCCACTGCACTGCAGTCTGGGCTAGAGTGAGACTCCAACTAAAAAAAAAAAAAAAAAAGTATCGAGCCAGTTTTCTTATCTCTTTTCTTTTTAAATGACTCCTTCTTTAACCCATATAGTTTTCTTTCTTTCTTTTTTTGGTTAAAAATTTCCAAACATCAGGAGGACATCCTGAGCTTTCATGTGGTTATCATTTCTGGAAATATCATTCCCCTGTCATCCATATGTTTGGCACATTTGTCTCACTCTGTCTTCTGCCTAGAGCTCTGAGATGACATAGAGAAAACAAAATTGTCATTTTCAAAATATGGAAAAATAACCAAATCAGAAAATGGAGAAACATTGGAACACCACAAAAGAATCGTAGCAACCATAAGAAAACTGGTCAAATTACTGCAATGTTCGTGTTCTAAAGAAAGACAGCTATCATGTTTATAGCATTGTGTGTTGCAGAGAGACCAGATGACATTATCGTGTTAGAAGATTTTCATTCTGACTGCTTCCTAAGACCATAATATGATATTCCATACCATTAAGATAATTCAATAAAATTAATAACTATAAAGCAAAAGTGTTCCATTTAAAGAATATCAGATATGTTATAACAGAAAACTGGTCAACAGAAAACGTCCCAAATAGAATTTAAAATTTGTTTGAGCATTTATTTAGTGCAATGACCTGAACTCAGTGCTTTAAGAATCTAAAGATGAAAGTCAAGATTCTTGTTCTTGTAAAACTCGTGGATTTAATAAGGACAAAGCAGCATTTCTGCATAAAGTAGTTAGAAGAAGCTAGAGCAAAATTAAGAGATATACACAATGATCAAGAAAGCACATAAGATCAAAATGATTCCTTTCCAGCTAGAAACATTCGAGAAGGTGAAGAGGAGCACATTTTAGGCAAAAAATATGCATAGGCACCATGGCAGGAAAGTGAGGTCTGATTTGGGGAATGACTTGTTGACATTTCTTATGTGTGTAATGTTGAAGGAAAATGGTGGATGATATCTATGACGAAGCTATAAAATCTTTTGTATGTAACGTTGAGTCATTTGAATCCTGTTTGGTTCACAAAGGTTGCTGTAAAGAATCTTGAGTTGGAATAAAGGATGATCAGTTATGTTCTTAAACTGGTTAACCTAACAGCACATGATTATTTCTTATCTATTGTTGCTGTAACAAACTACCACACATTTAGTGACTTAAAATGACACACATGTACTGTATCTCTATAGATCAGAAGTCTGATGCAGGGATCATTGATTGGACTAAAAGTATCAGCTGGGCAGCATTCCCTGCTGGAGGCACAGGAAGGAATCTGTGTCCTTGTCTTTTCCTTGCCAGCCTCTGGGGGCTACCTACATCCTTCTCTCATGGTCTCATTCTTCCAGCTTCAAAGCCAGCAACATTGCACCTTTCTGGCCATTTTTATTCAGTTACATCCTTCTCTATCATATGAGGAAAGGATCTCCAACTTTAAGAACTTGTGATTAGTTTGGGACCACCTCAGTTATTCATGATAATCTCATTGTAAGGTCCTTTACCTCAATCACATCGCTATGTAACGTGAGACATTCACGATTGTGGGAATTAGGACATAGACATCTTTGGAAGCCATTATTCTGCCTTTCACAATGTAGATGAATTGAAATTAAGAGGAGATTGTCTTGAGTAACTAATTAAGTGGCTTTTGATCTGGTCTAGGTAAAGGGCAATCTAGAATTTAGCTATGGTGATGACAGTGAGGATGCAAAGAAGGGGTTGATACAAGATTGAAGAGCTAACAGACAGGTTTTAAAACTAAGTGGACGTCCTTGAATGTTGAAACATGCTATTTAAAAAAAATTAAAAATTAAAAGAAAATACTGTTGGACCATCAACAATTATGATACTATAAGAAAGGGATTGGCAGTAGTGGGAAATTGTCAGGGGAGGGGGAGTGGGGTTGGCTGTTGAGGGAAACTGCTAAGAGGGGGCACACCTCATCAACAAGGGTAACTACATAATCAACGTTTGTATACCTAACCCTGAATTGTATGCCACATCTTTATAATAAAAAATAATAAATAAATAAATAAATAAATACTGTTTTTAACCACAGAGGAGAAAAAAAAAGAAAGAGAGAAAGAAAAGAAAGATGTTATCAAGAGAAATAGGAATGTCAGGAGAAAGACAAGGTTCAGAAAGAAAAAAATGAGAATTCACTTTTAATTTTTGAGCTTGCTGGGCTTGGTGGCTCAGTCTGTAATCCCAGCACTTTGAGAGGCCGAGGCGAGTGGATTGCTTGAGTCCAATGGTTCGAGACCCACCTGGGCAACTTGGCGAGACTTCATCTCTACAATAAATAAAAAATTAGCTGGACGTGGTAGCGCGCCCCTGTAGTTCCAGCTACTTGGAAGGCTGAGGCAGAAGGATCTCTGGAGCCCAGCAGGTTGAGGCTGTGGTGGGCGTGAGCATGCCACTGCACTCCAGCCTGGGCGACAGAGTGAGACTCTAACTCAAAACAAAAGCAAAAGCAAAAGCAAAAACAAAAACAAAAACAAGTGATTACATTTATTTCAAATAAATATTTCAAAATATTAATGGTTATTATCACAGTCTAATATCAGAATATTGAGGTTTTCTTCTAAAAAAACTAACAGCTAAGATAGGCTTATCTGTGTTTAATTTTGGGGCTCAGCCACATGGTTCCTGACTGTTTGCTTGGGTGACTCTGTCACTGCTTACTGCTGAAGTTTATAGAACATCAGGATATGTTTTATGTTGGGCAACAGGAAGAATTCTGCACCATTGGGTGTTTTTGAATTGTCACCATCTGAAGGACAATTAGACTACTTTTTTTTTTTTTTTTTTGAGTTGGAATCTCACTCTGTCGCCCAGGCTGGAGTGCAGTGGCATGCTCACAACCACTGCAGCCTAGACCTGCTGGACTCAGGCGATCCTTCCCCCTCAGCCTTCCAAGTAGCTGGAACTACAGGTGCGTGCTACCATGCCCGGCTAATTTTTTTAAAAAAATTTATTGTAGAGATGAGGTCTCACCAAGTTGCTCAGACTGGTCTCGAACCCATGGGCTCAGGCAATTCTCTCACCTTGGCCTCCTAAAGTGCTGGGATTACAGGCTTGAGCCACCACGCCTGGCCTAGACTTCCTAAAGCTCAAAAAAAGCATGCTATTTAAAGATAACGTTAACCCTATACATATTTTTCTCTCCATCAATATTTTATTGCCAGGGATCATTTCAGGTATTATGTGAGATAATACCAACTATAATGAATATTATTGTCTTTATTTTTTGGGGGGGGGAACTGAGGTTTAGAAATCTAGATGGTGATATACTCAAAACAATTCAGCTAAAACGTGAATCAACTGGCACACAGATGCAGATCTTGAGTCTAAACTCATTATGCTTTACATTACTCTATAGTTGCCCCTCAATCTGGTCTAAATTAATGTTGAGGATAAGACTTTTCTTGGTTGGTTGGTTGCTGTCTGTACAGTCATGAGTTGCTTCATGATGGGTACACAATCTGAGAGATGCATCATGAGGTGATTTTGTCATTGTATGAACAGCATGGAGTCATGAACCTAGATGGTGTAGCACACCACACACCCCTATGCCATGTGGTATAGCCTGTTGCTCCTAGGCTGTAAACTGCACAGGGTGTTACTGTATGGAATACTGCAGGCAATTGTAACACCGTGGTGAGTGTTTGTCTATCTCAACATCGCTAAACATGGAAAAGGTACAGCAAAAAGACCATATAAAAGATAAAAACACAGCACACCTGTATAGGGTGCTTGTCATGAATAGAGCCTGCAAAACTGAAAGTTGCTATGGGTGAGTCAGTCAGAGAGTGGTGAGTGAACGTGAAGGCCTAGGGCACGACTCTACACTACTGTAGATCTTATAAACACTGTGTACTTAGGTTACACTAAACTTATGCATTTTTCTTCAATAATAAACTTAACTTAGCTCACTGTAACGCCTTTTACTTTATAAGCTTTATAATTTGTTAACCTTTTGACTCTTTTTGTAACTGCACTTAGCTTAAAACGCAAACACATTGTCCAGCTGTATGAAAATATTTACTTTCTTTATATCCTCATTCTGTAAGCTTTTTCCTATATTTAACTTTTTTAACTTTTTTGTTCAAATGAAGACACAAACACACACACAAACCTTGACCTAAGCAGAGGAGGATCATCAGTATCACTGATCCACCTCTACATGTTGTCCCAGTGGAAGGTCTTCAGGGGCAAATGCATGCATGGAGCTGTCATTTTCTATAGGAATAATGCCTTCTTCTGGAATATATTCTGAAGAGCCTGCCTGAGGCTGTTCTACAGTTAACTTTTTTAACAGTAAAATAAATAACTTCTAAAATAACAGTTAAAAGTATAGTATAGTAAATACATAAACCACTAATATAGTCATGCATTATCTTTATCAAGTATTAGATACTGTATATAATTGTATGTGCTACACTTACACAACTGGCAGTGCAGTAGTCTTGTTTACACCAGTATCACCACAAACACATGAGTAATAAGACTACAATGTCAGGAGGCAATAGGAATTTTTTGGCTCCATTATAATCTGTTATTATTGTATTGTTGTATTGTCTGTCATTGACTGAAATGTTGCTGTGTGGTGCATGACTGCAGTTCTCACTGGGAGGTAAGATCCCTAGAATCAGAGACTTTGAAGATTGTTAGAAGATTTTCCAGAACCTACAGGTGTTAGAAGATTGTCCAGAACCTACAGGTTCTTAATAAGTATTTGTTGGATGAATAAATACTTATTTTAACAACATCATTGCTCAGGGAGTGAACATTCATTCTTCTGGGTACTTCATGGTATGTGATGGATACAGATCTTCAGGTGCTGTTAATACATGCTGATTATCACCAGGAGACAATTGGAAGAGTGCTTACAAACTAACCCTAAACCCCAAATGAATGAAAGGCCCCAATACAACATTCTAAACTATGCCTGATGATAGTCAAAGAGTTATGACTTGTTGGAGTTGCACCTCGCTGGCCCTGAGGAGCTAAAGAACTTAATTAATTTCAGGGAGTCAAAAAATCAGGAGATGAACATAGGACTTCAAAGTCTAAGGCTGGTGAAGGCTTCTGGGATATGTTGCCATCAATGATGTGAAAAATGAGCTCTCATAGTATCGTTCTATCATAGTTTACATCATATTTTGTGTTTAGCTATGGCTGGCACAAGTCATAGTTAGCAATTAACTTGAAAAATAATTTGACAAATAAACCTTTAGGTGCAGGAATTCAAAGTAACAAATATCATTGCATATACTTCCAAGAGCCTCTTGAAGGTTTCTACTTGTTTGAGACCCTCCCTGTCCCTTAATGTGTACTGTCTTTTTCTTTCTTTCTTTTTTTTTTTTTAAGTTTTCAGTTTCCTTAGTTATTTACCCTGTATATTCTTGAACTTCACTGAAATGTCTTCTCATTAAAACAGTCAACCATCCTTATAGTTATCATTTGAAAGAAATACTGACTGTATTTCAAAATAATTGGCAATTTAAAAACAAAAAATTAGGTTTCCAAGTTCATTGATTTTTGATCTGTGACACGTGGTTGTAACTTGCCTTGTAAGTACTTTTTTTGTTGTTGTTGCATTATTTCAGTTTTGTCAGCTATAGAATAAATAAATGGCCAAAAAATCAGAAATTATTTTTCAATTTTAAATATTACTTATTATATAACCAAATTAGCAAACACCTGCTTATTTGATTTTCCAAAAGCAATAACCAGAGTGTATTACTGACTGAATGTTTACATTTCTTAAGAGGAAAGTTATTTCTAAGAAGAGGAAACCTTTCTAATATTCTAATTTCTATTTTTTGGTTATGAACCATTTGAAATTAATTAAATATTATTCTTCCTTAAAAATGGACTGTTGTGGTCTTTAAAAATAAATATTTTATAAGAATAATCAGTAACAAGAGTTTAAAGAGCCAAAAGTGACATGTGAAAGCTGGTAGTATCCCTTGATCCCTTTCCCAAAGTGTCAGAATAGAGCAAATTAAATATTAGAGAAATCAAGACTCTCAATTGACCATGTAAGAGTAAGTGAAAGTAAAGCAGAGACCAGCTTAAGACTAACATCAGTTATCAGATGGCTACTTCTCATGCAGGTTTTGGCAGGCTGTCAGAGGCTAAAATGCACCAGTGAGAAATTACTTGTTTTATGTTTATTCTCTGGTCATCATTAACTAATAACAACATTTGTCACGACAGTGCTTGTAACTTACCATTTAAAGCCTTCAAGGAGGTTGGAGATAAATGTAATTGCATGAGGAGGCCTTGATGCAATTTTCCTAACTCAACAAACACTAAATCTAACAGACTCTGGAGGAAACTACTACTAGTAAAGCCTGACAGAGTGGGAAATATGATTCATTTTGTTATCTATCAAAAGCAAACTTGCCAATCTGAAGAAAGATCTAAAGGTCCATCACGCAACCACCATTCCACCCTCCTATATGAGAGCGTGTTTTATACCGGGGTTCTCAGCTGGTGACAACCAGGGGATTTGGGGCAATATCTGCAGACATTTTTGGCTACCACAATTGTAAACAGGTTACTACTAGCTGGTAGCCATGGCTGAACAATGTGGGTCATGTCTGTAATCCCAGCACTTTGGGAAGCCAAGGTGGGAGGACAGCTTGAGGCCAGGAGTTTGAGAGCAGCCCAGGAAACTTAGTGAGACCTTGTCTCTGCAAATAAAAAGTAAATAAATAAATTGGCTGATCATGGTGGCACGTGCCGGTAGTCTCAGTTACTTGAGAAGTTGATGGAGGATCATTTGAGCCCAGGAAGTCAAGGCGGCAGTGATCTGTGATTGTGTCACTGCACTCTAGCCTGGTTGACAGAGGCTAGAGGCCAGATACGTTGCTGAACATCCTACAATGCACAGGGCATCTCCCCTTTCCTCTAACAAAGAGTTGTTCAACCCAAAATATCCATAGTGCTGATTTGAGAAACCCTGGTTTTTACTAACTAAAGAGCTGGACAGAAGTCTCTCTACTGCCTTGTTCTTCCCTTCCCCTGCTCATATTTTTAAAAATACCATCATCATTTGTCCAAATAAAGTACTTCTTAAAATAGAAAAGGAGCTATTCTGGCTCAAAATGCTCAAGAGTCTTGGAGTGGACAAGCCCCTTGGGTCTCCTCCCACTGTGGGAGTTTTCTATCCTCTCAATAATTCCTGGTTTCAAAAAAAAAAGAGTCTTGGAGTTCTACCAGCTCTGCCTCTCATCATTCCCCTTTGAGATGAGCCCACGGCTTTAATAGGTGGCCTCAGGGCTCTAAAGAACACATTGTAGCAAGTACTGATCTCTGGCATGGGTACCCCTATTCTACCTCCTCTTAAGATAACTGGTCTATAAGAGGAGCAGGTCCTTGAAGTGTTACTTGTACCCTAGGAGGTATAATATTCTTGGACAGAGACAGGAAGGATCTTGATAAAAGTGCATGGTGGAAATAACATGTTCATGATATCAGTTGGTGTGGGCATCACGGCCACAGGGAAAAGTCCTGCTCAGCCCAAGAAAGCTGCACTGGCTACAAGATCATAGACACACAGAGAGAATCCAAGCAGTATCTAAGAGCAGATGAGTGGAGACAATGGAACTTTCACAGTCTTCTCTGGTAGGATGCACAATGTCTAAGTACAGTTTACTTATTTGAGAGATAATTTATTTAAAAATCTAAAATTTATTGCATATTTATGATGTTGCAGGTATTATTCTAAATGTTTACTTTGACTGCCTATTTAATTCTTATTTACTCTTGGAATTTGAAAAATAATATTAAAGATAATGTAAAAAAATTATTGTGTGAACTGCAAAAGAAAAATGAACATAAACTAGCCATAAAGGTTATTAAAATCTATTATAGGAAAAAAATTAAAATTAAAATTTGGTGGTGACTCAGAAATACACAGTATAGAGACACTAGAAATAAATGGAGAAAAATGGGGGGTTATTATAATAAAAATAAAATTCAAATAATGAAGAAAATATATTATTTTGAAAAATGATGTGGAAAAAATTAATAGCTCTTTGAGAAAGATATGTTAAATTTCTGCACCTTTCCTTGCATTAAAATAAATCACAAATAAAGATATACATCTAGATGTGAAAACAAAATTATCAGAAGAAAATGTAAAAGATCATTTTGGAGTAGGGATGTCTTTTTGGCATGAAATACAAAAGCTATTAATAAAAGCATAATTTAATTTGGCTACTTAAAAATAAATTCTTTTGCATAACAGAAGTTACCATAGAAAATTAAAGAATAATAAATCAACTGAGAAAAATATTTGCATTTTATATTTTAGGAAAAAATCCTTTAATATATCTCAAATTTTTCCAGATCAATTAGAAAATAGTGAATACCAAAATAATAAATAGGCAAAAAATGTAAAAAGGTATTCAATAAATATATGAAAATATGCTTAAACTCACTGATAAATAAAGTAACACGACTTAAAACTCAGTGAAATACAAATGCCTATCTATTAGAAAAGCAGACAATGAAAAGTTGGCTAAGATTCATTCCTGATGAAGGGAAAAATATACCCAAATACACACTGGCAGGTTATGAATTCACACAACTTTGGGGGTAATATCTATCAATGTTTAAATGCATTTACTTTTAGACTCAGCAGTTTTATGCTCAGTAATTTCTCTCACACATATACTCACTTCATTGCAGAAAAATACTTGAAAAAGAATATTATAAAAGTACAGTTTGTGACAACAAAAACTGAAACACAATCAATACTAGATTAGTTAAAAACAGTACAGCATTTTCATACAGGAAATGGTGTGCAATTCTTAGGAAGAGTGATACGTGCTCATGTTCATTGAGTCAAAACCCTCAGGAGTGGATCATCCTCATTCTGAGGGTGGAGAAATGAGAAACCATATGCAGCAGTGGTCTCAGGCATTTAAAGACAAAAACATAAAACTGCTGCTCACACACATACACCTGCACTTACGGTTCTCTGAAAAGGGAGACAAGAAACTTGTTCAGAGTGGTGTCCTGTCGAGTGGAATGAGGATGCAGAAGCAGGCCAGATTGGGGTGTGGTGAGGGAGGCACCAGAGGTACGAATTTGGGGACTCACCCTGAGGTTGAACTTAGGTCCTGAGGGTCTCACTTGCCTCACTGTACTCTCAGTCTGTAAAAAGAAGACTTTACTTCCACTTTTCTAGTTTTTCAATTTTGTTTGAATTATTTGCTATGAGAATGTAAATGTAGTTTTGGAACTAAAAAGAAAAGTTCCTTGATAAAAGCAGAACTTAAGGAGAATTTAGGAGGTTCATGGCATGAAAGGCCACTGACACTCCAGAGCATCAAAAACAGAACCATGGTAACTGCTAGAAACATCACTATAAGTGATTTCCATAAATACTACTGAAAGAGAGGATATATTAAATCTAACAATAACCCAGGTCTATACTTCTAGATTCTATTAATAAATACTGAAAAATATTGAGTGTTAATAACATGGGCAATTATTTATCAGACAAATTAAAAAATATGCAGGTTTGGTACTTAAGATTCAAAAAAATCAGGATTTAAGTTAAAAATAGAAAATTTATGATTCTTTTCTTTTAGTAAAAGTACAATCCATGCTGACGATGACCATGAAGAAAAGCAAAAGTAGAGTTTCAAAATCAGTTAAACAAGATTGTTAGCTTTACAAGGAGTAAAACATCCTTTTTTGGGGTAGAAAGCTTGATTATATCTCTAGTAATATTTTGGTGAGCCAAAATACTTACATGTACACATACATATGTACAAGTATATACACACATATACATGAGACATGCTTGAATAATATTAATAATATTATTCATATTAATAAGTTAATAAAATTTATATATGTAATTTTATCTTAATACTACATAAAAGGGATTGGCAGTAGTGGGTCACTGCCTGAGGAGGGTACCTGATCACAAACCAGATGAAGTGCAGTCTAATAGGGGCCCAGACTTCACCTGTATAATGACCACTTATGTACCTTATCCTGAATTGTACAAAACAAAGCTAATTTTAAGCTAAGTCACAAAAAAATCAATAAAGTTTCAAAAATACCAAGTGTTGGGTCTAAGTTCTTTGTCTGCAGTGCAATCAATAAAACCAAAAATGTCCTTAAACTTAGATAAAAGCAATTAGAATTACTATAAAAAAACTCAACAAAAATCTTGGATGCAAGCATGAAGCACTTATAAAGTGAGAAAAATAAGAACATTGATTCTCAAAATGTATTGATTGTGGCCAAATCTGTACTCAGAAAGAAAGAAGTTGTTTTAAGTGGTTTCATTATTTTTAAAAAAGAGAGATTAAAACCAAAGGACTAATCATAACTTAGGAAGTTTGGATAAAAATAACAAAACACACCTAAAAAAGTCATGAAGAAAGACATGATAAAAAAATAGAAACAAAAAGTAATGGAAAACAGAATCAGAATCAAAGTCTAAAATAGTACATTATTTAAAACTGAACTTCTTATAAACAAATTAAAATAGAAGATACAACATAAATTTAAAAATTGGTATTAGAAATTTGACATCACTGAAAATACAGAGAGGATATATTACAGAAAATATTTTGTACCATTTTGTAAAAATATATTACAAAATTTCAATGAAGTAGATGTTTTTTGAGAAAAATTTAACATTCAAATATTGGCTCAAGAAAGAGAATACATAAATCTCTCTCAAAAAATAATCAAATTCTTTTATTCTGAAAATCTTTGAATCGATATGGTTTTACTGTTGAGAGTTATGTCAAATTTTTAAAAATAAATCATTTTTACATAGAAACTATTCTAGAATATGGAAAAAGCCAACTTAACATTGATCTTTAAATAAACCTGTTAATTACAGTATTATAAAAACTATGTACTTTAAGAGAGTGAAAATAAAAACCACAGACTGAATGGAAGAATATTTATAAAACACATATTTGATAAAAAGCTTATATCCAAGCATACAAAGAAAGACTTAAAACTTGACAATAGCAAACAACCTAATTAAATAGTGGGTAAAATATATGAACAAGAACCCCACAAAGGAAACTATATAGATGGCAAATAAGCATATGAAAACCCACTCAACATGCTATATCTTTAGAAAACTGCAAATTAAAACAGCAGTGCGATACTGCTGCATACCTCTTGGAATGGTTAAAATTCAAAACACTGACAACACTAAGTGCTGACCAGGATGTGAAGCAACGGGATCTCTCGTTTCTTGGTGGTGGGGATGCAAAGTGGTGTCATCACTTTGTGAGACAGTCTGGACTTTTCTAACAAAGCTGAACATTGTCTTACCATATGATCCAGCAATCATGCTCCTTGATATTTACCTAAATAAGCTGAAAGCTTATATTCATACAAAATCCTGCACACAAATGTTTATGGAGGTTTTATTCATAATTGTCAAAACATGGGAACCACCAAGATGTCCTTCCATAGGTGAATAGATAAACAAAACTGCTTTGCATCCATACATAGGAATATTATGCAATTTTTTTTTAATCAAAAGCTTGGCACAGTGGCTCACACTTGTAATCCCTGAATTTTGGGAAGCTGAGACGAGGGGATTACCTGAGCCCAGTAGTTTGAGACCAGCCTAGGCAACATAGCAAGACCTCGTTTCCAAAAAAAAAAAAAAATTAACTATGTGTGGTGTTGGTGATGCATGCCTAAAGTCCCAGCTACTTGGGAGGGTGAGGTAAAAGGATCACCTGAGCCCAAAGTAGATCAAGGTTGCGGTAGCTGTGATCGAGCCATTGTACTCTAGCCTGGGCAACAGAAGGAGACTCTGACTCATAACAACAAAAAAGACACGAGCTATAAAGACAGGAAAAGTCATAGAGAAACCATAAATGCATATTACTAAGTGACAGAAGCTGGCCTGAACAGGTTGCATACTACATGACACTACATGATCCCAACTGTATGACATTCTAGAAAAGGAAAACAATAAAGGCATTTTTTAAAAAAACAACTGTGGTTGTTTAATGGGAGTTTAAAGGAAGAGAGAAGGAGGGATGAACAGGTAGAGAAGAAACGATTTTTAGGGCAGTGAAACTCTTTGGCTTGATGTGCAATAGTGAGCACAAAACAGTATGCATTTGTTAAAACCTGCAGAGCTAAACAACACAAAGAATGACCCCTCAAGTGAACAGCGGACTTTAGTTAATAAGTTTTCAATACTCAGTTGTAACAAATACATCTCACCAATGCAAAATGTTTATAACCGGGAATGTACGTGTGGGAAAAAGAGGTGTATGGAAGCAATTTGTATTTTGTACTCAATTTTTCTGTAAACCTAAAACTACCCTTTAAAAAGCCTATAAATTTAAAAGAATACATGAAATTCAATATTCAGTATTTATAAATAAAGTGTTACTGGCAAGGAGGGAAAAAAGCTATATATATAGAAAGTGCTCCCATAAATAGAGTTGCAAAAATCCCAAACAATATATGAGGAAATCAATTGTTCAACTTACTGCAGAAATCATCCAAGAAGCATTTTTTACATGAATTGCATCTCAACATGTATACACATATAAGTAAGTTCTATTTATAATAATAGTTCCAATTGATTTGGAAGACAGCATTGATACCCATTTTGGGTGAAATATTTTAAAAATTTAAAAATAGAAGAATGCTTCCTAACAAAATAAAAATAATACTAAAGTAAGAGTCAATGTTATACTTCCAAATTTTTACCAAAGTGTGTTTTACAGTACTAGTTTCCAGTTATTTTATGGTAGCTCTTTCTAGTAGCATCCTCCCAACTGATGATAATCCTCCTCTCTTCAGAAACAGACCTCGAGTCACAGGGATGAACCTCTAGGTATTATGTCTACCATCTGACCCTGACCATTGCTGACTGGTCCAAGAATGGATACCTGGTTCTAGTGTGGCCAATATGATTTCTTCTCCTGAGAATTTGAAATTTTGGATTGAGATACAGAAACTTGAGAAGTAGTTGAAACTCAGTTTTATGACTGGCAGTGCTTGATAGAGAGGTTTCCAAAAGTCCTCTGTATTCTTTTTCTCCTGTAATTCAGTTATCAACTTGTTGGGTTCTTCTTTCTGCTTAAATGTGTGAGATTTGGTGTTGTTTTTTTTTTTTTTGTGCCTTGGGAACAAACAAAATCTCAAATAATGCAGACACTAACTAACAAGTGGTTTACGGTGAAAATGGAGGGGTGTTAATCAGTGGACAATTTATTTGGGAACCTAGGTTAAACAAACTTATAGAGTTCTCTGTTTTGGAGTTTCTTGGAGTCAGCAACATGTCACATTGTGCGTCTCTGGGAGAAAGTCGTAGTATGCAACTTCACAACTCTATTTGATCCCATAATTTTTTTTCTGATACTCTACAAAGATTAGCACTCCACAGAGCACACTTTGAGAAATACTTCCTTAGTGTATATTCTCAATAAACTAGCATCATAACCATGATTTAATATGGTTCTGGAAAGTTTGGTCAATGTAATAAAATATAGAAATTGGACATAACTAGAGAACAGAAGGAGCCCCAATTGTCATTGTCTGCACATAATATGTATTTCTTAAGTCTTAGGATATCAACTAGAATCCTTCAGATCAATGGTATAGTGATGAGGACAGGTACTCCAAAAATACTCAAATTCAATTGCATTCATGTAGTGCCTATAACAATCTGTTGGTAGCTGTAACGAGGGGAAATTAATTCATAATAGCAGCAGCAACAACCAACAGCAATGAAAACATAAGATTCCTTAGATGGCTTTTTATACTGTGCTTGCAGATTTATTGAGGGTAGTACTTATTCATCTTTGTGCTTCCAGAAGATACACAGCTCACAATAGATTCTCCATAAATGAATGAGTAGACTTTTTCTTTTAATTTCTTTGAGGTTAAAATAAAGAATGGTTATTGTCTACCATGGTAAATCATATTCTGAAAAATACAATGATGTTAAAGGTAGTATTTACTATACAATTGCTTATCTTAATAACATGATATAAAACAAGAAACGTAGAGAGAGAAAGTGTATCTAGTCACATTGCCACTGCTACATTTCCTTCTGCTGTCATGACCATTGAAAGAGGAAGAATGAGTGATTATTCCAATGACAGAGACCTGGGCACTCCAGGCTCCCTTTTGCTCTTGTCTACACTACCTTCCGACTCTATTAAACTGGATGCATTGTCACATAATTACCCACTTTTCTGAAGTCTCATTCATTCACAAGGTTATCATAGTTGCCCTATTATGGTGAATATAATTCTGCACAGCTTGACCATTTTAGATTTTAAATTTTAGTGATGGCTGAGCTCTTGATTAAATTTGAATCCAGTGTCTTTTGTGGGATTCCGAACTTGGGAAAAAGTGTGTGGAAGGAAAAGTGAGAGAAGAGGGATAGAAGGAAGAGAATATGATACTTCAGAATCACTGAGACCATATTTCCTATGAGATAAGGTCTGGAGAAACACAAAGGCTGTTTTGTAGAAAAAGCAAATAGTAATACACAGAGAACTCAGTCCTAATGAGATAGAGAGGGAGTTCTGATAAGCTTAAAGTCTTGGATTATGATTTTTCCTGACATACAGACATATTCCTTTTACACTTAAGTTGCTAGGCTGTTCACTTCAACTGAAGAACTCTATACATAGGTACAGCAAGAAACAGCAAGAGGAAATCATAGATGTTTTGAATTTTGAAGGGATCTTCAGGAGCAAAGTCTAGAAAGACAACATGATTTGGCCAATAACCAACTTCGGCTTGCCAAGTAGACTGGTTCTTTTTTTTTTTTTTTGAGTCGGAATCTCACTCTGTTGCCCAGACTGGAGTGCAGTGGCCGCTCCCGGTCACCGCAGCCTCGACCTGCTGGGCTCCGGCGATCCTTCCGCCTCAGCCTTCGAGTAGCCGGAATTACAGGCATGCGCCCCTACGCCCGGCTGATTTTTTGATTTATTGTAGAGATGAGGTCTCGCTGCCCAGGCGGGTCTCGAACCCGCGGGCTCAGGCAATCTACTCACCTCAGCCTCCCAAAGGCGCGGGATTACAGGCTGAGCCACCGAGCCCGGCTTGGGGCTGGTTCTTAATGTGTTTTACACTTCATTGAACTGTTCAATTCTTGTTTCATTCCCTTTAGCTGGTTAGCTCATTCTTTGGTCCTGCCTCTTTTGCCCACCATTCTTTTTGCTGTTTCTTGCAAACATTTTTCATATCTACTTTCCTTGGCCCTGCAATCGACCATTAGCTTCTGGTTAAAATTACTTTCTGAGTGCACCACGGCCTCTAGCAGAAGTTTCCTAATTACTCTCTCTTCTTTACTGAGTGTAAGTCTCCTCAATAATCTTCCTCAAAGGGAATTTCCAAGTTCCAATACTGGCATTAGTTGACCTTAGAACTGTAACAACAGGACAAGGCAGTACTTGAGAGATACACTCAATACAATTAGATGCCATTTCAGAATTTATAGGAGCTATGTTCTTGCTGATATAAAAGATAGGAAAACAATTCAGAAATGGAATGAGACCATAGATAGATTTATTGCCTGTCAGTCAACCTAAATGGGTGATGCAAACTCAAATCAGACAAATTAGATGATACAATATTTGAATCCAGGGCACTTAGCAAGACAACCTCAACTTGAAAAGCATGATATTGAAATTCTCAGATGTCTAGCCTTGGCTTAGCATTGGCTGTGAGGGTCTAATAATGGGGGAATGTTCTGGATGTTTGTAGTCCAAATGCCATGTTATGGATTGACTTGTGTCTGTCCAAAATTCATATGTTGAAATTCATATATTCATATGATGGGGCCTTCAAAGAGGTAATTAAATTAAAATGAGGTTATTATGGTGAGCCCTGGTCCAATCTGGCTGGTTTCCTTATTAGAAGAGGAAATCTGGGCACACAGAAACCCCACAGATGTGCACAGAGAACAAAAGTCACATGAGACATAGAGAGAAGGCTGTCATGTGTGAGCCAGGAGGGCACAGACCTTAGAAGAAACCAAACCTACTGACACCTTGATCTGTGAGGAAAGACTTTTTTGTTGTTTAAGCAACCTGGTCTGTGGCATTTTGTTGTGGCAGCCCTTACAAAATAATCCATCCCTTACTTCAACTTAAATCCAGTCAGTGGTTACTATTGGTAAATTCAATTCAGAAAAAATATTTGTGATGAAATAATTGACCTTTTAGTGTTATAAACCTTAAAATTAAACATAGAAATAGTCTGTAAATATATTCAACATTTAAAAATTGTAAATGCCTATATTTAAAATATTTTTGAAATAATTACGTTGTGGAGAAACTACTGTATAGAAGATAAAATATCTTACAGATAAGTCTTGCTATTCCACTTTAAAGTGTGATAATTAAATAATTGAGTCAGATTTAATTTTAAATTGAAATTTTATACACATAAATTGTATGGAAACATTTGAACAAACATAAGAATCATTATATTCATATTAATTTATTAGATTTAAAATAGCCATTTAGGGCAAGACATGGTGGATCAAGTCTGTAATCTCAGCACTTTAGGAGGCAAAAGCAAGAGGACTGCCTGAGCCCAGGGGTTCGAGACCAACCTGGGAAACTTGGTGAGAACTCATCTCTACAATAAATAAAAATAAATTAACTAGGCGTGGTGTCACGCATCTGTGGTTCTAGCTACTTGGAAGGCTGAGGCAGAAGGATCACCTGAACTCAGTAGGTTGAAGCTGCAGTGGCCAAGAGTATGCCTCTGCAATCCAGCCTGGATGACAGAATGAGATTCCAACTCAAAAACAGATAGATAGATAGATAAATAAATAAGCCATCTAAATGAACGAAAAGGTTAATTTTTACTAAAATTTTGAAAACCTTACAAAATTGAATATCATATAATTTATGAAATTTTATAATAAATTTATAAAATTTAAAATGTTTAAAGAAATTTAGTTCAACTATAGAAGGACACATAAAAGTGATCGCTAAAGTAAACAGCCCCATAACAAAGGGGGCAAAAGATATGAATAGACTCCTCGAAAGAAGACATACGAGCAGCCAACAGATACATGTAAAAATGCTCAGCCTCACTAGTCATCAAAGAAATACAAATTAAAACAGCACTGAGATACCACCTACCTCCAGTCAAGATGACCATCATCAATAACTCCCCCCCCCCCAAAAAAAAACCAAATACTGGAGAGGACACAGGGATAAGGGATCACTTCTACACTGCTGGTGGGAGTGTAAACTAGTACAACTTCTGTAGAAAACATGTGGTGAGTCCTAAAAGATCTAAAAATTGACCTCGCATATAACCTCACAACACTCCTTCTAGGAATATATCCAGAGGAACTCAAATTACTCTGTGAAAAAGATACCTGCACACACATGTTTATTGCAGCATTATTTATAATAGCAAAAACAAGGAACCAACCATGCTGCCCACTGAAAGAGGACTGGATTTTTAAAAAAGTGGTACATATACACAATGGAATATTATGCAACCATAAAGAAGGAAAAAATTATGAACTTTGCAGCAACTTGGATGAACTTAGAGTCTATAATACTCAGTGATCTATCACAGAAGCAAAGAACTGAGTATCACATGTTCTCACTCATAAGTGGACCTTGAACAATTATACTACTATAAGAAAGGGATTGGTAGTAGTTGGAAACTGCCTGGGGAGGGAGGGTGGGAGTGGCAGTAGTTAGAAACTGCCAGGGGAGGAGGGTCACACCTCATCAACAAGGGTACCTGCATAATGAGCATTTGTATACCTAACCCTGAATTGTACCCCACATATTCAAAATTAAAAAAATTTTTAAAAAGTGATTGTTAAAATCTCATCAAGTCTATAGGTAGAATAGCAAAATTTACACATTATAAAGTATAAGGAACTAGTGTTTCTGAATATATAAATATAATAAATAAAATATTTATTTAATTACAAAATCATCCCAGACTTACAGAAAAGTTGCAAACACACCATAAATACCTTTTCCTCTGAATTATTTATGGATAAGCTACTCTCATGATTCCCCTTGACTCTCAGATACTTCAGTATAATTTTCTACATTTAAGGACATTCTGCAGTATAACCACAATATACTCATCAAAATTAGAAAACAAAAATTTTGCATTATTATCACATAATCTTCAGAAACTATTTAATTTTCACCAATTGTCCCCAAATTCCCTTAATAGGCTATGGATCTACCTCAAAATCATGTGTGGTGTTTGGTTGTCCTGTCTCTCTGCTCTCCTACAAGTGGGGGCAGCTCCTCATTTTTCTGTCACCTTCATGAGCTTGACACTTGTGGAGACCTCAGGGCGGTTATTTTGTGTAATGTCTCTGGTTTGGGGTTTTCTCTTGATTCAGTTCCGGTTATGCAGGTTTGGCAGGACTATATTATAAAAGGGACACCACTTTCCTCCATTGCACCAGATGAGCTTTACTACTCCAATTTAAATTGTGGTATCTGAATAATTTATTTCGACATGAATCTCACTCCTATCTGGTAGGTCACAAACTCAGTTTGCCTCATTACTGACAATATTCTCTATGATCACTTGCTGAAAGTGGTGCCTGTCAGCCATTTCCATGATTCTCCCTGTAATTAATAAGTATTTAGTGGAGTGACACTATGTAAATATCCTTTTTTCTCATCAAATTTTCAATTTATTTATGTCTGTAGATCAATATAGACTCATGATTTACTATTATATTTCTGTCATTATCATTATTTATTTTGATGCCCAAACTGTCCTAGATTTCACCAGTGGAAGCCCTTCAAGGTGATTTATGTGTCCTTTTGAGAAATCCTCCAACCCTCTTTTTTTTCTTACAATGTCTTTGCTTTCGGGTATAAAGAGATGTTCCAGATTCTTGTGTTTTCCCTGTCTCAGCCATGAAACCAGCCATTTTTCCAAGGATCTATACTTTTTTTGGTGGAAAATAATGCTGAGAATCTAAGATATGGGTGTCAAGGGTGCTCATGAATATCGGGGCATTGCTGCTTCTAGGTCTTTTCTGGACAGAGTGGGAGAGTATGAAAGTACCCACACATATGTATGTTTTGTATCTGTTCTCTATACTGTATATATTGAAAACCATGAAATCACACTTATACTTCCAATTCCAATTAGCACCACTCTACTCACTCCACCTGGGATCTGACACACCAGGCCAACACCCCATCATGAGAACATCTTTCCATTTGAACTCTAACCCACTGTCTGGGGATCCCCCATTCCCACACACTGAGTGAACTTCCACCTTGCGGGTCTCACCTAATGGCTTCAGTCCTAGGTTGTTTGGAAAGGAAAGAGAATTAAACAGGAAGGAGAATAAAAAGAACCAAACATTAATTTTAAATATAACATGTCCTTCAAGTAATGTCTTTTTTGCACAAAAGCCACCTGCCAGCTCACTAGGAAAACATGTTCATTTCTCTTCTGAAGTCTTCGTTTTTCCAAAATCTTCTGGTTTCCTTTGGATTCCATTTCTTCAGCTTTACTATCACAGGATTCATAGTGTCCAGGCACATAAACATATGAATTCTTTCATTCATGGTATACATCATCTCATGAGATATTTCAGGTTTATTTACTCATTTGGAACTATTGAAAACTCTTTATTTATATTTCCTTATGCCTGTCATCTGTTGTGGGGCCCCATTTCAATATCCAATGATGTTAAGAACTAGCCTGCCACGTGGCATTGTGCTTAGTTCACTGGGTTTGGCAAGAGTGGAACCTGGAACATTTTTGTTTTGGAAAATCTGAGCTACAAAATATGTCACCAATTACTGTATCTTTGAAGTAGCACAAAACTCTCTCCCAGGAACTGTTGCAATCAGCTTCAATGTTCAAAAAAAAAAAAAAAAAAGGCCTCAAATCAGATTAAGGGACTATCTGTATAATAAAAAGACAGTCAAGATTATAGTTTTCTTTCTAATTTCTTTATTAACTTTTATTACTCTAATTTGCCTTCTAGCTACAGGGCTCCTTTACTGTTCTAATTTGCTTTGGTCTGCAGGACTTATTTAAATTTAGCAAACAATTAGGAAATCATCTGACACGTTGGTACTTAAGTCTTCCTTCTAGAAATGTGATCAAAGATGACAGCTTGTGTGTAGAGTTCGGTCTGGATAGGGATTCTAGTAGAGTTGTCACCTGGTTGTGCCTAAAACACATCAATCATATTGTTAGTCAAGTCCATGTAAACAGTTGGCTTTAAATAAATGTTATTTTTGCTTTGATATGGAATTCAGAACCTAAAAGTTCTGTTTTTTTGGAGACTATTTACATGTTTTTTCTCTAGATTATTTTCATTAGTAGCTGTGATGATTCCAGTTAGGAGCCTGGAGGGTCTGGGTTGTAACATCATTTACTGAAAATAGCTGGGATCAAAGAAGTGTCACAGGCTCATGCTAGTCTAGACTCTACTAAACCCCCTGAGCCACTAACTGCAGAATTCCTAGTAAAGGATTTTACAAAAACATGTTACTTCAGGAAAACGATTTTTTGTTTTTTGAGTTGGAGTCTTACTCTGTCACCAAGACTGGAGTGCAGTGGCATGCTCCCGACCACCGCAGCCTCGACCTGTTGGACTCAGGCAATCCTTCCACCACAACCTTCCAAGTAGCTGGAACTACGGGTGTGTGTTACCACGCCCAGCTAATTTTTTGATTTATTGTAAAGATGAGGTCTCTCCAAGTTGCCCAGGTGGGTCTCGAACCCGCGGACTCAGGCCTCCCAAAGCACTGGGATTACAGGATAAGCCACTGAGCCCGGCTCAGGAAAACAATTTTTAAAAATTCCTATCTTGACTCCAAGTTTGCCAAATAAGCACATCTCAAAATTGGAATTGGTTTAGATCAGTGGAAATACCTGTTCATGGTGAGTTTCACAATTAAAAAACAAAACAAAACAACTTCATCCTTGTCAACTTAAAAACTATGTGATTTGCTTTTTTTCTCCCTTCAAATTATAGTCTTTTAAAATGATTTGGTCCTTTTTCCTTTATGGAGCGTAATTTATCATACTAATAAAGCTCCTAGTGAGCTCCAGATTTTGGAGTTCCAATATACTAATGTGATATTGATAAGGAGAGAAGGTTCAAATGAGGCTGATTCTCGAGCAGGAAAGACATAGAATGGGTTCTAAAAGAATTACACAATATCTACAGTTAGAAAATGTTGGTCATTGGGCTTTTGTACACTTGATGTACAAAAGAGCAATATTATTTGCTTTCATTTCTATAATAAGTAATACATTTAAAATCGAGAATAGAGAGAAGGTTGGTATTGCCTTTTCCTCATAGTATATAATTTCTTGGGTTAATTGAAAAAGAATGTTTTGGACCCATCTTTTTCACTCACACAGTCAGAAAAATTGTGAAGTCTCTGTAGTGGGAAAAAAAAGTTGATATCCTAACTGGTTCTAAGTTAGTTCTGCTTTTCATTGTGTTGGTACCATAGGAAAGTAACTATAATACAGAATATCTTGTTGGCAAAGATATTCACTGCCCAGTGAAATGGAATTAATCACTTCCCTGAATAGGAATCTGTTTTGCATCTAGTTCATGTCAATTTTCCTTATTCCCCACACAGTGTATGTTCTGACCTTTGAATTCTCCTTTGAACTGGTTGTAATATCTTACTGGTTCCTTCTATAATTAATGAATTAAATAAATTTCGGGCACACTCATTTTGTATCTTTATGAGAGTTATGATTATATCCTTTTTAGAAAAATTATCTTAGGAACATTTTGGTGGTGCTACTGACCATGCCTGATGAGTTCCTCTGATGGATGAATAACTTAGAGGGATGTTGTACCTCTGGGTGGTTTAACCCAACTTTCCAGAGGCAAATCTCCTGTAGCAATAGAAATTTAATTTTGCCTATCCTCTCTTTCTTTCCATATTTTACCTTTTTTACTGTTTGTTTGTTTTGTTTTTGTCTTTGGAGTCTTTTTTAATTGATAAATTATTTCTCACTGGTGACAGCAGTGATTTAGGATTTTATGACCTAATCATTGTGATGTCCACAAATGGATTTTAGAGATTTGTTCTCCCTTGTGTGAAAGACAACATAGGTAGTCTGGGCTTTTAATTTTATTTTCATTGTTTGTGTACTTGTCTATTTTGAATTCAAATTAAGAGTCTTATGTGCACCAGTAAAGAGAAATTATAAGCTGAGTATGTGTCTGAGTGTCTAAATGCTTGCAATTTTATTAATACCTTCATCTCTTTTTGTCTGAGTGCATAAGATTTTCCTATTTCTGGAGAATAACAAAGAAGATTAAAATGTCTCCTAAATTAAAGAACTCTATTCTGATTGATTTATAGAGTTCTTGTATAAGTAAGCTCTTATATAAATCAAACATTCATAAAATTTCCAAAAACAGGAAAAATTAAAAGTTATAATACTTTAAATTGTGCTATACTTAAAAAGTTATTCTTACAGAAACTCAAGATGTTTTGAAAATTTAAGTTTATGTAATCACAGTAAATCTTTGGTAAAGAAGACTGATATAATAATTTTGATTCAAAAACAGCAGGCATGTCCTGTGATTTATTTGTGTTAGGTTCAATATAATAAACCTTTTGTTTTACTTGGGATTATTGTTCTTAAATTTATTTAGGTTAACTGATCAAATAAGCTAACATTATTCCTATAAAATATTTAAGGCAATGAAAAAGGTGAATTTGTATTTAACTAAATTAAATCATTATTCTGACAACTTTATTTAAATAGTAATTAAGGTTTTTGAAAGTAAATTAGTTTGACTCTACTTGTCAAGATCTTTATGTAACATAAAGCCTTAAACTGATGTTAAGTTGTATTATATAATGAGTACTCATCTAATTAAGATAGAATACTGAAAATTTGATGCCTAATTACTATGCATAATTTTAGCTTATACAGTTTTGCTTGTATCCTATAGAACATGCGTGTCTTTGAATCCTATTAATGAACGTGTTCATTTTGTTGTTTTAAAAAGGTATGTGGCTACTGAAAGTTGCAATATAAATTTTACTGGTCTGTTAAAATACTCATGGAAAATAGATAGTTTTTAATTATCAGCTTCCCATTTTCTCTATGAAATACACTACTTTGGTAACATCACTATTTAATTTTTTAAAATTCTAATAGCTTTAATACAAGTGTTTGTTTGTGTACTTAGATAAATGTTATAGTGGTAAAGTCTGGGCCTTTAGTGTACATTGTACCGATAGGTAATTTTTCATTCCTTGCCCTCTTCCCAACCTCTCCTCAAAACACTATTAATAGGAATGGTTGAAACTATGCTGTGAGAACTGGGAACAGAATAATATCACCATATATGCCCTTTTGTGTTTCAAAGGTAAGGTAATTGTAGTGGTTTTATAGTAGTACATAATAGTGGCTAAATATAGACTGTATATCTATGTATCATCTATCTATCTATGATAGTCATCATCATCATCACCTTTCTAGAAAGAGAGAGAGAATAGTGGTTTTTCAAGCTCCCTCCCCACCTCAGAATCTGTGTAATCTTAGGACTTACTAAGGACCCTAAAATCTTTTACTTCTGTGGGTTACAACCATCAATATTTATACCATATTGTAAGTTGGAATTAAGATATTTTTAAATACTTAGTTACTGATTCACTTGACCATAAAGATGATGAATGCATTGAAGTTTTAACAAAAATAACATTTGAGTATATAATAATTGTTTCATTCTCATAGATCCTGAGAATTGCAGTGATATGAAAAGCAAAATGGACAAATTTCAGAAATAATTTTTCTTGCCTTGATTTATAGCAATTGAGCCTAAAAAGAGGTTATAAAATGCACTATGTTTTTATAATCAGATATACCATTCACAAGCTTCTTTTAAAATACATTTAATCATTATCTGTAGAGATGTTTTGTCTGACTTATTTTGCAGAGGTTTTATTATCTTTGTTTGGCACACCTCTGAAAGAATTAAATTTCCTTTCCTGCTGTGATATTTGTATTATGAACTCTAATCAGACTGTTCACATTTGAAAAATTTTGGCAACAAATCAGTCACAGTCCTTTTGGGTCCCTATCATCTACAGATACCATTGTTCTACTCTGATGCTTTCTTGAAGTCTCTGTTGTAGGTTACAGGCCAGAATTTATGTCTTCAACGAAGAACAGTATCAGAATCTCATGGAAAAGGTCTGTAGCCAAGTACTTTAATTAGTGACCTTTCAAAACTGAGCTCACATCAGTTGGACAACTTTCAGGCTGCACCATGAGTGAACAGAATGGGGATTTCCAGGGTGATTTGGGCTGAAGCAGAGGGCTGCATGTGATGGTTTACACAAGATTCAGTGAAGCAGGAATTGTTTGTAATAAGACTGAAGGCAGTAATGAGAGACACTGTCTCATAGCTATTTTTCTGGGATATTGCTGATGTTTTAATGTTCCATTTTCCAGATGTATAAGAACACCCTTCCTTTCTCTTCTAAAGCAATCTGTCATCCATAGAAATGTAGTAGACTCTACTTTTACAAGCTAAAATGAGACATTTAAAAATAATATCTGATTCTCACTTATTCCTTTAGGATTCAGAAATTCTTATTAAGTCTTATTTTCCATGACCATTTGGAAATCTGCATCAATTCTGTAAGAAGCTGTCAGCCTTTTACCAGGATGTAATTGCACAAATTATAAAAGTAAAGCCTTGCCTGCAATGTCATGTTTGAAAATAGCTCACTGAACCAAATAGGAGCAGTTACATTTATTTATTTGTTTGTTTGTTTGTTTGAGGCAGGGTCTCACTCTGTCACCCAGACTGGAGTGCAGTAGCATGATCATGGCTCACTACAGCCTCAACCTCCACCTTCTGAGTTGCTGGGACTGCAGATGCGCTCCACCGTGCCCAGCTAAATTTTTTTTTTTTTTTTGAAGACAGAGTCTTGCTATGTTGCCTAGGTGGGACTCAAACTCCTGTGCTCAAGCAATCTTCCTACCTCGGCCTCCCTACATGCTCGGCTTACAGGCATGAGTTACCTTGCCTGGTCCAGGAATAGTCACTTTTATGAAATTAAGTTTGAGGTGACTTATGGAGGCAGTATCTACAAAGTCCTTCCCAGAAAACTGGTCAATTGAGTGATGTCAAATATCCAAGAATACTGTACATTACCTTTGGGACATTTAGAAGAGAAGAGTTACCCCAAATTCTAGGTGTCACAGGTAAAACCTGGTGGAGGGAGTTTGTTGGATTTGATTTCCTAACCTCAGAATGGCAAAACTATTGAGTTTTGAAAGTTCAATTTGAGAGTACTTATGAAAGGCTACAGCAGAATTTAGTATTTGTTTAGAATTGTATGGCCTTAGAGTTTTACAAAGCAAACTTAAAAGTGTCCTCTGTGGTAGAATAACACATTTGCTGCATCTATATAAACAACAAGGCAGCCCTAACAAGACTAGCCTTATCCAGAATAATCTTTCTTTGAAATTACTATGATAAAATGAGGGGAGGAGATTGCCAGAGACAATTTGGACAAAACTATCAAACATTGGGCATCTTGACTATTCACTCATCTAGGTTTTCTTATAGGCAATTTATACTACATCTCTATATATTACAGAACTCTGATGATAATTCAAATAATTCTTGTCTATAGTAATGCCAAGTCATTATGGTCAATGGAATGCACCTGATCTTCGCAATGATTTTGACAGACCCATTTTTATTTCTCTGAAAATTCTTATCTGAGTTTCCTATTCTTTTTGTATGTCTCTCCTCTTGGTATTCTTTTCTCAGCCAGTTGTGCTACCTTACAGGTCCCTCATTAATTAATGAGTTAAAAATCTCTGACACGTGATCATTTTATACCCCATGAGAATGATTATTTTATCTTCTTTTAAAAATTGTTAACAATAGATAACAAAAATGCTAAAAACAATCACACATACACAACAGTGACAACAAACAATGTAGCTGGGTGAGAAAATTCAGCACTTAGAAAGTTCTTGCTTCAGATCCAAGGCACTGTAAAAGCTGGGAAAAGGTTTCTGCCTGAAGCCATTACTAGGTCCCAGGAGAGATGGGTCTATAAGCCAAACATGAGTAAAACAAGATATTTGGATAAGGCAGACAGTAATACATTACTGAAATATAATAATTGGTGGAACTATGTAAGCAGACGCTGACCTTACTCTACCAAATCCCAGAAGAATGACAGATTTAGATGTATGAAGGGAGCCATAAACAAAGTTGTATGAAAATACAGGTAAATATTTTCCTTGCCTTTTTCAACATCGACAATGAAAGCAATCAGAAAGAAAATCTAGTATTTAAAACTATAAAAAATTTAAAATACTTACATGCCAAAAGTCACTATAAATGTTAAAAGACAGATATCTAAATTGTGACACGTCACTAAAAATATGATACACAAAGGTTTTTCTACCTTTTATACATAAAACACTGAAATATTTATTTTAAAAGTTCCACTAAACCCCTATAGGAAAGTGGGTAGCAGGCAATAACAATTATAGAAAAAGAAATATAGGGGCCACTTATGTGGTTCACACCTATAATCCCAGCACTTCAGGAGGCCAAGGTGAGAGGATTATTGGAGCCCAGGAGTTCGAGACTAGCCTGGGAAACCTAGAAAGACCTACCTTTGTCTCTATAAAAAAACTTAAAACATTAGCTGGGCATAGTGATGCACACCTGTAGTCCCAGTTACTCAAGAGATTGAGGCAGAAGGATCATTTGAGCCCACCAATTCCAGGCTGCAGTAAACTATGATGAAGCCACTGTACTCCAGCCTGGGCAACACAGTGAGACCCTGTCTCTAAATAATGTCAATCCCTTTCTTACAGTATTATGGCAATTGTTCAGGGCCCACTTATGAGTGAGTACATGTAGTACTCAGATCTTTGTTTCTGTGACAGATCACTCAGTATTATAGCCTCTAAGTCCATCCAAGTTGCTGCAAGGTTCATCATTTTGTCTTTCTTTATGGTTGCATAATATTCCATCATGTATATGTACCACATTTTAAAAATCCAGTCCTCTTTCGATGGGCAGCCTGGTTGGTTCCATGTTTTTGCTATTGTGAATAATGCTGCAATAAACATGTGTGTGCAGGTATCTTTTTCATAGAGTAATTTGAGTTCCTCCAGGTATATTCCCAGCAGGGGGACTGCTGGGTTGTATGGAAAGTTAAATTTTAGAACTTTTAGAAATCACCACAATGTTTTTCACAGAGGTTGTATTAGTTTACACTCCCACCAGTACTGTAGAGGCATTCCCTTTCCCCACATCCTCTCCAGCAAGTGTTTTTTGAGTTATTGATGATGGTCATCCTGATTGGAGATGGGTGTTATCTCAGTGTGGTTTTAATTTGGATTTCCCTGATGATTAGTGAGGATCACAGGACCTTTACCTATCATTATACAGAAAAATCATCTCTAAGTGGATCAAAGATCTAAATGCAAAACTTTAAAAATAAGAAGAAAACTTAGGTAACACCCTTACAGAAATTGGAATAGGTAATCAATTCCTGACCAACTCTCCAAAAGTGAATGCCATAAAAAGATAAGATAGACAAATGGGACTTCATCAAACTGAAAAGCTTCTGCAAAGCAAAAGAAACCATCAAGAGAGTGGGGAGACAGTTCACAGAATGGGAAAAAATGCTTGTCAATTGCAAATCTGACAAAAGCCTAACATCCAGGATCTACAAAGGAACTCAAAAGTGCTGAAAGAAAAATAAAACAAACAACCCTATTATAAAATGGGCAAAAGATATGAATAGACACTTTTCAGAAGAAGACATATGAGCAGCCAATAGAGTTTTCAGGGTTTCTAAGGTAATACGCTGTCAGGAAGCCATATTCATTCACTTAGCCCTACTCAGTGGCAGGAACTTCAACACATTCTTTTTTTTTTGAGTTGGAGTCTCACTCTGTCGCCCAGACTGGAGTGCAGTGGCCACTCCCGGTCACTGCAACCTCAACCTGCTGGGCTCTGGCGATCCTTCCACCTCAGCCTTCCAAGTAGCCGGAATTACAGGCATGCGCTACCATGCCCGGCTGATTTTTTGATTTATTGTAGAGATGAGGTCTCGCCAAGTTGCCCAGGCGGGTCTCGAACCCGCGGGCTCAGGCAATCCACTCACCTCAGCCTCCCAAAGTGCGGGATTACAGGCTGATCTTATTCAGTCTTCACAACAACCTTTTATAAAATGGCTGGTTTTACAGTATTTACAGATGAGAAAGCAGAGGTGGAGAAGTGCTCAAGGGGTTAAGTAACCAGAAAGCTGGTAAGATCCCCATGGTGCCAATTCCTTTTAAGTATTTCCCCTTTTAACAGATTCCTCATTTCCTTCCAACTTACTCTGTTGTTCTTCCAGCTGCTTTCAACTGCTCTAGGTACTATGGGGTTCTCAGGTCTACAATTCTTGTGTGGGGCTCCTTAAAGGACTCAAGACAAGCCAGGCTTGGTGGCTCAGTCTGTAATCCCGCGCCTTTGGGAGGCTGAGGTGAGTGGATTGCCTGAGCCCGCGAGTTTGAGACCCGTCTGGGCAGGCGAGACCTCATCTCTACAATAAGTCAAATAATCAGCGGGGAGTGGTAGCGCGCGCCTGTAGTTCCAACTACTGGAAGGATCGCCGGAGCCCAGCAGGTCGAGGCTGCGGTGGCCGTGAGCGGCCACTGCACTCCAGTCTGGGCTACAGAGTGTGACTCCAGCTCAAAAAAAAAAGAACTCAGACAGGTCTTTTACTATCCTAAAATATTGATATACTCTTTTGTCTATGGCCATAAGGGCATTTTTTAAGTTTCATATTAAATTGTGAAATTTTTCAGATTTTTAAAGAAAATTATTAAAGGTTAAGATCTTCTGGTAGCAACCTCATATGTTCATGAGATGGTTTTCTGAGGTACCAAGTTGAGGTGCCGTTTTTCTATGTGGTTTTCTTTTTCATTCTTGTTTCAACTATTTAAGGCAATGTACATGACCAAGGACACCAGTGTTTATGCTGAAGATATCCCAGTCAGCAACAACCACTTAGACATTGTCAACATGACATTTTTCTCTCTTGCTAATGGTCTTGATCACTACCCATGCTATTGTGTTCTGTATTCTAATAAACTTCAACACCTCTCATCCTGCTTTGGGATTTCAATGCCTCAGAAATTGTAAGCATTTCTATGAGTGGTGAAATGGCTGAGAAAGAGTCATGGGAGTTGATTGCTTTTTTAACTGTTGAGACCCAGAAGAAGCCATGCCTTCTCTTTGAATTAGAAAGAATACCTGGCTGGGTGCAGTGACTCAAGCATATAATCCCAGCAATTTGGGAGGCTGGGGCGAGAGGATTGCCTGAGCTCAGGAGTTCGAGGCCAGCGTAGGAATCTTGGTGAGACCTCATCTCTACGATAAATCAAAAAATAAGTTGGGCATGGTAGTGCACGCCTGTAGTTCCAGCTACTTGGAAGGTTGAGGTGGAAGGATCGCCTGAGCCCAGCAGGTTGAGGCTGCAGTGGGTGGCCATAAGCGTGCCACTGCACTTCAGCCTGGGCAGCAGAGTGAGACTCTGACAAGAAAGAAATAAAGAAAAGGAAAGAAAGAAAGGAAGAAAGGAAGAAAGGAAGAAAGAAAGAAAGAAAGAAAGAAAGAAAAGAAAGAAAGAAAGAAAGAAAGAAAGAAAGAATCTTTTCACTGTGGTATTCCACCAGCAATGATGCTATGCCTGGCTCATGTGTTTTCTAGTGGCTCCTTCTTTATTACTTGTCAGATTGTTGAGATCATGGAGGAACAATTACTTTGTTCTTACTCAATCATTTCACCCAACCAGAAAACTAACTTTACACTCATTTCCATACTTCTTGATTTGATGTAATACATTTTGTTAAAAGAAAAAAAAAAGCATGAATTGGGACTAAAGTTTTCTTCCTCAGATCTCTCTAGTCTTGTTTCCCTAGACTGTATTGGTCTTGCCTACCACAAGCATCATGTTTGATTAGGCTGGTTTTGTAATTAGAAACTTAAAACAATTTTTCTTTGTCATGTATGTTTTATTGAGATATGTACTTTTCTTTTCACTGTAGATAGCCAATTTGGATGTGGAAAGTTATAATTTATACTCTTATTACTAAAGACTGAAATATTAATACTAAACATTGAAATATTAATATAAATATATAGGGCATATAGATAATTTAAAAATTGTATAAATTTCTTTCTTACAACTCATCTTTTTGTGCTACACTTCATGCATGAGTTCATACAATGCACATTTAAACACAACGTGCTTATCTCTGGAGGTTGTTCCTTAAATACTACATATAAAATTAGAAACAGTTTTTCAGGTCAAGAGGAGGGCATGGTCTTTAAGTTTTAGGAGTTTAACTCATAAAAGACAAGCTCTCTTATGTAACTTTTAATGTATTCCTCAAGGTTATTGATTTTAGTAGTAGTTAGTTGAGTAAATACTTAATTTATATGTGGTAGACTTTCAGTTCAGATATACCAGGTGATTGCCCAGGGGACAAAATGTTTAAAAGCTACTTAGTATGTGGGTGTTTTAGGGCTATAATCAACCAAACATTCAGTAATTTGGGCAGCAAAACCAGAAAGCTGGCAAGGCCTCAGCTTTACTTAATAACTGTGACTGTGCTGCAGTTGAAAAGCAACATTTACAAGAGGCCTCCAAGGACAATCTAGGGGCCAGAAAAGTAGTGCTGGTTATTCAGAAGACCTCCCTGGACAAGTATCGATTCAGTTCTGCAGTGGAGTTTGATGGAACATTCTTGAAGACTTTGAAGAAACCATAGCCTTGTTTAATCTTATTCTATGTAGCATATTTTTGGCTTTTTATTTTTCATTTTTAATGTTCAAAAGGGAATATACCTGACCCCCATAAGAAGACAGATTGTAAAACTCAGGACCTTTACTGGAGGGCGGAGCTTCAAGAGATTAAATCTGAACCATCTGCAGAAAGGATGCAGGAATGTTACGGGCTTCCATTTTGAACATATCAATTTCAAGGTTGGACAGGCTGGGATTTTAAGATCTGGGTGGCATGGGAAATTAAGAGCTGTCAATGAACCTGAGGCTGAGATGGCATTAAGGAGGCAATTAACACTTTTCCTACTAAAGGTGACCAGTGCTGGTGGGAGTCCTTTGAGACAACACTAGGGGCGGGGCTGTGAGAAGGTGCTGCTGGAATCTTCTTCTAAATTAAAAAAAATGCAGAAATAACAACCAGAGTTTATATTGGTTGAACTTATTTTTTTTTTTTTGAGTTGGAGTCTCACTCTGTCGCCCAGACTGGAGTGCAGTGGCTGCTCCCGGTCACCGCAGCCTCGCCTGCTGGGCTCCGGCGATCCTTCCGCCTCAGCCTTCCGAGTAGCCGGAATTACAGGCATGCGCTACCACGCCTGGCTGATTTTTTTTTATTTTTTGTAGAGATGAGCTCTCACTGCCCAGGCGGGTCTCGAACCTGTGGGCTCAGACAATCCACTCACCTCAGCCTCCCAAAGGCGCGGGATTACAGGCTGAGCCACTGAGCCCGGCTTTGAACTTATTTTTAATTTAAAAACTTATTTGCCTAGATATTATTTTGTTCAGAGAAAAAAAGTAGAATTTGACATATTTGCTTTTAGCATTTGTAGAATAATAGACAACAATGACTGCACATTTATGTTTAAAAATAATAAAGTAATTGCTACTCTCATCCCCCCCAATTCACCTAACACATCGCTATTATCCTGGAAACATCACCATTTACCCATCAAAGTTCAGCAAAGAGCCTAAGGTTTAATTCACCTACCCACCCACCAAGGCAGGAAAGCACCAGAACCAATTTCTCTGATAGTTTTCAGCTCAAAATAGCTTTAGCATTATATATGTTTCGAGTGCCTAAGAGCTTAAAGTATTTAAAACTTAACCTCAAAAGTTTCCAGGATTATGTTTGACCCTACTGTTCATTTCTTTAACAAATATTTAATATTCAATTTAGTCATTCCAGAGAGGTTAACTGAGCACCTACCATGTGCAGGCATGGTGCTAGCCCTCGTGACACGATGGCAAAAATGTTTAGAAAGGTTTCACACTCTGCATTTCACCGTTTATGCTTTACAAATTTCTGTTACATGCGTTGTTTTTTTAAGCCTCTGGGCAAATTTCAGCCAGTGATGCCCTGTGAAACAGTGCAAGAAGGAATGGTGGCAACTCCCACCCCTTTGATGATCCAAACGAGAAAGCAGAGGCACTTAGCACGGTTGTGTTTCTGTGGAGGTTATGCAGCACTCCTTGTTTTACGGTCTGTGTGTGCAGTCCCAGGAATATGCAATTTAAATGACTTAAAATAATGACAGTTAAATTAAAACTTATTTTAAAGGAATGAAGTTTGCTTAACTTTATATACATATTTTAGGGAAGCAACAGCTAATAAAACAGTACAACATAAAGCAGTGGATATCAATCTAGCTAATCTTCAGGTTCATCCAGGGAGCTTTGAAAATAGAGATTCCCGGGTCTTACCATAGATGAATTCAGTTTGACTATCCAGGGGAGTAGCTTGATTGGCGAAGATGAGAAAGAGAGAGGAGGAAGAAGGGCTTTAATGAATGGATAGGAATTGTTCCTGATCCAGTCATGGAGAGCCAGATGCTGATAAAGAGCAATTTTGATATCAGCCTGCATGTCAAAGCAGCTCATTGTTATAGTTGAACAATAGTCAACAATTTTCAAAAGGAAGAGTCTGGGCTCAATAGTTAGTCAGGAATATTGATACATAAAGAAACAAAAATATCTCTTGGTAAACCAATGCACAGTCTGTACTTCACTTGTTTCCCAAGCTTTGTGACACTCAGCATGGATCCAGAAAACTTTATTCTATGATGGGGTCATTTGTTTCACTAACACCCTACATCTAATAGAAATTATGTTTTTCTGACATCTTTTAATAAGCCTTTTGGCTGCTTGTTTTGCTGTAAGCTTTTTATCAGTAACTATATTTAGGATGTACTCTATTAGACACTAAACAAGGTAACAAAAAAGAGATTTTGTCCTACAGGATTTCCTATTTTCTTATACAACAGATTTTCTTTTGCATTCTAAAATCACACCAATGAAGCTTGGCCAACACTAAAATAACATCAACTTCTTTCAAAATGGCTATTTATTTTCATACTTAGAAATATGAGTCTAAGTCAAATTTTACACAAGTGGTAGAGAATCTCATTGAAGTATATAGAATGTAAAACAAACAAACAAACAAACAAACAAAAAACAAACAAAAAACCACCTCATTGGATTTGGCTTCCACAGTTGGAGTTGGAGTTCAATTATTCTGTCAAAACTTCAGAGACAATGACTCCTTCTTGCACAAGAATCACCTGGGAAATAGTAAACAAGTACTGGTGCCTAGGCCTTCTACCCAGACCAATTAAATCGGCATCTTTGGGATGAAGCCAGGCATCATGTATTCTAAAGCTCCCTGGGTGACTCTGATATTTCATTTCTGCTGACAACTGCTCTCTAACGGAGGGAGGTCTTCTCCCTCTCTGTGTAGCTCTGTGCTCTGTGCTCCCACAGCTTCATATGTGATGCTACCTCTTAGCAAAACATCCCTTCCTCTAGTCCCCATGTCATCACCATACCCATCCTTCAGGACAGCTTAGGTACTATCCCTTTCATTGACTCATTTTTTGAAAACCTTAGGTCTGAGTTAAATCTTGCCTCCTTTGTATTTGTACAGAACTTTTCCTATCCCCTCAGATTATTTCTTAACTTGTTATTTCTGTGCAGCAAGTATTTCCCACCCATTCACCAATTAGTGCACAAGTAAACTTTTTAGAGCAAGAAACCTACCTTACAGATTCGCTTTTTATACATCACAGTGCCCAGCAGGTGCCCAGAAAGCATCAAATGAGGAAGAAGGGATGGAAGAAAGAAAAATAGATGACCACTTACTGCATCCATCATTGGGCTTTTTTCTTAAACTGATACAGCAGGAGTCTCTTTCTCCTCTATTTCTCCTCCCCCTACTTTCTCTTTGGAGGGTTGGAATAAGTGGGATCTCTCAAAAACATTTCCAGATAGATATGCATTTTTCGAGCTTTGTCCTTACCTGAATGATCTGGTAGTTGCAATACTGAAAGCATCAACTCGAAATCAGTCCCTAAAGCAAGACGCATGCTTCGAGCACTCTTTACTTTTTGCCTGGACAGTTGTTACTGTGGTCATCATTTTCAGTTTCTCCTCACAGGTCTGTCCTGGTCTCTACCCTTGAGTCTCCTTGAAGCATGGCTTCCATCCTGTTGTGTTCCTGCACAAGACCCTTGGCACGTTTCCCCACTTCCTATCAAGTGCAGCCCCAGTCTTCTTCAGTTCCACCTTCAAGGCTTTCACAACTTTCCAGCCTTGATTCCCTCTTTACTCTTCCCCACCAATGCAGCCGCCAAACTGCACTATTTATTCGAGGTAATGGTCTCTCACAGGCCTTTGGCACTTAGTGAATGGAAGGGAAAAGTAGAGAAAGCTAGTGTAATTAAGAAAGAACTTCCTCAAGAGAGCTGGGAGACAGCCCACAGACTGGGAAAAAATATTTGCCAGCTGTATGTCTAACAAAGGCTTAACATCTAGGATCTATAATGAATGCAAACATGCAGAAAAGAAAAAAACCAACAGCCCCATTACAAAGTGGGCAAAAGATATGAACAGTCAGTTCTCAAAAGAAGATGTACAAGCAGCCAACAGATATGTGAAAAAATACTCAGCCTCACTAGTCATCAAATAAATGCAAATTAAAACTACACTGAGATACCACCTAACTCCAGTCAGTATGGCTATCATCAACAACTCAAAAGACAACAGACGCTGGAGAGGATGTGGCAAAAAGGGAACACATCTACACTGTTGGTGGGAATGTAAGCTAGTACCGACTCTGTGGAAATCAGTGTGGCGATTCCTAAAAGCTCTAAAAATTGACCTTCCATATGACTCCGCAATCCCCCTACTGAGAATATACCCTGAAGAACTCAAATCACTCTATTAAAAAAACACCTGCACATGTATATTTATCGCATCATTGTTCACAGTAGCAAGAACATGGAACCAACTATGCTGTCCATCAAAAGAGGACTGGAATAAAAAAAAGTGGTACATATGCACGATGGAATATTATGCAGCCATAAAGAAGAACAAAATCATGAACTTCATGGCAACCTGGATGGGCTTAGCATCTATAATACTGAGTGATCTTTCACAGAAACAAAGAGTTGAGTATCACATGTTCTCACTCATAAGAAGATCTTGAACCATTATCATAATATTATAAGAGAATGATTGGCAGTAGTGGGAAACTGCCGGGAGTGGGGGCAGAGAAGCAGAATTGGCAGTAGTGGGAATCTGCCAGAGGAAGGTGGGGCACATCTCATTAACAAAGGTATCTGCATAATGAACATTTGTATACCTAACCCTGAACTATACCCACATCTTTAAAATAAAACAAGTTTTTTAAAAAAGAACTTCCTGTTTTAACTATTGTATACAGTCTTTTTCTTTCTCTCTCGCCTTATTAGTGCATCATGCTGGTTTTAGTTCACTCATGCTATAGTAAGACCCAAACATAAGTCTGTTTTACACTTGGGAATCTTATCATGGCTAACAGATTTAATTCCTGATATTGAGCATTTTCTCTCCCAATGAATTCAATTCCTTCCCTCTCTGGTCAATTCCTAATCATTCGTTAAGTCCTGGCCACAAGATTACCTCCTCCACTGTCACTTGCCATGATTCCAACGCTGTCTTCTCATCATTCCTCTTCACTAGCTCCCACCCTCAGGTCAAAAATGGTCTCTTCTTCCACTAGATTCTCAAAACATTTTTCTCTTTTGCGATGTATCACTTTCTAATGTATACTGAAGTTATGTTTTTACTTGCCTAGTTCTCTAAAAACAGCATAAGCACTTAAATGCAAGGGTTGTAGTCTTGCACATCTTTGCCTCCCTCATGGGGTCTCAGGATATTTAAGTTTCATTGCTAGATTCTACTAATAATTAGTCACGTTACTGCAAGTCATTTAACTTGATAGAGTCTGTTCATAAATTGAAAACATGTTCTAATTCAATAGCCTTCATCTGAGATAGTCTAAATAGTGTATTCCTGAGACTATACAAGGAGGTTTGAAAACATAGACCTCAATAAAGATTTCTGCATAACCTGTACACACTTGATTCTAATGCTAAGTTCTTGTAATTTGTTTCTGACTTATTTGCATCAATATAGAGGGAGATGATATATGCCCATTCCTTCTATCACTGCTATATCAAATATCTGATGTAACCCTCTCCTCAACTTTTAATTTGTGTAGCATTATTATTACTTGCTTTTGGAGGGAATCATTCATTCAATAATTTATTCAATGAATATTTGTTGAATACTTACTAATTAATAAGACATTTTTCCAGATGATGGGCTCTTATAGGCCTTTGGCATTTAGTGAATGAAAGGAAAATGTAGAGAAAAGCTAGTGTAATTAAGATTTTTCCTGTTTTAACTACTGCATACAATCTCTTTCTCTCCCTCTTGCCTGATTAGTGGATCATGCCAGTTTTAGACCACTTTTGTTATGGTAAGACCCAAAGAAAACTCTCCCATGGTTAATGTTTTTTGTAAGTAAAAGAAAAATGCCTTTGTAAAAAACTTGTCCAGATAATGAAGGGGAGAGAGTGCAAAGTGCTTCCACTCAATCCTTCTAAAGATAATACCCTGGAAACATTTTGGTGGGTGTGAATCACTCAAACAAGCATTCTTCACTCAAAAATAGAAACCTGGTTTATTTGTTCCAGATGTTATGCAGCTGCAGGGAAGTTAAAGCCAGTGGTCCTGTTTTCAATGCAACCAAACTCTTACTGCATTTGGAATTTCCTAACCAATGAACTCATATTACTTGTTGTAAGACCTGTACAAGTTTCTTTTTCCACTATCACCATTCACAAACAACTGTGCTTCCTGGGAAACATGCTTCACAAATAATGAGTACACTGATGTTATATAAAGCAAACACAACCTGTTTGTCACGGTTTCCACCTTTCATTTATGTTGACCTACTTAATTTTAAGCATAAGGTTATTTCAAAGAGAGTAACTGAAGAAAAAGGAAAGAAGACTTGAAGTTTATTGTTCTTATAATATTTTACAGCATCTTAACCTCTGAAGTCATGAGAAGATATTCATCTTAGAAAGAATTTCCAGAAAAACTAAGAAAAATATTTAGTATAAAAATATTGTCACTATTGCATTTGTAGTTATTAAAATATATGTTTCAATCTTATTTTGTTATTCTGTAGTTCTATAAGAAATGCTAGGTTGGAGGCATGATCTGTAAAAGATTGTGAATCTTTGAAGAGTGTGAATAAATTAAGAAATTGTGTAGGAGATGTACATCATGTATAGTCCATAAAACTGATATATATGAATATTATTCTACTTAGGTTGAGAATGGAGTGCCAGATCTCTTGAGATGAACAGCTTTCTATGGAGAAGACTTCTTCAAGTTGAAGTTTATGAACTCCTGTGGCAGCATCACACTAGTTGCTTATTAAAATATGAGTCAAAATCTCTAAAATTGGACTTGATGATTTAGAGGGACGCTGGAGATCAGAAAACAAACAAAACATAAACCCTCATCTTCCAAGTGTGGGCACTAAAATGTAGGGAAGTTAAACTAACTTATCAAGACCATGCAGTCAATGAATAGTAAAGTCAGGGACAGAATTTTGTTTACTGATGCTGAGACTACCATTCATTTTCAGTAACCCAGCTATTAGTTTTTATTTTCAAAAAGATAAAATTAAAATTTAAGGTATTCAAATATTGTCAAGTGTCTTATCCAATAATTCTTCACTTTTAACACTTATTATCTAAATCTTTGTTTTTTCTTCAAGATTTGGAAAAAAAACCTTTCATTCAAGCTTATCATAAATCATCATTAAAAATTTTCAGAAAAAAGAGAAAAAATGTGGTATTTCAGGCTTAAATCTTATGATTGATTATTTTGGAAGTGAGAGTTTTAGTTGAAGTTATTTGAACCATGATCAAGTAACAGTTTGCATTCAATAATGATTCCCCAAAGACTGTAAAACTACAATTCATGACATACATTCTTGAAGTATGTAATTAAAGTAGAGCCCTCAAATAGTCTAAGGATGATGTCACTTCAAACTAATTCAAATTTTGTTTCATACATCTTAATGAAGTATTAATCATTTAAATATTTTCTTATGTCTATAGTTTACCTTTCTAAAAGGAAAAAATGCTGCGTGTTATTTCTTGTTTTCAGCACTTTGCCTCAACTGGTCTCATTTTGACACCCATAAGTAAAGAGGAACCACTAGAAAGAAAGTGTATTGATAAACTTCTCTGATATTTGTAGATTCATAATAAATATAGCCCTAATAATTTTTTGACCCAGTACTTCGTTTCACTAATAAGAAGCCTGAGACTGGAGGAATAGTATTCTTTTGATGAAGAGAATAATTGTGTCACAAGCTGCTAGTTGTCTACTCAAATCCTTCTCTTCCCTGTCCCAGAAGCCCTGCTTTTAGGTGAGTGCATGGTCACTTGAATAAAGATTACATTTACCAGCCCCTCATGTAGCAAGGTACAGTCATATTACTGATGTTTAGCAATGGAACATAAGTGAATGTTTGTGTGGTAGCTTCTGGGAAATTTCCTTCCAAAACATTAGGGGAGTGTTCTCTGCACCTTCTCAGAACAAGCATGCGTTCTGTTTGAATGTGGTGGTTTTTATTGGAAATCCTTTTGGCCCATGAAAATGGGGGTCATCCTTGCTTAGATGACTATGGAGCTGCCATTCCAACATTAAACTGTCACTATCCAGACTCACATGCTGAAGAGAAAAAAGCTTTTATTCAGTTTAAATCACTGTCTTAGAATTTCTGATATTTGGAACTGAAATTTATTCATTCATGCTTTAAATACATAATTATTAAGCACTTTTCATGTACAAAGAACTGTACTAAGCCGGGCTCCGTGGCTCAGCCTGTAATCCCGTGCCTTTGGGAAGCTGAGGTGAATGGATTGCCTGAGCCCGCGGGTTCGAGACCCACCTGGGCAGGCGAGACCTTATCTCTACAATAAAATCAAAAAATTAGCCGGGTGTGGTAGCACGTGCCTGTAATTCCAACTACTCGGAAGGCTGAGGCGAAAGGATCGCTGGAGTCCAGCAGGTTGAAGCTGTGGTGGCCGGGAGCGGCCACTGCACTCCAGTCTGGGCGACAGAGTGAGACTCTAACTCAAAAAAAAAAAAAAAAAAAAAAAAAGAACTGTACTAAATGGATATGAAACAAGGATTTTTTTCTTTGAATTTCTAACAACTTTTGGGAAAAAAGTTTAGAATCTGACTCCCCTCTTCCTGTGATTCATCCTTGTTCATGTCCCATCTGTATCACACAATTCTTATTTCTTTCACTATGAAAAATATTTTTACTGTCTTTGGATTTTTAATTGATGCTGTCATATGAATAACATTTTTCAAGGTTAAAAAAAAACTGATTATAACCCAACTACATGATGATTTCAAGTGAAGTTTCAACTTTTACCCCTAGACATACAATGTCATGATAAAACGTCATAATGCAAATGCAGGCTTTGAAAATATGTAACATGTAAATATTTGTCCTTCAACAAATTCAAAGTACTATAGGACATGTCTTTTAACTATTTAAATAAATGTGTTTTCTAAGTTAACACTTAGAAATACACCAAGGAGTATAGTCTTTTTACTGTTAGTCATAGGTATGGGTGGATATTAAAATTCTGGGTACACTAGGTACACATCAATGGTGGTCTGGGTAAAGAAAATGTGGTCCATACATGTCATGGAATGCTATGCAGACATAGAAAAGAATAAACTCAGGTCCTTTGCAGCAACATGGATGTAGCTGGTGGCCATTATCCTAAGTGAATTAACACAGAAACAGAAAAATAAGTACCTCAAATTCTCATTTATAAATGAAAGCTAAATGTTAGGTACATATGAACAGAAAGTTGGGAACAATAGACACTGAAGTATCCTAACAGGGGGAGGAGCAGAGAGAGGCAAGGTCTGAAAACTATCTGTTGGAGGCATATAGACCAATGGAAAAGGATTGAGATTCCAGAAGCAAAACCTCAATTTCTCAGCCAACTCATCTTCGACAAAGCCTCCAACACCAACAACATATTCTGTAAATGGTCCTGGGAAAATTGGCTGACCACATGCAGAAGATTCAAACAAGACCCCTACCTATCATTATACACAAAAATCAACTCTAAATGAATCAAAGACCTAAATGTAAAATCTCAAACTATAAGAACCTTAGAAAATGCAAGAGATATCCTTATGGAAATTGGAACTGACAACCAATTCCTGATCAAAACCCCAATGTCCATTCCATAAGAGATAAGATAGACAAGTGGGACTGCATCAACCTGACAAGCTTCTGCAAAGCCAAAGAAAACATCAAAAGAGTGGGGAGACAGCTTATAGACTGGGAAAAAATATTTGCCAACTGTATATCTGACAAAGGCCTAACATCTAGGATCTACAAGGAACTCAAATGTGCAGAAAAGAAAAATACCAATAACCCTGTTACATAGTGGGCAAAAGATGTGAGTGGACAGTTCTCAAAAGGAGACATACAAGTAGTCAACAGATACATGAAAAAAATGCTCAGTCTCACTAGTCATCAAATAAATGCAAATTAAAACTATACTGAGATACCACTTAACTCCAGTCAGTATGGCTATCATCAATAACTCAAAAGACAACAGGTGCTGGAGAGGATGCAGTGAAAAGGGAACACCTCTACACTGTTGGCGGAATTGTAAACTAGTACAGCCTCTGTGGAAAACGTGTGGCAATTCCTAAAAGATCTAAAAATCGACCTTCCACATGACCCTGCAATCCCCCTACTGGGACTATACTCGGAAGAACTCAAATCACTCTACAAAAAAGATACCTGCACATATATGTTTATTGCAGCATTGTTCACAGTAGCAAGAACATGGAAACAACCGTGCTGCCCATCAGAAGAGGACTGGATAAAAAAAATGTGGTACATATACACAATGAAATATTACACAGTCATGAAGAAGAACAAAATCATGAACTTCACAGCAACCTGCATGAACTTAGAGTCCATAATACTTAATGATCTTTCACAGAAACAAAGAACTGAGTATCACATGTTCTCACTCATAAGCTGACCTTGAACAATTATCATAATACTATAAGAAAATGATTGGTAGTAGTGGGAAACTACTGGGAGGGGGCAGGAAAGCAGTATTGGCAGTAGTGGAATCTGTCTGGGGTAGGGAGGGCACATCTCATCAAGAGGGGTACCTGCATAATGAACATTTGCATACCTTACCCTGAATTGTACCTCACATCTTTAAAATAAAAACAAACAAACAAACAAGAAGACTATCTGTTGGGTATGATGTTCACTATTTGGGTGATGGGTTCAGTAGGAGCCCAAACATTACAATTGAGCAAAATATCCATGTAACAAACCTGCACACATGCCCCTTAAAATTAAATCTTTAAAAGAGTTCTGGGTACAAATGTGTGTGAGACAGTTCCCTAAATGACTTCCTCCCCATTCAGAACAAAAAGTGGTTGAACCTCTTCAGGATGAGGGTCAACAGATGCATTACTCACTCACTCGCTGTTCAACATGGAGAAATGTTCCCACTTGTTAGTTCTATTGAAAGCTCCACTAAACTCTTCCTTGTTAGTGTCTAATAGTGTATGAAATGTGGAGTGGTTTTTAAAAGATAGTATATGATCTAAGTTTTGAAACTTTTTCAGTTCTAAATTTTAAAAGTAAAACTAATCATCAAAACGCAAAAGAACTAACATCACTCTATGAAATAGATACCTGCACACGTATGTTTATCACAGCATTGTTCACAGCAGCAAGAACATGGAACCAACCATGCTGTCCATCAAAAGAGGACTGGATTTAAAAAATGTAGTACATATACACAATGGAATATTATGCAGCCATAAAGAAGGACAAAATCATGAACATCACAGCAACTTGGATGGACTTAGAGTCTATAATACTGAATGATGTATCTCAGAAACAAAGAACTGAGTATCACATGTTCTCACTCATAAGTGGAACTTGAACAATTATCATAATACTGTAAGAAAAGGATTGGCAGTAGTAGGAAACTGCTGACTGGGAGTGGTGGGATTGGCAGTAATGGGAATCTGCCAGGGGAGGGGGGCACGCTTCATCAACAAGGGTACCTGCATAATGAACATTTGTATACCTAATCCTGAATTGTATCCCACATATTTAAAATTAAAAAAATTTAAAAAAGAGAAAAAACTAATTATCAAAGAAATGCAAATTGAAACTACACTGAGATACCACCTAACTCCAGTCAGGATGGCCATCAACAATAATTCAAAAAACAACAGATGCTGGAGAGGATGTGGGAAAAGGGAACACTTCTATACTGTTGGTGAGAATGTAAACTAGTAAAACCTCTGTGGAAAGCAGTGTGGTGATTCCTAAAAGATCTAAAAATTGACCTTCCATACGACACAGAAATCTCCCTTCTGGGGATATACCTAGAGGAACTCAAATCACTCTATGAAAAAGATACCTGCACATGCATTTTTATTGAAGCATTATTCACAATAGCAAAAGCATGGAACTAACTATGCTGTCCATTGAAAGTAGACTGGATAAAAAAAATGTGGTACATATACATGATGGAATATTACGCAGCCATAACAAAGGACAGAATTATGAACTTCGCAGCAACTCAGATGCACTTAGAGTCTATAATATACAGTGATCCATCACAGAAATAAAAAACTGAGTATAGCATATTCTCACTCAGAAGCAGACCCTGAACAATTCTTCTAATACTATAAGAAAGGGATTGGCATTATGGGGAAACTGCCGGGAGGGGGCACACTTTATCAATAAGGGTACCTGATCTCAAATCAGGTTAAGTGGGGACCAAAGTGAAACCCTGAATTGTACCCCACATCTTTAAAATAAAAATTAATTAATTAAATTTTTAAAAAAGAAAAAAAGTATATTATTGCAGTTTGAGTTTTCAATCACAAAAAGAAATATAGAGCAGCTTTCATATTAATTTTACAAATGAACCTATTATCACTGAACATTTATGATACAATATTCCAAAATCAATAATCAAAATTATTTGTGAATAGTATTTTCTAATATTGATAAAAGAATTATAAAAACATGGGCTTGGATATCTACCCCTTACTGCCAGTGTGCTGTAAAGTAAGCTACTTAATAATTCTAATACGGCAAATAATGCTGCAAGATAGGTTTAATTATATCCGTGTTACTGAAACTGTAAGAAGACAAAAAGATTGACTTTGCCAGCATAACCTGTGATTTTTACCCGAGTAACCTATGATTTTATGCCAAATTCTTAGAATAATCTATAAACCACCCTTAAGCGGTAGCTGTAAAAATTGAGTAAGAACATAGGTGAAAACTGTCGGGCATACCATAAGTACTCTGAAAATGTTTATTGCTTTTTCAAAGTGAAACAAATAATGAAAATAGAGACTGTCTGCTCACATACTTAACAAATGGCTTTTTGACTAAACTGTTAGGTTTTTGTCTTTTTGGCATAATACTGTTTAACTAGTTGTGGCTTTATCGACTTTTTAAAAACACACATATTTTTTACTTTGACAATGTGGTTCTTCTTTTTTCACTAATGTCATATTTCCTAAAAATTTTTATTTAATAAATAGCAATTTTTACCTAGAAAAAAATAATTGCCAAATAGTCAATAGATTTTTGAACTATGGCAGGCATACAATAATATTTGAATATATATTTAAGTGTAAAAGCAGAATTACCTTCGGGTCCACATTGAGAATTTTTCTGTCTCTTTTATATTTGAAAAGTAAGCCTCCTGGGTTATCAGCAATCACTTGATAGTTGGGACTTGAATTACAAACAGCCACATGATTGTCCCAGTTGTAAAAGCTGTAAAAATAAGCACTGATTAGGAATTAAGATTTTTATTTGACAAATATATTTTTTAAAACGTTTGGAAAAGTTCAGACTCTAGGGACATTCCATACGATCATTTAGAATACACCTGAGATTAAAATCTTGCAGAAGAGATTAGATCGGGTTATTCTCAAATCATTTAGATATATCTTTGTGATGACTTTGCATGATTTTCTGGTTTGGACACTCTAGGACCCAGGGTCTATTTCAGAATTATATTCCCAGGAAGTCAAGAAGAAAATTGATGCAATTTAAGGCTATTTGTTCCAGCGCAGACTCGTTAGGGTATTAAGACACTGTTTACCGGAGGGGAGGGCAGGCAACACCGCCTTTTAAAATTCAGAACAATTCCAAATTAATTTGTGTCTTTCAGGCTCTACTTTTCAATAATATGTTTCCCAGGGAGTGAGGAGAAGCTATTATGTTTGAGTGGTTACCCTGGGCCAGATGTGATGGATCTCCACTATCACCATACTAGCATAAAGCTGCTTTCATTCCTCTGACAAGGCAAGGAGATTCAAGGAGGTCCCCCAGCATGGTGGAAGTCCTGCCGCGAGGATGCCGTGGCACTGACACTCAACCTAGATTTGTGTGTTTCAAAGGACACATGTGCACTTGCTAGTACTCAACATTCTTCTAGTGTTTCATCTTTGCATCTTAGATCTTTTTCCTGCGTCTTGTTTTGTACTTGTTTGTCAAAACTGAATATAATGCTGTCATATGAGTTGAAAGAATCTTCAATATACTTGTATGTATCTTATTATCTTATTTTTGCAAACATATTTTTAATAATTATGTTTACTTTCCAAAATATAGCAAAAAGCTAGAAAAAGAGATAACGTGTACCAGACTGCCTTGCAGATGTTTGTAACATTAATTTTTTAATGATTTCTCCGATCCTATTGATTAAATTCACTCTAAATTCTTTGTTGTTTTTATGTTATTACCTGAAAATATTTTTACCTTCAAATGTCTAATACTCAGAAAGGATCGATCACATATATATTTATGTCACTGAGAGCGGGCCATATTAGTGACAACTATTTTCTTCCCCTGCTGTCCTTTTCATGGCCAAGACATAAAATGAGACAAAAGAATAAAGTGCTTTCCTACTATCTCTGTCTATTCCATCAGTCCTCCCTAGTAAAGAGGCAATATAGTTCCTCAGATAAACAAGTCTACACAAGCTCAGCCTCTAACAGCGTGATGACAAAGGATGGGACTGCAGTTTTAGTGATAAATTGAATTCTGTGGTGAAAGCATTAGGAGTTGATTTGATTCCACAACAAGCACAGTTTTCCAATTTAGTTTAATTCATAATAAAGAAGATAATCTGACCTTCATTTTCTGTTCAGTTAAGAGATTGCTAAATTGGAGTGGGGGACATGGGTGTGATGTTCAACTTTACATATATGTCGTTGAAAATAATTATTTATGAGATATACAGATATAGATAATCCCAGAAAAATGCCTGAGTCACAGCTATGCTTAGAGTGTCATGGCTTATATCAAACATTCCTATCTTGTTGCTCAGATTTCATATTAAAAACCTTATTGAAGACAAGATAGATTTAAAATAAATACTGTCTATATAAAAAATTAAATTTGAGCCGGGCTCAGTGGCTCAGCCTGTAATCCCGCACCTTTGGGAGGCTGAGGGGAGTGTATTGCCTGAGCCCGCGGGTTCGAGACCCGCCTGGGCAGCAAGACCTCATCTCTACAATAAATCAAAAAATCAGCCGGGCGTGGTTGTGCATGCCTGTAATTCCGGCTACTTGGAAGGCTGAGGCGGAAGGATCGCCGGAGCCCAGCAAGTCGAGGCTGCGGTGGCCGGGAGCGGCCACTGCACTCCAGTCTGGGCGACTGAGTGAGACTCCAACTCAAAAAAAAAAAAATTAAATTTGTATTGCAAATGGTGATTTTAATAAAAAAAGTTTGGGTTGTTGGTCCACACTTTTGTTCTCTTAAGCAAGAACGAAAAACAGGTTTCATTTCACATGCCAATTCTAATAGCTATTATTATTTAATAAAGGTAACTACCAATAATTTAATAGTTACCACGTGCTGGGTGCTACTGTGAGCCTAATGAATCTGTTATCTCATTTGATATTATCACCAGACCCTGGAGTAGGTAAAACATTATCCATTTTACTCACGCTAAACTGACAGAGATGTGGTGTCCCTTGGATTCCAACATGTGAGCCCGACTCCTGAGACTGCTCTGGATGGACTGTACTCTCTCCAACACACTACTAGGGATTGTCACTGAAGCTCTGTGGCAGATCATGTCAGCTACTGGTCAGAACACACATTTTCAATGTCTACTTTGGCAGACCTCCAGACTACAATTATGGCCTCCCTTGCAGCGCTTCCCTGTAATGGGCATTCAGCCAGTGAATGCCTGCCTCTTCTAGCCTGGGCCCATTAAAGCTTTCCATACTCTTTTCTCCATCCAGCTAGCTAGAATGGAAATGACAAACTTGAAGGCCATCTGTCGAAGATACTTGGAATTTTGAAAAACATGAGGACAAAAGAGGTGAGCCTGTTGAGGAGATAATGATGTAAGCGACATCTAGGTTGCTTTGAATCCATAAAATTTTCAATTAAACATTTAACTAGTACCCAGTATATTCTGATTAGGTTCTATTATTTTGTGTCTTTATGAAATAAAACATGTTCTTGAAATACAGTGGTCTAGTACAGTCTTTTTAAAATTGAGATCCATAGAAAACTTCTGGGAGTGTGAATTTTCTTTGAGCGTTTGGATACATTTAAGATATAAGTATAGTCAGCCCTCTGTATTTGTTTATTTTTGCCATAATCTTTATATCAATAAGTGACATTCAATATATACGAGAGAGGCCCCCAAACAAACCTGGAATTTACTTATACAAACTGTGTATCTATTCCTCCATGTATAAACTCCAGTCACCTTCCAAGTACTCTTTGTCTGATGCAATGCACCTATTGAGATGCTGTTTCCACTGCTCAAAATAGTTTCTGAACTCGTCCATTTTGATGCCTTTTAGTGTTCCTGTCATTTTCTGTTTTACTTCTTCCACATCAGCAAAACATTTCCCTTTGAGGATTTTTTCATTCAGAGAAACAAAAAGAAAGTCACTCAGGGTCAGATTAGGAGAATAGGAAGGGAGGAGCATGGGGGTCATGCTATTTTTTTTTAGCAGTTTGGTCAAAAACACTCAGCATGGTGTGGGCAGGTGTGCTCATAAATCATTCATTATGAAAAGGGGAAATGCATTGAAGAATCTCCCAAAAAAATTCACTGAAGTCAAACACAGCCTCTCACAATGCTAGCTAGTTACACTGATGCTGGTGGGTTCCCAGAACACTTACCTAGTGGGGGAAGCCTGAAGTACAAGGGGCCTGCTCTCCAAAAAATAATTCCTGTTTTTTTGAGGGGTTCCCTCTCATACTTTTGGACTAAATGAATGATATATACCTATTGATACCAGTATTATTTGTGATCATATTATTGTTATTTTCAGTTCTTACAGAATTAAAGTAACAAAGTAGCAAGATAAATTATTTTCAAAGAATATTAAAATAGATGCAGAACATCTATGTGGGACTCAGGAAATCCCTCATGCAATGATTTCAATTTTTCTCTTGTCTAAAGTTCAGAGATTGAACTATATATTGCCAAGACTCTTTATAATGTTATAATAGTCTAATATTACAAAAGTCTCTCTTAATTCAATGAGTTTTACACAATATTTTTATTTATGTCTTAATTTCACATCTTAAAAATATTTGTAAAAAATTCAAAAGTACTGTATCTACAATAGAAGAACTTATGAGGCAATTTGGGTGAAATCATTAAGGCCTATAAATAAAAGAGCAATTTTCCATTTGTTTCCCATGATAAATCACCTAGGAATTGGACTTTCAGTAGGTGAGTGTAAGAGTCTACTTATACACCTCTACAAGTAAGTTAACTAATAAAATAAAGTATGCTTGAAGCCTGTTCATTATGTGATAAACAGACCTCATGTATGTTCTTGGAAACAATTATCTGTTATTTATTTTACATTGTAACTCTTGATATTAGAGAAGATATTTTGATATTCTGATGATATCACAGGGCAGCAGAGTTTGGGGCCATCAGGGAAAGTAAATTCCAAAGCCATTTTCTCCAAAATACTTTGTCTTAATTTTGTTCAGTGTCTTCCTTCAATGTAATGGAAGGGACATACTTATGTAAATGAAAGCATAAAATGGAGAATGTTATAATTTTTAAAAATTACACTTAAAATACATGTAATAAAAGCTGAGATCTTAGGGGTGAGCATAGAACAGGAATAATGATTTTAATGACTTCAGTTTCCAGTGTGTAAAACAGTAAAAAAAACCAAAATCATTACCACATGCACTTGAAATTTGACATTGCAGAGATCACATCACTGAAATTAAAGTGATCATCTAAGAGATTTTTTTTTACCATCAATATAACACACAATTTCTCATAATTAAGAAAGAGTTTTTGTTTCAATCTCCATTAATAATAAAAATCTTTTGGGGTTTTTTACTGTTAAGCCAGTAGGCATTTATAGTACCTAAGACTTGCATATCTTTATAAAAATAAACCAAAGCATCTAACTTGTAAAAAATAAAAATAAAAAATATTTATAAATTATTTTTAGGACAAAGAACTATTCTTACTGAGCACTTGTACAACAACAGCCATAAAGAAAAACAAAATTATGAGCTTTGCAGCAACCTGGATGGAATTAGAGTCTATAATATTCAGTGATTTATCACAGAAACAAAGCTCTGAGTACCACATGTACTCAGAGCTTATAAGTGGAGCTTGAACATTTATCATAATACTATTAGAAAGGGACTGGCAGTAGTGGGATATTGCTGTGGGGGGCACATAACATCAATAAGAGTACCCACACTTTATCTGTATGATGACCACATCTGTATCTAACCCTCATTTGTACCCAACATTTTAAAAATAAAATAATTAAAAATAAAAAAGATAAACAAAATAGACACATTTTAACTAGACTAAGAACAAAACAGAGGCTTAAATAAATAAAATTATAATTAAAAGAGGAGACATTATGTTTGATGTCCCAGAAATACAGAAAATTATAAGAGACTATTATGGACACATATACCAACAAATTGGATAATCTAGAAGAAATGAATAAATTTCTAGCCTGCTAACAAAACCTCAAGAGTTTTATTTCATTACTTAAAAAAAATAAGCTCCTGTCCCTTTCTTTTTCACTGCTCCTTCTGGAACTCCCATAGTACATGGGAATTTCTCTTTCTTTATGAAATCTAAACACACCAATCACGAGTCAGAAAATTAATCAGCAATTAAAATACAAACACACACACAAACAAAAAAGCAACAACAGCAAAAAGAACCACCCCAATGAGAAAAAGTGCAGAGAGAGATAGCTTCACTTGTGAATTCTTTCAAACATTTAAAGAATTAACACCAATCCTCTTCAAACACTTCCAAAAGATTAAGCAGAAACGGACACTTCAAAATTCATTTTATGAGGCTTGCCTTATCCTGATACCAAAGTCAGACAAAGACTATAAAAAAAAAGACAAAGAACAGCCGGTCTCAGTGGTTCAGCTTGCAATCCCGCTCCTTTGGGAAGCTGAGGTGAGTGGATTGCCTGAGCCCGCGGGTTTGGGACCCACCTGGGCAACTTGGCGAGCCCTCATCTCTGCAATAAATCAAAAAATTAGCCGGGCGTGGTAGCGCATGCCTGTAGTTCCAGCTACTTGGAAGGCTGAGGCGGAAGGATCGCCGGAGCCCAGCAGGTCGAGGCTGCGGTGGCCGGGAGCTACCATGCCTGGCTGATTTTTTTTGATTTATTGTAGAGATGAGGTCTCGCTGCCCAGGCGGGTCTCGAACCCGCGGGCTCAGGCAATCCACTAACCTCAGCCTCCCAAAGGCGCGGGATTACAGGCTGAGCCACCGAGCCCGGTTTACAACTTCTATTCAGTAAAGTACTTTAATTCCTAGCCAGAGTAAATAAAAATGAAAAAGAAATAAAAGGCATTCAATTTTGAAAAAAAATAAGATTGTCTCTGTTTGCAGATGATATGATCTTATATACAAAAAAAAAAACCTCTTAATGACTTCTCCAAAATACTGTTATAATTAATGGATAAATTCAGTAAACTTGCAGGATATAAATTAGCAATAAAAAATCAGTTAATTTGTATACATTAACAAATTACTCTCCAAAAAAGAAATAAACAGTTCCATTTACAGTAATCTCAGAGAAAAAAAATTTAGAAATAAATGTAACTAAGGAAGTGAAAGATAATACACTGAAAACTGGAGAATACTGATGAATGAAAGTGAAGACACACAAAAATAAAAGATTTTCTACGTTTATGGGTTGGAAGAATTAATGTTGTTAAAATATCTATACTACCCCAAGCAATCTACAGATTCAATGCAATCTCTACCAAAATTTCAATTAAAAATAGAAAAAACAATCCTAAAGTTTGTATGAAACTATAAAAGATCCTGAGAAACGAAAGCAATCTTGAGCAAAAAAAACGAATTCAGAGATATTGTACTACCTGATTTCAAAATATATTGCAAAGATACACACACACACACACACACACACACACACACACACACACACACACACACATAGCATGGTACTTGCACAAAAGCAGACATGTAGACCATTGGAACAGCATAAAGAACTGGTAAATACATCCATGCATTTATGTTCAACTGATTTTTGACAAAGATGTCAAGAACACACAGTGGGTGAAAAGACAGTATTTTCAATAAATGATGCTAAGAAAACTGGATATTCAAATACAGAAGAAATATATTAGGCCTTCATCTGACACCATATACAAAGATCAACTCAGAATAAGTAAAGAACTTTAATGTAAAACTTGAACTTAAAACGACTAGAAGAAAACATATTGGATAAGCTCCATGACATTGTTTGGACAATGATTTTCTAGATAGATCCTAAAAGCATAGGCAACAGAGACAAAATAGATAAATGGGATTGCATTGAGCCAAAAAGTTTCTGCATAGCAAGGAGACAATTAACAGAGTGATGTGACAACCCACAAATTGGGAGAATATATTTGCAAATCATGCATAGGATAAGGAGATTAGCAGCTATCTCCTTAAACTCGTACAACTCAGTTACATTAAAATTTTTTAAAAAGTCAATGAAGTAATGGGCAAAGAACTGGATTAGATTTTGTTCAGTAGAAGATATACAAATAGCTGGCAGGCATATAAAAAGGTGCTCAACCTCACTAAGCATTAGGGAAATGCAAAGCCAAACAAAAATGAGTTATTACCCCACACCTATAAGGATGGCTATTAAAAAAAAGACAAAAGATCTCTAGTGTTGGCAAGGATGTGGAGAAAGGCAAACTCTGGTGTATTGTTGATGGGAATGTCAATTACTAAAGCCATTATGGGAAACAGTATGAAGTTCCTCCAAAATTAAAAATAGATCTACCATATGATCCAGCAATCCCACTTTGGGGTATTTGATTTAAGGAATTGAAATCAGAACCTGGAAAAGATCCCTGTAATTTTTTTGTTCGTTGCAGCATTATTCACAGTGCCAAGATAGGGCAATAATTGAAATACTCATTGATTGATGACTGGATAAAGAAAACATCATACAAACCTACAATGGAATATTATTCTGCCTTAAAAGTGGCAATTCCGCCACTTGTGATGATGACATGGATGGACTTGTTGGACTTTATGCCGAGTAAAATGAGAGACACAAGAAAGGAAAAACTGTATGATCTCACTCCTGTGGGATCTTAAATAGCAAAGCTCCCAGATGCAGAGAGTAGACTGGTGGGTGCCAGGGCTGGGAGTGAGGCGGGAGAATGTGGAGCTATAGGTAGGGGTGCAAAATTTCATCTGCAAGATGAGTAAGTGTTGGAGATCTAATACATCGTGTGGTGAGTGTAGTTAACAGTTCTGTACTCTAGATCCTGTTTTTTCACAAGAAAGAAGAAAGAAAAAAGGAAGGGAGGAAGGAAGGAAGAAAGGAAAGAAAAAAGGAAGAAAGGGAGGGAGGAAGGAAGAAAGAGATGAAGGAAAAAAGGGAGAAAGGAAGGAAGGAAGAGGGAGGAAGGAAGGAAAAGAGGAAGAAAGGGAAGGAAAGAGGAAAAAAAGGAAGGGAGAGAGGAAGGAAAGAAGAAAAGCATGAAGGAAGAAGGGAAATTAAGGAAGGAAAAAAGGAAGGGAGGAAAGAAGGAAGGACAAAAGGAAGGAAAAGAGGGAGGAAAGAAGTAAGGAAGAGAGGGAGAAAGGAAAGAAGGAAACAAGGAAGGAAAGAAGGAAGGAAGGAAGGGAAAAGGAAGAAAGGGAGGGAAGAAGGGAGGAAAGAAAATGGCAGTAATGTGAACTGTTAGGTAGCAATGCATATATATATTTCACAGTTGTATACCTTAAATATATATAATTTCTTAGAAAGAAAAAAGAAAGAGATTTTATCTTAATCATAGTGACATTGAAACGTTAGACATTGTTATTTCCTTTTTTATTTCTGTATAGCAGCATGTAAAAAAGAAGACCTTATAATTTTATTGTTCCAACTAGGATTCTTTTGATAAAGTAAGAGGCCACTACTAATAATTATGCCAAGATAACAGCGAGCCTGGGCTCTTCTGGGCAAACTGAGATGTGTGATCTCCACACCTACAAAAATCACTTAAACACTGCCGATTTAGAGTTGATTTATGCAATGTTTCTGTAAAATGCTTCCAAAGTTTTGTCATAGATTTGTCAAAAATATGATAGAGGTATTTAAACAATGCTAAAATATATTTTCTTATGGTTGATTCTTTTTATTTTATTTTATTGCTGTGGAAAAATTATATTATGTGGAATTGCATTTGTGGTACAGGGACATGAAATTTAATCTAACATAATAAATATTCCTGTTCTTTTTTCTATTTTTCAAAGATTATCAAAGCAGTAAAACATTCTATAACAGACTAATTTCCTGAAATATTATAGTTCATGTACAAAATATATGTTTGATCAGTTATTTTGGTTGGTAAGAATATAAAATCTAAAGTTTAATGTTTTTATAAGTTAGTTAATTTGCCTCCTCTTAATGGCATATATTGTATTTCTAATCTCAATCAGAAACTTAATAAATGCATATGTCAGTTAGGAAAATATAGATAATTTGAAAATCCTACTGTAACTTTTATACAAAAAAATGAGAACATTGAAAGTTCTATTGACAGAAAGTCAGAAAGGTTGTTTAGTTCAGTGCAACAAAATTTTGAGCTTTTATTCTGTGCCAGGAATGGTTCTGAAAGTATAACAATGAAAAGAAATAGTTCTTACCTTCAAATGACTCAGACTATGGAACTCAAAATGTTGAACAAAAGATTATAATACAGTGTGAAAAATGATACAATATAAATTTGTTTCACGTATTTTTGAACCATTGAGGTAAAAAAAGAACATGAACAATAGAATTTAGCCAGGAAAAAAGATGAAACCGAGAATGGAAAAGTGGGCTTCCCCCTAAATAAGACAAAGTGGTTTCATGTGCCATTGAGAAATGGGAGGAGGATGCTGGGATCTAGAGGCCAGTACAACCTTGTCAGTGGGACAGAGGAAAGGCCAATGTGTTGCAGTGAAAATAACACTAGTTGTTTTTCCTCCACTCTCGCCCCACTGCAATCAATCCAGAAGACACCTGTGACCAATGTGTGTGGGGATTTTCCCCAGACACCAGCAAACAATCAATTCTGCAGTGGACATTAGGTGTCCTTTATTTCAGGTCAATTCTAGAAGTATCTTCCAAGAGATAGTGCTAGACCCTGCAGGTTGGGGGCTCAGTCTTTTAGACCCCCTCTCCACTTCAGATGCCAATCACAAGCCCCAGGTTGTTTTATCTGTGCTTCTCACTGAGGGTATAAATTAGGGAGTCCTATGACTCCCTCCTTGGTTTTGACTTCATTGGAGAAGTTGCCAAACTCAGGGAAGCACATTTGCTGGTTTATTATAAAACAAAGAATACAAAGAATACAGATGAAGAGATGCATGGGGTGAGGTATGGTAAGGGGTGAGGTACTTCTTTATCCTTCCCTGGTACCATCCTCCAGAAACTTCCACATGTTCAGGTATCCAGAGGCTCTTGGAACTCTGTCTTTTTGGTATTTTATGGAGGCCTTATTATGAAGCCATGATTGGTTAAATCATTGGTTATTGATGATCAACTTAAGTTTGAGCCACTCTCCCTCCCTGTAAGTTGAGGGGTAGGATGGAAAGTCCCAACAATCTAATCATGACTTGTTCTTTCTAGTGACCATCCCCAGTCGTGAACTTAGCTATGTAGGGGTTCCCAGCCACCAGGTATCTTATTAACATACAAAATATGTCAATTTGGAGATTCCAAGAATTTTAAGGGTTGTATTCTGGGAAACGGGATCAAAAAATACATATATAATTCACAATATTACAGTGCATAGTAAATGAGACTGGATATACCCAGAAAACAGGTCACAAAATGCTTGTGCATCACACCAAACAGCATGACCTTTATCCTTCAGGCAATAGGAACATCTAAGGATTGTGAGCAGGAGAGAGGTATGGCCAGATAAGCAATTTGACTGGACCATACAGGCAGTGGATGGAGAATGCATTTAAGGGGCTATAGGTAGAGACAGCCAGACATCAGAGGTTCACATCAGCATCTGTGTCATTGACCCAGGCTAGACTTGCAAATCATTACAGGCCATGGAGTTGGCGAACATTACCCACTTTTAGGGTATATGTAGAAGATAGTAATTATAGAAGTCATTAGTGAGAAGTATTGTAGATAATCCTTTGGTTTCTAACTTGAGAGACTGGATGGGTGATGGTGCCACCACACAAGAGCATTAGAGGGAAACGCCTTTTCAATGCCTCCAGTTTCCATGAAGGGCACTGGCCTTTTGCTCTACTGATTTAGTGAGAATAAGAAAAGTGGTGGACTGAGAACAGACCCTGTGGAATGTCAACACTGTGGATATGTGTAAGAGCCTGAGAAGGAGATAGAGAGTTGCACATCAGTGTGGGAGGAGAGTTATGATAAGACAGCGTCATGGGAACCAAAGCAAGTGAGAGAAAATAACAGGAAGATCCCCATTGTGAATTGCAGGAAAGGAACAAGAAGATGAACACCAACCTTTCAGAGAGCTATCATTAGTAACTGTCCATTTAGGAGTCAGTGTGTTTTTATCTTAGACTAAAGAGATTTTTATAGAGAAGTACTATTTACTGCTTCTATTGGAATTATAAGATTAAAATTCTATTCTTTAAAAATAACAAATATTCTCTGACTTAACATTCTCTCTGTCCTGCAAGATCTTGGCAATTTAAATTGTATAGATATGGAAACTTTCTGATCTATTGCACTAGCAACCTTATCCATCATTTTACATTATGAATATTAAGGTGCTCTTTAGGCTTATTGATCTTTCTATGAGTAGTTACAAATTCTGCATTGTAATCGCCATGTTTACTTTCTTCATATTTGTGGATACATTTCTAGACTTTGTTAGAACTATAATGCTCCAGTCATGATTACATAAGAATTTTCATGGAAATAAATCAGTATAGTGTAGAGGAATCCACGGTGGGTCTTGGGCGCTAGGGATCAGCCATCAAAGTCAAGAAGAAAAAACTAGGATACAGGCATGTTGTGAGGAAGACAGACCACCTTCCCGGCCTGTACACTGTAGTTGTGCCTAAGGTGGAATGGCTCTGAATCTGTGAAAATTTAGAGATGTGCAGTAAAGAACACAATGTTATAAATGAATAGATGAACTGAAGTTTAAGTTTACACAGCTTAAAGCTGTGATGAAGGAATGCAATGCTGAAGGAGAGAGACTTCGTTCTCTGCTGTTATACGTGGAGAGATGCCACTAGTGAGTGGGGAAGCACCAGGGCATTAAAGTGCCTTTCTTAAGTGAACAAGCATTTACAAGGTGAATAAATTATCCAATTTTGATGGTAGTGCTTCATAGAGTGGTAGGAAAAATTCAAAATATCACCTGTGATTTCTATCTCCCAGCATTGCATTCAGAAATATGCTATGTTCCCTGACCAAAAAAAAAAGGTTTGGAGATGTAATCAGTTAATCAGTTGTTTGACCTTAAAATAGGGGATTATTCTGAATTATCTAAGTGGACACAATGTAGTTATTTGAGCTCTTAACAAGCCACCAAGGAAAGCAGAAGAAGGAGGAGAAATTCAAAGCATGAGAGTGATTTGACACACCGTTGCTGGCTTTAAGATGGAGAGGTCATGGGGACTTCAGTCCTAAACCAGAGGGTGGTGAGTCCTGCTAACAAGCTGCATGAACTTAGATACGGGTTCTTCCCCAGAGCATCCAGAAAGACATGCTGCTCTGCTAAGCCCTCATTTCAGCTTGTGAGCCTCTGAACCAAGAATCCAGCCATACCATGCTAGACTTCTGACAAACAGAACTATGACATGATAAGTGAGTGTTACTTTAAGCTGCTGAATGTGTGGTAATTTGTTACTCAGCAATAGAACACTAATGTATTAGGCATGGAAGGGACATTGGAACTACCTTATGGGGGCATGTTAAAGGGGAAACAAACCTTTTAGAACAGCTGGGATGCCGAGAAGGACCAGAGGCTTAGAATTTATTTTGAATATTGAAAGGAATGTGACCTCATTTTGTACTCAAGTTTGGGGAATCAGGAATATAAGTTATCATTATAATGTAATCAGTGAAAAATAACAAAAATAACACTGAAACAACACAAGCTAAAGCAGTGAGAATCTGGGGGGTGGGGGAGGACCCAAAACAACCTTAGGCAAAATGAGAAGTTGAAAGTTTCATAGTGTGCTTTTTCACTGAGCAATTTCGTATTTCTGTACGTGATATGGAAAACATGTCTGTTTAGTTGAACAAAAAAGAGCAAAACTAAGGAAATGTGTGCTGGTTCATTCTGGAACAGAACGAAATTCAGAGCAGATAATTGTGAGGGCCCACTGTGGTGACAGCATAAGAATCAGGGAGGGGAAACATTCAGGGGGAGGAATTAGAGCTGCTATCCAGCTAAGCTCCTTTTTTGTGTGTGGCAGCTTTTATGGCTTTATTTAAACCCAAAGAAAATGTGCACAAATTGTCTCCTTTTGAAGGCCTTCTTCCTTCAAATAGTAGGGTACTCAATGGTTTATATTTCCAAGGGACACCATTGTTGTATACTTGTTCCATATACTCCTGTATCTGAACTCTTTCCACTATACTAAAGGCTACTCAATCTTTTCCTTTGCAAATCACTGCTTTTCTCCTTCCATTGCCATTTTTATAATGAAACAGAAAGAAGCAATGTCTTATCATGTTTATGAGTCATACATGGGTGAATGTGAGTCATCAGCAAGTCATCCAGCTATCCACCCAGTCACCCAACTAGAAATGTGGGTCATCCTGGCTCTTCCCTCTCCCTCACCCTGCATCCTGTTTTTCATCAAGTCTTATAGATTCTTTCTCCAGAGTATCTCCCATGTCCATCTAATTCTCTCCAAATGCTGCATTGGGCAAAAATTCTTGCCTGAATTAATGTAATACCTTCACAACTGTCTTCCCTGCCCCTGTCACCTTTGGTCTGAATCTCCTCTCATCCATCATCCCTTTGCAATCACAATTATCTTTTAAATATAACATTTGATATCATACTCCTGCTTAAAATATTGCCCTAGCACCAGTGGCTTTCTGAACACACACTGTAGCTTAGCACACAAATTCTGCCAAGCCTAGCAGCTGTCTATCCTGTACCCCCATACACTGCCAACCCCATATTTTTCTTGAGCTTTTTCTACCATGTGCATTTTTCTTAGCATGCCATCCCAGGTTCTGCCAGTGTCTCTCTACCTGGGAAATGCAGTTTTTGTTGCCCGGACCTTTTGCCCCTATGTATATATATTTTTAATTTAGTTAAATCTGACTCATCCTTGGACTTACACCCTTCAATATTTCCCATGGGAAACTACCATTCTCAACCAGTTTAATTTATATTCTAATCTCAGGGATGAATGGACACTCTACTATAAAAACGAAATTTCAGTCTTGTAATAGCTTATTTACTATTTAGTCTTTTCAGCAAGACTATGAGTCTCATGAGGGTAGGAACCATGCTTTATAGGATGATTTCTAGAGCTTACTGCAGCCCCTGGCTCTTGGTCAGTTCCAACAAATGAACACTACTATTATTATGATTGTAGTACAGGTTTTCACCACTTCCACAAGACTGCCATAAGCCTGGGGCTTGACGGCAATTTTCAGCATCAGCTCCTCTTGACCTTTCTTTCATTTATCCTTCTTTCTCCTTAGTCTTCTGCCTCAATAAGAGCTTGAGGTTAGGACATTATTAGACACCAAACAATATGCTGCTTCTTTCATTTGTCAGTATCACATACCTCTACATCATGGGTTGTATGCTTTGTCATTTTTAAGAGGAGATACTTTTGAGTGGGTGGTGAAAACGTTTCCTGACTTTCCTTCAGCTGCATCATGTACTCAGCAACCATTCTGATTGCATGCAGCATAACTCTCTTGTCAGTGTGACAGGACAACTGACGCCCCAGTAGAAATTGAATAGCAGAGACCATTATAGTGAAGTAAAACACATCACATTTAAAAATCCACTGCTTCTCTCTTAAGAAACTGTAAGATACACTTTTGACACTTATTGGAGTTTGATAATGATGATGAAACCTACAAAGGTAAATCAGGAATATTTTGTTCAGAAAAGATAGAAGATGACCATTATTATCGCATTATGAATATTATAAAGCCTCTAGAGAAAATGAAAGGAAGGTTGTGTAGGTTATTGTTTATTTGATAGTCACATATTCAGGGATTTTGTGAGCTTAAAAGTGAAGAAAGAAATCCTAATGGAAAAGAGATAAATTTACCTGCATAACAACTTATTGTATGTCAAGAGAAGCCATAAATAAAGATAAAGACAAACAATAAATAGAGAAAATATGTTCCATAAATGCCCTTAAATTATCAAGCTCTTCTATAAAGTGATTTAAAACATTCCCAATTTTTATCCATTTAGCAATATGTTGGCTGTGGGTTTATCATCGATGGCTCCTAAGATTTTGAGGTATGTCCCCTCCATGCCTAAATGCTCAAGAGTTTTTGTCATAAAGGGATGATGGATTTTATCTAAAGTTTTTCTGGGTCTAATGATATAATCATGTGATCCCTATGTTTACATTTGTTGATGTATTTAATTATATTTATGGTCTTGCGGATGTTGAACCAGCCCTGTATCCCAGTGATGAAGCCTACCTGGTCATGGTGGATGATTTCTGAGATGTGTTGTTGAATCTAATTTGGTAGAATCTTGTTGAGAAATTTTATATCTATGTTCATCAGGGATATTGGACTGTAGCTTTCTTTCTTTGTTGGATCTTTATCTGGTTTGGGTATCAGTGTGATGCTAGCTTCATAAAATGAGTTGAGGAGAGTTCCATCTTTCTCGATTGCTTGGAATACAAGACAAGGCTGCCCACTTTCACCCCTCTTGTTCAACATAGTGTAGGAAGTCCTAGCTAGAGCAATCAGACTAGAGAAGAAAATCAGGGATATCCAAATAGGAAAAGAGGAGATCAAGCTATCTCTCTTTGCAGATGATGATTCTATCCCTTGAAAATCTAAGATAATCTGTAAAAAACCTTCTTGCACTGATAAGGACTTCGGCAAAAGTCTCAGGGTACAAAACCAATGTGCAAAAGACAGTCACAGTCTTATACACCAACAACAAACAGGCAGAGAACCAAATAAAAAGCACAATCCCATTCACAATAGCCACACAAAAAATGAAATACTCAGCATCTACCTAACCAGAGAAGTGAAAGAACTTTACAATGAAAACTATAAAACATTGCTCAAAGAAATCAAAGATGTCACAAACAAATGGAAAAATATTCCATGCTCATGGATTGGAAGAATCAACATTATTAAGATGGCCATCCTACCCAAGGCAATCTATAGATTTAACTCAATACCCATAAAATTACCAACAGCATTCTCCTCAGACCTATAAATAATACTGAAATTCATATCATAAACGAATCATAAATGACCACAAATAGCCAAAACAATCCTCATCAAAAGATACAAAGCAGGAGGTATCATACTTCCAGACTTTAAACTTTATTTTAAGGCTACAATAATCAAAACAGCCTGGTATTAGTACAAGAACAGGCATATAGACCAATGGAACAGGATAGAGGTCCCAGAAGCAAAACCTCAATTTCTCAACCAATTCATCTTTGATAAAACCTCCTCCACTAGCAACCACTTGGGAGAGGAGAACTCATTCAGTAAGCGGTGCTGGGAAAAATGGTTGACCACATGCAGAAGATTGAAACAATACCCCTACCTATCAACATACACAAAAGTCAACTCTAAATGGATCAAAGACCTAAACAAAACCTCAAACTATAAGAACCTTAGAAAATGCAGGAGACACCCTTATGGAAATTGGAACTGGTAACCAGTTCCTCATAAAAATCCCAAATGCCCATGCCATAAGAGGTAAGATAGACAAATGGGTCGTGACCAAACTGAAAAAACTTCTGCAAAGCCAAAGAAACCATCAAAAGAGTGGGGAGACAACCCACAGACTGGGAAAAATGTTTGCCAACTGAATATCTGGCAAAGGCCTAACATCCAGGATCTACAAGGAACACAATCATGTGCAAAAGAAAAGAACAAAGAGTCTTATTAAAAAGTGGGGAAAAGATATGAATATACACTTCTCAAAGGAAGACATACAAGCAGCCAACAGATACAAGAAAAAATGCTTAGCCTCACTAATCATCAAAGAAATACATATTAAAATTACACTGAGATACCACCTAACTCCAGTTAGGATGGCCGTCATCAATAACTCAGAAAACAACAGACGCTAGAGAGGATGCAGGGGAAAGGAAACACTTCTACACTGTTAATGGGAGTGTAAATTAGAACAACCTCTGTGGAAAACAGTGTGGCAAGTCCTAAAAGACCTAAAAATTGACCTTCCATACAACCCCACAATCCCCCTGCTGGGAATATACCCAGAGGAATTCAAATCACTCTATAAAAAAGACACCTGCAAATGCATATTTATCGCAGCATTATTCACAACAGCAAAAACATGGAACCAACAGTGCTGTCCCTCGAAAGAGGACTGGATTTTAAAAAATGTGGTACATATACATGATGGAATATTATGCAACCACAAAGAAGGACAAAATTATGAACTCCACAGCAACTTGGATGGATTTAGAGTCTGTAATACTTAGTGATCTGTCACAGAAACAAAGAACTGCATACCACATGTTCTCACTCATAATTGGACCCTGAACAATGATCATAATACTATAAGAAAGGGGTTGGCAGTAGTGGGAAACTGCCGAGGGAGGCAGGGAGGGCACACTTCATCAATAAGGGTACCTGATCTCAAACTAGGTGAAATAGGGACCAAAGTGAGGCCCAAACTTTACCTGAACAATAACCATTTGTATACCTAACCCTGAATTGTACCCTACATCTTTAAAAAATAAAAATAAATAAGTAAATAAATAAAAATAAAACATTTCAACTATCCCAACTTTAAAAACTGGGAGAGGACAAGTCTAGATAGATCACAGAAAAGAAAATAATAGCCAACAAATCATTTAAGTAAGAATAAACTTTAATACTAATAAAATAAATTTGAATAAAATAAAATGATTTTGTCCTTTTTTTTTTTGGTTGAAGTCTCACTCTGTTGCCCAGGCTGGAGTGCAGTGACATGCTCATGGCCACCCAATGCAGCCTCAACCTGCTGGGCTCTGGAGATCCTTCTGCCTCAGTCTTCCAAGTAGCTGGAACTACAGGCGCATGCTACCATGCCTGGTTAATTTTTTGAAAATGTATTGTAGAGACGAGGTCACACCAAGTTGCCCAGGCTGTTCTCAAACCCCCGAGCTCAGGCAATCCTGTCACTTCGGCCTCTCAAAGTGCTGGGATTACAGGTTTGAGCCACCACGCCCAACTGATTTTGTCTTTTAAAATTAGAAATAATTTAAAAAGCAAAATACTTCTTACCAGCCAGAGTCCAATGAGATAGGCATTTTCATCAATAACTTGGAAGAGTATAAGTTATTATACACTTTTGGAAAGCAATTTAGCAATGTGCTTAGCAAGTGTCTTGAGTACTTATAAATATTATAAATTATTGTAATTATAACTTCTAAATCATTAACATGGCAATTCTACTTTTAGGAATTATAGACTAGAATATACATTTATAAAGACTCATTACAGGATTATTATTATTATTATTATTAGAGTCAGAGTCTCACCTTATTGCCCAGGCTGGAGTGCACTAACATGGCTTACCACAGCCTCTGCTTTCTGGGCTCAGGCGACCCTTCCACCTTAGTATCCCAAGGAGCTGAGGCTGCAGGTACCTGCCACCATGCCCGGCTAATGTTTTTTAAAGAGAAAAGGTCTCTGTATGGCCTAGGCTAGTCTCAAACTCTTAGGTTCAAGCAATTCTCTCACCTCAGCTTCCCAAAGGTCTGGGATTATAGGCATGAGCCACTGCACTCAGCTTTCACTACAGGATTATTTATGATGGTGATATTTTGGAAATAGCCTAAGTGGCCCAAATTCCCATTCCAGATAATCTGGCCTCAACTGGGTTTGCAAGAAGCAGTAGTAATGAAGAGTTTGTAGTGAAAATGGGTGAACAGGAGGTAAAATCTGAAGAGAATCTTATTTTATTTTACTTTTATTTTATTTGAGTCAGGGTCTCATTCTGTTACCCAGGCTGGAATACAGTGGGACTATCACAGCTACCACAGCTGCGACCTCCTTGCTCAGGCAATTCTTCACCTCAGCCTCCTGAGTAGCTGGGACTACAGGCATGCACCACCACACCCGGCTAATTTTTAATATTTTTTTGTAGAGACAAGATCTCACTATGTTGCCTAGGCTTGTATAAAAGTCCTGGACTCAAGCAATCCTCTTGCCTCGGCCTCCCAAATTGCTGGGATTACAGGCATGAGCCACCCTGCCTGGCTGAACGGTCATATTTAAATTTTTTGAATTACAAGATCAGTTTAGTGAGTCACACCCAGAATTAAAACATGAAATGGGTAGAGTAAAATAGAAAATAGCAGAGGCCACTTCCTTGGGTAATGATGAACAAAAGTTTCACAAGATGTTTGTCTACATCGTTATCTAGAGACTCAGTTTACCCTCTCTTCCTCCTTTAAAAAATGTACTGGGGAATATATAAAACAAATTCCAAAGTAGAAATAACAGAATAATGATCCCCACATACCCATATATCTAGCTTCAACAATTTTTCACAAATGCCCATTGGTTTTATTTCCCTACTCTGCAAACACACTCTCACTAATGAGAATATTTTAAAGCAAATCCTGGACATTATATAATTTCATATGAAACAACTTCATTATGGATATATAAAAGATGGCCATTTAAAATATATATAACTATGGCTTGTTATCATACCTTAAAATTACAGCAATTCCTCAATATCATCAAGTATCTAGTTAGCATTAAAATTTCCTCAACTGTCTCAGAAATGTCTTTTTTACAAATGGCTTGTGCAACTCAGGGTTTGAAGTTCTAAGAGTTCTAACACTTCAACCAAAAGAGAACAAAGAACCCTAGAGGGCTCTGAAATATTTTTGAAATAATGTTCAATAACTGAAAATTGGTTAATTAAAGAACAACACCATAGTGGCAGCTATTCAAACTGATAATTATGAAGAATTTTCAGACAGAAGATAAAATGCTTGCAGTGTAATAAGATGCAGAGTTTTGTATAAGGGGGACCCAAAAGACCTGGAATTTATCTATTTAAAAAGTGTGTATTTATTCTTACATAATTAAACTTTAGCCAACTTCAAAGTACTCTCCGCTGGATACAATGCACCCAAGGGAACACTTTTTCCACTGCTCAAAACAGTTTTTGAACACATCCATTTTGGTGCCTTTTAGGGGCTCCTGCTTTTTTTTCATTTGTTTGTTTCACCTTTTCCACATTGGCAAAACATTTCCCTTTGAGGACTTTTTTCATTGGGGAAACAAAAAAATTGTTGCTTGGGGGCAAGATCAGGTGGGGCACAAGGGGCATGCCCAAAACTGCTGAACACTCAGTGTGGTGTGGTCAGGTCCATTGTCATAATGGAAAAACCAGTCACCTGTTTGCCAACAAATTGGGATGTTCATTTCACAAATCATCTTGCAATCTTCTTAAAACTTCCAGATAAAGACTTCAGTTGACCGTTTGATCTGGAGGAACAAATTCCGAGTGTACTACAAGAGGCCTGCCCTCTAAAAGATAATTTTGTTTTTTGGGAGGTCCCTCCTTGTATATGCAGTAAAACAGCAAATATGTGTATTCATACACACACATATACAGTCAGTCACTGTCACATCTGAGGAAACTTCTTCCTTATATAGCATCATAGTAGAAATGGACAAATAAGTTCCTGACTTTTGGCTTACTGACACATATACATTCAACATGCCATGTTAAATGTACACCGAGAGACTGTAAGGAAAGGCAAAAGTGAAAGTTTGTAGTTGAAGGAATAATGATAGATATAGTGAGATGTTCACAGTTTGGAACTCAGGTGGATTCAACTCCAACTCCACAAACTGAGTAGATGCCTCAGAGCACCAGTAACCTCTCTTCTGTCTCACTGTGGTGAACTATTGTGTGAGCAGAAAAACTTTTTGAAAGCAAAGCCCTTTTTCTGAATCTAATGATATAATTATGTGGTTCTCATTTTGTTTTTGCATCTGTTGATGTATTTAATTATATTTATTGCCTTGAGGATGGATGTTGACCCAGCCCTGCATCCCAGGGATGAAGGCAACTTGGTCATGGTGAATAACTTTTGAGATGTGTTGTTGGATTTGGTTTGCTAGAATCCCCTGTTGAGAATTTTTGCTTCTATGTTCATCAACCATATTCGCCTGCAGCTTTCATTCTTTGTTGGATATTGATCCTGTTTTGGTATCAATTTGATATTAGCTTCATAAAATGATTTGGGGACAGTTCCATCTTTCTCGATTGCCTGGAATACTTTCAATAGTATTGGAATCAGCTCCTCCTTGTATGTTTCATAGAATTCTGCTGGAAAACTGTCTAGTCCAGGGCTTATTTATTTATTTTTGTAGGTAGTTTTCTTATGATGAAGTCAATTTCCTGGGTTGTTATTGGTCAATTTATGATCTCAATTTCTTCTTGTTTCCATCTTGGGAGGTTGTGTGATGTTAGAAAGCCCTCCATTTCATTTAGGTTTTTGAGTTTGGTTCCGTACAAGTTACATAGTAATCTCTGATAATCTTTTGTATTTCTTCAGGGTCAGTTGTGACTTGATCTTCTGCATTTCTAATTGTGTTTATTTGAACTTCTCTCTTTTTCTTGTTCAGTCTAACTAGGGTCAATCAATCTTGTTTATCCTAAAAAGAACCAGCTTTTGCTTTGTTGATTTTTTCTATTATATTTTTGTCTTCTATGTCCTGTATTTAGGCTTTTATTTTAGTGATCTGGATTCTTCTGCTGAGGTTAGAGTTTTGGTGGTCTTTTTTTTCCAGCTCCCTTAGGTGATTTGTTAGGCTGTTAACTTGTGATCTTTCCATTTTCTTCACGTGTGTTTGTAGTGATATGAAATCCTTCTTAGTACTGTTTTCATGGCATCCCAGGAAATCCTTTAATTTCTACTTTGATTCTGTGTTGACCCAGGAGTTGTTTGGCATCATACTGTTTGGTGTTCATGTCTTTGTGGGTTTTGAGAGAGCTTTGTTGGTGTTGATATTTATTTTTATTCCACTATGGTTTGAGAAGATGCATGGCAGTATATTGATCTTATGAAATTTGTTTATGCTTGATTTATAGCTGAGGATGTGGTCTATCTTGGAGTACATTCCATGTGATGATGACTAGAATATATATTCTGTGGTTGTTGGGTGGACTGTTCAATAGGCATCTATTAAGTCCATTTGATCAAGTGACAAGTTTAGATTCTGGATCTCCCTATCGACTTTTTGCCTTGATGATCTATTTAGTGTTGTTAGTGGGGTATTTAAGTATCCAGATATTAGGGCTAATTTTTTTTAGCTTAACTTGTAGCTGATTTTTAAAAGCTGGTTCTCTTATATCTTAGAATGGATATTTCTTGTTGATCCAGCATCAAATCTTGATAAAATCCTTGAATACCTAGGCATAGATGAACTATAGCTCAAAATAGTAAGAACCATCTGTGAAAAACCCACAGCCAACAAACTACTATACAGACAGAAATTGGAACAATTTTCCCTGAATACTGGAATAAGACAAGGCTGTTCACTCTTACTCCTCCTGTTCAACATAATGTTGGAGGTCCTAGCTGGAGGGCAATGAGACAAGAGAAGGAAATCAAGGGTATTCAAATAGGAAAAAAAGAAGTTAAGTTAGCCCTTTTTGTGTACAACATGATCCTATACCTTGAAAACCCAAAAGAATCTGTCAAAAACTTACTTGCACTGATGAAGGACTCTGGCAAAGTCTCAGGGTATAAAGGAAATATGCAAAAAACAGTCACATTCCTATACACAACAATAAGCAGACAGAAACCCAAATTAAAAGCACAATCCCATTCACAATAGCCACAGGGGGGAAAAATACCTTTCATCCTCCGAATCAGAGAAATGAAAGACCTTTACAATGTAAACTACAAAACAGTGCTCAAATAAATCAAAGAAGACACAAACAAATGGAAAAATAATCCAAGAATCAACATTGTTAAGATGGCCATCCTACAAAAGACAATGTACAGATTCAACTCAATATCCATTAAATACCAAGATCATTCTTCTCAGACCTGGAAATGACCATACAGAAAAACATATGGAGACATGAAAGACCATGAATAGCCAAAACAATCCTTAGCAAAAGAAACTAAGTGGGAGGTATCACACTTCCAGACTTCAAACTCTTCTATAAAGCTACAATAATAAAAAACAGCCTGGTATTGATACAAGAATAGACATATAGGCCAATGGAATAGGATAAAGATTCTGGAAGCAAAACCTCAATTTCTCAACCAATTCATCTTCGACAAAGCCTCCACCAACAACCAATGGGGAAAGGAGAACCTATTCAGTAAATGGTGCTGGGGAAACTAACTGACCACATGCAGGAAACTGAAACAAGACCCCTATCTATCACCAAACACAAAAATCAACTCTAAATGGATCAAAGACCCAAATGAAAATGTAGGAAACACTGTACAGAAATTGGAATAGGCAACAAATTCCTGACCAACTCTCCAAAAGTTAATGCCATAAAAGATAAGATAGACAGATGGGCCTCATCAAACTGAAAAGTTTCTGTAAAGCAAAATAAATCATCAAGAGAGTAGGGAGACAGCCCACAGACTGGGAAAAAATACTTGCCAACTGTAAATCTAACAAAGGCCTAAAATCCAGGATCTACAAGGAACTCAAACATGCTGAAAGGAGAAAAACAAACAGCCCTACTTAAAAATGGGCAAAAAATATGAATAGACACTTTTCAGAAGACATATGAGCAGCCAACAAATACATGAAAAAATGCTCAGCCTCATTAAATCATCAGAGAAATACAAATTAAAACCACACTAAAATACCACCTAACTCCAGTCAGGATTGCCATCATCAATAACTCAAAAAACAGCAGTTGTTGGAGAGGACGCAGGAGAAAGGGAACACTTCTACACTGTTGGTGGGAGTGTAAAGTAGTACAACCTCTGGGGAAAACACTGAGGTGCGTTCTAAAAGATCTAAAAAGTGACCTTCCATACAACCCCGCAACCCCCTTTTGGGAATATACCTGGAGGAACTCAAATCATTCTATAAAAAAGATACCTGCACACACATGTTTATTGCAGCATTATTCACAATAGCAAAAACATGCAACCAACTGTGCTGCCTGTCGAATGTAGACTGGACCAATAAAATGTGATATGTTTACATGATGGAATATTATGCAGTCAAAAAGAAAAACAAAATTATGAACTTCCTAGCAACTTGGATGGAATTAGAGTCCATAAGACTTGGTGATTTATAACAGAAACAAAGATCTGAGTACTATACGTACTCACTCATAAATGGACCCTGAACATTGATCATAATACTGTAAGAAAGGGATTAGCAGTAGTGGGACACTATAGGGAGGGAGGGGGAGCATGCACTATCAATGAGAGTACCCAAACTTTACCCGTAGGATGACCAGTTATATACCTAACCATGAATTGTATCTCACGTCTTTAAAATAAAAACATTTAGCCGAGCTCGGTGGCTCAGCCTGTAATCCCGCGCCTTTGGGAGACTGAGGTGAGTGGATTGCCTGAGCCGCGGGTTCAAGACCCGCCTGGGCAGCAAGACCTCATCTCTACAATAAATCAAAAAATCAGCTGGGCGTGGTAGCGCATGCTTGTAATTCTGGCTACTTGGAAGGCTGAGGCGGAAGGATCACTGGAGCCCAGCAGGTTGATGCTGCGGGGGCCGGGAGCGGCCACTGCACTCCAGTCTGGGCGACAGAGTGAGACTCCAACTAAAAAAAAAAAAAAAAATTTAAAAAAAGCAAAGCCCATGACAACCATGAAGGAAGCCTCCTTAAATTTGTTATTTTTCTGCCTTAGAGAAGATTACCTAAATGTAAATATCTTGTGATCCTTGTCTCTGTTTAGTAAGTAGCAGGCATGATCCTGAGTACATAGTACACATTTGACCCACACTGAACACAATGCTGCTCAATCACTGATCTCCTTTCTCTCTCTCTCTCATACAAATATACATAATGACTAATTACATATATACATATTATTATATACGTATTGACAGTCTATATTTATAATATTTTAAATATTTATATTAAAATTTCTATGTTTATAACATTTAAACATTTATAACACTTTAAGATTTTGAATTGGGAGCATCGGAGTCATTTCAATTTTCTCTTTTCTACTTTACACCGTTTTATAGTTAGCATATTTTCCACAATTAATTTGCTTTACTTTTAAATCCACAAAGAGAAAAATTACTTGTTTTTAGCTACAGAAAACCTTTTATTGTAATATGTATACCAAGTAGATAAATAAAATACGTGGTTTTCTTCTGGCTCTAGTTATTTTTCTAAGCATGATATACTTTGTATGATTATATGAAAAATCTTGGAGCATAAAGTAGGTATGATGTTGAGAAACAGAGTGTCCTTGAGGTTTTTATCTGGGACAGCAAGAACTGACATGGAATCTGTCTGTAAACAGTAAGCCACTGTTTTGTATTAAGAACATTTTAAATTCTCCTTCAAGCTTTTAGTCATAAAATTATGAAAATGTTGCATCTGATTCCTTATTTTCATATATTTTAATTTGCAAGTAAAGGTTTAAGCTTATCTGTCCATTGTTTGTGTCAAAAATATGTGCAACTCACATATGCACAAAGCAATAATAATAATTCTTCAAGAACAGTGAACATTTGCACTCCTGTGAAAGTGATACTACCAGTGGTAATGACAGAAGGAATGACCCCCTTGGATGACACCATCTCCTGCCATGATTTTAGTTGTTATTTATATTAATAAATTCCCCATCCATCCTCTCTGCCTGGTTATCTCAGAGATTCACAGATTTAGGCAACTACGGATCATATTCTGGAAGTTCCATGGGCCCTTTGAATTCAGTATGTCCAAAACTGAGGGCTTGATCTTACCCAGAACTTCTATCACCCTCAATTGTCTGTCTTACATTTTCTGCACCTCTCTTGAGATGTCCATGCTTCAGACTTGGAAATGTGCTTGACTCTCCCCTTTCCATCACTCACTGAGTCCTGCAGACTTCTTGACTCTCCTTCCATAAACAGGCCCCACACTGGGCCCCAGTCTGGCCTCCACCATGGCTGGAGCACAGGCCCTCGGCAGCACTCTGTTTATTGTCTCCTTACCTCCCATCTCCTCACCTCCTCTCTTGTTTCTACTCACCCCATCACCTGCACAGCCTCCAGGGTGTTTCTCACACATGGACTTAACCATGTGACACCCTGTCACCTATAGCACACACTCCGAGCTTCTTAGTTGGTTCTATGTGGCCCTTCATGTCTCATTGCTTCTGGTCTGAGGTTTATGCTATGGCCACCCTGAACTTCTGATAGCTTTTCTTTCATGTACCTGCTGTTCTCCAGTTTTATGCCCTTGTTCATGCTGTCCCCTTTGCCTAAATGTCATTCTTCAGTCTTTCAAGCCTGGAAGTGTATATGCATTCTTTAAAAATGAACTCTGTCAGCACCTCCCTTAGAAGTCTGACTTTCCCCCCACACTAATTCCTTCTATTATCTCCTCTGCACTTGGAAAACACCATGAGTATATCTGTCTCATTACGTTTCTAAGTCATTTTATAATTGTCTGAGTCTTACTTTCTCCAAAATAATGTGCTCCTTGAGAAAAAGAGTTGTGTCTTATTTCTTTTTTATCAAGTCACTTAATACTATGTCCAAGACATAGAAGGATCATGACATCAATTTTGAAAATAGAGTAATGAATGATGTGTGGGGGAATATACTGGACTGTTTCCCCTAAACCTCTTGAGGATTAAGAATATAGCACTTGGGGTTGGTGCTTGGATTTGTCAATTGATGTGGGGAAAACTCCATCACAAAACTTGAGACTAGATGAAACAAACATGCTTTTAACAAATTAAAACAATGATTTTTTTAGTTTGTTAAAAAACAGAATAAAAGGTTAATCGAAGGAATATGTGTTTCCATAAGGACAACGCTGAGTCATCTTGAATAGGAAAATAATACAATAATACTTCTTAGTGGCAGATTTGCCTTAATTTCAGTTGCTTTTAGAAAATCAGTTACAGACTGGAATAGAAATCCTCACCCTTACCTTCTTCCCAAGACCTCCACTTGCCCCGTAAGAAGGTAATGGAAACTGAGAACAGATCTCACCCCTTCTTGCTGTAGAAAGAAGTCACTGACACACAGGAGCTTCTGGACATTACATGTCAGCAGCAGAGAGAAACTGGAGGTTGGGACATTATAATTTCATAGCAAAAGGTAGTGTGTCCTAGAATAGGCTGGCTGAGGGATAGCATGCATGAAAGAGCTAAAAGGAATATATATAAAGGGAAGGAAAGCAGGAAAAGGGTCTAGAATTAGGAGATGAGAAAGCTTCCATGTGTGTACCCTCTGCAGACCTAGGGAGAATCCGTGGTGGTAATCTTGGGAAGATGGAAGTTATGAGTTTCCTTTCCTTCTATGATACAGGAAGTGGGTTAGATGTGTGATGCTACCATCTGGCCCAAACTCCACATTACCCAGCCCCATTGCTTAGCTTTGATTCAAAGTTCAGTTTGGTTCAGCCAGAAAATGCTTCCATCTTGAAGAGGGTCCAGCATGTATTTCATAGAGGGAAGAGAAGTGAGTCATATTCAGGGTGGGGAGCCTGCTGTTCCAATCCATATTAGTCTGATGGTACTGGCTAATGGTCCTTATGACTATTTATCAGGGAGGAGTTCTGACCCAGGTTATTTGTCTTGCCCTATACATGTGAAAGGGGACATATAAGGATGAAGTAACTTCAGTGTAAGATCCTTTGGTGGAAATGGAAGGAATGTATGAAACAAGATTAGTACTTTGCATAGTGGAGGCTGCAAGTACAAATTTGTATTAGAACAATTATCACAATACTATAAGAAAGGGATTGGCAGTACTGGGAAACTGCTAGGAGAGCAAAGGCATACCTTATCAAAAAGGGCACCTGCATAATGAACATTTGTATCCCTAACCCTGAATTGTACCCCACATCTTTAAAATAAAAAATTTTAAAACATCAACATAAGGGTTAGATTTTAATGTTGATGAAACAGAAAAAAATGAATCTTGTAAAGCAGGTTAGATAATTCTCAGAGAATTATAATAACTTAGGTTTGTTGCCTGTGTTGTGGAGTTGGGTTGGGTATTCAAGCAAGCCTATCTATGCTGGGGATACATCAAAATCCTGCTTGTGCAAATAATCCAGGTATGCATCCAACTTTTCGACATCTGAGGGACTTGGGTTCCTGTAACAAAAATTACAACTGCTTTTGATTCTATATGGAAGGTGAACTATCTAATGTAGGCCTGGAATCAACTGACAATACATTTTATTTGAATGAACTTGAAGTACTGGTCCTATGTGTACCAGATAAATTTGGACTAAAACAATAGAAAATGATGTTCACTTCATAATAAAATGATCCAAACATATTGAATTTGTGAGCCATGAACTCAAAATAAAAACAGTTTTATACATAGTTTGAAAAATAAAATAACTTCTTAAGTAATGGGTAGTTCAACTTTACCTAAGGATCTCATATTAGTAGTTCAAACTGGAAAACACTGCAATAGCCTGAAACTATAATAGAAAATTCTATCCTCTTGAATTAAAATGGGCAGATGACTGCATTTCTGTCTTAGACATGATTGTGACCAGAGGCTAAGTTCTTGAACTTCATGTACCGCATTTGTCCAATGAGTTGAATTAGAGGGTTGTGTGGTGATTCAGCATGGTTATTAAGACAGATGGAGGTTAAAATACTGATATAATACATTGAATTATAACCTGAATTGTGGGATCTGGAAACCATTTTAACTAGGAATATTCTGTTTTTTAATTTGTTCAACTTGTAGCATGCTTTAGAATTAGTATTTAGAACTAAATGCACATTTACTGAAAGAAGAAAATAAATTCAGGTCCTCAGGCTTGTGGGATCAGTGCCCAAACTGTGGAAACTATAGAAAGTTCTTGGCTTTTGCCCATACAACTTAAAACCAACAGTCATACTTGCTGCTCTGGGGGATTGTCTCATAACCCCTTAATTAGTAGAGGGTTTCCTGCTGTTGCTGGACATCTCAGTCACCAACACAGTCACAGATCTTTTCCCTTCACTTGGCTTCTTCACAGATCAATCTGCAAATAGGACCTATGTCCTCAAAACCCGCTTTCTGGAACTCAGTGTAAGATCCTTTGGTGAGGGTGGAAGAAATGCACGAAAAAAGCATAGTACTTTGCATAGGAGAGGTCGCAGGTCCAGATTTGTATTAAGAATTTTATAAAGCAGATCAGATAATTCAGATACAATCCCTGATGTAGCAGCTGCCATTCAAGCAGCCCAAACACCCCTGTGAAAGTCCATCAGCCTCTTTTCCTGCCCTGGCCCCCAGCTTTCCTCCCCTGGAGCTGCCCTTGTGAAGCCTATTCCTGGGGAGGTATAAGAAAGTCTCTCTCTCATCTTTAGGGTTGGGGGAAGAGATATAACTGGCAACAAATATTAGAACTTGTATAACACATTTTTTAAAAACATAAAACCAGTGCTATGAATATAGTTATCAGTCTGCCCTTAAAATTTACACACAAACACACACACACACCCCATAGAAGTAATAGTATTATAAACTCTATCTAACTTCCATATCAACATTGTTGAGGGAAAAAAAGTTTTTCTAATGGTCAGCCTGCAAACTTTTAGAATAAAAAAATCATTCGTAAGTTAGGGGCAACAAAGATAAGCTAGATAAGTCTCACATCAGAAAGTATTAATTGTTAGCTTTCCTACTATTTCAAAATTAGGGGAAATTTACTTTGTTATTATTCATAGCCACGAGAACCAGGGGTTTATCTAGTAATCAGACTCAAGGCATGTAGTAACACAAAAGATATAAGCAAAATGCTTATTTTAGATGTGCTGTGAAATCAACTGAATCATTGTAAGCCAATTGGAGATGAGTAAAATAGAAAACCAGGACAACATAAGATATTGACATTTAAGGTGAATTAATCAAATAAATCATGCTTAATTGGCATCTTTCTGCATTAAAAGGACTTTAAGATTTTTTTCAAAAGAGCAGAGCTAATGGCTTAGCAAGTAGCACTAAGTCAAACAAATTTAATTCTCCTTCTAACTATGCCATTAATCTAGACAAGTAACTATATCATTTTATATCAGTAATCTCTACAGCTATGCAATACATTATTTGGAGTAGGTGATTTCTGACATCTTCTACAATAACTTATGTTTTTTTCAAATGGCTAATCTAGAGAAGCAGTATGGAGTGGCTTGCTACTCTAGGAAGTTACTTATAGAGAATAGACAGTACTGAGATGTGCCCTGGCAGCTGTCTGTATCATGAAATGAACACAACAGCGAACTGTTGTGTTTTTAGAGCCTGCTTCTGCTGTATGAAATCTTTCCTCAAAACACAAAAGCCTCCAATTCTTTGGGAAATGAGCCATGGGAAGGAAATGAAAGCATTAGCCTGGCACTGTTGGTGGTGACTACTGAACTATTTGGAGGCTTGTTTACCTGGAGGTTAGCCAAAAGGCTGGTAAAGAACACAAGTTCCCTCAAACCCAACAGTTGACGTGAGTCTTCCAGTGCTTGTGTGAAAATCGTACAGAAGGCTAGCTTTCCCTGTATTGTCACAATACTTTTAATTCCTTTATAAATCTAGAAACCAAAAGACATTCACAATCTAAAATAAATTATTATTACTGTTTCTTTTACTAATGTAACATTGACGTGAGAATAGAATTTTGATAGCAATACACTAACAGTTAGTTATAGAATCAGTTAAGCTCATTTATATTGACCATGCCTTTTTTTTTCCCCCAGAGTTATGTCCCTCACCAAGCTCTCTTATATGTGAAATAAAGTGTGATCTTGCAATGGCTTCCAGGATGTTGCTGCTTGGGTGTGCTGCCTTCATCAAAAGACAGAAACCACAATTTATTCCTTATCTTTAAAGCTGTTTTTCCTTTCCCAAAGTGTTTAACATCAACCTGGTTGGAAATCCTGGAGTAATCTTTGACTCTTAACTTTCCATTCTGAATATCATTCTATTCAGTTTGTAACCACACTTTTCCTTTCAAATCATTTCTTCCTTCCAAATGTAGTTCATATTGACTATTTTTTCCTCTGCCTACTACTTTGTGCTTATCCTTATTGGGTAATTCCTAGATTGCTTAATCAGCTACCTAACTGGCCTCCGCATTTCTAGGTGCTCTTTTCTTGAATGCATGAATCATATTACTTCTTCTCAGATATTATTCCCTGAATATTGTATCAATGTCTCAAGAATGAATAACTCTATCTTTGCTCTTAAATCAAATCTTTTACTTGGCAGTTTGGTTTGACTTTTAGGACAGCCCCCAAAACCAAATTACCTTTTAGAGGGCAGTCTTCTTGTGGTCCAGGTTTCCCCCACTAGGCAAGTGTCCTAGGAACCTATTGGCATCAGAGGACCAGCTAGTGTTGTTATGAGAGGCTGTGTTCAAATTCAGTGAATTTTTTTGAGATTCTTTTAATTTCATGATGAGTGATGCTTGTGTAAAAATCATACCAGCCTGAGCATACCTGTCCACACTGCCAAATGTTCAGCAGTTTTTGACTAGAAATGGCATGACCTCTATGCCCCATTCTCCTTATTCATTGGATCTCATCCTGAGCTGCACTTTTTTGTTTGTTTATTACCCTGGGTGATAAAAGTACTCAAAGGGAAATGTTTTGCTTATGTGGAAGAGGTGAAACAAAAAGGAGCAGAAGCAGTAAAAGGCATGAAAATTGGTAAGTTCAAAGACTGTTTTAAGCAGTGGGAAAAGCATCTCGATAGGTGTATTGCATCACACAGAGAGTACTTCGAAGGTGACTGAAGTTTTAAAATGTAAGAACAAACAAAATTTTTAAAATAAATTCCAGTTTTTTTGGTGACCCCTTTTGTATATAATCTTAATGCATATGATTTCCTGTTCATTTACAACTTTACGGAGCCTTCTATTGCTAAACTGAAAAAATAAGAACTTTGTTGAGTGTATTAAAGAAAGAATTCCCAGAACTCACTCACACAGGTTGAAAATGGTTTAAATTTCATAGGAGCCAGAGTACAGAGACCTCATGGTACATGGGTTATTGGGCAAAGTCAGGGAACAAACGTGGACCTCGACTGGAGGCTTCCTAGACAAGCACAAGCATAGTTTAAAAACAAGGGTCAGAAAGATAGAACTTATTTCTAATAACCTAGTTACATTTCAAAACAAAGGGCACCATTTTTAAAGGAAATACAGAAATGTCTAGTGCCCGACACCATAAAATCCACAATGCCCAGCATCCAGTCAATACACTGCACATACAGAGAAGGAGGAACAGATGATTTGTAATTTAAATAAAATATCAATGAATGGAAATATATCAGAAATGACAAAGTGAAAAAGGCTAATCACCAACTGTAAAGAATCTAGTACATCATTATAAATACTCTCAAAACGTATGTGATAAAAAGAGAACATGAAAGATCTGAAAATAATCCAAATGAAATTTTAGAGAGAAATGATATAATATCTGAACTAAACAAGAAATGTGATGGTATTAATAGCACAGTTGACACTGCAGAAGGAAAAAAATCAGTGAACTCCCAAAAATGTAGCAATGGACACAAGAAAAAAAAATAGCAGAGACTTAGTGAACTAACATATGTGTAACTGGAGTACTGGAAGGAGAGGGGAGAGAGGGGGAGGGAATCTGGAGAGTGGGAAGAAGGGGTTTTAGAAAAAAAAAACACTTGAAGAGGTAAAAGCCTAAAACTTTCCAAATTTAATGAAAATTATAAACCCACAGCTATAAGAAGCTCAATGAGACCCAAGTAGAACAATACTGAAAAAATGTATATCGAGGCACCAATATATACATCTAAACTTATGAAAATACAACAAATTGTAGAAAACCAGTGGCCAAAAAATTAAAATAATAAAAATGCATATTTGAGTGCAAAGAAAAAAGATAGGAATTATAAAAGATATCCCATCAGAAACTATTCAAGCTAGAAAAAATGGTGTCATCTTTAAAATACAGAAAGAAAAAAAAAAACCTGTCAAACTAGAATTCTACACACAGTGAAAATATCTTTCAAAATAAAGGTGAAATGAAAATGCTTACAAATAAAAATAAAATTGAGATCAATTTCTAAAAACTTTAAAATTACTCATGGATCAAAGTAAAAATCACAAGAGCATTTAGAAAATATTTGAAATAAATGAAAATAAAAACAAGCTTGAAAATTTATAAAATGAAACTAAAGAAGTATTTGGAGAAAAATTATAGCAACAAATTCTTATATTAGAAAAAGAAAAAAATGATGTAAGATAAGAATAAAAGAAGAAAATAATAAACACAGAGGTAGAAATAGATAAAATTTAGACCCTAAAGAAACAATAGAGAAAATCTATAAAACCAAAATTAGACAGATGAACTTCCAGCTAGGTTGATCAAGAAAAACAAAGAGAACACAAATTACTCATATCAGGAATCAAGGAGGCACACTGTTACATAGCCAAAGGATAGTGAGGGACTATAATGAACAGCTTTATGTTACTAAACTTTACAACTTAGATGAAACTGCCACGTTCCTTGAAAGACACAAACTATCAAAGCTCAGTTGAGGAAACATATAACCTCAAGGGTCCTAGGTATAACCTCAAACAAAGATGCTCCCTACCATTCACCATTAGGGAAATATAAGTTACATCCTCAGTGATATCCTGTGACATTAGTGGTTCTCAGTGTGGAGGAGGGTATCTGCCTCCTAGGGACATCCAGCAATGTCAGTTCCGGAGACAATTTTGGTTGTTATAACTGAAGAGTTGTTACTGTCATCTAGTGGGTAGAGGACAGGGATACTGCTAAACATCCTACAGTGCACAGGACAAAAATTATCAGGCCCAAATTGTCAGTAGTGCTGTGGTTAAGAGATCCAACACTATGTGCTAGACTAAAATTTAAAAACTCAGCACAGTAGTGTTGGCAAGGGTGTAAAGCTAAAGGCACTCACATGATGCTGGGGAGCAGGAAAAGTGTTCACACAATCTTTGGAGAATAGTTTGGCAGTTTCTAATAATGTCAAACATGTGCTTATTATATCCAGTAATCTTACTGATAGGTATTTACCCCTCAAAATGAAAACTTATTTCCACATAAAGACTTGTGTGTTCACAGACAGTTTATTCACATTAGCCACAAACTGTGAAGAGCTAAAGTCACCATCAACTGGAGAATGAATAAATGCATTGTGACATGTCTATGTAATAGAATACTACTCAGCAATAAAAGGAAGTAAACTACTGATACATGAAACAGCATGCATGAATTTCAAAGGCATTAATCTACATGAAAAAAACCATAGCCAGAGAGACTACATGCTGTTCAATTCCATTTACATGAAATTCATGAAAAAGTCAAGCTATAGAATTAAAAAGTAGACCAGTGGGGCCAGGATGGGGCTTGAGGATTAAATATAAAGGGACAAAAGGTATACATTAGGGGGTGATGTAAACATTTTATATGTTGATTATGATGGTCTGTGCATAAACATATGCATTTGTCAAAATTCAAGAATTCTGCACTTTGAAATCAGGAAGTGGTATGAAAATTATGCTTCAAAATATACGTATTAAATAAAAAAAAGAAACTGCAAGCCAGATTAGGGAAAGCCCTTCTGTAACTATGTGTTTCAGAACCACTCACGCTCTGTCAAAATCGGGAAGCTTCTTGCCTAACCGGGGAGCTGCCGCTACAATGCCATAGTTCACACCACCAAACAGGCTGCTTACTGCCCGCCTCTCTCTCTATAAACACACTTGCAAATTGGAGAAGGGAAACTGATAGCTCAGCCTGAATTCTGACTGCAATGGTGTCTAAGCAATGTGTTTTTTTTTTTTTTTTTTAGCAATCCAGATTCCATAGTACTGTGCCTTAAGACATATTAAATGGAAGTTGAAGCCTAGCACATGAGCCATACCAGAATAGTCACCACAATTCCTCAGCACCCCCTTCAAGCCGTGACTTAATGTCCTAGTGTCTTCCTTGTTTCTCATGAGTAGCACATTTCTTTCCTTTTTTTCTCAGCTGGGGTTGCTGCCTGGCTGCTCCCACTTTTTTCTTTTACTCACTGTCAAGTCCTCCTTTCTTTTTAGCTGGATTCTTACTATCTTTTAAAGCCTTGCTCCAGCTAATTATTTCTGACAGTGCCTGTCCTTATGCCCAGGGAGGAAAGACTTACATCTCAATGGCTACCAAGTATTAAGGATGACTTCCTAAAACGGTTCCAAGTCCCTTACAGTGATGTGGTGGACCAACTGGGCCAGCAGTGCTGTTTGGGTGAAGAAGCCAGGTCCCTCTCTCCTCTCCAGAATGTTTGCTCTTCCTCTTTATTCCTCATGCTTGCTGTGGGGGCCACCAGACCTCAAGGAGCTCTGGTCTCAGGCCTCTGGGGGCTTCCTGGACCCTGTGACTGGGCCCATGCTCCAGGAGGGTGGCCTGACCAGTGGACTGCTGCCCCTGACTGGTGCAGGATTTCCTTCATGGGATCATGTGAGCTTATGCTGCCAGAAGGGGTTCAGTGTTTATCTTGGGCAATTCTGACTTCTGTAAGACAGCACTGTGGGTTCAGTCACTCTGGGGAACCTCTGACCCTTGAACTTGAGCCACACATGTGGGCCAGTGTGTCAGCTCTCTCTGTGGTCCTATGGCAGACATGTGCAGATCTGCAGCACCCCATACCCCACATCCCCCACACGATGATGGAGTCCGGGGCCTGGGGTGGCTAGGCCCATCTCCTCCGAGTACAAGGTCACTCAGTCGCACCAATTGGATCTTTCCATGGATGACTCCGACTGGTATAATGACACAGTGCTTTCCAGCATTCGGCTTCAGCACATGAAACTAGGAGTAGACTTTCCTTCTAACTCTGCCCACAGACACCACCTCTGCCTTCCTACATGTGACCTCTACCTGCTTAATGTCTTGTGTAGAAAGGCAGACATATGAAGACAATTTGAGACTAAACTATTATCTAACTGTAGCCTATTATTCTGTCGGTGGTGGATGTAGTTTAAGATCTTGAAGAGGTACCATATCTTAGATTTATTTTCCATTTTTTATTGTGCCTGGCTTTCTGTTAGGCATTAGCATGTGACTATTTTGTTTTGTCAGACTTGTTTTTCTCTGATAGATTGATTGAAAGGCCCACAGAATACTCAACCTTCTCAGTAAATCAAACATTTCATTTAAAGGATCAAATGCTCAGTATTTTCTCTCTCAAAAAAGAGGGCATTTAATAATGTTGACTGTCCTGGGATCAGCATTCCTCAAAAAAATGTAGAATACAGTATGCATATACATTTCTTTTGGAAAATTTCAGACAAAATTTGCTTTTGAAACAGAGTTCTAAATCTGTTATAATGTAAAAAACTAAATCATGTTTCTGCACGGTATGACAAATATCGAGTAAATGAATGCAGGTTTCTTGAATGTAAAACAAGTGCTTTTCCTTTTCGAAAATCACGTTCCCTTTTGAGAAGTACTTCTTATGTCATTGTGCTGATCCTGACAGAAGCAATTCTGATTTCCTTTCTCTGGTATGTGGTATGGTTTTAGAGGTTGCTGTGATGTACTTTAGTATGACATGAAAGTCATCATGAGATTTATGGAATTGACCAGAATCTTATTGCAGCCAGATTTTTTCCTAGCAACCTATGCCTGACATCAATTTGAATGATGAATGCACTCAATTTAAATTTCCTTTTAGCATACAGACAAATAATGGTCTAAAAAAAAAAAAGAAAAAGAAAAGAAAAAACTCTGCCATTTGGAATAGATACCTGGCTCCAAAGCCATCAAAACCCTGTGTTAGCAATAAAGTTGTAGCAGAACACATTTTGATTCTTGTTCTTTTTAAGTCAACACATTTACTTGCATGTTTGATGTGAACATTCTTGTAAGCTGATTTGTATTTATGTCAGAATAAGGTCTTCAAATGTGAATTTTGAATAGCATGGGAGGAATGCATGAGAGAAAAAGGAAAAAAGGTTATAAAAAAGAATGATTACAATGGTTAAAAGAAGACATTTAAGATGGTTGAAAAAAATCTAAAACAAGCAAAACTGAAACAGTGGAGAAGTGCAGAAACACAGGGACATAGAAAGGGAAAAACAACTTATGTTTTATTTTATTTAAATACTTTGAAGTGCTCGATTGCAAATGCTTTGTATTAAATACAAATAGCTATTTTCAGAATATTATGGTAAGTTTGGGATGAGTTGAGAAATTGAATAACAAAGTAGGAAAAATTTAGTAAGATAAAGTTTAGTGAACATGTAATAAATTATCCAAGTTGCTTTTTCTATTTGGAAGCATTTCCAATAATCTATACTGAGAACTGAAGAGGGTAGTTCAAAGCTAACAGAGCACTCTGAGCTCATATTTCCAAGACTGTCCACTCTTAAAGTAGACAAAAATGGCACTAATTTGTTTTAATAAAGTTAATAATTTATGTAAAATAAACTGTCAATTCTAATGTGAAGTTTACTTCCATGTGCTAACATGCTAGGCTTCAAGGACTTTTTGTGACTAAAAATATATGCAGCTAGTCTGAACCTTTCCCTGGCAGATTAAATTTAAATGTAAATTTCAATTTGTGGATTTTTAAAGCATGAATTTATTCAAAGCAATTATTATTAAAAGCATGGTCAGTTAATTATAGGTTGCTTGAAATCAACTTATGGTTTTCAAAAGAATTGATTATTTAGCTAAATTCAACATTAACAAAAACTATTTTTGTTGCAAGCTTGTTTCATAAAAATACTTCAATTAAATAAATAGTAAAGTTTCTATAGTTTATACTACCAATTGTTCTTTGTAAAATCAGAGGGATTTTATTTATGATTTTGCAATGTTGACATTTTTTAATTTGTAAAAGAGAATAAGAATTTTAAAGTTACAGTAAATTCTTATTCCATTTAAAGTTCGCAAAAGCAAAGTATAATAAAAAAATTTTCTCAGAATAAAAAATTTACAACTGTATACTAAATTTATAGTTTAACTTTTTTCTAGGACTCTAAAATGATATTTATTGATATATATTTGATATATATATATTTGGGATCATTAGAACATTGCATAATAGATTGATTTTTCATAGCTATTGGCTATGAATTTATTATTAAAGTTATTGTTACAATTATATTATGAATTTTAATGTAGTGCCAAAGCCAAACATAATCTCACAAAAAACTCTGAATTAACTCTTCTGAAAAAAAGATTGAACTCTCTTATTACTGCACTAATGAACCACCCCAGGCTTTTATTGAAGTTTGATGACTATTGAGTCAAATATAGTTAATTATTAGTAGTCAAGTAGTGGGAAAAAAAGGAAGGTAATTCTAAAGACAGATCTAAATTGAAATTTACAACCACCGCTATAGATGTTTGTTTTAAGTTAGTGATTGCAGGCTTTGCATTTGTAAACTTGGGAAGAATTAACAAAATTGTGTATATATCTTGTATGGTACAAAATCTCAAACATGCTAGAAACTCCAGAAGTTTGGGGGCAAAATCTCAGCATTAGCACCTAAGGTAAACATATGACTCTCATTACACATGGGTTCAAATCAAGTAGAACTAAATTTGTGTGTGTGTGTGTGTGTGTGTGTGTGTGTGTGTGTGTGTGTGTGTGTGTTTAAAATGTATTACCAAGCATTTGGGTTAAATTCAGAATTATGTTTAAAGGGTATAGATCAAGCAAAAGAGTAAAGTGTTGATGGAAGAAATGTGCATTACCACACAATGATAACTATTAACTGCCTTGAGCTAGGCGAAGTGACTCACACCTATAATCCTAGCACTTTGGGAGACTGAGACAAGAGGATTGTTTGAACCCATGAGTTCAAGACCGGCCTAGACAGCATAGCAATAAATAAAAAAAATTAGCTGAGCATCGTGATGCACGCCTATAGTCCCAGCTACTCATGAGCCTGAGACAGAAGGTTCACCTGAGCCCAGAAGGTTGAGGTTGCTGTGAGCCGTGATGATGCCACTTCCCTCCTGCCTGGGTGACTAAGAACCCAACTCAAAAACGAACAAACAAACAAATAAATAAATTGCAGTCTGATTTAGCAAATATTTTTATCTGTTGATGATGGAATGACCTTAGCAGTGCTATCTGAGGTGCTGTTCACCAATACCTCTGAGGCAATTTGGTCTGCACACTGACTTCCAAAGAACATTTTGATCTGGAAATGTGATGAGCAGCAGCATGAAGGGAACACTTTCCTTCGGTGACACTGATGTATTGGCAGGTGCGATGCCAAAGCAGATCATGGAAGAGTAAAACGCTGGCATGTGAGCAGCTCCATTTTGGATCACGTCTCCTCTAATTTTTTCCAAACTTTGTTACTTAAGCGGGTAGGAATGTCATGCTAAATCTACATTCTCACAATATTAAACAAAGAAAGAGAACAAGATCCAAAGTTTTTAAAAAATGTGTTTAAAGCTTAAACTCTGTGGGACATCCAATCAGCAAAATAAATTAAGTGTTAGGGACTTTGTATTCTGAGGCCATTTTTACAGCCCTGATAAATGTAACCCATAGGATTTCCCCACTACCTGAAGTCAAGTTGTCATCGCATGCAGATGGAGTGTCAGCCACAACAACACAGTTCACTGCACATGCTCTAGCTTAGTGAATGCTTTGGACCATTGGGAGAACAGCAGGAGAATTTATGAGAGTTGAAAAACTCATGCCAATGGTCAAGACACTTTAGGTTACCTTAGCAAAATTTGAAATCACTTTGTACTTGCCTGTTAATCTCAAGATGAAAAGCATGATGAATAGTCACTGGGACGAGCCCTTTGCCATAGCAACACTTCGCCTGGAGAGCCAGTGGGAATTAACAGAACTGTTTCTCCATCACAGCCACAAGGGGAGGTGAAGGAAGCTTTCCTACAGGTTTGTCCTGGTGGGTGCCATGGCTGGCTTTCTTTCTTTCCTCCTTCCCTCCTTCCCTCCCTCCCTCCCTCCCTCCCTTCCTTCCTTCCTTCCTTCCTTCCTTCCTTCCTTCCTTCCTTCCTTCCTTCCTTCCTTCTTTCCTTCCTTCCTTTTTTCCTCACCATTCTGGATGAGGGAGATTCATGGTAAAAACACTGTCAAGGAATTTACCTGGAGAATTAAGACTAGTATTGCTATGCTCATACAAACTCTTTGGAATTCTGGTCTTTCTCTCTCTCTCTCTCTCTCTCTCTCTCTCTCTCTCTCTCTCTTTCTTTCTCTCTCTTTCTTTCTTTCTTTCTTTCTAGGTCTATTTTCTAGTTACAAAGTATTATAATGATCAGATGAAACAATGGAAGTCTCAGTTTAAGAGCAGGAATTGGGCGGCAGTCAAGTTTATGGTCAAATTCACCAGTGAGTTTAGTATCATAGCAGGGTTTGTTTCTGGCCATTTATTCACTAAGTAGACCAGATTTGAACATATTGACCATTAACTTAACAGACTGCAAAGATCAAATGCTAGAAATGGTAAAAGTTAGCATTCAAGTAAAGCATAGGTTTTCAATGGAACTGAAGAGTATTCACTCTATTAATTTAATTTTTTCAAAAGCAATGAATGGGAATATTTAAGATTAAAAGTACAGGAAGTGGAAGTGTTCTGTCTTTTAAAATTTGTTTTACTTTAACTTACAATATTTGGGTTATGTTTTTATTACAAACTTTTGTCGCATAAAAATTCATCAATATCCCGTGCATATTTTTAAATATCCTAAGGCTGGATATTTAAATATAAATTTACTGTAGTGCAAAACCACTTTTTGTTCTCTCCTAAAAGACATTTTTTCTCATATTAAGCACATACTTTTCATTGCCTGTGACAAAGGCAGAGGACACTCATGTTTGCTGCATGTGACACACATTGGGCTTTCCTGGGAGGAATACCAGTTTTGCCAAACATCAAAAGTTTCAATTATCCTAAGATGTAAATATGCATGGTTTTTAAAATTATGATTATGCTTTTGCCCCAAACTTCAATATATTCTCTCTGAAGGTAACCTAACCATGAGAAAACACCAGGGAAGGCTTTCCATGGAACAGGTTGACTGAAGGCCTATAGCAAACACACTGGACATCTTGCTTGTCCCTCTTTTCAGGCCCAAACTTAATATCAGCCCCTCCAAATCTCACCATATTGTGAGGAAAGTCAAATTCCAAGGAAGTGTTCTTTGAGGAAAATGAAGTGGAAAATGATATGATTTCATCAGCATATGAAACAAAAAGGTGAAATTATCCAGCTTAGGTCTGCTTAAGGATGACCCTAGTACCCAAGCAAAAGGTTCCCATCCCACAATCTGACAAGGACTTTGGGCTGGATGGAGGCAGATATCTTTCCTGCAGGGGGGCTCACTCATCAACTTGCTATTATGCATCCAAGATTCTCACAGGTGTTGAGACGATTTCCAACCTGTTCTAACTCTGGAACAATTTTGGAGAAGCATTGTTGAGATTCAGTGTTCTTGAGACCAAAAATGTTCATTCCTTCAATAGGGTCAATGTGAGTCTTATAATCCTGAGTCTTATACCAGGCAAGGAGCAATGAACATGACATTTCTAAACACAATACACTCACAACTGGAGAACCTTCTGTTCCACTTTAAATTTGCAGGTAGTGAACTAATTGGACCTCTTGTTTTCCTGCTCTAAATAGGGTCCAAGGCACACAAGAACATTATGAGAATTACTCCACATTATGACCTTATCTCTTTGAGGTGAATCCTTAAATAAACAATGATAGATTTTCTAATAAGTGTATATGACTTGGGGCAGTTTAGAAAACTTTTCTCTATGGTCCTGATCAAGTATAAAGTTAATTTTACGTTATTTTTCTATGAATCCTTATATAAATGAAGGGAATAATAAAAGTTTCTTGAGACCAATGACTGCATTACATCACTGCATATGCTACAGCTAATCAACATTATTTAATGGATTTCATTGAACTGACTGATGGCTACCTCTCAGATATATTATTGAGGGACTTTCTAACAGCAATTGAAATAATTTTGTATGACAGCATGATTCAAATTCTGAAAATAAAACTATAGTAGCATCTAAGTATTTATATATATCTGTATCTGTACTTATATTGACATTGATTTTTTATATTGCTAAATATATATCTCCACACGTAAAGGAATATTAGTAGAAGAAAATCCAAGTAATAATAGTAATATCTCGTGGTGGTAAAATTATGGGTGATTTTTATTTCCTTTTTGCTTTTGTATATTTTCCATATTGTCTTCAATAAAGGTTAATTATGTTTATAATCAGAACAAAAATGGTATTAACAGTAGCAAATATCTGTCTGGGAACGGGAAAACACCCCATATCAACAGGGTGCCTGAATGAAATGCATTGTATACCTAACCCTTAACTGTACCCCACAACTTCATAATAAAAAATAAATAAATAATTTTAAAAGAAATAATTTATTATGAAAATTTTCTTTAGATTTATGTAACAAAGAAAGAACTTGAAGTTTGCTCTTCAGGATAATAAATAGATATAATCTTTATCCTTTTCCATTTCCCAATTCCTCTAGAATTTTAGTCACCTTGTTGGGCCAATAGAAAAAAATCTCTCCTGGGGCTCATGGTGACTGAGGACATGGCAGGGACAGCACAGAGGGCTGGGTATCCCTGACCCATCTGTCTGCAGGCAGATGTGGAATTCAATTGCTGAGGTCAGGGTGGCCCTGTCCAGCAACAGGTATCAAAATTAAAGATACATTGAAAGGGTTCATAGCCTCTACCAAAAAGGGAAGGAAGCTTCCACTGTCATCTCATTAATGATCTGTCCTTGCTAATTAATCCATTTAAAAAACCCACTTTGAGAATTTGTAAGACTCTAATAAATTATAATGACCTGGCTATATTGTAACACTTTATAAGAAATAATACAAAGTATTTGAATAATTCTATTTTTTTGCAGCAGAATGCATATTCATTGAAAGATACTAATAATTTGTATACATATTATGTGCTGTTTGAATACATATAACTTAATAAAGCACTAAAATAATGTCCTATATATACTATTTTACTCTGTTAAAATAATTTATTCCCTGAGAACAGTTATAAAATCAAATTGAAGGTAAAAAGTCATTTATCACCTTTTTAAAAAATTGCCTCAAGAAGTTTACAGTTATTTTGAAAAATGATGCTGTCCTGAAACAATTTCTTATGTGGTTAACAAACCAACTACCCCTTCTTTACCAAAGACGGATGATATACTACAGTCCTGACTAGAGAGTTCCTAAGTTAGATTTTTAAAAAAGAAGAAAAGAAAAAAGAAAAAGAAAACTAAAAAACAGGAGCCATCCTGTGCAACAAATTTACTGTGGATATATGAATGATTGGGACATACCTTATTTCCATTCTGGACCACAGAGAAAGAAAGGGCTCTTGATGGTAAATTCTGTCACTTCTCCTACCTTACGAAAAATATTCAAACTTTTCTCACAGAAGAAATGGAACCTCAGAACAACCTTCAATGAGAAAAAGGGAGGTGCCTGAGCCAGTTGGAAAACATCACAGTTTTGTTTTTTAAAGTGCTGCTGCTCTTGAACACGGAACTGATTTTCAAAGGTCATTAAAAAATATACACATAAAAGTGTAAATTTGGGAAATGGCGAGAACAGAGAATGGGGAGAGGAAAACAAACTTCACCTAAGCTAAAAGCCGGTTGGCTGACTTAGAAGAAAGGGGAAGAATCCAACTGGCAAACCTTGAGAAGGAAAAATGAAAACTATTCTAAAACTTTAACAGATTTAATTTAGAGTTCTCTTTGGAAATGTTAGACTTAATAAGCCTCTAGTCGTATTAAAGCTGAGCTCAGTGTCCATATCTGAAAAAAGATCAGGGAGTTGGACTACTGGCAATGATTGAGCCAAGAGGATAAAACATTAATGATTATTAAATGTGTTGTCTGGAAATCTGCTATTCTAGACTGTGGAATAAGATGAAACATTAGCATGGGAACCCAATTTCAAGTGGTTTTCAAGATCTAAGAAGATAAAAACAGACTGTTGTATACCTGTAGCAATTCCTAACGACCATGAGACATTTTAAAAGTGACAAAATGAAGCCAACTGTGTTTCTTGAAAACGCTGACTGCTTTGAATGACATGAGCACACACTGACGTCTGCTCATGATTACCCACAGAAAGACCCAGAATGACCGATTCTACTGTCTGGTAATACCCATTGCATCACTGTACTGCTTCTTGGATGCTCTGCCCAAAGGGGAAAAGACTGCTTCCAGTGGATCCTGAGAGCTGCTAAAATAACTAACCCAGTGATAAAGTCATGGAATTTAAAATTGAAATGGCTGAATATGCCATGTGCATGTGCATGTGCATTTTTAGTCATATGCTGCGAGAATAGTCTCTAACTGAAATCACAATCCAGGGTATCTTTGGATGCCCGCCACCACCCTCTCCACGTTCCTTCATGCCCAAGGGAGCGTCCTGCCTTACCAAGTGATCTCGCCCTCTGACCTGTGCCTAGTTGTCCACTACGGTGATGAGTCATGCTATGTGCTCTACAGCGTCCATTCTCCACTTTGAGGAACAAAGTTGTTCTTAGACTTCATACATTTTTTTTCTCAAGTGTAGATAATTTCTGTATATGATGAATGTCTACTCTTTTTATCCGCCCCCCCCCCTTGGTTGCCCACTTTGTGATTCAGTGATGCTCAGGTGTTTTTATTAAAATGATTAACAATGCTTCAATATATTAAGGGTCTACTGTGGCTTACTTTTAATGCTAGGTACTTTTCATGTAATTCCATACATCCCTAAAATAACAAGCTGAAGGATATATTAATTATTTATTTTTGTAGGATGCAGACATCATAGAGGTCAAAGAGCTTGTCCAAGAAGAAAACGCCAGAATGAAGAATAAGTTTTGATTCCAAAACCCAGGTACTTTATTATTATTATTTTACTTGAAATAGGTATTTATTAAATATTACCAAATTGTAGTTTCTTCCAGAATACTACCATATAAAGCTGAATTCTCTGACTTTGCTTCCTATTACTTCTAGCCTTTTCCCTTTGGCACTTTCCCCCTTTTATCTGGAAGAAGCAGTCCCTTCTCAAATTTCTTATTGAACATATTTTACACGTAACTGATAGGAACACAGCCATTCTAGAAACAAATCTATTTAGAAGATGGATATTAATCCAGGTCCTGAGAAACTAAATTGGTACATTGGAACTTAATCCTGATAAACTCTGTCATTTAACACATGTTGGCATGTCTATTGCTTATATTCCCGGTTCCTTAATTGTAACATAACAGTAAAACAAGGGCATTATGATTTTCATATTACCTTTGTTATATTCATTGTGTAGATACTGAACATCTAAGAGAATAAGAGAAAAATAGAAAAGAGCTGATTTAAAATGCCGTGGGATGGGATGACATAAATGCCTTTCCACTTTCCTATTGCTCTCATCTCCCTTATTCTAGAAACTTCTTTTTTAGCCGGGCTCAGTGGCTCAGCCTGTAATCCCGCGCCTTTGGGAGACTGAGTGAGTGGATTGCCTGAGCCCGCGGGTTCGAGACCCGCCTGGGCAGGTGAGACCTCATCTCTACAATAAAATCAAAAAATTAGCCGGGCATGGTAGCACTCGCCTGTAATTCCAGCTACTCGGAAGGCTGAGGCAGAAGGATAGCCAGAGCCCAGCAGGTCGAAGCTGCGGTGGCCGAGAGCGGCCACTGCACTCCAGACTGGGCGACAGAGTGAGACTCCAACTCAAAAAAAAAAAAAGAAACTTCTTTTTTAGTCTCCATAACACTCTTCCACCATAGACTCATTCTCATCTACTCCCATCTCTCTCTCTCTCATACACACTCACACACACACACACACACACACACACACACACTTCCTTCAGCTTTCTTATTTTAAGAATTATTATAAAGATGTGGGGTACAATCAAGGGTTAGGGACACAAATGTTGATTATGCAGGTACCCTTGTAGATGAGGTATGCTCCTCCCTCCCCTAGCATTTTCCCTCAACTGCCAATCCCACCCCCACTCCCCTGACAGTTTCCCACTACTGCCAATCCATTTCTTATAGTAGTATAATTGTTCAAGTTCCGCTTATGAGTGAGAACATATGGTACTCTGTTTTTTGATTCTGCGATAGATCACTGAGTATGACTGACTCTAAATCAATCCAAGTGTCTGCGAAGTCCATATGTTTGTCCTTCTTTATGGCTGCATAATATTCCATTGTGTATATGTACCACTTTTTTTATCCAGTCCATCTTCAGTGGGCAACATGGTTGGTTCCATGTTTTTGCTATTGTGAATAGAGCTGCAACAAACATATGTGTATAGGTATCTTTTTTGTAGAATGATTTGAGTTCCTCCAGTTATATTTCCAATAGGGCAATTACTGAGTCATATGGAAGGTCAATTTCTAGTTCTTTCAGAAATCGCCACACTGTCTTCCAAAGAGGTTGAACTAGTGTGCATTCCCACCAGCAGTGTAGAAGCATTCCTTTTTCCCTGCATCCTCACCAGTATCTGTTGTTTGTTTTATTAATGATGGCCATTCTTGCTGGGGTTAGGTAGTATCTCAATGTGGTTTTGATTTGCATTTCTCTGATCATGAGTGAGGCTGAGCACTTTTTCATGTGTTTGTGGGCTGCCCGTATATCTTCTTTTGAGAAGTGTCTATTCATGTCTTTTGCGCACTTTTTAATGGGGCTGTTTGTTTTTTTCCTTTCAGCACGTTTGAGTTCCATGTAGATCCTAGATGTTAGGCCTTTGTCAGACACACAGTTGGCATATATTTTTTCCCATTCTGTGGACTTTCTCCCTGCTGTCTTAATAGTTTCTTTTGCTTTGCAGAAGCTTGTTAGTTTGATAAGTTCCCACTTGTCTATCTTATTTCTTAAGGTATGGGCATTTAGGATTCAGAATAGGAATTGGTTGCCAGTTCCGATTTCCATAAGGGTGTCTCCTGCGTTTTCTAAGATTTTTATAGTTTGAGGTTTTACATTTAGGTCTTGGATCCATTTAGAGTTAATTTTTGTGGATGGTGATAGGTAGGGTATGTTTCACTCTTCTGCATGTGATCGGCCAGTTTTCCCAGCACCATTTACTGAATAGATTCTCCTCTCTCCAGTGGTTGTTGTTGGAGGCTTTGTCAAAGATGAGTTGGTTGAGAAACTGAGACTTTGCTTCTGAAATCTCTATCCTGTTCCATTGGTCTATGTGCCTGTTCTTGTACCAATACCAGGCTGTTTTGATTACTGTAGACTTATAGTAAAGTTTGAAGTCTGGAAGTGTGATACCTCCTGCTTTGTTTCTTTTGCTAAGGACTGTTTTGGCTATTCGTGGCCATTTATGTTTCCATATGAATTTCTGTATTGTCAGGTTTGAGAAGAATGATATAGGTATTTTAATGGGTATTGCACTGAATCTGTAAATTGCCTTTGGTAGGATTGACATTTTAACAATGTTGATTCTTCCTATCCATGATCATGGAATATTTTACCATTTGTTGTGTCTTCTTGGATTTCTTTGAGCAGTGTTTTGTAGTTTTCAATGTAAAGGTCTTTCATTTCCCTGGTTAGGAAGATGCCGAGGTATTTCATTTTTGTCGTGGCTATTGTGAATGGGATTGTGCTTTTAATTTGAGTCTCTGTCTGCTTGTTAGTGGTGTATAGGAATGCAACTGTCTTTTGCACACTTCTTTTGTATGCTGAGCCTTTGCCAAAGTCCTTTATCAGTGCAAGCAGGTTTTTGACAGATTCTCTTGGATTTTCAAGGTATGGGATCATCAGTAAAGAGTAAAGAGGGATAACTTTACTCCCCATTTTCCTATTTTGGATACCCTGGATTTCCTTCTCTTGTTTAATTGCCCGAGCTAGGACTTCCAACACAATGTTGAACAGGAGAGAGTGGGCAGCCTTGTCTTGTTTCAGTTTTCAGGGGAAATGTTTCCAGTTTCTGTCTATTTAGTAATATGTTAGCTGTGGGTTTATTGTAGATGGCACTTACTATTTTGTGGTATGTTCCTTCTATACCTAGGTGTTTGAGGGTTTTTATCAAGAAGGGATGTTGTATTTTATCAAAAGCTTTTTCTGCATGTAATGATGTAATAATATGGTTCTTGTTTTTACATCTGTTGATGTATTTAATTACATTTATGGTCTTGTGAATGTTGAACCAGTCCTGCATCCTGGGGATAAAGCCTACTTGGTCATGGGGAATTATTTTTGAGATGTGTTTTTGGATCTAATTTGCTAGAATCTTGTTAGGAAATTGCATCTGTGTTCATAAGGGATATTGGCCTGTAGTGCTCTTTTTTTGTTGGATCTTTACCCAGTTTGGGTTATCAGTATGGTGTTAGCTCGTAAAATGATTTGGGGAGAATTCCATCTTTCTCAATTACCCAGAATACTTTCAAAAGGATTGGTATCAGCTCTTCTTTGCACATTTTGTAAAATTCTGCTGGAAAGCCATCCAGTCCAGGGTTTTTTTTGTAGGTAGTTTTCATATGGCAGAGTCAATTTCCTGGGTTGTTATTGGTCTATTTAATGTCTCAGTATCTTTTTGTTTCAACCTTGGGAGGTTGTGTGATGTCAGAAAGACCACCATTTCATTTAGGTTATTAAGTTTGTTTCCACATAGGTGTACATAGTAATCTTTGATAATCTTATGTATTTCTTTGGGGTCAGTTGTGATTTGATCTTTTGTATTTCTGATTGTGTTTATTTGGCTTTTCCTATCTTTTTCTTGGTCATTCTGGTTAGGGATCCATTAGTCTTGTTAATTCTTTCAAAGAATCAGCTTTTTGTTTTGCTGATGTTTTCTATATTTTTGTCTTCTATGTCCCATATTTGGGCTCTTATTTTGGTGATTTCAATTCTTCTGTTAAAGTTGGGGTTTTGGTGGTCTTCTCTTTGCAGCTCCCTTAGGTGATTTGTTAGGCTCTCCACTTGTGATCTTTCCGTTTTCTTGATGTGTGCTTGTAGAGATATAAATTCCCCTCTTAGAAATGATTCCATGGTATCCCAGAGGTTTTGATAAGATGCTCCTTCATTTTCATTTGTTTCCGGAATTTTTAAAATTTCTGCTTTGATTTCAGTGTTGATCCAGTAGTTGTTCAGCATCATGCTATTTAGTGTCTATGTTTGTGGGCTTCAGGGAAATGTTGTTGGTGTTGATATTTATTTTTATTTCACTGTGGTCTGAGAATGTGCATTTCAAAATTTCAACCTTATGGAATTTGTTTATGCTTGATTTATGGCCAAGGATGTGACAGATCTTGGAGTATATTCCATGTGGTGAGAAGTAGAATGTATATTCTGTGGTTGTTGGGTGGAATAATCTGTAGGTATCTATTAAGTCCATTTGGTTGAGTGTCAAGTTTAGTTTCTGAATCTCCTTGTTGATTTTTTGCCTCAATGATCTATCTAGGGCTGTTAGTGGGGTATTCAAGTCCCCTGCTAATAGTGTTAGAGTCAATATCTTTTTTTAGTTTACTTAGTAGTTACTTTATAAATGCTGGTGATCCTGTGCTGGTGTATATATGTTTAGGATGGATATTTCTTGTTATTGGATTGAAACTTTTATCATTGTGTAGTGTCCTTTTGCATCTTTTTAAATTTTTGATAACTTAAAGGTTGTTTTGTCTGATGTTAAGATCACAACTCCTGCCTTCTTTTGTGATCAATTTGCCTGGAAACTAGTTTTCCATTCTTTAACTTTGAGTCTATGTGCATCCCTTGTAGTGAGATGAGTCTCCTGGATGCAGCAAATAATTGGATCATAGTTTCTTATCCAGTTTGCCATTCTGTGCCTTTTCAGTGGTGCATTTAGTGCATTCACAATCAGGTTGATTATTGAAATGTGATTGTTTATTGCTGTCATGAGTTTCTATAAAGTTTTTTCTTTGTTTGCTTGTTTTCTTTTGGCTTTGGGGTTAATGTGTGTGTGTGTGTGTGTTCAAGTTTGTTGTTGCACTGTATTCTCTGTTGATTCTGTGCTCTGCTGTTCTCTTGGGAAGGTGTGGTTATTCTTTTTTCTTTCTTCTGTGCATAATACCTTTTTAAGTGTCTCATGTAGAGCTGGCTGGAAGCTGCATAATCTCTTAGGGATTCGATATCCAGGAAGGATTTTAATTCTCCATCACTGATGAAGCTGAGCTTGGCTGGATAGGAAATTCTTGTTTGAAATTGCTGATCGTTGAGGACTTTGAATATAGGGCTTCAGTTCCTTCTTTCTTGTAGTGTTTCTGGTGATAGGTCTGCTGCTATTCTGATTGGTTTTCCCTGGTAGGTAGTCTGACCTTTCTTTCTTGCTGCCTTTAGGATTTTTTTTGTGTGCCTACTTTGTGAAGGCAAATTACTATGTGTCTAGGAGTTGGTCTTCTCATTTGATGCCTTGTAGGGGTTCTCTGTATCTCATGTGCTTGACTGGTCACATTTCTGGTGAGATGGGGAAAGTTTTCTTGGATTACTTCTTGGAATACTTGCTCCAAGTTGTTCTCCATTTCCTTTTCTTCTTCTGGGATACCAATCAGGCATAGGTTCAGCCTCTTGGTATAATCATACATCTCTTGTAGGCTTTGTTCTTTCCTTCTGAGTCTTCTTTCTGTGTTTTTTACAGATCGGGTTAATTCCTTTTTCAGGTTTTCAAGTTCTGATATTCCTTCTTTAGCTAGATTAATTCTGCTTTCCATGCTTGTCATCTTGTTATTTATTTCCTGGATGAATTTTTTTATTGCCTAAATCTCTGTTATAAGTTCTTTCAGTGTTGCATCTGGTCTTTCTTGAGTCTTATTCACTCTTTCCATCCATCCTCTAATCCCTGTCATATTCTTGAGCTAGTCATTGGTGACTTCCATTGTTTGGGCACCAAGGTCTGATTTTTCAGGAGTTTTGTCTTTGGTACACTGAAATTGCCTGAGTCTTTCTTTGTTTTTTTCTTCATTTGTGACAGATCTCTTGTTTTTCTCTTTATTTCTGTTATTCAGTGTCAGTGTGAGAGGCTTTCCATTCTGATGTTTGCTCAGTCAACTATTCCTCCCCGATCCGGGCTCTGGATTTGTTCTATTTTGAAATAGAACATTGGATGGGAAGTTTTTCTGTCTCTTGTAGTTTTTGAAATTTGAATAAAGTAGGTGATGGGGCACTAGGATTCAGAAACTACTCGCAAATTACAATGTTCACTTATTGTGGTATGTGTTCCCTGAGACCCACTCCCTACCACCACTCTATATGATGATGCAAAGCAGAAACCAATGCAAAAAACAATTGAGCACACACATGCACAGACATACACACCCCCAAAACAAACTGCAATAACAACAAAGTAAAATAAAACAAACAAACAAAAAAACCCAAGAAAACTAAACACACACATGTGCCTAGTACAAAGTAAATAGAGAAGAAAAACAGAAAGACTGGAGGGGGAAAAAAATGGAACTCAGGTTGAACCCTCACACACATATTGACACACACCTTAAACATAGAAAAATGAAAATAAAAAACCCAGAAGAACAAAAGAGCAAAAACAAACCAACAACAATAACAAAATTGAAAGATGAACAATCAATCATTCACATACACACATATACAGAAAATGACAAATAAAAGAAGAAAGTAGCAGAGAAAGAAAAGAAAAAATATTTAGGGGGAGTAGATCAAACCCTCACATACACATTCGTGCACAAAGGGAAAATATTTTAAAAATAGATAAACAAACAGTCCTAAAATTTTTTTTAAAGATTGAAAATTAAGAAACAAACGAAAAAACCCCTCTGTCCTCTTATGGCAGAGGCTGTAACTGTTCCTCTAATCTGGTCTCTCCTGCAGTGCTTCCACCTCTTTCACCCTCTCCTCAATGTCAGAAGCAGGGAAGGAGGAGAGGCAGTGGAGGTGGGTGGGGCTACAGTCCCCTGCTCCCACTCTCATATAGTCAGGGAGATCTCCTTCTGATGGGGAGGTCCAGGATTGTGTCTTGCCCAGGTATGTACTCTCAGGGTGGCGGAGGGCGGGGGGAGGCTGGGGGGTGCCCCAGCCAGGCCTATTCTGGAATGGAATTCTCCTATTGTGACTGACATCTAGGCTCTGCCTGAGTTTGTCCCTCTTAGTTGTAGCCCACCTGTGTGGGTCTGACGTTGGGAGGATTGCAGGGAAGGAGGGCATTTGGGTCAGCCCCGAGGACTCACCACTGATCTCTTTGAAATCCTTCCTTATCCTTTTCTGGCCACACCCTTTGTCCCATGGCTGGATCAGGGTAGGGGGTTGGGCGCCTGGAACTCAGCACTCCTCGGGTCCTTCTGAAGTTTGTGCTTTTAGAATATTCCCTCTGGGTCACAATCAATCCCTGGGGCGTTGATCTGCCATTCATAGAGATCAGGTCTGTTGCTCCATGGTGAGCAAGTCGGAGCACTTTCCTGCTCTGCCTTCCAGATAGTGGTGGGGTGCCTCTCTTGTCCTCTTCTGTGGCACTTTGCCTCTGAACTTCCTCCACAGTCCCTGCTGCCAGTGCCCTGCCAGGTGCTGAAGTGGTGAGGCAAAACCAGGAGCCGGCAGTCTCTCTCCTGCTGCACCAGTGAAGGTGAGCCTGAGGCAATATCTCTCCCCTGCTTTTGTCCGTTAAAAAGAAAATACACCTGTAGAAAACTGTTTGTACATATATACCATTATCAGAAGAACAGAAATGCTTGAATGTTTGTAATCTGTTTTTGCTAGTGAGCATACAGTGAAATTTGAAGGATTATTTAGGCTATGTAAATTCATTTGTTTTAATGAACAGAATTGTTTATAAAGTATTAACATTTGTTGTCTACACAATAAATTGTTATGTTGCCACAATTGTTAATCTATTCTATCTTACTCAAAATTGTAGTTAAATGATGACCATACACTATTGAGTAACTTATGGAAGGATGTGTCTAGTGAACCATTTTTTATAGGTTATATTTTCTTTCTTTTTTTTTGGTTATGAGTCATTTTGATTATTGTAATAAAGATTATACAGAAGTATATAAAAAAATGGTCCTCAGCTTCTGTGACCTGGGAAGAGCCAGGAACGAAGCAGAGAAGCTGCAGCACCAGTTGCTGTACCAGGGGCCTGGTCACTTGCTCATGAGTCCCCACTTAGACAGTCTCTCCCAGCATTTTCTTCCCAGGGAGGGTTTGTTGATTTAAAAAAACAAAGAAGAAGAAAAGGAAAAGAAAATGGCACTCGACTTCTGCATCCCAGGAATTGCTAGGGTCCAAGCCCAGCAGCTGTAGCACCAGCCACTGCACCAGGAGAGCCCTGGCCGCTAGCTCCCTAGCCCTCACTCAGTCAGCCATTCAAACGCCCACTTGCTCACCAGCACGTACACAAAATTTTCCATACACTCACTCACTCATACGGGGAGTTACATAGTCCAACTGGTTTGGCTTCCATCTTCCACATTGATCTCCTTCAATTTTCATTTATTTTTTTGTCCAACTTCTAGTTTTCTCCTCATGCTATTTCTCCTACACCTCCAAGTCACCTTTCATTCACTACTGTAGGGCTTTCTCCTGACTCAATACCACCACCACTTGATGGAAATGTCCTCATGAAGGTCACCAATGTTCTCTCCCTATTTTCACATACAATGGACATTTTTAATGATTGTCTTTTTAAAAATTCCAAGTAATTTGCATTCATTAGCTCATTTTATTATTGCAACAATTCATTGAGGCAGATATTATTACCTTCATTTTAGTGGTGGGACAACTGAGGCAGAGGGTAAACCAGATAACTTGCTCAAGGTTATTGAGACAGAACTGAGATTTGAACCCAGGAAGTCTAACTCCAGAGTTTGCATTCTTTACTGTGCATTTCTGCACAATCCATGGCTGCTCTTGTCAAATGCCTACTTCCTCTTTTATTCCCTAGCAGGCCTACAAATCTCCCATATCCCAGGTCAGAAGGACCTCTCTCAAGCTCACTGGCTTGTCCTTGTCTTTAATGTTCATCTTAGTCAACAAGGGATGACTTCTTTGATCTTTAAATACTTTTCTTTCTGGAATCCTGTGGCATAAGTGTGCTCTGCTTTTTCTTCAGTGTGACTGTACTTTCCTTCTCAATTTAGTTTTCTGAATCCTTTTGCTTTTCCTGACATCTAAAATATGCTGTTCTCACATTCTATTTCTTCTTTTCTCTATCCTTGTTAGTCACATTCCTTCTTAGAGATTTAAGCACTAACTTCCTGTTGAACACTTTTAAGTTTGTGGATGCAGATCTCTCACCTCTAGACACATCTTATAGCTAACTCAGATTTAATATGTTGAAAAGTTAATGATAATAGAAAACTTTTTTTTTTTTTTGAGTTGGAGTCTCACTCTATCACCCAGACTGGAGTGCAGTGGCTGCTCCCAGTCACCGCAGCCTAGACCTGCTGGGCTCCGGCAATCCTTCCGCCTCAGCCTTCCAAGTAGCTGGAACTACAGGCGTGCGCTACCACACTCGGCTAATTTTTTAATTTATTGTGGAGATGAAGTCCCACCAAGTTGCCCAGGTGGGTCTCGAACCTGCGGGCTCAAGCAATCCACTCACCTCAGCCTCCCAAGGTGCGGGATTACAGGCTGAGCCACTGAGCCCGGCTCATAGAAAACTTTTTAAGTTGTAAATGCTATGTGTCAGTCACTGGTCTAAGTGCTTTACATAAATTATTTTATATAATCCTTCTTAGTCATTTACAAATAAGTATATATAAAAGAATTTGAGCAACTTGCCCACCAAGCAAATACTTAGGGACAAATGTCTGAACCCAGTGACTCCAGAGTTTTTTCTTAGGCTGCTAGACTCTGTATGGGATTTTTTTTAAGCCTAAACTCCCCTTTTCCTTACTGTTTGCATAGGAAGTTAGCAAACTCTTCTCAGACTTTAGAAACCAGCCTCAATATTACATCTTCAGAAAGACTGCTCTTGATGATCTTATCTAGAGTAACCCTGTCTGCTGATTACTGAATTTCTGTTTATTTCCTTGAAATTGCTTATTAGAAAGTTGCATAAATCATTCCATTTACTCATCCATTTTGTCATATTCCACAGATTGCTTGGCTTAGTGGCCATTCCAATCCCTTTCTGATAAGCCTTCTGGACTGCAGAGGTGGAAAGCTAAAGTGTACTTTTCTAAGATCATCTTTCGGCTGGGTTTTGCCCTGTGACTTGTCACTCATCAGAAGCACTCACAGGGAAAATTAACATGGATCTAAGTTCTACAAGACACAGGACATAAGAAACAACTTTGTGCAAACAGAAAAGGTACAGCTCGCAAGCCGTTCTGTGTAACGGAAAATTACTGATTCCGTGGCTCTTGACTGCTGACCACATGGTGAGGGCTTCCTGATGGTGTGGCTTTTCGACTGTAGGGGCACCCTCTTTGCCTGCTAGTTCTCCAAGTGTGGCTTTGGGAGTTATTATGAAAGACCCATCTAGAGACTGTTTCTCCAGTCCTTCCAGTGACTTTGTGAACCGTTTACATGCCTATTAATCCCCTTTGTGCTTAAGCCAGTGTCAACAGACACTGTTGTCTACGATTAAGGAAACTGACCAATATGTCTAATAATTATTTGTCTACCTTATCTACCAGATTGTAAGCGTTCCAGGAGAAGTTAACTATTATTGTCAGTTGCTGAATTCCCAATGCCAGGTACAGCTTAGCTCAGATTAATACTAGTATACAGTTAATGAATTTCATAATAAAGTTGTATAAAGGTTTAATCTCTTGTGCAGTAACAAACAACTGCTCTGCAATACCCTCTAAAGAACTGCCAGAATGCCTTGCTCTTTTTCTATGTGATTTGCATTCCAATCCAACTTGGTTCTAGAATACATGCAGGGGGTTGAGCTTACTGCATAGATACCACCTCCTTGCTGTTCCTAAAATTTGCCATGTTTTTAAAATTCTTCTGCTCATATTTGGAATGCCCAACCCTTCATGTTTCTAATGAACAGATTCCTACTAATTTTTCAAGGAAAAACTAAATTATTTTCTCACAGTTGCTTTTTCTGTACTTTCTCCAAATGATGAATTAATCACACCTTAATCTGTGTACCCGTAATACTTTGTAGATATTTTCTTGCAGCGTTTCTAGAATAATGATAATATTGTACTGCTCTGAGTCATCGTTATAATTACTAGGTGAAATAAAGTCTATGAATGAAGAAATATATTAAAATGTTATAATGCTTGTGAAAATGTGCCATAAGCTAAAAAATATGTTATTATCTTCATTATTATATGCAGAAGCAGGTAAAAATTATCTCCCAATTTCACTTAGTTCTCCCCCTGGGTGGGTAAACTTCCAATTTATTCCATTTAACTTTTATTTGTGGACTTACTTGCTTCACTCATGATCTGACTTTCCAAGCCTTAAAAGAAGGACCAGGAAGCCCAAGGAACCACATGTTGATTTGTGCATCTAATGCAAAGAGTAGAAACTTCTTTCAGGGTACTTCCTCGGAAAATAGAGGACTGATTGAATTTGGAACTAGTACATTCCTGCCTATAAACATTATGATACTGTCCTCAAACAAATGCATGCATATATTAATAAAGGGTTTGACTCTTTTTTTTCTTTAGTTTTCTTTTAAATGAAATGCCCCTTTGAAAATTATGTGTATCACATAGATGCCAAAATAGCTACTCCGCTGGCCATCATGAGAATATTTTTATTTTATTTCATATATTAGGTGACTCATATTCAAACAGTATAAATACTTATTATTTTCAATGTTTTCAGTTTTCATCAGCAACTTTAGTAAGTATACAAGACAGCCTCTACTATCTTGTATTGTGAATAGTTTATTTGAGATATCTAGCATTTGTAATATTAAATGCCATATCTCTCCATTAATTTTTATTTCATTTTGTTAATAAACTGAAAGTTGCATCAAAAATAAAATTATGAATATGAAAGCGGTAATATTTACAGTATTAAACAGAAGCCAGATGTGGAAGCATGCTTTTCCAGATTAAACATTTACTGAGTTGGCAGGAAAGAACCTTCCTCCTCATTCATCCAAGCAAATTTTGTTTGAATGGATTGTGATTTCTTATTCCTTTACCCTTTTCACCATCTCTCTGTTGCTTTGTTTACTTAATAGTGGTTTCTCCTTACCACCCCTTCCACCACTCTGTACAGCTGCTCCCCAGATGAGCTAAATAGCTCATTTTCATCTTCAGACAACTGTAAACTATGGCCTGACCCTATCTGACTTTCATGGAAGAAGGGATTGAAATCTTGTAGGGACATCATCATTGCTAAATATTTTTTGAGAAAATATTCAAAGAAATTGGATATAAAAATATCAACCATTATTTAGTTTTACATCCTTCAAATCATATGTATTATTTAAAAACTAGTGAAGACAAAAGCCATATTTGTGAAAAAATGGACGGTCATCCATTCAGGAAACAAAGAAAATGGAACTTTTCAGCAAATTTTAAGTTTCTAATTTTATTCTTGTTTATTAAAAGTTGATTAATCAACTTCTACAGAGTATTCTGTCCAAGTGCCTTTAAAGTGGTTTAAATCAGTGAGTTGAAGAACCAAAGCAATACTTCTTTTATTCCAGTTTTATTGAGGCATAATTGACAGAACTGTATATATTTAAGGTATAAAACCAGTTTTGATATATGTATACATTGTGAAATGATTACCACAGTCCAGCTAATTAACATATCCATTCACTCACATAGAAACTATTTGTGTGTGTGTGTGTGTGTGTGTGTGTGTGTGTGTGTGTGTGTGTTTGTAGAATATTTAAGATCTCTCAGGTACAATGTGCACTGGTGGGGGTATGCATACACTTAAAGCCCAGAACAAAACTATTTGTACCCCCCAAAGTGATTGAAATAAAAAAAGGTCTATCATAAGGAAATCCCAAGTACACAATACAATATTTTGAACTAGTCAGCTTGCTGTTAATTAGATCTCCAGAACTTCCTCATTCTGCATAACTGAAGCTGTGTACACTTGGACATCTCATGTTCTCTGCCTTTGAGATCCCATCAATTACCTTTCTACTCCCTGATTCTATGACCTTAACTTTTTTAGATTTTACTTATAAAGTGAGATCGTGCAGTATTTTTCTTCCTGTTTCTAGCTTTCCTTACTGAGAATTATGTCCTCCAGATTCATCCATGAAAATGACAATATTTCTTTCTTTGTCAAGGCTCAATAATATTCTGTTATATATGGGTGTATGTATATACACACATACATTGCAAATATCTCCATATCTTGGCAACTGTGAATAATTCTGCAATGGACATGAGAGTTCAGATATTTCTTTGAGATACTGATTACATTTCCTGAATATGCATTCAGAAGTGGACTGTTAGCTCACACAGTGGTTAGAGTTTTAATTGTTAAGGACCCACAATATTTTTCCATGATGGTTGCACAAATGTACATTCCCACCAACATGTACATAGATTCTCTTAAAAAAAAACACCTTACCAGCAGTTATCTATATTCTTTGTGATCACAGCATTCTAAGGTGTGTGAGATGACACCTCACTGTGATTCTGATGTGAATTTTCCTCTTGATTAGTGAAGCTGAGTACTTTTAAAATATATCTGTAGGACATTTGTGTGCCCTCTTTAGAGAAATGTCTATTCTGATCTTTTTACCATTTTTAATTGGATTATTTGTTTTCCTGCACAGAGTTGTTTTGGGGTCCTTTTATATATTGGATATTAACTCCTAATCAGATGTGTGGCTTGAAAATATTTTCTCTCATTTAACAGATGGCTTCTTCACACTGTTGATATTCTCTTTGCTGTGTTGAAGCCTTTTAGTACAATGTAATCCCAGTTTTGCATTTGTTGTCTGTTTGTGGATTGCTATCCAAAAAAATCATTGCCCAGACCAACATAAAGAATGTTTCTCCTTATTCTGTCTTCTGATAATTTTACACTTCCAGGTCTTATGTTCGTGTCTTTAATTTGTTTAATGTTTATTTTTCCATATGTTGCAAGTAAGGGCCCAATTTCTTTCTTTTGCATGGACACATTCAATTTTCTCATTTTTATTTATTGAAGAGGCTATCCTTTCCTCATTTTGTGCTCTTGACACTCTTATTGAAGATGAATCAACTAAAAATATATAGATTTATCACTGGGTGCTCTATTCAGCTCCATTGGTCTACATGTCTGCTTTTATGCCAGAACCATATTGTTTTGATTATTATAGCTTTATAGTAATATTTTGAATTTAGGTAGTATGATGCCTTCAGCTTTGTGCCTCTTGTTCAAGATTGCTTGGGCTATTAGATGTCTTTTGTAGTTCCATATGAATTTTAGAATTATGTTTTTAAAATGTGAAAAATATTATTGCAATTATGATAGGGATTACATTAACTCTGCAGATTACTGTAGGCAATATGTACATTTTAACCATATTAATTTTTCAAATTCATAAGCATGAGATTTATAGATTTATTTATTTATGGATTTGCTTATTTATGTCTTCAATTTCTTCTTTCATCAATAATTTATAGCTTTTAATGTATAGATCTTTCACCCTTTTGGTTAAATATATTCTTAAACATTTTATTTTATTTTATTGATGCTACTATAAATGGGATTGTTTATTTGCTTTCTTCTTCAGATAGTTTGTTTTTAGAGTACATATTATATATTATATATATACATATTTTTTGAGTTGGAGTCTCACTCTGTCACACAGAATGGAGTGCAATGACTGCTCCTGGCCACCGCAGCCTCAACCTGCTGGACTCCGGTGATCCTTCCGCCTCAGCCTTCCAAGTAGCTGGAACTACAGGCGTGCACTACCACGCCAGCTAATTTTTTAATTTATTGTAGAGATGAGATCTCGCCAAGTTGCCCAGGCAGATCTCGAACCCATGGGCTCAGGAAATCCACTCACCTCGGCCTCCCAAAGCACGGGATTACAGGTTGATCCACCAAGCCCGGCCTTATTTTACATTTTTATATTTTGTATTCTGAAATTTTACTGATGTGGATTAATTAGTTTGTTCAAAAATTGTTTCGGTGGAGTTTTTAGAGTTTTCTATAGATAATATTATGTCATATGCAAATAGAGACAATTATACTTATTTTCTGATTTGGATTTCTTTTATTTATTTTTCTTGCCTAATAGCTCTGGCTAGGGCTTCCAGGACTATGTTGAATACAAGTGGTAAGAGTGGCTATCCCAGTCTTCTTCCTAATCTTGGAGGAAAAACTTTCAGTTTTCACCACTGAGTGTACTGTTAGCTGTGGGCTTATCATATATGACTTTTATTATGTTGAATTACATTCCTTCTATACCAGATTTGTTGAGAGTTTTTATCATGAAAAGATGTTGATTTTTGTTAAATGTTTTTTCTTCATCTATTGAGATGACCATATTATTTTATTCCCTATTTTGTGAAGATGGTGTATCATATTTACTAATTTGCAAATGTTGAATCATCTAGATATCACAAGAATAAAACCCACTAGACTATGGTGCCTGATACTTTAGATATGTTGTTCAGTTTAGTTTGCTAGTATTTTTGTGACTGACTTTTGCGTGTAGGTTAATCAGGGATATTGACCTGTGATTTTCTATCTTATAATTTCCTTGTCTGACTTTGGTATTAAGGTAATACTGATCTGGTAAAATGAGTTTGGAAGTGTTCCCTCCTGTTCAGTTTTTGAAAGGACTGAGGATTGGCATTAATTCTTGAAATGTTTGGTAGAATTCACCAGTGAAGCCACCAGATTCTGAGCTTTTCTTCATTGGAAGTTAAATTACTGATTCAATCTCATTACTTGTTATTGGTCTATTCAGATTTTTTTATTTCTTCATAATTCAGTCTTGTTAGGTTGTATGTTTCTAAGAATTTGTCAATTTTTTCTAAGTTATTCAACTTGTTAGCATATAATTGTTCATATTAGTCTCTTGTGACACTTTGCATTTCTGTGATGTAAGTTGCAATATCTTTGTTTTCATTTATAATTGTATTATTTGAGTATCTTTTTTCCTTAATTGGTCTAGCTAAAGGTTTGTCAATTTTGTTTATCACTAAAAAAACAGCTCTAGCCGGGCTCGGTGGCTCAGCCTGTAATCCCGTGCTTTGGGAGGCTGAGGTGAGTGGATTGCCTGAGCCTGCGCGTTCAAGACCCGCCCGGTCAACTTGGTGAGACCTCAGCTCTACAATAAATCAAAAACTAGCTGGGCGTGGTAGTGCGCACCTGTGGTTCAGGCTACTTGGAGGGCTGAGTTGGAAGGATTGCTGGAGCCCAGCAGGTTGAGGCCGTGGTGGCCGGGAATGTGCCACCGCACTCCAGTCTGGGCAACAGAGTGAGGCTCCAACTCAAAAAAACAAAACAAAACAAAAAAAAAACCTCTTAGTTTTCTTGATCATATCTAGTTTTTTCTATTCTTTTTATAATATATTTCTGCTCTGATATTTATTATATCCTTCCACTGCTAACTTTGAGCTTAATTTGTTTTTCATTTTCTAGTTCTTTGAGGTGCAACGTTAGGTTGTATATTTGAAGTTTTGCTGAATATATGTGTTTATCACTTTCACTATTACTTTCCTCTCATAACTGCTTTTGCTGCATACAGTACGTTTTGGTACACTGTGTTTCCAATTGTATGTTTCTCAAGATATCTTTTGATTTCTCTTTTGATTTCTTTTACTTGTTGGTTTTTCTGAAATTCTGTTGCTTTCTAGTTTCACGATATTGTGTTTTGAAAAGAAACGTGATCTAATTTCAGTCTTCTTAGCTTTGTCAAGATGTTTTAGTAGCCTGATGTGTTCTTCTTCTCTTTATTCCTAGTTGTTCAGGGAACCAGGCTCTACATGTTGTTTAGAACTCAGGATGAGGCAAAAAATAATCTGACTCTAGGAAGGGCACCTGAGAAGGCAGGAAGTGAAGCAGCCAGACACACACTCTGATCTCACTTCCCCACTACTGGAGAAATCACGACAGGCAATTTTCTCAGTGCTGAACTAAAGTGGTTTTGGGGAGGGACTGACATGGATAAAGTGAGTTTTTTCTTCTTACCCCTGTAAATGTAACTGCCTTCAGTGCGTAATCCTCTGGGTGCTTCCACTTCTTAGCTGGACTGTGAATTCCTCTTCAAGATATTTTTGGACCAACATTGTTGTTATATTGGTGTTTCTCTGAAGAAATGAGAGTGAGGGCTTCCTATGTTGCCTTCTTGTTGATATTCACCAGTCACTCCTCCAAAGCAAGAATTATTGTTTTGGTGGACATATTTCATGTGTTTGCAGAGAAAATATTCAAGAATTTACCAGTTTAGAGGTATTTTCACAAACTTCAGGACCTTTCCTTCCTTCCTTTCTTCCTTCCTTGTTTGAATGGATTCTCATTCCTCTTCTTCCCTCCTTATCTTTCTCCTTTCTTTTCTTTTTCTTTTTCCCATTCTTGCTTCATTATGCTCATTTTCTGAACTGTCTTGACAGTGCATCCCAATCAGAGGATTTAAACAACAGAATCCCAAAGGTTTCAGACTTCCACTCACATGAATGACAGTGGACAGAGATGAAGGTAACTAATTAAAAAGGTATGTTGGCATATTCAATGACTTTCCTTTTCATGTTTAGACTTGTTTATTGCTTCATTCGTTTGAATATAGAAAAGGGAAAACAGAGGTTGAATTCTGTATTATGACTAAAGATGGTGAATTGTTTAAGAAAGTGCCATTACTCCATATCATTGAATTTTAGTTCCGCAGTGCACGCACATGTTACATTGCGAGGTGTGTTGAATCAAAATTACAGTTTGAGGGCTTACCTGCCTCAAATTCTTTTTTAAAATATCATATGAATATAAACATAATTATTGAGAAAAAGTAAAAATGCTGAGTGTTAAAATTTTTTTTTGTTGTTTTTTTGTTTTTTTGAGTTGGAGTCTCACTCTGTCACCCAGACTGGAGTGCAGTGGCCGCTCCCGGCCACCGCAGCCTCGACCTGCTGGGCTCCGGTGATCCTTCCGCCTCAGCCTTCCGAATAGCTGGAATTACAGGCATGTGCTACCACGCCTGGCTGATTTTTTGATTTACTGTAGAGATGAGGTCTCGCTGCTCAGGCGGGTCTCGAACCCGCGGGCTCAGGCAATCCACTCACCTCAGCCTCCCAAAGGCACGGGATTACAGGCTGAGCCCCGATCCCGGCAAAAATTTTTTGATATGGGATTTTTAGATCCATGCCACAACAAGTTAACTTTCTTTCTATTGTGCTTTTATAAATTTATGGGACTAAACATATATGACTCAGAATATTAATGTATTATCAAGCTTTTACTATCTTCTCTGTGTGTGTGTGTGTGTGTGTGTGTGTGCATGCGTGTGTGTAAGAGTTTAAATATACACATTATACTGCTGTTTCAATAGCTAAATCACATGTAATTCTTCTAATGTGGAACTGTCAGACCACCAAATTGCATTAATCATTACTGAATTCAAATTCTCAAGAGAAATGCAACTAGATTTAATGATTGCAGTTGAGTGTCTTTGGCTCTAGGTGTAAAATCTTTGTAAGTTCTTGGATCTGCTTCTAGAAATAGACAAGGGTAAGGCATAACTGAATCATGTTTTTGTTTCATTCTTCTCAAGTTGGCCCAAATTCACAAATTGAGAGATCAAAAATTTGAACTGAATTATTTAGTTCTTTTAAGATGACCAATGATTTTATTCCAAAAGTAGGGATAGGTAAAATATAAAATAGCACACAAACTGTTCTCTTTACATCTTTAAGAACAATTTGATTTTTCAAATTATCATTCTGGTTTTGAAATTATTTTATGTAACAAATTTAAAAATCTTTGAAAATTAAATGACATATAGCTTGAAGAAATTGGTTAAATGTTGTTCTACTCAATTTCATAGGTAAGGAAAAGTGGAACTTATTTAATTTTATAAGTAATTTGGCAGTCAAACTTCTAAAGTTTAAACATAGGCTCTTGTGAGCCAACTTATTGTCTAACATACACCTTTTATATAATAAATTAGAATCAAATGGGGAATTGATATTGTGAAGAAAAATCATTTCTATACTAAAACTGGAAGGATATGCAGATGCTCTGTATATGTCTTGTATTACACACTTAAATATTTGAAAACAAAGCATGATTATGCTAAAATTTTAATTATTCTCTAGGTTTTATGTTATGTGGTGAGAAGGGATTTGATCTGGAGAACACTTATTAAAATGCTTCCATGTGGTCTAATAGTTTGAAATTAAATTTTGCCTATCACCAAAATAAATTTAGTCAATCAATAAAAACTATCCAGACTTAAAATACAATATAATAAAATAATATAAACATAATATAGAATATAGAATAATGATATGAATACAATATTTACTTGACAGATTTTCTATTGTATTAATAACCAGGGCAGTTTCAAAATTATTGTGCCAGATACCCAGGATTATTACAAATAAATATCAACTGTGAGTAAAAGTAGTATACAACTGTTCTCTATTATTTGAATTCTACAATGCTAAAATGTGTCTGATTCTATAAAAGTTAAAAAATTTTCAAATAAAACTACATTTTTGTAATCTTAAAAAACTGTGTTAAATTTTCTTTAGGTAAAAATAACTTGTTTCTTTCATCTGATGTATATATTAGATTCTAAGTAAGTCTCTACCATGTGCCAGGTTTTAGGGAGGCACCAGGGGTACAAATAGGAATAAAACATGTTATAAAGAGAAACTTAACTCCCCACAGACTTCTCATTTCTACAGGAATGAGATTAACCAATTAAAAGGGTGGCAGCCTGATCTACTTTGGCCATTTTTTCCCCCAAGAGCAGAGCTAGTGCATTAAAGGTCAGCACAGAGTGACTTGGAGCTCTCTCTTGCTCTCACTCTTATACTTGGCCTTCAGAAGTCAGCTGATTCACAAACAGGGCTACAGAACTAGAGGAAGCCGCAGTCAGCTTTCCTTCACTCAGCCCTGATGTCCAGTTTTGAATCGGGAAGTAAGAGGTGTCCTCCTAGACCCACAGTTGTCAAGTGTTATCCCTGCAGTAGCACTGGCATCATGTGGGATCTTGCTCAAAATGCAAATTTTTAAACCCCTTCCCAATTTTACTAAATTTAAAACTCTGGAGGGGGGGTCCAGAAATGTGGATTTCACAAGCCCTCCAGGTGACTCTGATGTGTGCTACAGTGGGAGAACCATGAATCTAGACCACATGATCAGAAAATCCAGTTCTTGGGCCCACTGGACTGGCACTGTGTCCCTAAAACCTCTACTGTTTCCTGAATCTATTCAATGTCTCTCTATAGTTTTCTCTGAATCCTGTAGAGAGCATGATTGTGTGAGACTAATTCCCAACACATCACTCCTCAGCTCAAAACTTCAGTAACTTCTCATTTTACTCTGCACAAAAATGAAGTCCTTACAAAGACTTGTATGGTTCTACATAATCTGGTTCTTGTCACCTCCTGCCACATGACCCAGCACGCTTCCCTTGGCCACTGCACAGCAGCCACCATCACCTCCTTGCTCTTCCACAAGTAGAATATTTCCAGGCCTGACCTTGTACCTTCTGCCTGTTCAGCCTTTCTGTCTGATCTCTCCATGGCTCACCTCCTTCAGGTCTCTGTGCAAATGTCACTTATTAGTTCAGTAAGGTCTTCACGATCATCTTATTTTAAATGGCAAGCAGATATTCATTTTCTTGCTTTATTCTTCTTCACAGCAGTGGGTGGAACTTGGAACCTTGAGGGTGTTCAATAATTACTAAATAAATCTTCATTGGGCTTTCTGTGTTAGGTTTCTGTTATTGTTATTGTTTGTTTTACTAGTTGCACCCACAAGAACAGAAGAAGTACAAGTGTTTGATCTTCCAAACATCCAACGCCTTGGTTATTCCTGTGCTGAAGAGCTCTCAGTGAAACATAATATTAAGTAAAGAAAAGATGTGGACAAAATGATGGAGTATTGCAATGGTAAGCTCAGTCCAGCGAATTCAAGAGTTTTTAAAAAGAAAGTTGCACTTAAATTGTGTCTTCAAGGAAGGGAGTTCACTGGGTATAGAATGTGGGGGCAGGTGATTCTGACAAAGGGTCATAAGACAGCATGATGCATATGAAAAACTGTAAGTAGTTCTTTGTAATTTAAAGCATAGGAAATGTGGAGAGGCATGTGGATACATGAAGTAAGACAGGAAAAGTTGATGGAAATTTCCGTTCAATACTGGAAGATTTTGATAGTCTTCAATCTTAAACCTGTTTATTCTTAGGTGTCTACATAGAATTTGTTGTTACTGAATGCTAACCTAGACTCATGACATTTGAGATGATTCCTCTAAGATGGAGAGTGGGATTTCTGGGACAAATAGAAGTCAGGATGCGAAGAAAGCAGTAAATCTCTTTTAAATTCAATGTTAAAGTGCTTCAAGAACTTCTCAATATGACGTATTGTAAATAGATTTGCATTTGTGACTTAATTCTCCACTCTTCTTCTCATTTAACTCAGCCATAGTCAAGGGAAAAAGTAATAGATTATAGGTAATTATAGTCATTAATTATAAAAAGTGTACTAGCTTATGATTATCATTTGAGTTAGGATACTATTGTTTTAAAATAAAATAAAATAAAGCAAAATAAAGAGATTCAGATCATATGTATGAACAGATAAATAGACATTGTGCTGGAATGTTAAAACAACTGGGACTAGGTGTTAAGAAACACAGGAGACCTAGCTCCATTTTTGTTATATCAATTCTTTCATCCTTAAGCATGTTAATTAATCCTTTCTTCATTGTGGGATTTACTCCTAAGCATCCTCAGTTTTCCAGATTTTCAATCATCACTAGATATCTAGAGTTCCCCAAGTTATAAATGATGAATTTTTGAACAAATTCTTCCTGGAATATATTGATTTACACGTATTCCCAAAAGAGAAACTGGTATTTCTTGCTACTCTAGAGAGCAAAATGTGTTTTCTGAAGTATCGTTTACCTGGTTGTTTAATTCTGTGGTGGCCATGATATTTGAAGGATGGTCATGGTATGTCCTTATTTCTTTTATTAACCAAATAAGATGGTCACCGTAAGAGCTGAGACAGAGACGTTGTAAGGAGGTAAAGACATTTACTTGCTGTCCTCAAGTTTCTTCTTGTGACACACTACAAAATTATTTTTTCCATGGAAATAATGGGCTTGAAAATTTGTGAGATGACCTCAAAAACTATCTCTGACAAGGTAGTATCTGTAGAAAGATGATTTCAAGCTCCAAATAAGAAAGAAATGCAATTTTGAGGCATAGTGTATTTGTACATTAGAAGCTGTCGACAACTCTACTAGCTCTACTCTATAACTTTACTTGAATTCTGTTATCATAAATACTATTATATCTTCTAACTTAGAAAATTAAATGAAAATAACTGGATAGCAAGGTTAACTTGCTACTAATATGTTTTCTTTTTTAAATGTAGATTTTAAAGAAGAAATAGGCAAATTAATAGGTTTACATAAATACATAAATGTTAATTCATACTAATTTAGGTATTAAATATTTTTTCTAAAAAAGGAAAGCCTTTTTTAGAGGAAAAATAGCAATTCTTCTTTAACTAAGGAATCAAACTGAACATCATTCATAATGGGACAACTTGATATCAGGTGCCTATTGATATGATGCAAGATGTAACTATTCATCAATGGAGAAGTTATTGTCTAAAGGAAATATTTACACTAAATAATAATAAACCTTTAGAGTTATCACCTAGTGCAAAGAAAATGCAGAGATAAAAGAGACAAGTCAAATGATACCACAGAAAATCAGAAAATTCTAGAATGTAGGACAATCTAAAAGACAACCCTATATCTTTAAAAAGTCAATGTCATGACCATGACCAAAGGAAAAAAACATTTTTTGACTGGAAAGTGTGGGGAGGGATACTCTTATAAAGAAAAGATACTCAAGTGATATAAGCAATGCAATTTTCATACCTTGATTGAAGGGTGATTCACAAAACTATAAAACACAATTTTGGGAATAATTAAGAAAATGTGGAGTAGGTGTGGTGGCTCAGCCAGTAATCCCAACTCTTTGGGAGGCTGAGGAGAGGATTGCCTGAGTCCTGGGGTTCGATACCACCCTAGGCAACTTGCTGAGAACTCGTATCTACAATTAAAAAAAAAAAAAAGGCCAGAAGTGGTAGCGCATGCCCTGTAACTCCAGCTATTTGGAAGGCTGAGGTGGAAGGATTGCCCAAGCCCAGCAGGTTGAGGATGCAGTGGGCGTGAGCATGCCACTGCACTCCAGCCTGGGCAACAGGGTGAGATGCCAACTCAAAGAAGAAAAGAAAAGAAAAGGAAAGAAAGAAAATAAAATATGAATATGGGCTGGATATTAGATGACAATGAAAAGCAATTATTACATTTCTCATGTAGAATAGCTGTGATGCTATGTAGAATAATGTCCTTATCTTTAGAAAATGCAAGGTGAAATATCTGAGGGGAAATCTACAAGATATTTTCAAGTGGTGTTCACACAAACATATACCTTGATATACTAAAGAGAAATGGAGCAAATTTGGAAAAATATTAATAATTGTTCAGTCTAACTTGTGGATATTTTTATCTTTATAGTACTGTTCTTTGACCTTTTCCGAATTAAAAAAAAATTATAATTAAAAGTTGGAAAAGTTGCACACAAATTTGAATGTACTTAATGCCACTGAACTGCGACTTTAGAATGGTTAAACTTGTAAACTTTATGTTGTATATATTTTACTATTTTTTAAATTGAACAAAAACCTTTATGTAAAGAATAACCCTGTCTTAACCACAGTCAATGTTGTCAATAAACTAGATTGTGTCAGATCTTTAATTATTCACTTAAGATTTACCCAGAGACATAATCTTGAAGGAAGCACATTCTACACAATTAAAGAGACTATCAGATTCTGATTATTTCTTATAAAACAATGAACCAAACAGAGCCTGAATAAAATTTTCTCTCTGGATGATGCAGACAGATATTTCAAGAAAGAAGTAGGAAATGTTAGTCCTAGTATAGTTGAGTTTTATGGACAGAGTATAGCTTTGGTGACCTCTCTTCTACATTTTTGAGTTTTCCATGAGGGACAGTACTTAATATTTTGCCTGGATAAAGAGAAGCTAAAATGAGTTAAGTATTGGAAAATCAAATTTATCTCTAAAAGAATTCCAGTAGATATTACAAAAATTATGTGAACCACAGTTCAGAGGATATGAATAGATTCTAAAAGTATCCTGGGACATAACTGAGGTTCAACAAGTCAGGGCCAATTTTTCCCTAAAGACTTTTAGGCTGAAGCCACAATTATAGGCCACTTTTAGTTCTGTTGAGACCTCTTCCACACACAAACTGTGGGACACTGTAATTCTTACTCATAGTGACTGAAAATGAAAGCTTGGTTAAGTACAAAGGGTTGTTTTTTGCCAAGCTCAATGAAAGAAGGAAGTGGCAAGGGTGGGTACAGGATTGTTGAAATTCCCCAGTCTTAACTGTGGACAGCAAGATTGCTTCAAGTTCTGAAAAACATTCCCAAATTAGGTTTTGTCAAGTGAGAAACACATCTACACAAGAAATATATAACCTGACAAGGACTAGGATATGGATATAAAATCAAAAATAACATTTATGTGACAAAGTTCTAAGTTGAATAATGTATTGAAAATAATAATAATAATAATGACAGTTAAGCTCTGTTTGTTCCTGGATTTCTAGTTGTATGAGTGTATGTGTCTGTGTGTAATTCCGATTAAGCCAACAAACACCTTTATGATACAGGTTCTTTGGGTGTTAAAGTGTGAAAAAGATCTCCTAGGGGATAAAGAGTATGTGAAATGGTGTATATGTTACTTAGCACAGTGCCTTGTGTACACTAAGTGCTCACTCAATTTTTTTTGTTTTTGTCTTGTTGTTGTTGTTGTTGTCTTGAGTTGGAGTCTCACTCTGTTGCGCAGACTGGAGTGCAGTGGCCGCTCCCGGTCACCTCAGCCTCGACCTGTTGGGCTCCGGCGATCCTTCCGCCTCAGGCTTCCGAGTAGCCGGAATTACAGGCGGGCGCTACCATGCCCGGCTAATTTTTTGATTTATTGTAGAGATGAGGTCTCGCCTGCCCAGGCGGGTTTCGAACGCGCGGGCTCAGGCAATCCACTCGCCTCAGCCTCCCAAAGGCGCGGGATTACAGGCTGAGCCACCGAGCCCGGCTCACTCAATTTTTTTCATCATAATAATCATTTCAGACTTCGACTTGGTTCAACCTCGTTAACCATGCTTGTATGGAACAACCTAAGAGAGATCAAGGACTGAGGTTAAGCTCACCCACAGTGGCTGAGTGAAGAGACATCAGGACTGGGCTAAAAGAAAACAGAACTTCTGAATCTAAGACAGTGATTTAAACCAGGGTCACAAACTCACAGGCCTAGAAGAATCTGATAGATATTATACATAAGTAATTCACAGGTGAATATGCACGTATCAATATTTGTGAACAGTCAAGTCTGTGTTATCTGGTGAAAATACATCTTATCTCAGGGAGTAGCTGCAATTTAATTCTAGATGACAGTTGGGATGAGGAAATGTAGTGTAAGCAGACTTTTTAAGTTTTTAAGAGAATCTCACATCCAAGACTTTTTATGGGAAATTTCCTGTCTCTAAAACATTGACACAATTTTTATTATTATTATGTAGGTCAGATAAATATTCTCAGCCAGAATTGGCCCAAACAACTAACAGGTGACCTCTGGTTTATGACTTCTTACATCATACCTAAGATCAGTATTGGTCCTAGAGATGGGTAGGATTGAGCCTCTGGGTTGGGGACAAGTAGACCAGAAGAGTGCTGTTCAGTGAAGATAGAATGGGAGCCAGAAATGTGAGCCAGGTATGGAATTTTGAATTCTCTAATAGTCATATTAAAAATAAGTAAAAAGAAATATGTAAAAATAATTTTAACGGTGTATCTCATTTAACCCAACATATTATTACTTTAATATTTAATATAAATTTATTAGCAAGATAATTTGCATTTTTCTATGATAAGTCTTCAAAATCAGGATCTATTTCATACTCACAGTACATCTTAAATTGGGGTTAGCCACATCTCAAGTGCTCAGTAGCCATATGTGGGTAGTAGCTACCCTACTGGAGAGTACAGATCTGGAGAATGCATCTCAAAATTTGAAATTGCTATGGGTTGAATTTGTCTTTTCCAAAATGCATTTTGAACTTAATCCTCATATAGGTGTATTGAGAGGTGAGATCTTTGGGAAGAGATTAAGTCATGCTTCTACTGCCTTAATAAATGGTTTAGGCCCTTCCAAACGGCTGGAGAAAACTAGCTTAGACTCTTTCTGGCGCCATGTTAGAAGCAGGGAGCAGCCCTTACCAGACACCAATCCTGCTGGTGCCTTGATTTTGAACTTTCTAGCCTCCAAAAACATGAGAAATAAATTTCTATTGTTTATAAGTTGCCTAGTTTGTGGTATTTTGTTATAGCAGCACAAATAGATTAAGAGAAATATACACATGAATATTTTGAGGACCATATTAAAATGACAATTCTGAGTCAGTGGTAGGCATGGAGTCTGAGATGTTTCCCTTATTCTGAGCTCCCAAGTGATGTCAATCCTGTGGGTTCAGGGACCACACGCTGCATGGCAAGAAGCTAAGGGGCTGTGACACGTCTCCTTCAGTTGGTGTGATTTTTCACCCAAAGAACTTCCCCCCTTTCAAATTCAGTAAAGACCTTCTGAAGAGACTACACTGATATTCTAATGATGCAACACCATATTTGAATTAGAAAAAGCATTAATAACTTCAGAAACAGGCAATAATTTTATACCATTTGCAGAAGTACTGTGTTCATTTACTGCTTTTTTTTTTTCCTTTTTAGACTTGAGAACCTGCCAATGTGTTACCAGAATGCTTTCATAAGAATGCACTTAAGCACAGGATAAGTGCTTATAATTCTAACTTCATGGGTTTGGAACGTTAAACATTTTAATAAAACAGACAATGGGACTGCAAGGGAAATTTGACAATAATACCTTTCAAAGCTTTAGTATTTAAGGTCATTCTCTGGTCAAGGGTATGAATATTTCATGGAATCTCTAAAGAGAAACACAAAGAAAGACCTTTCATTTCCCTCCTGATCATCCTATCTGAGGGATGGGTAGATCTTTGTTCAACAAACACATAAACATGGAAGCATAAGCAACCATATATGGGGCAGAATATATAGGATTCTGCACTGTTGTACAGTTGTCTTTGGGAAATAAAAGCTCAAACCCAAAATAGTGTTCTGGAGATGAGCCAGGAATTAGAATGCCTAAAAAGTTGTCCTCTCTCCTCACTGCTTCTCTCGTGAACTTTAGCAAGTGGTTTACTCTTTACCTCCTCCTTTCTCGAATGGTGACAATGTATGCTGTACCTATATCAGGACATTGTTGTAGAAAAGTGCAAAGGAACTTGGTTAACTGCAACATGTCATCCACTTAGACATTGTTCCCATCTATGTTGAGAAGAAAGTATTGAACCCTAAAGACTGTCAAGATGAAAGCTGAACTGACAGGATAATCAGTTTCTCAGGGCTCTTCCCACCACTGTATTTCATAATAGTAGCAGCCGTCTATTGATGGTTATGTCTTCCACAGTAAAAAATGAAAGATGGGATTTTAATCAAAGAAATAATGCCACTTTCTCTGCAGAATAAAATAGCATGCCAAAAGTTAAGTAAACCGAAAAAGAATTTATGAAATCTTTAATATTAACATTTTTGCTTTAGTTCAGAATACAGGTAAGTACAGAACTACATATACCAAAGAAATTTATTCACCTAGTAGCAACTGCCTAACTACCATATACTATATTATTTTGGGGTAGGTTGAAGATATAAAATCAATAGCAAAACTATAACACTCAATGAGACAATATCTTTATGACCTCCAGAAAGGTAGGAATTCATTAAACAAAACACAAAAGTACAAACAGTAGAGAAAAAGATTAAGATACTTTAACATGACTACAAAAAATTCTGATTTTGACCATAAAAATCAATGTAAAGAAAATGAAAGAAGAATTATTTATGTGGAAATAAAGTTTTTCAATAAATATAAGAGGCAAAGGATTAATCAATATCCAAAAAGTCTGAAAAAGAATTCTTCAGTTTATAAGGAAGAATCACTCAATTGAAAAAAAGAAGAAAGGCTTAATAGATACTTCACAGAAAGAATATCTGAACAGCCAACAAAAGATGCCCAACCTGATGAGTAACCAGTAAGTAAAATTTAAAACCACAATGAGAGATCATTTTTAACTCATCACAGTGAAGAAACAAACATTTGTTAATATCTTGTGCTGGTGAGGATGAAGGTCAAGTGATCAGTTGTTTAGTACTTCTCCTGGGTACAAATGTAACTGCTTGGAAAAACAATTTGGCATAATCTGTATACTCTTTTGTGCTTCTGGTTTTGCATTTTTCATAAATTAAGGAAAATAGTCAAATATTTTATATTTCTTCATGAATTATATTTCAAAGTAACCAAGTAAGTGATGAGGAAAAGTTATTCTTTATGGAAGAATTCTAGCTAAAAAATGTAGGAAAAATGATAGGATTAGAAAATCACCATTATGCAGCCCTTAGAAAAAAATATTTAGGTCTGAATATAAGATGATGCTAAAATCATACTGTAAAACTTAATGAGGAAACTTATCCTGAAGTGATCAGACTGATGCCACCCAATCCCACTGTTGAGGCTCAGGAGATCTATAATCGTGACCACGGGAAGTAGACAGCATCACATTTTAAAATTTCTTCTGATTGAGTGCAGTGGCTCAAACCTGTAATCCCAGCACTTTGGGAGACAGGGTGAGAGGATTGCCTGAGTCCATGGGTTTGAAATCAGCTTGGACAACTTGGCGAGACCTCATCTCTACAATAAATCAAGAGAAAATTAGCTGGGTGTGATGGTGCATGTCTGTAGTTCCAGCTACTTGGAAGGCTAAGACAGAAGGATCACTTGGGTCCAACAAATCGAGGCTGTGGTGGTCATGAGTGTGCCACTGCACTCCATCCTGGGTGACAGAATGAGACTCCAACTCCAACTCAAAAAAAATTTTTTTCTTCTTAGAAAAAAACATGAAAAACATACGTTCAATCAACTCAGTTTACAGGAAATGGGGGATAGAGGCAGGTTATCACAAACAGAGGTAGGGTGAAATAAACAGAGTGGTGGTGAAAGAATGTGAGACATTTTAGGACTAGGTCCTTTGGGACCTTGTTTCTCCAACAAATCAACAGCATAGAAGGAACACAGAAAAAGGAGGATTGTTATAAAGTTTAAAACATGCAAGGGATCAAAATATGGAATAAAAAACAATAGTATGTAAATTTTGATTGGTCAAACGAACTGTAAAAATAGAATTTTAGATAACCAATGAAATATAGTAGAGACTAGCTAGGTATTAGATGACATTAAATTATTTTGCTAGGTATGCCATTATGTTTTCTTTAAAAATGTTGTCAGATAAAGATCCATATTGAGCTGTTTGCAGGTGAAATGAAATACTTTATATTTGCTTTAGCAAAAAAAAAAAACTGTTAAGGTAATATAATCCAGTGTTTTAAATAAATTATTAGTTATAAGGTTGGCGATGGAGAAGAGATCAGGATAACATTGGGATTTCACCTTTGATTTCAAGTGTGGCACCATTTGCCAAGATATGGGATACAGAAGTAGCAGCAGGCCCCAGGGCTTAAAATGAGCTTAATTTTGAACATAAGTTTTAGGGTCCAAATGAGTTTGGAGACCATATAGCTTGAGTAGCAGCCATCCACAACTTTGTGAAATTTTCTAAAATTTCTTTCAGTGATACCTGGGGTTCCAGCTACAGGTGCATTGAAGAAGGGATCTAAATCAATCGACCTTTGAATGCTAGCAAGACAGATACAACACAAGAAAAGAAAGACGTGGGCAGTGGGGGTCACAGCAAGAGAGACGTTAAGTAAGAGGCAAGGCATCCAGGCTGGATGGGCATTAGTAGAATAAAATTAGTAGAATAATTATAAAATTAATAAAATTAGTAGAATAAAACATTAACTTGAGTGCTATTCAGAAGAGAGCAGAAGAATCCATCTGTGAACAGATTGAGTGGACAGTGAATTCTAGGTGAGGAAATGAGGGTTTCAGGGGCAGGGAGGACGCCGATAGTGCAAAGAATGGTGGGTGAGAAGGATTTCGAGAATAGGACAGAGATGAGGGACATGAGAGTGAGCTGGGCAGGACCAGCACTTTGGTTGACGACCAAGGAAACATGGGAAGAAAACGTGTTAAATGAGCTTCTCTTAAGGCTCCTAGGCAGCCCAAGTCCCAAGCTGTGTGAAAGCCTCTTGAGGCTGGCAATTTTTAGGCTCCACTTATCATTTAAAAGGAATGTCACTGAATGTACTTATCTCGTCTCTGAAGACTCCTCTTTCTCAGGTTGTTAAAGGAAAAAAACACATCTATGTTCAGTCCCTTATTTTATTTTATTTTTTATTTTTATTTTTATTTTTTTTTTGAGTTGGAGTCTCACTCTGTCGCCCAGACTGGAGTGCAGTGGCCGCTCCTGGCCACAGCAGCCTCGGCCTGCTGGGCTCCGGCGATCCTTCCGCCTCAGCCTTCCGAGTAGCTGGAATTACAGGCATGCACCACCACGCCCAGCTGATTTTTTGATTTATTGTAGAGATGAGGTCTCACTGCCCAGGCGGGTCCCGAACCCGCGGGCTCAGGCAATTCACTCACCTCAGTCTCCCAAAGGCACGGGATTACAGGCTGAGCCACCGAGCCCGGCTCAGTCCCTTATTTTAAAATGTATTTATCTTTTTATTCATAATCAGTATTAGTACATTCCTATGACACATATATTAGTATTTTAGATACATGTGGAACATAAAGTGAAAATTATTCATCCTTGCCTATGAGGGTGTAAAAATTGCATACAACTTACCTCATATCTGTGGGCCTTGGAAGAAGTTTTCTTTTTCCACTAAAGTAGATTTCAAAATCTTCCGTCTTTAGCCTGTGGGCATAGTCAATGTATCCTGAGATCTCCTGGCCATGAGAATTTCTGTCACGAATGAAGATCACAGACTAGGAGCACAGAAGAACAGAGAATGGAGACAGTAAATGAGAAAATTGCACAGGGTAGTAAAAGCTACAGTTATTGAGGGTTGCATATGCCAGGCCCTATTCCAAGTGCTTTATGTTTCATCCTCATAATGGTTCTATCAGGTAGATACTATTATTTTCTCCTGATAGACGAAAAAAAACAGAAAAAGTTAACTAAGTATGCATGTAATGCACACTTATAGTAATTTTGTATAAAAATATTGACAAACAACTCTATTATAGAGTTCTTCCTAAGTGTAGACATTATTCTAGGTGTTTGAAATATATACATTTATTTACTTTCCCTCCAGTCCTAGTGTCCTTTTTGGTCAAAAACTAAGGAACAAAGAGGTTGAGTACACCTCACCCAAGGTCTCAGGCTAGCAAATGGCAAAACTGAAATTCAAACCCAGATTTGTGAATATGTCCCTTGAGCCACATTCTTTCCCCGTTTGAAATCCTATGCAATTTTTGTTAAGAGCTAAAAAGAGATCACTTCATATCATCACCAAGAGAGTAAAAAACTCCTCTTACAAAATTAAATCCATGGTCAAAATGACTGATCAAGTCATATTCTTTAACACTGAAGTCCCAGCCTTTTTGGCATGAGGGATCAGTCCTGTAGAAGACAATTTTTCCACAGACTGGGGATAGGGTGATGGATTTGAGGGATTCAAGTGCATAACATTTATCGTAATCTTTGTTTCTATTATTATTACAATGAAATAGATAATGAAATAAGTACAACTCACCATTAAAAAAAAAGAGGCATAGAAGTGGTAAATAAAATAATGGGTGAGGGCATGTGTGGACTAAAATAAGTGTGGGATTCTGACTTAAAGCCTGCTACCAGATGCAGCATCAACTCACTTGCCACTCACTGAAAGGGTTCTGAAATGAGTTTGCAAGTAATTGATTTATTATGGTCTCTGTGCAGTCAAACCTCACTACTAATGTTAATCTGTATTAGTACTGCTCTAGTATCACCATCTCAACTCCACCTCAGATCATCAGACATTAGATTCTCATATAAAGGGCACAACCTAGATCCCTCACATGCACGGTTCACAATTGGGTTTGTGTTCTTGTGAGAATCTAATGCTACTGCTGATTTGACAGAAGGTGGAGCTCAAGCAGTAATGCGAGTGATGGGAAGTAGTTGTAAATACAGATAAAGCTTCACTTGCTTGCCGCTGCTCACCTTCTGTTGTGTGACCCAGTTCCTAACAGGCCATGAGCTGTTACCAGTTGGTAGCCCAGGGACTGGGGATTCCTGTTTGAACATATTTCTCATTTATATTAATTCCTTTACAAATATCACTGAGCACTTACTATAAGTTAGGGACTTTGGAGGTACCAAGAGATAGTAGTAAACAAGGTTGTCAAAGTTCCGGACTCTCAGAACCTACATTCTGGTGAGGGGAAACAGGCAATAAACATGAAAACAAGAAACTTTCAGTGAGTGATAAATTCCATAAAGCAAACAAAGACGAAGGAGTGGAGAATGAGGTGAAAGTGATGGTGTCAACTCTAGGTAATCAGAAAAGAAATGAGGAGGTGACATTTAAATCATGACTTAAGGGATGGAAGAAGCAGGCCTGGTAAGGTTGGAAATAGAAGGCTATCAGGCAAAGGGAACCACTGGCACGAAGGCTTTAAAGTGGAAACAAGGAAATACAAATGGCAGAGATGGGTCTTCCCCCTTCAAACCAACAGACATTGCTCTCAAGTTCTAAGCCAAAAAGAAAAGAAAGAAAACTCTGCTGTTCTTAAATGTATTTGTTTGCTAATCTAGATCAAAGTGTAGAATATCATAACAAAGTTCTATATTTGGAAGAACCCATAAACAAGATTTCCTTTTTTCATCAGCAATCATTGGATTATTACTTGGTTTTAAATGCAGTTATAGGAAGAACTAATATTGTTGACTTTAGATAGCAGGGCTTCCAAGAGAGTGGAGTTAGAAAATTGAAAGGATTCATTATACCCACTGCATCTAAGAAGACATGTTGCTAGCAATATCTTTTAGACATTTTTAAATTTATTATTATTATTTTAGAGAGAAGGTATTTGCTGCTCAGGTTGGAGTGCAGTGGCACATCATAGCACACTGTAACCTTGAACTCCTGGACTCCAGATATCCTCTGGCCTCAGTCTCCCAAGTATCTAGGATTATAGTCACGAACCACTATTACTGGCTAAACTTTTAAAAAAAATTTTGTAGGGATGGGGGTCTTGCTATGCTGCTCAGGCTAGTCTCAAACTTCTGGTCTCACGAGATTCTCTTTCTTGGCTTCTCAAAGTACTGTAATTAGAGCTAGGAGCTACTGCTTCTGAACTTGCTAACGATATCATCATTGAAAAATGAAAGGACAGAGACACAATTTAGTTAGTTGTTTTCCGCTGATAGTTTCATTTTGGTTGCCTACTCTGGTTGTTTAGCATTGGGTGCTGGGAATACAGTGCTGAGGATTCTCAGGCAGGTTTTTGGTTCGGGGGAGAAAGAGTTGGGATGAATTGATGATATATCCCATAGACATGGCAAGAAGAAATAGTATTCATTGTCATTTCTCTGTGTAATCTTATGTAATCTTAATCCTTCTCACTTCACTCTCATAACTCCCTGGTAAACCAATATCAATTTCTCCATGCCTTTAGCCACTATTGTTTTAGTTTCTGCCATGCAAATCTAAACACATAGTAACTCAGAGACTTCTTGAAATGCTCACACTACAAACCAATAGCTAGCAATGCTATTGGTTTGTAGTACCTACTTAAACAACGACATGAACTAGAGCTACCAATATTTCATATGCATTCCAAATGTGCTAAACAGCTTTTCACCATCAAGGCTGCTCTTGATGTTAGACAAGTCATCCTGGGACAAAGAGAGATGAAAAAAATGCCAGAATAAACCCACAAGACCTTTACTTTCAAAACGGAATTCTATTAAATTGAGAAACTCTTCTGTTTCTCCCCTCCCTGCCACCCCTGTCTCCCTCCCTCTCTTTTACTCTTTATATGAGAGATGAACCAGCCTTAATTTTTCCAGCAAAAATTACTAGAGATTGTGACTGACTTTCCTGCTAAAAACAAATAAAAATTCTGGATAAAATCTAAGAAATAACTTGTTAAAGGCAGTGATGCTCTGGTAAGAAAAAGGAATACTCAAAAGTCCAAAAGCTAAGTGAAAGCAGGAACCCAGAGAGAAGCAGAGTCTTGGAAGAATCTTTGTCCTGCAAGTATTTGCCCAACCTCAGGGAATTGGAGCAAGGATGTCATGACCTTTGGGGTGAGAGTGCAGGAAACAAATTCCAGCCTTTTGGATACAGAGACCAACAGTATTTACTGCCTTAATATAAATTTGAGAAATCAAAAACGAATGAAATAATATCTTCAATCGTTCCAGAAAAAAAAGAATTATCCCAGAATTTTATATACAGACAATTCTATCTAGTAAGCAAAATATAGACATCTCAGATAAAACAAAAACAAAAACAAAACAAAACACATATAAATCAAGAACTTGACTAATGGTAGACTCTTGCTCAAAAAAATTATGCTGGTTGTATTTCAGGCCAAAGGAAGTGATTCTAGTTGGAAAGTCAAAGATAAAAATATAGAATTATAGTTAAAAAAAGGTAGTAAATATAGAAATAAATATTGACATATAAAACAATAATGACAATGGCATCTCAAATAAAAAATAATAATATGTTTAACATATTTGAAATAAACATGCAAGTTTGAAGGATCTCACTCTGTTGCCCAGGCTGGAGAGTGGTGGAACTGAACCGGCGGTAGCTCATGCCCGTAATTCTAGCACACCACATTAATTTTTGTATTTTTTGTAGATAAGTCTTTTTATGTTGTCCAGTCTGGTCTGGACTCCTGGGCTTAAGCAACTTTCCTGCCTCAGCCTCATAAAATGCTGGGATTATAAGATTGAGCTTCTCAGAGCCACTGCATTCCAGCTTAGATGACAGAGTGAGACCTAGTCCTAAAAAAAAAAAGAAAAAGAAAAAGAAAAGAATCCCACTGTCTCATTTATCTTTTATTTTGTGGATTTTCTAAGAATTAGAATGAAGTTAAACTAATATTCTCAATTACTTAATTATATATATTTAAATGTATATTTTAAAGACACATTTCAAAATATATATTTTTCTCCAAACCTAATAATAATTATTCCTACCATAAATAATACTTGCTGTCATTTCATGTCAAGTACATTTTTAAGTATGCTTATGAAGTGAGCACATTTTTCACTGTACATTGGAATAGAACTCAAAAGACACACGTCCATTCATTATCTAAACCATTCACCCCTTCGTGAAATAGTATAGGAATTGAAGTTTTCCCAAACACAACTTAAGTGAAGGAGAGGAAAATTACTAAAAAAGTAAAAGTAAATTTTACCTTTCAAATTTAGAGTGACTTTTAAAATTGACATTCACTATTCCTATAAAATGAGGATATTCAGCTTTATTGATGGTTTAAAACTTGCAGAACAATCACATTTCCATTCTTTTTTCTTTCTTTCTTTCTTTCTTTTTTGAGTCAGAGTCTCACTTTGTCACCTAGGCTGGAGTGCAGTGGCATGCTCACAGTCACCTCAGCATCGATCTGCTGGGCTCAGGCAATCCTCCTCCCACCTCAGTCTTCCAAGTAGCTGGAACAGCAGGCATGCACCACCATGCCCAGCTAATTTTGGGGTTTATTGTAAAGATGAGGTCTCGCCAAGTTGCCCAGGCTGGTCTCAAACCTGTGGGGGGCTCAGACAATCCTCTCACTTCGGCCTCCCAAAGTGCTGGAATTACAGACGTGAACCACCCCGCCCAGCCTGCTATCATTTCTTAAGAAGCCACTGTGGTCTGAGGAAAGTTTTAGAAGCTTTACATTCAATATCTTATTTAATCCTCTTAAAAATGCTATTATGACTGGATAGCATTATTGTCCTCATTTTGTAAATACATGGACTGAAAGCATTGAGGGTCTGAGTGTAAACCACCCAAGAACATGTCACTAGAAAGTGGAGCACCCCAACTCACACCCTGGTTGGCTTCCCATGATGCTATTTTTTTTTGTTTGTTTTGTTTTGTTTTGAGTCAGAGTCTCACTCTTTCACTCACGCTGGAGTGTAGTGGCACGCTCATGGCCACCCCAGAGTTGACCTGCGGGACTTAGGTGATCTTCCAAGTAGCTGGAACTATAGGTGCAGTCTACAATGCCCGGCTAATTTTTGGATATGTTGTAGAGATGAGGTCTCATCAAGTTGCCCAGGCTGGTCGCGAAGCCCTGGGCTCAGGCAATCCTCTGGCCTTGGCCTCCCAATGTGCTGGGATTACAGGTTTGAGCCACCATGCCAGACTGATGCTCATGTTTTTATCTACTTAACAATAAATAGACCTGGATTCAAAAGCTGGTTCTATCACCTACTCATTGTGTGACACTAGCAAGTTAGTTGCACTTCTTAAGATCTAGTTTCCCCTATTTTAAGATGGGTAAATAATCCCTGAGTTGATGTGTGAATGAAATAAGGCTATTTTTGCTAATGTCTGGCACATGGTAAACACTATTGCTTATTAAAACTTTTAGTATGAATGTTGCTACTACATTAATAGTGTGTTAAGAGTTTTATCCGTTCCTTAGGGATAAGGAAATAGAATAATCATATCATAATTTTGTTGCCTGGACATGTATGATTATGTTTACATTGCAATACATTGTTCAGTTCTTTACTTCAGTTAAAACTTTGGGTATATTTTGAAGTTAAAATGGAAACGATTCTTTTAGGGATTATTATATACATACAAGATGGACCCAGTTGAATGGGCAAAAAAGGTCAAGAAAGTCCCTTGAAGAATAAGGTTTATTTCAGCCTAAGTGTGATGTTTTTCAGTAACTGAAAACTTTTTTATTCAGAGTCCTCTATAGACTTAAAAATAATTGCAAAATATTATAAATAATTGTTTAGGTTTACCTAATAACATTTTTGTCTTTTAAAACTTTTTTGTTTTCAATATTTATGGGTACTTAGAAGGTGTATATATTTATGAAGTACAGGAGATATTTTGATACAGGCATATAATATGCAATAATTACATTAGGGTAAATGAGTTATCCATCATCTCATCTTTTATCATTTCTTTACAAACATTCCACTTCAGCTTTTAGTTATTTAAAAATATACAGTACATTGTTGTTCACTGTTGTCACCTTGTTGAGCTATCAAATACTAGATCTTATTCTCGCTATATTTTTGTACCCATCAACTATCTCCACATTAACTTTATGGAAGTATATTTATATAACATGAAATTCACACTAAGGTTTGTATACAATTGAATGGTTTTTAGTAAATTTACAGGTCTGCACAACACAACTCAGTTTTAGAAGAACTTCATCATCCCAAGAAATCCCTCATGACCCTTTGCTGTCACCCCCATCCCACCTCCAGTCCCAGCAATTACTAATCTACTTTCCATCTCAATAGACTGCCTTTTCTGGATTTTTCATATAAATGGAATCTTTTTCATTCTAATAATATTTTTTAATCATAGTTAATTTCCCAAAAGATACATGAAAACTATATATATATAAGCACTTTTAGAAATGATGATGTTACATTTATAAAAGTAAAACTTCCCAAAATGCACATTTTTCTTAGAAAAGATTCTTTAATTCTTCTAGAACAAGTCGAAAAGTAACCAGCAGAAGTATTAAATAAATCAAATGGTATTTGTTTGAAGTCATGAATACTAATCCACATTTATTCGCAACCTAAGCAGAAAACACACGTTTTTGTTAACTAACCATTAAGTACACCCACATGCGCGTGTGCACATGCATACAGACACACAAGCAAGCTATTGAGAAATATCAGTGCATACTGTATGTGTTCCTGATATTGAAGTGGAGACTGTGACACCAAGGAGCACATTAAATCTGAGATTTTACTGGGATGGTCTGGGACCTCAAAAGTGAACCAAGGTTAGTTGAAAAGACTTTTGGAATACTCAGATCCTCATTACCTCTCATGTATTGGAAAGAGATGAATTAAAGTAAATTTTAGGCCATTAATATATCATTTGGATCTTTGGCTGCTTGTCTTTTCCCAGAAGTGCATAAAAATACAAATTCATAAACTAGTTATAAGTTAAGTACATGTATTGCCTGATTTTTTTCTTGCCAAGTACTAACGAGGAGACATAAACTTGATACATTGAAATGGGACTTTATTGACAGTGAAGCCAAAGTCACTTAAAAACCAAACCAAACAAAACACTAAGCTGTATTTTGTTGTGGTAAAACTGAAACATTCATTTCAAGGGAATGAGGGATGTCAAACAAAGCTAAGTTCTTGCACTACCCAGAGAGCAGACTGTCCATGTGCTTTCAGTAGACACAAATAAAGGAATTTTTATCTGCTAGAATTTTTAGAATCTGGCAAGCTCTTATGAGTCATTAATTTTAGGGAATCTGTTTCAGAAAGGAAATGATTTTGTAAATGAAGCCTAAGTTCTCTAGGGATCAGCAGTTGCTTTCTAACATATCTAAATCTCTGTCATTATACATTTCGCCATAACAGATTACTTTTCTGACATGCTTATGTTGATAATTATAATTAAATTTGATAATCTTTTACTCAATTGCAGTTAAATATATATATTTTTTCACAATTCCCAGGGTTATGTTTAGGACAGTTCTTTGTCTTTCTTGTTTGAGGCTTGGCTTAGAACAAGCACACGTTTATTTCTACATCTTTTTGGCCAAAGAGGGTCACAGGTCAGACTATATTCAGGCATTGGGGGAGAATGACTTCTCTTGCTGGGTGGAGCTACCCAGCATCATCGCAAAGGGGCATGGATAAAGCACAAGGTGGACAGCGATGGTCATACTGCAATCTACCGTTATTTACCACAAAAAGCCTAAGAGCTCTTCATGTAACTGGCTTATTTATTCTATAACAGTTGCGAATTTCATTTCTGAAGGGGAAATCATTGATTTTATATTTCTTCTGTCAGTTTATAAGACAAATCCATATTTGAAATTAATTTATTTTGCATTACCAATGAGATTAGAAATAATTTAAAAATATCTGGTCTCACCCTTAGCATTCAAAATATTCTGGAAGTTTTAGTGAATTAAAACGATAAGAAAAAATACATGACTTAAGTACTAGAAAAGGGAAAATAAAGTTGTCATATTTGCATATGAACTGATATTTTACTCAGAAAATAGAAGACAATGAACTAAAAAAAAAACCTCTTAGTTCAATACGTTAATCCAATATAAAATATTTATACAAAAATAACAGATGGTTTGACACTAGTAACAACCTGTTAGCTATTGTGCATGCAACCTTTTTTTTTTTTGCATTGTGTTATTTTTCTCTTTCTTTTTTTGAGTCCAGGTTTTACTCTGTCACCCACGCTGAAGTGCAATGGCATGATCACAGCTCACTGCAGTTCAAAACTCCTGAGCTCAAGTGATTCTCTTGTCTCAACCTTCTGAGCAGCTGGGACTACAGTTGCATATCACCACAGATGGCTAATTTATTTTATTTTTCGTAGAGACGAGGTCTTGCTATGTTGCTTAGGCTAGCCTCAGACTCTGGGTTCAAGCAATTCCCCCACCTTGACCTTCCAAAGTGCACTGTGTTTTTGGTTAGAATGATAACATTCTGCCAAACATTTTTTTGTAAAAATTTTTTTGTAAAAATTTGAAGAAACTACCTCACTTAAGAAAAGTTCTAAAATAAATGTGCTGAAATTCTAAGCAAAATACCATTGGGGTATTTTTGATTACTTAACGTTTTACCTTGAAGAATAGAAGGCTAAAAATATCTAAGATAATTTTGAAAAAGAGGAATAAACAGTAGAACCTGCACCATTAGATATAATAAAGTTAAAATACTTAGATCGTATGTCATTGGGACACTGATAAATGGACAGATCAATGGAAAATAACTTCAGAAACACATCCATGCACACAAATGCTGTACATATAGTATACATGCGTTTCCAGGTTGGTAATTTTGTATTTTTAAAATTTCTATAATAATATCTAATCTTTCTTTATACAATTCCAGAATCTTGTCTTCAGCCACCATTTTCTGACCTCTGTCTCTTACTTTCCGTGCTTGCTCACATAATCCAATAGTCCTTTTAGTTCTCTGGAGCCACTAATCCATTAAACCATCACCTTTCTCTATTACCATCTTTATTTGTTCATTTTCCTCTTTATTAAGCTTAGGCTCTATGTTGCAGCATCACAAATGATCATTTGTGTAGCACTTCCAAGTCCCTGCACACTACTTAAGTGGACACACATTCCTTGCATAATAGTTGCAAAATATGTTTTTCTCTCATACTCCCAATTTTTTTTGGTATCTTTTCTTCTCTTAGGAAAGTTTCATCAAAACCCTTTCTCATGCTCAATTATTTTCCCTAAAGAAGCAATGAGAACAGAACCACTTCATCTTCCTCCATCAAATCTATGATCCACCTTCATCTAGATCTGTGTTCTTCCATTCTGTTTCAAGGGCTTGAATATCCAGGCTTCTCTTCAAGACAAGCCTCTTTTTTTAATGCAGTTAACCATATTTCTTCTCTTGTTACTCTCAAATCATTGATTGTTTGTATTTCTGTAAGGTCATTACTATTCAGGTATAAACATTCTGCAATATCTACTATTTGAAAAAGTAACAGGTGGTTGCAGTCCCAAGTTTCTGCTTCTCTTTACAGCAGAATTCCCAATATCTCTTTACAGTCAGTCTTGTTCCTGCAGCACAAATTGCCATCACAATCAGTTTTTTTCCTTCTGCTTTGTCTCTTTGTTTCTTTCGCCAACCATTTCGTCCTTCCAAATCCACTGAGTTGTCTTCATTTTACTTGAACTTACAGTGGCATTTGACATAATCATTCACCTTCTCTTTTGTGAAATGTTTTCTTCATCTGGTTTTAGTGACACTACATATTCCCAAGATTTTCTTCTGCTTCACCTATCTCTTCATCACTGACTTTTTCTTCTTTCTGACCTCTACATTTTGGCATTCTCTCAGGCTCAGTCCTCATGTTTCTTATATTGCATTCTCTCACCTGTTGATCTTATTCAGCTTTGTGGATTTAATTATTAGTACTTAATCATTCATGACTTGTGTATATATTTTTCTCTCTTCTCAGAGGTCTCATAAACATCTCAAACTGAACGTGACTATCATAAAGCATTTAATTTCCTGTCCTACTGTCTTGACCAAACCTTCTCTCCAAATTTTAGGCAACACCATTTACCTAATTGTTGAGGCCAAAAACGTAGGTACCTACTTGGCTTTTACTTGCCATACCTCACATTTATACTTCACATTCACACCAACCCATTGGCAAGCTCTGTCCCCTTTATCTTCAGCACAGATGGTCTGATCCTTGCATATCCCTCCAACCTTAATCCCTACTATTTCCCCATAAAACTCACTCTGCTCTAGTCCTACTGACCATCTGGTCAAATTATTTCTTGCTAGGTCCTTTTGTGTGCTATTTTCTCTACCCAAAATGGTCTTTCCCAGTAATTTAAAGCTTGATCTTTCATCTCATATAGGTTTCTGCTAAAATGTTACCTGTCCTGAAATCTTCCTTGACATCTTACTTAAACAGCACACACATTCCAGATGCTATCTTCTTACCCTGTTTTAGTTATCTTCACAACAGTTATATCTATCTGGTATTTATTTTCTTGTGTTTTACCTCATTTTAAAATTGTCTTTCTCCCTTCTTGGATTGCATGAGCTATCAAGGTAGGGACTGTATTTTTTTCTATGTTCTATCAGCAATGGCTTGCACAGTATCTGCCACATACTAGCTGCTCCATAACTATTTGCTAAGTGAATGAATTAATGATATTCCCAGTGTGCTTCTATCAGATTGAAGGGCCTGGCTAGTTGTGTTTCATGTTGCAGAAGATTAGGAAAAAATAACTTTACATTGATGGTATTATCAAGAGCATTTTCAGTAGACAACAAGGCCAATTATGATTAACTGAAGAATGAATTGGGAAAAATACCTCATTTAGATAACTCTTGATAAACCTCCCAGCTAAGAGTAACAGAAATGGGATTCTAGTTTGATAGAATATGATGCCAAGGGCATCACATAAACTGATCATGCTTCCTTCTTTGCTTTGTTCTGTTGGAAAATCAAACCAAGCTTTGTGTTTTCCATGAAGACAATTTTTATGTTTAAACTTTTCTGTTTGATTTACCTCTTATTTTTACTTTTCTCTCCTTGTGATTTCTTTACTTTGTTGTATTGAGTGGTTCTCAAATCTTATTACACATAAGAATCACCTGAAGGCTTGCAAAGCACATGTTGCTGAGCCTCACCCCCAGAGTTACTGATTTAATAGGTCTGAGATGAGGTCCAAGAATTTGCATTTCTAACAAGTTCTCAATTGATACTGATTCTGCTGATCAAGGGTGCTACACTTTGGAAATCATAATAGAATCATGCTGACTTGGAATAGGGCTAGAAAGAATAGAGAAGGACAGAAGAAAAGGGAAGACAAGGCAGCAAGGAATTCTAAAGATACAGCACAAAAATGTTTAATAATTAAAGAGTCAGTTATGTAGGTAGGTCTGAATGTTAAAAAAAAATCAGGCTATCATCTGATGTCTTCTAAGAAATTCTTATAATTTCCAACAAAAGGAAAGCATAAATCCATCCTTGCAGAGGTTAGCACACAATTAGTAGCACAATCTCAGGTCTATAATAAATGCCAGCTGAGCCTCCCTGACACATCATATTGCTTTAATGATAGTCATTCATCCATATTCCCACACCAAGGTTACTGTAACCAACATAACAATGTGCCAAACAGCCAAGATTCATGAAATTATTAGAAGGCCAAAATGATAGATCAGCTGAAGTAGAAGATGAAGTCTAGATATCCTTGCAAATAGTCCCATCCCATCCCACATTTTCATAATGAAACTATTATTTGTATGTGACACTATAGTTCACATGATTTTTCCAGTTGTTTGAATCATGTAACTGGGCATCTCTGTATTCCAAGCCACTGTTACTCTACACTCTTCATGAATCAATTTATGGAACGAGGTTGCTGCAAATATCCAGACTTTCTATACCTATCAGTCTCTACACAGGCATTCCTTCTTTCTGACTTCTTCTTTCATCGCAATCATGTATAAACGTAAAATGATATAATTATGAAACAATAAAATCTACAAATGCCCTCTTCCCCTTCATTTATATGCACCACAAAATGTCAAGAGGTTCAAAATAAATAATTTTCTTAGAACCACCAGAAAACTTGAGTTATTTTTACGAAGAACTTGTCAGAGCCTAGTTCATACTAGATGCTTGAAAAATATTTGTTGATAGAATGACTAAACTATAAGTGAATCAATAAATGTTTTAAAGATTTCATTTTTTGCTCCTCTTTAAATATGGATGTTCCTTAGATTGTTCAGACACTATTTTCTTGGACAAAATCTTCAACTACTACTTATGCACTAGAAGCTTTCAAATCTTTCATTTTAATTTTTTTGTTTCTTCTTATTGTGGAAAATGATTATTTCTATTATGTGCCTGTTTTTTACTCTCAAACCATTCTTCAATTTTTTTCTTCTACTATCACTCCCAATAGAGCTACACCATAATTTTAGGTTATATAATTATCCAGTGTTTATAATTTTAGTACCTTATAAACATTAGCCACAGCTGAGTTATAATCAGAGAGGTCAAAGTATTTACTCCCTTAGCTATGATTAAATTTTCTTTCTTCAAACTTTTTATTTTTTATGAGATTAATTGCCTTGGCTTTTTTTGCTCCCTTAGTTTTTTTTTAAGTTCTACTTGATTTTAATTAACACATAGTAATTGTGCATGGTTATGAGGTAAAGTGTGATACACACACACACACACACACACACACACACACACACACAATTATCTAATGATCAGATCAGAATAATTAGCATATCTGTCACCTCAAATATTTCTCATTTCTTTGTGGTGAGGAAATTCAGAAACCTCTTTTCTAGCTATTTTGCGATATACACCACTGTTGTTAACTATAGTCCCCTACTGTGCAACAGGTCATCAGAATTTACCCTCCCTGTCTAACTGTACTTTGTACCCTCTGATCAACCCCACTTCTTCTGCCCTCCCCAGCTTCTGATAGTCACCACTCTACTCTCTGCTTCTATCAGATCAACTTTTTAGGTTTCACTCACAAGTGAGATCATGCTTACTTCCTCAGTTTTCAATGTACCTATTACCAATCCACTCCAAATTTTCCAGCAGAACAATAATTCTGTTCTCAGTGCATTCAGATTCTGTCCCTTTTTATTTTCTTAGAGCGGTGCCCTCAGGAGTTCACTGCTTTCCTGGACCTGTACTTGATTCTTTCTAGGTTTCCAACATAATTAATTGTCATTTTGGGGAATTCTTTTTACAGTCATCTTGAGAATTTCTTCTGCTTCTCATCTGAACTCCCATAAAAAAATTTATTTTAATACAGCCATGCACCCCAAAACAACATTCTGATCAACAACAAACAGTATATATGGTAGTGATTTCATAAGATGAGAATGGAGCTGAAAAATTCTTACCACCTAATGCCTAATGACATTTTCATGGTTTGTCCCTTTGTAGGCCTAGGCTAATGTGTATGTTTGTGCCTTAGTTTTTAACACAAATGTTTAAAAAGTTTTTAAAAAATTAAAATATAGGAAGTGTATAGAATAGGGATATGAAGAAGGAAATATTTTGTATAGATATACCTTGTGTTTGTGTTTTAAATTGTATTATTATAAAAGTCAAAAAATTAAAAGTTTATAAAGTTAAAAAGTTTCAGTACGCTAACGTTAATTTAATATTTAAGAAAGAAAAATATTTCTCTTTAGGAATTTAGTGTGGCTTAAGCGTCCAATGTTTATACAGTCTGCAGGAGTGTACAGTCATGCTCTAAGCCTTCATATTCACTCAACCACTCACTCACTGCCACCATAGCAACTCCCAGTCCTGCAAGCTCCATTCATGGTCAGTCCCTATACATGTGTGTTATTCTTTTATCTTTAACACCATATTTTTTCTGGTACCTTTTCTAGGTTTAGATATACAAATACCAAGTGTTATGATGCCTGCAGTATTCAGTTCCGCCACATGCTGTGCATGTTTGTAGCCTAGGGGTATTAGGCTGTGTTACGTAGCCTCACTGCAAAGTAGGCTAGACCATCTCTAGGTATGTAAGTACACCCTGATGTTTCCATAATGACAAAATCACCTACTGATAAGTTTCTCAGAATGTTAAGCAACACATGACTACGGTTTCTATTTTCATACTTATTACTTTATGTTGTAGTGTTTGAGGTCCTTGTAGTTTGGAGAGCATATCTTTATTTAATGTTTTATCCTTAATATGTCTCTTAGTTCCTGGTTCTTGGCAGGTAGGTAATCAACATGATTTGGGATTGAGGTAATTAAACAAAGGCCAACAAGATAATCTTCTGGGGAGCTATATATTTAATCATGCACACAGAAAGTGTCACCACGCAACAGAATAAAAATTATACTAAAAACTAATGTTTTTAGTTGAATTTTCTCTCATTTAATTCTTACCCAAGCTGTGTTATGTAGGTACCATGATTAATTCTGCTTTCCTGAAGCACAAGGAGGTTAAGGAACTGGCCTAAGGTCATATGCAAAGTGGGTCAGTCAGAATTCCAACAGAAAACTTGACACTTGCTTGTTTCCACAGGGACTAATAGGTAGCCTGTAGAGTTACCAAAAGAGATATTGCATGAACCTGGAACTATAAGTAATAGAACTGACATCATCTCTGCCACTAGCCTTTCCCCCACCTCACCCACAAAGGAGAGGGTTTATCAGAACCTAAAACTGAGAGGGGAGTAGAACAGATTGTAAGTGTCCTGGAGAAGAGCAGAGACCTTATGCCAAGGGACACAGATGACTGCAGATGATCTCACAGAAAAGAGGTTAAGTTCCTTCTGGAGCTTCCTACTAGCCAAATCTCATGGGACCAGAACCTAATATAATATATGTATTCCAATGGAAGTGGCCTCTCTGCATAGAGAGTAGAGTGTAGAAGGAAGGAGGAGAACTCAAACAGCAAAACAGGTATTGAGAGCACTAAGTCATGATGCTGAGTTTGGTACCCAAGGCTCTGGCTGTAAAGTCTATGACCTTACCACTATGCTATGTTTGTGGGGTGGTAGGCTGGAAGGGAGGTTTTGTTTACAGTTAAGACTCCCAGAAGAAAGTGAATCTTATGTCCAAAGAAATTTTTATTTTCTTTTCACTATCATCACTGGTGAGACTTTGGTTTTGCAGAGGGAATACAATTGCTAAGGAGTATAGGTGGCAATCTTGGAACCTAACAGCAAAAGGACAGCAACACTGCACAGTCATTCTCATTAGCAGGCAGATAGGCACTCAGCACTGTTCTGAGTGTACTGGTTTATATCAAGGGGCTTCAGGTACAAGCAAAGACTAAAATATCAGAAATAAGGGGAAGATCCAAGATTGCCTAAGAGTAACATAATCAAAGAAGAAAGATAGAGAGGGAAGAGAAGCTTGTCACAAATGAAGAATAATCAACAAAAAATATAGGGAATCCTCAGAGTCTTAAAGAAACAGTGCCTGTAAAAGCAGCTATCAGAGTACAAACAATGGAAGCTCCACAGAATGATCTGCCCCAGATGACAGTCACAGAAACCAGAGACTGGATGGCTGAAATGAATAATGAGAAACTAGAAGAAAAACTCACCAAAGTTGTACAGGGAGTAAAAGTGGTGCTGGCCAATTTCAGAAAGGCCCATTCTGAAATAATGGAAATGAAGAAAATCATTCTGAAAATTAAAGGCATAGTAAAAGCATAGAAAGCAAGAATACTCAGGCAGGAAATAATCTCAGTGCTTGAAGACCATAATATGTACCTAACCCAGTCTTAAAAAACATAGAAAAAAGGCTCAAAAAGAATGAGCAAAGACTCCAAGAGATGTGAGACTATGTCAAGAAGCCAAATCTATGCCTGATTGGTATCCCTGAAGCAGAAAGGGAAATAAAGAACACCATGGAAAAAGCATTCCATGAGTTCACCCAAGTAAACTTCCCACATCTTGCTAGAGAGATGACCATTCAAGTGCAGGAGATTCAGAGAAACCCTGCAAGGTATCACATGAGAAGAGTATCCCCAAGACACATAGGAATCTGCCTCCACAAAGAAGCATGAAATGAAAAATCCTAAAGGCAACAAGAGAGAAAGGTCAGACTACCTACCAGGAAAGACTCATCAGAATTGTTCCAGATTTATCTGCAGAAACATTACAAGCCAGAAGAGACTGAAGTCCCATTTTTAACATTCTTTTTTTTTTCGAGTTGGAGTCTCACTCTGTCACCCAGACTGGAATGCCGTGGCCGCTCCCGGCCACCGCAACCTCGACCTGCTGGGCTCCGGCGATCCTTCCGCCTCAGCCTTCCGAGTAGCCGGAATTACAGACATGGCTACCACGCCTGGTTGGTTTTTTGATTTACTGTAGAGATGAGGTCTCGCTGCCCAGGCGGGTCTCAAACCTGCGGGCTCAGGCAATCCACTCACCTCAGCCTCCCAAAGGCGCAGGATTACAGGCTGAGCCACCGAGCAAGATAAACAGTTCCAACCAAAAATGTCGTACCTCTCCAAGCTAAACTTCATCAGTGATGGAGACTTAATATTCTTCCCAGACATCCAATCCCTAAGAGAATATTCAGCTTCCAGACAAGTTCTTTAGGAGATATTTATGAAGATATTGAACAGAGGGAAAAAAGTACAGTCATACTCATCACAAAAGTACAGGTAAGAACAGAGTTAACAGACCATGCACAGCATTCAAATAATGAAAATACACACATATATAAATACAAAAGTAAACAGGAAGCAAAGCAACCCCCTAAGAGCTCTATGATTGAGATAAACTCTCACATTTCAAAAATTAAATTGAAGGTGAATGAACTGAATGTGCCAATAAACAGGCATAAAGTGTCAAACTCAACAAAGAAGCATGATCTAATAGTCTGCTGCCTCCAGGACACTCATTTTACTGCAAAGAACCCCTACACACTCAAAGTTAAAGACTTTGAAAATAGGCAAATGAAAAACAGAGGAGAGCAGGGGTAGCTATTCTGATATCAGACAAAGCTGACTTCAAACCATCAAAAGCTAAAGAGGACATGGAAGGATAGTACATAATGATAAAAGGTTCAATCATCAGCAAGAAATAATCATCTTAACAAACATGCACCCAACACAAGAGCATCAGATTTTATAAAACAACTATTAAGTAAACTAAGAGAGGACATTGACACACAATCACTGTTGGAGACCTTAATACCTCAGTAACATCCCTAGACAGATAATCTAAGGGAAAAGCCAGTGAGGAGAACTGGAACCTCAATTCGACACTTAAGCAAATTTATTTAAGACATCTATAAAACACTTCACCCAACATCTACAGAGTATACAGTCTACTTCTCAGCATATGAAACACAGTTCAAGATTGATCACATTCTCAGACACCAATCAAGTTTGAATAAATTTCACAAGATTAGAATAATACCATGCATCTTTTCAGATCATAGTTGAATAAAAATAAATATTGCTCCCAAACACACAAAAACATGGACACTGTTGCTGAATGACTTCTGGGTCAACACAGAAATCAAGACAGAAATTAAAAGATTCCTGGAAATCAGCTGGGTGTGGTAGCGCGCGCCTGTAGTTCCGGCTACTTGGAAGGCTGAGGCGGAAGAATCTCCGGAGCCCAGCAGGTCGAGGCTGCGGTGGCCGGGAGCGGCCACTGCACTCCAGTCTGGGCAACAGAGTGAGACTCCAACTCAAAAAAAAAAAAAAAAAGATTCCTGAAAACAAACACAAACAGAGACAATCTTATCAGAATCAGAGGCCATGAAAGCAGTGTTAGGAGGAAAATTCATAGTTTTGCACATGCATATAGAGGAAATAAAAAGATCACAATAAACAGCCTAACAGCACACCTAAGGGAGTTGGCAAGGTAAGATCTTCTAAATCCTAATTTCAGTAGAAAAATCTGCATCACTAAGGTAAAGTCACAACTGCAGAATATGGAAGACAAAAATATCATAGAAAGGATCAATAAGACAAAAAGCTGGTTCTTTGAAAAGATAAATAAGATTGATAGAATCCTGGCCAGAGTGACTTTTAAAAAGAGAGAAAGTCCAAATAAACAATTAGAAATTGAAAAGGTGAAGTTACAAATTACCCAGAAGCAATTCAAAAGATTATCAGAGATTACTACGAACACTTGTATGCAACTGGAAAAATCTAAAGGAAATGGAGGATTTTCTGGTATCACCTGATATCAGCCTCTCAAGGGTGAAACAAGAAGAAATTGAAACTCTAAGCAGTTGAAAAACAATCCAGGAAATTAACTCAGTCATAAGAAACCTCCCCACCAATAAAAGTCCTGATCAGATGGCTTACTAGCTGAATTCTACAAGACATACAAGGGGAAGCTGATATTAATCTTTTTGAAAATATTCCAGGCAATCAAGAATGAAGGAGTTCTCCTCAATTCATTTTATGAAACTAAAATCATACTGATATCAAAAGCTAGCAAATACCCAATAAGGAAAGAGAATAACTGGTCAATCTCCTTTATGAACATAGGCACAAGCATTCTCAACAAGATTCTGGCAAATCAGATCCAGCAACACATTTCAAGGTTCACTCACCATAAATGGGCTTCATTCCTGGAATGCAGTGCTGGTTCAACATTTGCAAAACCATAAATGTATCTCAGCACATTAACAAATATAAAACCAAGAACCACATGGTTATTTCATTAGATACAGAAAAGACGTTTGACAAAATCCAGCATTACTTCTTGATAAAAATCCTTGAGCACCTAGGCATAGAAGGAACATTCCTCAAAACAATAAGAACTATCTATGATAAACCCACAGCAACATTTTTTTCAGTGAGCAGAAGTTAGAAGCATTCCCCCTAAGAACTGGAACAAGAAAAGGATGCCCAGTCTCACCCCTTTTGTTCAACACAGAGTTGGAAGTCCTAGCCAGAGGAATCAGGCAAGAGAAGAAAATCAAGGGAATCCAAATAGGAAAAGAGGAAGTTAAGCTATGCCTCTTTGCAGATGATATGATTCTGCATCTTGAAAACCCTAGGGTGTCCTCCTAACACTGACTTAAGTAACGACTCATGTTACAAAATCAATATGCAAAAGATAGTTGAATTTCTATACACCATCAACAAGCAGGTAGAGAACCAAATAAAAAGTACTATCCCATTCACAATAGGCACACACACAAAAATGAAATACTATGGCATTCACCTAACCAGAGAAGTGAAAGACCTTTACAACAAGAACTACTCAAAGAAATCAAGGATGACACAAATGAATGGAAAAACATCCCATGCTCATGGATTGGGAGAATCAATATTGTCAAGATGTCCATCCTACCCAAGAGAATCTACAGATTTGATGCAGTACCTATCAAATTAGCAACATCTTTTCCACAGATCTAGAAACGATACAGGAATTTATATGGAAACAAAAAGAGAGCATGAATACCCAAAATAATCCTCAACAGAAGGAACAAAGCAAGAGTTATCACGCTTCCAGACTGTAAGCTTTATTACAAGGCTATAGTAACCAAAACAACCTGGTACTGGCACAAGAATAAGCACAGAGACCAATGGAACAGGACAGAGATTCTGGAAGTAAAAACCAGCCCTGCTGCCCTTCTCTCAACCAGCTCATCTTTAACAAAACCAGCAATAATAATCAATGGAGAAAGGAGACCATATTTAGCAAATTGTGCTGGGAAAACTGATTAACCACATGCAGAAGTATGAAACTGGACCCCTACCTATCACCATATAAAAAAATCAACTAAAAATGGATCAAAGACCTAAACCTAAAACATCAGCTATAAGAATCCTAGAAGAAAATGTAGGAAAAATCCTTATGCACATGAGAGTAGGCAATAAATTCTTGACCATGTCCCTAAAAGTGAGTGCCATAAAGCTAAGATAGATAAGTGGAACCTCATCAGATTGAAAAGCTTTGGCACAGCAAAAGAAACCATCAAGAGAGTAAGGAGACAACCCTTAGGAAAAAAAATATTTGCAAATTATGTATCTGACAAAGGCCTAACATGCAGGATCTGCAAGGAACTCAAACAAAGTGAAAGGAAACAAAACGAAACAACCCCATTAAAAAGTGGGCAAAGGACATGAACAGACACTTCTCAAAAAATGACATACAAGCAGCCAACAGGCACGTGAAAAAAATGCTCAGTATCACTAATCATCAGAGAAATGCAAATCAAAACTACAATAAGAAACCACCTAACTCTGGTAAGGATGACTATCATTAAGTCAAAAAACAACAGAAGCTGGCACAGTTGCAGAGAAGAGGGAACACTGCTACACTATTGATGTGAATGCAAACCAGTTCAGCCTCTATGGAAAGCAGTGTGGAGATTCCTAAAAGAACTAAAAACTTATCTTCCATACAATCCAGCAATCCCTTTCCTGGAAATATACCCAGAGGAACATAAACTGCTCTATCAAAAAGACACCTGCACACACGTTTATTGCCACACTATTTACAATAACCTGGAACCAACCCTGCTTCCCTTCACAAGTGGACTGGATAAAGAAGATGTGGTACACATACATGATGGAGTATTATGCAGTCATAAAGAAGAACAAAATCATGAACATTGGATGCAGTTGAAGACCATTGTACTAAGTGAACTATCACAGAAACAAAGAACTGAATGCCGTAAGTGAGCCCTGAAATCTAGTCACATTAGCACATGGATAGATCAGCAGTTGCTGGGCACTGGTAGAGTAGCTAAGGACAATGGAAGGAGGGGAGCAAGTAACAACAAAAAGGGTGCGTGGGTCATTACCAAGAGGTGTGAGGGCCAGTTAGAAGCCCAAACTCACCTGCATACAGCCAATGTATGTATTTAATTCCTCACTTGTGTCCCACCACTCTATAATATATACATAAATTTAAAAAAAAAAGAAATAAGGGAGTCTGTGAGAATATGGTCATACCCAAGAAATAAGAGCATCTTGAGATGAGCAACAGAAGATATGATCAAGCCACAATAGAGTCTCATCAAAGAGCAATGCTAATTATGGGTTGAAATCACTTCCTTAGTGAGGAGAAACTATAAATTGATGTCTGAAACCACTATTATAGGCTTTATAATTTGCTGAATATAAATGTGTAGTAAATTATCTACAGTTCTTATTATAATGTTCAACCTCTACAAATATTTTCTTTTTTCTTATAAAGTTCTGAGTTTAAAAACCCATCTATATCTTTTAATATGGACACCTGAGTAAAGTAGATCATACTATGCTTTAGAAAGGTTCATTCAATAGTACTTAACGAGATCGTTGTGCAACAAGTGCTGTCATAGGTGTTGGAGGTATAATATTGAACTCCTTACCTCACGGAGGCCACAATCTATTGAAAAACACAGACAAGTTCTCACCTGAAAGCATGGAATGAACTTCCTCTCCTTCACTGCAGGCTATTTTCCTTTATCTTTTGAAAATCGTCTTGTTGGAGGATTTTGGGACTTGTTCCCTATTCCCTATGCAGTACCCCCACATAACCCATTTCTTACTATAACTGTCACACTGCATCTTATTAATCTCTTGACAACTTTGTCTCTCTAGTAGATTTTGAGTTGCTTGCGATTAGAAATGTTATAAATCATCTTAGAACCTCCACAACCAAGCTTACACTCAGCACAGAGAAGACACGAAATAATGTTCATTGATAAAATGCATAAATGAACAAAAGAAAAGAGATGACAAAATATATGTCTTCTACCTACTTTCCATGTGTCAATCTTAAAATGGTCATGAGTCATTTGCAAGCTTCACAGCAAAAAGTAATCATACATAACTTAATAAATAAGTCACAATGCATTAATAATCTTCTCTGTGACAGGGGGCTTTACTTGCATTTTGAATAAGTAAAGTGGGCATTGTTATTTCTACTTTTTAAATCACATTAAAAAACTAAATATTTTGCCCAAGGACTCCACATTGCAGATAGAAATATTGTGCTATGAAAACATTAAAGTTAATGTTAATTGGAAAGGGTCTAGAAGATAAGGTGGTTGAATTAGTTCTCCCCGAAAAGAGAATGTTTTAATTGAAACCTGAATAAAAAAACAAGCATGAGAAGATGTGAGGGAAGAATTTCCTATAAAATTCTGAGTTTAAAAACCCATTTATTTCTTTTAATATGGACACCTGAGTAAAGTAGATCATACTAGGCTTTAGAGAGGCTCATTCAAGAATACTTAGTGAGAGATGCTGCCCTAGGTGCTGGAGGTATAATATTGAACTCCTGACCTCATGGAGTTCACAGTCTAGTCCAGGAAGAAGGAACAGCAAGTGTGATGGTTCTACAATAGAATATAGCTGGGTCTGTTCAAGAACTAGAAAGAAGGTTGGTGTGGCTCGATGGTAGTGAGAGCAGAGAAACAGAAAGGACATGAAATACATTTTTATTTTATTTTATTTTTTTGAGTTGGAGTCTCACTCTGTCGCCCATACTGGAGTGCAGTGGCCGCTCCCGGCCACCGCAGCCTCGACCTGCTGGGCTCCAGCGATCCTTCCGCCTCAGCCTTCCAAGTAGCCAGAATTACAGGCGCGCACTACCATGCCCGGCTAATTTTTGGATTTTTATTGTAGAGATGAGGTCTCGCCTGCCCAGGCGGGTCTCGAACCCGTGGGCTCAGGCAATCTACTCACCTCAGCCTCCCAAAGGCATGGGATTACAGGATGAGCCACCGAGCCCGGCATGAAATACATTTTTAGATGAGGTAGGAGACCATTTCTGCAGGTCAATAAGTCTCCAAGAATGGTTTTCAATTTAATTTAAATGCAATAAGAAATCATTTAAAAGTTATATAAAAGACCATGTAAATGTTCAAATTTTTAATTTAAAGACATCACTGAAAAGGTGAAATATTTTCTAAACAAGGTGTGGAACTTGAGAAGATGTTGCTGTGGATGAAGATGGAGAAGAGGTTGCTGAGGTTAGGAACAGGGCAAAGACATCACCCTAGCTTTTAATGATCGAAAGACTGTTGCAACCAATATGGACAAAATAGACACAAATTCTGTTTATTCATGTTTCAGGCAAAGTGCTGGCATTTAACCTAGATCATGGCTACAGAGAGGGTAGTAAGATTGGATTTAGCTAGAGTACCCTAGATTTTCATACCCTATTCACTGTGCTACTAATTCCTACAAAGAGTCTGGAAGACAAAACATTCCAGTCTAGTGAAAATGCCCTATTACTTTGAGGCTTTGTTGGCAATGTCTGGTGTCATAGCCTAAGGCCATAGGCTGAGCCACGCAAAGGAGTAATTATTATTTGGGTGCTCAAAGTAACCCTGGGTCTGAGATTACAACTGACTGAACATCTCTTTGCACACCCATTCAGCTCACACCCAAACCTCGGCTATTGTTATTAAAATCTAATATTTAGTGAATACTCAAACTGGGCCATGCACTATGCTAAACATTTTATGTGCATTGTTACACTTAACAGTTCACAATAAGTGTACTGAGCAGGCTCATTTATCACTCCCATTTTACCGATTAGAAAACTGATTTAAAAGGAGTTAAGTCATTTTCTCAAGTTACAGCTATATGTAAAAGAGTTGCAGTTAGATGCTGAGAGTATACACTTTCTAGGCTCCTTTTCTTCAGTACCATGCTCTAGTGGGACCAGCCAGTGAGATGGAAAAAGAAAAAGGTGCCAACCATGCCCTGATGCCTGCGGTAGAACTGGCATACAACTTGACCAAGTTCATCCAAATGGTGGCTGGTGGAGGCAGAACTAGAACTCACTGACCCAAGAACACTGCCCAACAGCATGCTCAGTCTCTTCTCATCTGCTGAAATTTGCTTTGTATGTCTAGGAGCAGATCCAGCCAAGGCCCCTGTCTTTTCCACCCCACCAGTTACCCCTCTCATTCTAGGAGATGGAGTGATGAGGTGGGTTTCAGGACATGTACCAAGCAGAAGTACTAGGCACTAGACATCCAATCTCTTTTTCTTGCTCACACACATTGGGGTGAGTGGATTAGGCCATTTCCTCTTGGCCTCAGAAAGATATCCTGGCTTGTTTTCTTGCCAAAACTTTCTTCATTAGACTAGTAAACAGAGATTTAGAAAAGGCCTTGGATAAAAAGATGAGAAGGCCTCTCAATCTATTTTGAGTGTCTTTGGCCCCTTAAGACACTACCTAGCACAGACCAAAAATGCATCTTTCTTTCTTTCTTTTTTTGTTTTTTGAGAAAGCAGGATTTATTGAGAGGAGAGAGAAGCTCCCCACAGTGGGAGGGGATCCGAAGGGGCTGCCCAAAAAGGTATCTTTCATGTGTTTAGCTCAGCTCCACAATAGGTCTACTTTGGGTATTTTAAAAAAGGGTACCCACTTGCCTAGGTTTTTGTCTTAGGGTCCTGCTGGGGATGGTTGTTACCATACAGGTTTTAGTTATTTGGGGAATCCTAGTTTTAGATCCAGTACAATCTTAATAACATCTTATATTGAATTTATATTACCAATAGCAACTTTGTAATTTTTAAATTATTTATTTGGTTTTTAAAAATATTCTTAAAAGACCCTATTGTGATGGAAATCCCTGATCTTGTATGAATTTAGCTGCTCAGCTGGGCAGCATAACAATACAATCAGGGGTTGAATTGGAACATCAGTTTGAAGACTGGTAAATTGATACTTTCACAGGCCACTTCAAACATAGGATTTTCAAGACTAGTGCTGAAGAGGTTGTCATTTCCTCCTAGGTAATAGGAGCATAATGGTCCTATTGCCAGTGAGACCACAGAGCCTAGATTAAATGACTATCTACACCTTCAGCTAAGATGCTTCCCTTAGACAAGGATGAAACACTGATTCCTGATGCCTGCCGGGTGATATAGTAAAATCGGCGCTAGTGAGCATTTCAATCATTCAACATATTTTTATAAAGTGCTTATTGTTACATGTGCTGGGTGGACAAGACACAACGACTGCCCTCAGTGTTCTTACATTCTAGAGTTCAACTATACATGTATCTTTATTGGAAAAATTGAGTTGTCATGAGTGGCAGTTTGGCATCTGAACTGGAAGGAGGGGACACATCTACTCCACTTCTGCCACCAGTCAGCTGTGTGAGCAGAAATAAATAGCTTAAATTCTTCATGACTAAATTCCCTCATTTGTAAAAGAAAGGTGACAAGACTGATGAAACATTGGAATGATTCTTCTAAAACATCTCGAAGGCAAAACCAATTATTTTGAGGCTATTCCAGTTTGGTGTTTTCCAAAAATCCTGGAATAACTTAAGTGCTTAGTAAATATTAAATAAAAATAAGATTATCTTAATCCCCTTCTTCCTTTGCTCATAAGTCCAGAAGGAACTTTAAACAACTCAAAACTCTTATGTATCATGCTAGAAAAAAAAATCAAAACAAACCCTGAGAATAAGCATCACATAAAAAGAACTGCCCTTAATCCTAAAGTCTCTGAAACTCAAAACATGCAGGATGTGGTTAAGAGCAATGTGCAAATACAAAACTATAATCTCAAGATAAAAAATAATCATAAATGTGTGTTTGTCTTTCTCATCTGCCCATGTAAAATACTTTTGTTCTTAACAATGATAATTAAGCCAACATAACTCAGTAGCATTTACTTTTAAGACAAAACACCAACCCATCTACTTTCCTTTATGTCAGTTTTATATATCAAGTCATCCAAGTCCTTTCAGCCTACATGATTTACCATTTTGAATCACACTTATCAACATGGGAAACATTTTTGATAGATGTAGTGATAGATATAGTTAATCCCATACTTAATAAAGACCAGCACAACATACACGCCATCTAGTTCGTTACATATTTTTATTATGCATAACATTACCTTGAATGTAGATCATTCATATGTAAAATTTTTAATCCATTAATCTATTAAGAAATGCTTTTTATTAACAGTAACAAAGTTTACAGACTAATAGACTTTTTCAACTTTCCTGAGTTAAGCTGCTAAAAACAGTAAGACTATGCGTATGCGTTTTCACCAAAATTACCTCATTAGCAATTCACAACAATTTTGTCAGGCAGCTTTGTCATCTATAGAGTGGAGACAATGATAGTAATTAAGATTTTATAGGTTTCAGAGTCCCTGGCTTTTTCCTTCTTGGAACACTGACTATGTCTTAGATGAGTCTTATAGACTTCAAGGTCTCAGAAGCAAGACTGAGAATTTTGGTGTTACTTTAGTGTTGCTCTGCTAAGTGAAGCAGGGCCTTTAATTACCTTGAAAGACATTCAGGGGAATTTTTTTAGAAGGAAATTCCACCGAGAATACCTCTTAAAAACATTTATTCCCTTGAGAATTCTTATCAGAGAACGTGGTTTTAAGATGACTATAAATAATAATTTGTTTTGCATAAAATTTACCATTTTAAAGTGAATTATCTTCTATTTGTCCATTCTAACCACAATATAGAAAAGATATTGCTATCATGGCTTTTTTACAGTTGAGGAAAAGAGCAATGGCTGAGGTGACATGGCCAGCCCAGCTTGAGGCTGCTGGTGAGGGCTTCTGGAAGGGCGAGGCAAATCTCTCATTTCTGATTCCTTAAAATTGCCAGCCGGGCTCGGTGGCTCAGCCTGTAATCCCGTGCCTTTGGGAGGCTGAGGTGAGTGGATTGCCTGAGCCCGCGGGTTCAAGACCTGCCTGGGCAGCGAGACCTCATCTCTACAATAAATCAAAAAATCAGCCGGGCGTGGTAGTGCATGCCTGTAATTCCGGCTACTTGGAAGGCTGAGGCAGAAGGATCACTAGAACCCAGCAGGTCGAGGCTGCGGTGGCCGGGAGTGGCCACTACACTCCAGTCTGGGCGACACAGTGAGACTCCAACTCAAAAAAAAAAATTAAAAAATCAAAATAAAATTGCCATTCTGTCATACGCCTTTGTTTGCTCACAGCTTGCCTATGAATTCACCAGAACAAGAGGCAGTAATTCCTTTCTCGCGTATAATATGGGAAAAATACATGGTAAGCATTTTAAAGTACATTCTCTATTGTTCTAGACAATAACTGGTCATCTCAGTAAATACTTCTTGCTGAAGCTGATCATGTTCATGAGAATGAGGATGTGATACTGCTGAACACCAACAAATACATCATGATCACCCTCAATGGGAAGAACAGTATAATAAGCACAAAAGAAACACGCAGAAACATATTGTATATCATTTGCCACCCAGCAGTTCACAATTCACTTGGAAGAAAATGTTTATTGATATAAAAGACAGTGAACAAGTCAAGGCAGCTCATATACACCAAATGAACAATGTACCAAGTAAGTGAATAGTTTGTCTTTGGAAGAAGGACCAAAGTGACTCTGGGATGATTGGTCTAGGCTCATTGGAAAAGTAGAATATAAATGGGTTTTGATGAATTTATGGATTTGAAATATTAAAGTATTCACATACCTAAAAATCAGCAGATGAGAGCTGCTACTTTTCCCTAAGACTTTAGACAACACACTCAGTTTATAGGTTAAAAAAATAATGATGGAATTCAATGAACTATAAAAATGATTACAGGTAGAATATTTCGGATCTCAAATTGTAGCTTGTTTTTTTCCTTTTGATAGGTACTGGTAAAACCAGTCTCTCCATCTCAACTTGCTAATTTATAAAAACACGGACAATTTTTTATAATTCACTTCAAAAGAGATAATCTAACAAGTTACAAAGAAAAATATTTCTAAATAAATTATTATACATCGCTAATTTAAGAAAAAAATAACAATTTCAGTATAAAAACTACTGGTTAAAGACCTGGAATTATATTTAAAAGCATTATGCAACAATAAAATATTTGGAGGAGTGATGCTTTAGGTGAAAATCTTTTTTTAAGTGAGTGACCTAAGAAAATAAAGGTAGTTAATATTTTAAAAGGCCTGTTTTGTTTTCTAAGAATAATATGAAACGTTAGAACCTCCTAGATAATCAAAATTAGAATGTAGAACTAGAAAGATGCAAGTATGGTAAGCAAAATCACGGCCCCTCATGCCCTAGTCACTAGGATCTGTGACAGGTCACATTCCTTGGTAAATGGGGTTTGAAGATGTGCTTAAGGTTGAGGAACTTGAGATAGAGTGATTATCCTGTATTCCCAGTACTGGGGGAAAGATGCAAAGAATTGCACAGAAATTAGATCAGAAAATATAGTTTATTTAGAAAGTAGATTGGAAAGAGAGAGTGAAGGGGGATCTACCCTCCCCAGATTGGAGAGGGACGCAGAGCTTAAAGAGCAGCATGGCCAGGGCAAGTTCAAAAAGCAGCATGGTTGGGCGAGAGCTAACAAAACACGTGGTGGCAGCTGTTTGAAATTGAATGCTTTTTAAAACTTTCCTTTGATTAGGGCAGGTCATTAAGGTATTGGGTGGTCGTCCATTTTACATCATCATGAAGGGGCAGGTAAGTCTGTCACAGTGATGAATGGCAGGTAGATGGGTGGGTTAGTCATATAATTTGCCATAGTGATGGGGTCTGTTTGTGTCATGTAGGTCATGAGGGTTGATCACAATAGATTAGGTTTGCTTGTTTTTTTATGGCTATAAGACAAATAGTTGGAATAGAAAAGTGAATTAATACAAGACAAGTTTGGGAGGGGATTGTAAAACACCTATCAATAGCTACCTCTGGAAACCGGTTCTGCCCTTGGCTGGTGATGAGAGGACAAGCTAGGTAATTTGCTAAGAAACCATGACAGACATATGCAGTGTTAAAATGGCTACACTTTAGCTATGATTATTTCATTAAATTATCCCATTTTGGCACTTCATCCTTTCAGGCAGGTACATACCTATATGTAATCTCCTACTGCCCTCTTTTTTAAAAGTTCTTTTTATTTTTATAAAAATTTGAGCTCTGGCTAGGGTAAGAGACAAAGGCCCTACTGGCTCCCAGAAGTCTCTCTGCAACTCTTGTAAAGATACTTGTGATGGCATTTAGGCCCCATCTAAATAATCTGGGATAATCTCTTCATCTCAAGACCCTTCATATAATTATATCTACAAAAACTTTGCAATATAAGGTGATAAAATTTCCAAGCATTAAAACCTGATATCTTTTAGAAATACCATTTATCCCACTACAGCTGATTTCACCTACTCTGTCATATGCCACTGATTTGGAATGGTCTCTATCAGCTTCCATTTCTTACTCTGGGCCAGAAATGTATTCCCAGTTTCATTGAGTAAGTTGAAATAGAGTTGTCTTGTGTACTACCGTAGGAGTAATGTCAATGCTAAAGAGACCAAGTGCTAGTTCAAATCTACAAAGGAAGTATTTTCTTTCAATAGACTAAGCAGACTCTGGTAGACAGTTTTCTACACAGGGTAAGTTCTACTGTTTATACTTGCATTTAAAATTCTATCTTGTTTAAAATATATCTCTAATAATCAAGCATCCCTACAGGGGGTAGAATCAGAAGGAATTATAAAATAGAGATAAACATTCCCAAACATAATTTTAATCCATAATGTCATGTATTTTCTTATTAAGCTTATTAGAGCTGTCAACTAGTAGCAAAACTGTCATTATGTTTTGCTCCTTCTTCTTCCTCCTCTCTTTTCATGTAAGCACCTGCTTTACCCATTGTGTGATATGTACTAGACCCAGTACACGATCTTTCTCCACCCCTATGCATAGAAATGTCAATGACTCTATCAAGTAACACTGAAGTAGGTAGTGGAAAGGGAAAGATTAGTGTTGGGGGGGCGGCTATTGGGGGATCCTAGTTCCTTAAGAAGAAATTATTGATTTCAACTATCAATATTCAGTATGCTTTCAGGTTCAAAAACATGAATATGATGGTCTTCGTTACAACATTCTGAAATTAAAATGATAGTTTTACATAAAAGAGGTTTATGGGTTTGCAAGTTGTGCCTTCAAATAACTGAAATATTTGACCCACTTCTGGTTACTATATTCAGTAACTACTGCAAAATCTGTTTTGCATAATCACATGCTAATTGGGAAAAGGAAAAGATTGTTAAGTATATTGTCAAATATAATTACTTTAAACTTACAAAAGTAAAAATGTAATATGCTCTTCCACTTGAGAATCATTTATATTTAGACTTTTAAAGTTTTTTTTTAATAGATTCAGGGAGTATGTGTGCAGTTTGTTACATGATATATCACATAATGGTGAAATTTGGGCTTCTAATATACTAGCTACCCAAGTAGTGAGCATTGTACCCGATGGGTAATTTTTCAGCCCTCAACTCCTCTCACCCTCCTCCTTTTTGGAGTCCCCAGTGTCTGTTATTTCCCTCTTATGACCCCGTTTACCCACTGTTTAGCTCCCACTTACAAGTGAGAACATGGAGTATTTAACTTTCTGTTTCTGAGTTATTTCACTTAGGCTAATGGCTTCCAGTTCCATCCATGTTGCTGCAAAAGACATGAATTTATTCTTTTTATGGCTGCATAGTATTCCATGATGTATATATACCACATTTATCTAGTCATCCATGGATGGACACTTATGTTGACCGCATGACTTTGCTATTGTGGATAGTGCTGCAATAAACCTATGAGTACAGGTGTCTTTTTTGGTAAAACATTTTTTTTTCCTTTTGGTAGATACTGGGTAGTGGACTTCGTGGGTCAAATAATAACTCTTTTTTAGTTCTTTAAGATTTCTATACTGTTTTTCATAGAGTTTGTACTAATTTACATTTCCACCAACGATGTATAAACATTCCCTTTTCTCTGCATCCTCATCAACATCTGTTGTTTGTTGACTTTTTAATAATAGCTATCCTGATGGGTATCGCACTATGGTTTTAATTTGCATTTCTCTGCTGATTAGTGATGTTGAGCATCTTTTCCATATGTTTGTTGGCCACTTGTATGTCTTCTTTTGAGAAATTAGGCTCTTTTAACAAGGAGTTAGAAAGGCAGACCAAGTCAAAAATAAAAGAGAAACACTTGTAAGAGTTAGGAAATTTAAAAACTGGATATCTTGAAATAGTAACAAGTATCACAAATATCTTGAAACATTTGAAAAATAACATTTTCTTGCTTCCAGTGAAAATGTAAGTGATAATTTTTATTATTGGAATTTCTGTTTGATAAGGACACTGACTTAATCAATAATCCATTTACCACAACAGATATTTCTATAGTAGAAAATATTCTTTAAGTGGAAACTCAGATATCATGATACCAATTTCTGATGCTCTGAAAATTAATGAAAAATGATCTATTTAACATTCACTTAAACAGGTAAAAACTATAATAATCAACCTTAAACTTTTACATTTTAAAGTAAAGCTAAATTTTTAAAAATCATCACTGTTATGTTCATATTAAAGTGTAATACTTTTAAAAAATGATATAAATTTTTTTTGAGGACCAGTCACTATAGTCTTTATCACTATTTTCTGAACCAAATTATCAATGACATCATAATCAGCTAGTATATGTCTTGTTTTTCTTTCATTTACCCATGTGCCTTAAAGTCATTTTAGTCAACAAGTTTACTGTAGCATTTCATAGTGGACATATTTGCCATTGTGATGCAAAAGAAAATAGTTTAAAACAAGACTTAACTTTAGAAATCAAAATCTCCCTTGTGGTGTAATAATTGCCTCTGAACACTAGCACGTTTCACATCGCAGACCACAATGCTGATGTTAAACCCTGGAATTGTGCAGTATGTATCTTGTATCACTGTCATGACAGCTCTAACTAATAGACACTTGGAGGTCAGTGCCCCAGGAGACATAAACCCTGTGAGCATTAAACAATACATATTTTGGCTGGGCTCGGTGGCTCAGCCTGCAATCCCACACCTTGGGAGGCTGAGGTGAGTGGATTGCCTGAGCCTATGGGTTTGAGACCCGCCTGGGCAACTTAGTGAGACCTCATCTCTACAATAAATCAAAAAATTAGCTGGGTGTGGTAGTCCGTGCCTGTAGTTCCAGCTACTTGGAAGGCTGAGGCGGAAGGATCGCCGGAGCCCAGCAGGTCGAGGCTGTGGTGGCTGGGAGTGGCCACTGCACTCCAGTCTGGGCAACAGAGTGAGACTCCAACTCCAAAAAAAAAAAAAAGAAAAACAATACATATTTTGGAGCATCAGGGGAGTAAAAATCCAATCACATCATGTTCATTGTCCTGACACAGGAAAGCAAATCTGACATGTGTTTTCCATGGAAGCCTCATTTGGAAAGTGCTCCTATAAATGTGCCATGGCCTAGATTTGTTATGAATGGCATAGTAGAGTTCTGACATGCAGAATTGTTTGGGACACCATTAACGAGTACTAGTTCCTGATGATTCAAGGGTTCGTGTTCTCTCTTTCACATAAGAGTGACTAATTCAAGAATGATGAGAAATGAGTATTATATTTTTAAACACTTAACAAGAAGGAACAGGAATTTAGGGGAGGCTATAATGGTACATCCTCAACGGGTAGTATCAGTGGTACACATTTGCAATACTAGTATAGCTTTTATCAAAACAACTTTATATTCTGAATGTAGATAAATAAAATATGCTAATAGTTGCCAAAACTTATTCTACATAATTCACTTGGAAGCTAAAATGCAGTTTATGAGCCCCATTCCCAGAGATTATGATTTAGAAGAATGGAAATGGAACTGGAATTGGCATTTTGGTAAGCACTTTCAGATTCTGATGCCAGTAGTGCTGCCTACTATTTTGGGAAACATCACCATGAACTGTATGGTAGTATTTCAGGAGACAGGCATCTCTGAGAAGTTTAAGAAAACTACAGACACATCCTAGATGTGGTGAAGTTTAGACACGCACAGGTTTTAAAAAGTTTACTTGTGATTTTGACTTGCAGCTAGGCTGAGAAACATTACTAAATAGAATTGACTTCCATCTGATGCAATACATAATTTAGTTCATTGATTTATTTAAGTTAAGAGAGATAGTAAAGCTAAAATATTTAATCACAAAACTAATAAATTATACTAGAAGGGCCCCCCCAAAATCCAGAACTATCTTTTGGAGAGCAGGTTCCTTGTAGTGCAGGCTTCCCCCATTAAGCAAGTGTTCCAGGAAGCTGTCGCCATCAATGTACCAGTTAACACTGTTGGGAAAGACTGCTTCCAACTTCAGTGAATTTGGGGTAGGGGAGTCCTCTTAACGTGTTTGCCCATTTCATGGTGGGTGATTTATGAGTGCCCAGCTCACATTGCTCTGAGTTTTCAGCAGTTTTTCATAAAAAATGGCATGACCTTCAAGCCCCACCTTTCCTCTTCACCTGATATCACCCTGAATGACTTTGTTTGATTGTTTGTTTCCCTGGATGAAAAAAGTTCTCAAGGGAAACATTTTGCTGATGTGGAAGAGGTGAAATAAAATACAGCAGAAGCACTATATGGCATCAAAATTGACACTATAAGGCATCAAAATAAAATATGCTAATAGTTGCCAAAACTTATTCTTCGTAATTCACTTGGAAGTTAAAATGCAGTTTAAGAGCCCCATTCCCAGAGATTATGATTTAGAAGAATGGGAATGGACCTGGAATCGGTATTTTAGTAAGCACTTCCAGATTCCGATGCCAGCGGTGCTGCCTTCTACTTTGAGAAACATCGCCATGAACTGTATGGTGGTGTTTCAGGGGACAGGCATCTCTGAGAAGTTTAAGAAAATTACAGACACATGTTGCATACATACATGTGTTGAAATTTAGACACGCACAGGTTTTAAAAAGTTTACTTGTGATTTTGAGCAGTGGAAAAGGCGTCTCAATAGGTGTATTGCATCAAACAGAGAGTACTTTGAGGGTAGCTGACGTTTAAACTTGTAAGAATAAATACAAATACATATATGTATTCCTGCCTAAAACGCATACCTACCTCTCTTCATTTTCTTTACTTGGCTAACATCTGCTCATTCTGCATTTCTGGAAGATTATTCCTCCCCTTGACAAGGCTTAATTAAATACTTTTCTATGAATTTGCTTTCTATGCATTCTTATCATAATATGTATTAGGTTTTATTGTGATTATTTACCCATTTTAGTGCTTTTTGTGCGAGGATATGGGGATCTGGATGGTTTCACGTACATTGTTTGACAACTGGCCATTACATAACTTTTTAAAAGTTTTGTGATAATCTATAAAAATAAAATAAACGTACTCTGGAATAGCTGTATGACTTGGCATTTTAGTGCTTATATTTTTTATTTTTTCTTGTACAATACATATACTTAAAATTTACTATTTTAACCATTTTTAAATACACAGCTCAGGGGTATTGGGTACATTCATATTGTTGTGCAACCATCACCACCATCCATCTACAGAATATTTTTCATCTTGTAAAACTGAAACATTATGCCTATTAGAAAAAAAAAACCTCATGTTTCCCCCCCTCTCCCTAACCCCTGGCAGCCACCTTTCTACTTTCCATCTCTATAATTTTGACTACTCTAGTTACCTCATATATGTCAGCATATTTGTCTTTTTGTGACTACCTTATTTCACTTAGCATAATGTCCTTAAGGATCATCCATGTTGTAGCATATGTCAAAATTTTCTTCTTTTACAAGGCTAAGTAATATTCCATTACATGTGTACATCACATTTTACTTGTCCATTTGTGAATGAACACTTGGGCTGCATCTGTGTTTTAGCTGTTGTGAATAATTCTGCTATTAACAAGAATGTACAAATGTCCCTTCAATACCTGTACTTTAATTTTTTTGCCTCTATATTCGCAAGTGGAATTGCCCGATCATATTAGTTTATGTTTCAGCTTTTGAATTTCTTTTTGGTTTCTTTGTATATGTCTGTATTGACATATACATTTTGTACATGCGTCACTTTTATGACATTTTCCATGTCTTTCTTTAGTTCTTTGAGTACTTTAAGATAGCGAAGACTTTTAAGAAAGTCTTTGTCTAATATGTCTTCCATCTGGTCAATCTCTCTGGAGCAGTTTTGTTTTGCTGTTGTTGTTGTTGTTGCTGTTGTTGCTTACTTTTTCCTTTGCATAGGCCGTGCTTTTCTGTTTCTATGTATGCCCTGTGACTCTTTTGCTGAAACTGGATATTTAAATCTTATGATAAGCCGGGCTCGGTGGCTCAACCTGTAATCCCGCGCCTTTGGGAGGCTGAGGTGAGTGAATTGCCTGAGCCCGTGGGTTCGAGACTCGCCTGGGCAGCGAGACCTCATCTCTACAATAAATCAAAAAATCAGCCGGGTGTGGTAGCGCACGCCTGTAGTTCCAGCCACTTGGAAGGCTGAAGCGGAAGGATCGCCGGAGCCCAGCAGGTCGAGGCTGCGGTGGCCGGGAGTGGCCACTGCACTCCAGTCTGGGTGACGGAGTGAGACTCCAACTCAAAAACAAACAAACAAACAAACAAACAAAAAAACAAATCTTATGATGTAGTAAAACTGGAAATGAGATTCTTCCTCTTCCCCAGAATTTTTTAAGTTTTTGTTTTTATTTTGTCTTGTGCCCCCTCACCTTTATTTTTTCTTTTAGTATGTCTTTATGATAATGACCAATCTGACATGCAGACTTATGGTTTTCTCATGTCTTTTCTGCATCTGCACTTTTTCCTGGTTATGCACAGTGACTTTCTAATCTTCTTCAAATATGAAGTTGCTTTTGAATAACCTAGTTTCTAATGCTTGGCTCCAAAAGGGGAAACAGGAACATGAAGAGGGAGGAGAAGGCCCTGCCCTGTAAGTCCCTAGAAGTTTCTTCAATCTGAGGGGGAGGGTCTTGCCCAATGCAGGGTAGGGTTGTATGCAACAATGGTTTCCTGCCTCTGAGTCTGTATTTCCATGATCAGAAGTAGCAGTCAGTGATCACAGCACAGATCCTCAATACTTGTAGAACAGTATTCTTTTTACCCACTTTTGCTCCTGCAAACTGTGTACAAGTTGCTCCATGAATACATGCATGGCTACCTGAAGTGGTAGCCTGAGCTAAGAGCTGAAATTTACTAAAATTAGCTACAACTTCCTGGCAAGACATCTTTTGAAAGCTGCAAGACTTCAACAGACTACAAAGTTCCAGGACAGTAATATCAAACCAATTCTGCCAGTGCAACCTCTGACTGGGTTGGGAAAGAGGTTCCTGGTGCTTCCTCCTCCCCAGTCTCTGAGAGTCCTCTTAGTGCCTCTATTTGCATTAGTGTTTGTAATGTGCCCCCAAATGAATATCAAATGAAACACAATGTGTTGTATCAATAAAAGTTTCATGAAAATAAAAATAAAAGTGGTTTTCCTCCTAACATTTTATTATGAAAATTTATAATCATGAATGTTTAAAAAATTATAATCTAACCCAGTAATTTTGCTACTAAGAAATCAATATATATATACATAAAAAGATACCTGTACTCATATGTTCACTGCAGCACTATTCATAGTAGCAAAACCATGGAACCAATTTCAGTGCCCACCAACAATTGACTGGATGAAGAAAACGTGGTATATCTCTACCATGGAATACTACTATACAGCCATAAAAAAAGAATGAAATTATGTTATCTGAAGCAACACAGATGGAAGTGGAGAGCATCATTTCTAAGTGAATTGACTCAGAAGCAGAAAACCAAACATCACATGCTTTCACTCATACGTGGGAGTTAAGTGGTCACAGAGATGAAAATAACAGACACTGGAGACACCAATAACAGGAGAGATGAGAAGATGGATTAGGGATTAGAAATGACATACGAGGCACAATGTTCACTCCATCTGGGAAGTGGGCCACCTAAAACTCAATCCCCACTACTACACATACTAAACATACATGTTTACTCCTTACATCTAAAATAAATTTTAAAAAAGTGAACTCCCACACATCTATTACCTAGATTCTATCATTAACATTTTTGTAAGAGGCTCTATTCAAATACTAATTCTATAAGTTCTTAGCTGGGTAACTTTGGGCAAGTTACTTGACCACTCTGAACCTTACTTTTCTTATCTAGAATGGGGGTAATAAGTGTAGTTAATTCATGCATTGCTGAAACAGTTACATAGTATTATTTATGCTATGTACTTAGCCCAGCATCAGGCACAAAATAGATATTCAGTCAATGTAAGCTATAGTAATTAGCATTTGTTGAATGAATGAATGAAAGTATATGAAGTTCCTGAAGATGTTCCTAAAAGAATCCTAATATCTATAGTTCAGCTACTGGATGAAAGACAGTGGTGTCTTTATTTAAGGTCAAGTCTATGGAAGAATATGTACACAAACATTTGCTCTTCATAGCTGAACAGATGCACCTACATAAGAATCATACCAGCCCAGTTGTTTACTGTTCTTTACATGCAATGAAAGAAGGTCTCCAGGTTGCCCCTTGAATTTCTTCCATAATAGCAATAAAAATACAATATGGAAGAAATGCATGAATTCTGAGTTATCAGTATATAGTATGATGACTTGCCCTGAGTTTAAATTGTCTGTTGGAGCAAAGGGGGAGGCAGGTGAAGGGCCCAGCTAGGGTGTGGCAGGAAATGGAAGCGCCCTGGAACAATCATGCCAACATGTACTGAGTCCCTAGTTAGTTGCTCTCTCCAGATTCCATCCCTGTCCCTGAGGAGACTAAGGACATGTGTTGAGGTAAGGACAAGGGAGGGGTGCTAAGTAGGACCAGGTGAGACTCTTCAAGGCAAACTGACATCTCTCCAGCCTCAGGTCTGCTCACTTCCCACAGCTTTATTGCTGCTTAAGCTGCAGCTGGTCTGTTTTCTCTTGCCCAAGAATAGTATGGACTATTCCTAAAACTTTATGTGATTTTAAAAACCATCCTAAAGATGCACTTTGCTAACAAGAAAAAGAATGAGACAAAAAAAGATTTCAGCATGCTAGAATCTCTAAACCATAACTTTAGAGGTAGTACAGTGTGGGCCAATGATTTGTTTTTTCTTACAGAAGAATACCGCTTTATTGACAAATTGGGCTACATGGTATTCTAGAAAGAGCATACTGTATAAGAGGATGGAATCCAGTTTTCCTGCTAGCTCTGTCTCTGTCTTTTGTGACCCTTGGTTATTTCATGGTACATCTTTAGGTTCAGCATTTTTCTGCACTTATGCTCTTTTGCAGATCTTACTTGGTTCAAAAATATTATGATAAGTAAATTGAATAGTAGGTCTTTGAAGTTGCCTAGCTATAAAAATCAGCTTTCCTTTATTTCTCCCATGATGAATAGGAATTTGTGAAAAGCATCGAATATACTGAGTATTTGAAATACTGAGCAGCTTTCTTAAAGTTGTTAATTATTGTATTAAAACATTTAAAATAAGTTATTTTCATAACATGGTGAATGTTATTATTATGCCCCCATTGATCCATTACTAACTTAAATCATATTTTCTGAATTACATAGAAAAATATTCCAAACTTGAATTCATGGAATAAAAAAAGACCTTTGTTGTCAATTCCAAGAAATCCAGTTCTGAAAAGTTTTCAAATGTCAGTGAAGGCTTTTCAGGTTACTTGAATGCACCTGCTTGATCAGACCTTCAACAAAGTGTTTTCATTGGCAAATGCGTAATTTGTGAATAAATAAGAAGTTGGTTCCTGAGAAACTGGAATAATAAGCTCGATGCACTCAAGTCCTTGTGTGTACTTTCTATCATACTTTAGAAGATTACTCAGCAAGACACAGGGGATGGCCACGTACAGAGTGGTCTTTTCACACGTCGTCACTGCTCCAGTGGCTCTTTCCCATGAGCTCTCCTGGCAGTGCTGTGGCCTTCAGCAGGGGCCTGGGTCAACTACTTTCTGGGATGTGGGTGTGTGTGTGTGTGTGTGTGTGTGTGTGCATGCGTGCGATGAGCCAATGGGTGGTCACCCAGCCACCCCTAGTCAAAACGCAAGCCCCTCGGGTGAACAATCCCACACTGTGAGCGTCTGCAGGTGTCTCGGGGTGTCAGCCGGCCTCTGTTTATTATTCGTGTGCTGCGTCCAGGGAGGCCCAGCTGGCCATCAGTAACAACTCTCTGCAAATGGGTCAGGAAATGAAAATAAAGCCTGTGAAGCAGGAACTTGCAGGGCCTGGGGTTTTGCTGGCAAACCCGCCCCAGTTCCTCCTGAGGTGCGACTTTCAAATTGCTACTTGTTTGACTTGGGTGAGACTTCACATGGCTAGACTGGGTGAGATTTGTGCAAGGGGTGGGGGGGAGGGTACCGCTGGAAGCAGGTGTGCTCTTTTTTAATTTTCTCTTTTACCAGAAGAGCACATCTTCTGCTCAGTTCTGAAGCATTTCTCTTCTTCAGAAGTTTGTTTGTATAATTTGTTTTTCAAAAATGGGGTGGGGGGGGAATAGTCACTATTACAGAACTTAGGCATCCATCACACAATTTTAAACTATTTTGTTTTTCGAGCCTTTTAACCATACTTGAATAAAAAGAATCACCTTTCAAAATTTGAAACCTTTTTTTCTCCTCACCTTACATTTTCAGTGACCTATGAATGAGACTGAAGCTTCTTTATCAAGATTGCTCTGTGATGAATTTCTAAACTATAATACACAGGAAAGGTATTGATTTATTTAGTACTCATTCATAGTAAAGTGTATGCCAAGTTTAACATCTTAATAACAATATTAAAAAACAATTTCTCCTGAAGGAATTGCTAATTTATAGAAGCTACTTAGCACAATTGTTTTATGATAAATCAGTTCTGTGACTATCTGCCATCTTGCCCGACAAATGCTCTAATGATATTCTGGACCCTGTTTGCAACACATGAAAGGGTCTGTTAAAAGTGTTTCAGAATTGCAAGTCTGGAACGCTTTCAACTGGTTCTCAGTGGTTAAACAATTTCTCTCTGCATAGTGACCTCTATTTTTCAAAATGACAGCTTATACCACTTGAGAAGTTGCTATTTATTATATTCTTAAATGCTATAATTGGTCATAAAACATCTTCATTTGTTTATTTATTAGCTTCCTCCGTAAGTCTTCTTTGAGCCACTAATGTGTGCTGGACACTGTGGCAGACCAGGCAGCGGGACACACAGTGATGCTGCTCTTTTGTCCCATCTGCTCACCTGCCACACTGACCTGTGGCAACCAGAGAAAGCCTTTCAAAACCCCAGTCAGAATCCAGGGGTCCTATGCTTAAAACTACTGCAGTCCCCTCGGAGGCCCTAAGACCCACCTGGCTCCCCCCGCCCCACACCACGTGCTGTCCATCCCTGCCCCAGCTGCCCCGGCAACACCGGTCCTACGGTTCTTCAGACACACTGAGCACCTGCCCCAGCCTCCAGCTCTACACACTGTAGCTGTGCGTTTCTCTGTGTATCCATCCTTCCTCTACTCCCTGTCTGGTTTTGTCCTCAGTCATCTCATCTCTCCTTTACTATTTTCCTGTGGGTAGAGTTTGCATTGTTTTGTTTTTGTCTCTTGTATCCCCTGTGTCTGAAACAGTCTTTTAGGTAGTAGAAATTTAATAAGTATTTGTTGAGTGAATGAATAAATCAATTGCATAAAGACCTGGTCTTTAGTCAAATTAGCAAGAGAGTAATGTGAATAAATTATCAAAATAATCTTCATGAATAACTGTACTATTGTGGTACAAGATGCTATAGTCCTCATATACTTGTCTACATTTCTTTAAAAGTCAGTGTACCTGCCAGGAGAGGGGGGCTGGGATTGGCAGTTGAGGGAAACTGCCAGGGGAGGAAGGGGCACATCTCATCAACAAGGGTACCTGTATCATGAACATTTGTATACCTAACCCTGAATTGTACCCCGCATCTTTAAAAATAAAGTCAGTACCAATATGCAAATTCACATGGTATTAAAGATATGTTTAGAAGTCAAGGAGAGACAATATTTTTTTCATGCGATCTTATATTAGCTTTTTTGGATTTTTTGTTGTTGTTTTCATGCTGTGATATAGCCACTTTCATCTGTAATTCTCTTATTACTTCACAGGTTCTCTGGAGACCAAAAATGATATTAAAAGGAACAGAAAGGAAGAAAGAAAGAAAGAAAGAAAGAAAGAAAGAAAGAAAGAAAGAAAGAAAGAAAGAAAGAAAGAAAGAAAGGGAAGGGAGGGGAGGGGAGGGGAAGGAGGAAGAGCTCTTAGTTTTCAAGTATTCAACTGGTTCTCAAGGACTTCAGCTGAAAATCTGGAGTAAATGTATGAAAACTGCTCTGGAGACTTTGCCATAAGAATGGAGACTTTGAAACCCATCTCAAAAAGGGCAGGAACAAGATATTGACAACACTGTTGTATTTGCTTTTGTCCGTTTCATATTAAGACTCACACAGTACTAACTGATGCAAAAAGCATTTTGGATTTTATGAATTGACCTGTTCTCCCACAGATCTTTTCAGTTTAGAAAAATAAAAAAAAAAAAACATACTAAAAATCAGTGTTCCTAGAGATCATCATTGTAGACTAAAAATGAATATTTCCATTGATCCCCTCCTTATTTACTCTGTATATATTTATTTGTTTTAGATTTGATGGGTACACATGCATGTCCATTACATAGACATATTGTGTAGTAGTGGGGATTGAACCTCAGGTGGCCCATTCCCCAGACAGTGAACACTGTGCCCGGTAGGTAAAGTTTCTGAATCCTAACCCTCTCCGTCTCCATCCTTATTTGTGTCTCCAGTGTCTTAATAAGTCATCCAATTTCTTCCTCCACATCACTGTGCTATATTTTTCCCTCTTGTCTAGACATCAAGTTAATTTTTTCAACTTAACTGGCTTATTTGACTTGATAACTGACTTACTTCCTGTGGACATGGTTAGATCATTTGTATCATTTTTGTCTTGATTCTCTCGAGTATCCAAAACCTACCAGTTGATTTGCTCTCTTTTTTCAACTAACACTCTTAACTCTCCTAACCAGAAGTCCTAGGTCACCTGACTAGGCCTGGCCTTTGGTGTTGAGTACTTTTATACAGAGGTCATTCTAGAAACCTCCAGTGACTCTGTTGAAGCCTGTAGAAACAGCTTGTTTTTGCTGAGTTCTCTGTTGCTTCTGATCAAGTCTACTACCTCTGCTTGAAGTTTTCATAAATCTTACATAGCTGCTTCTTCTAGCTGAGGATTGATTGTTCAAATGTTATCGCTGTTAGGCTCCCCTGGTACACATTAAATCAATTTCATATAATGATTTCCTAATATACTCAAATCAGAGAAAGCCACATTTCTCCAGTTCTCTTTCCATGACATATGTCCATCAGTTCTTCCAAAGAGTCACTTGTCTCATTTTGAGTTTTATGTGCACACTAGTCTTGTCTTTTCCCTCACAGAAGTCTGTGAGGGAGGCACTCTCAGCTTACCTCCCTTCAACGTGCCTCAGTGATTTAGGCATTTCTGATTCTATTCATGCTTAAGAATTCTGTTTGGAGAACTCTGAAATCGTTTTGAGGTAAACAGTATGTTTCTATAGCCCTAGGTAACATTTCAACATGACAACTTACTATTTTTAGTGCTTATGGCAAATTGTTATCAGAGTGTTCCAAATCTCTGTTTTGATATTGCTGTTTGATCTGCTTTTTCCAATATCAACAAATTGTTATACATCTAGGTTTCTTTTTTGGGTGGAAGAGTTAAGGGGATTTCATGATTCCTTATATTCTCTTGAAGAATATAATGGTGGTTTATGGTGGTTTAAAAGAATTCTTTTAATGGTGGTTTAAAAGAATGGTAAATCATGAGTGACTAAGTAAAAAAAGATTATAAAGCTTTACTAACTTCACTGTTCTAGTAACAGCAAAGATGTAGTCAGATAGAGCACCAGAGCCAAAGTATAATAGACCAAAATTTGTATAAAATAATTTCATATACAAAGAAGGAATGTTTTAAAGAAAAGGTGAGAGGACAGTATATTCACTAAAAGATCTTGGAAAAAATTGACAAACTATTTGGAATAATAATAATAAAAAAAACCCAAAGTAATGACTTTCTAAAAATGGAAATAGATTACATATAGATTCACAATAGCTAAAATATAAAATAAAAATTATAAAACCACCTGAGGAAAAAAAATGGCATTAGAAGAAACTTGCAATGGTGATAAACCTACTGAGCATGCCCCCAAATCCATACAAATTATACCCAAGTTCCCAACCCTAGTGCAAATCCTATGATGAAAACTTTGTTAAAAAGTTGGACTACACGTTTCTAGCCTTTTACCTATGCATGCATGTTTATTCATATGTACATATACATGACGTTTAAGCATCATTGTGACCATACTTTACATATTATTCTGTCACTTGTCTTTTTCACTTTTATGTTTGACTTGGAGAGCATTCCAGGACTTCACAGTATGCATATAACAAATTGATGAATATAGTATTATTTTATAGATACATTTAATTAATTCATGTTTATTGTGGTTGGTAATATGTTTGTTACCTTGTATTTCCTGTCATTTAGTTAATTTTAAACTAATGCCTCATCACTTAATGCCACTTGATTCCAAGCCTAGGTACGTTCTAGTTTCACTGTTGTTTACTGTATTCAGTGTCTTCCTTTCTCTTAAATTTACTTCATATTGTTGGTGTACAATCTTCTTCTTATAGTAAGTGGAAGTAATGTAAGTAAATGAAAGGTCTGTAGTTAATGACTTTCTGAGACTTGACTCTGAAAATGGTTTCTTTTGCCTCACTCATGATTGCTAGCTTGGATGAGTTAGAATTCCAGGGTCAAAATTGTTCTTAGAACATGGAAGGTAGTTCCCCATTATCTTCTGATATCCAATGCTGCTACTGAGAAGTCTGTTAGAAATTTCATGATTTTCTAAAATTTATCACCTACTTTTTAAGTATAGATGGTTTTAGAATTTTCTCTTTGTCTTGGAGAGAAAGAGGAAGCTGAGTATTTATATTTTCCGCCTTTCCATCTAGGAAATTTACTTTCTTCTGTTTCTTGATTTTCCTGCCTTTTCTTAGTCCTATCCTCTAAAACGCTTATTGGACAAATAGTAGTACTTACAGATTTATCTTTTATGGTTTTTTTTTCATGTTTTCCATTTCCATGTCTTCTTTGTGCTACATTTTAGCGATTAGTTTGATCCTCCAACTTATTAATTCAATCTTCAATTGCATCAAGTTTGCTATTGAACCTCTGTGTATTTGAATTTGTATCGTTTAGATGGCCACATATATTAATTCAGGTGCACTCTGTCTAGTTTAAGCAAAATAATATTAACAGCAATTTTAATAATAATAGTGATAGATGCAACTACGTGTTCACAAAGTCATCTGAATACCAGAAGGAGCAGACTGTCATTGGGGAGCCTAGGAACAACTCCAAGGATAACACGATGAAACTGGCCAGGCAGGGGCATTTGCTTCTGCCACTATAGGGAATCTGTCACTACGACCTCTGGCTCCGGGTCCAAATGCCTCAGCCTCAGTCCAGGGGTCAGTTGTCATTATCTTTTCTGCAAGACCATGCAGCCTTTGCCCTGACATGTACGAGTAAACAGGGATATGCTTTGCCTCTGAACGACCGTGAAACGAGTGAACAGACCCGTGGGCCTCTGCTAGAGTGAACTCTCCAAAGCCGGATGCCTCCTGAATTGTACTCATCGGCAGACACAACAGAATCAGCCCAAGGGCGGCTTCCACTCAGCATGCTGGGCTCTGCCTACCAGATCTCACCCTCTATGTCTCCATTGAAGAGACCAGTGAGGTCTTACACACATTCAAGTGGTAGAGGAGTTTGAGAAACAAACTTTCCATTCTTGAGTGTGCATAACATGTGCCATGAAGGACCTGGGATGGAGTTGAGGGAGAGAGAGGAAACCACAGCATTTGCCACATCATGTTTTTACTTTTGCAGATTTCTACTTCCTTTTCACAGCAGCCTAATTTTGTTTTATAGATGCAATATCTTCTTTGTTTAAGTATATTAAATGGCAATTTTACAGTTTTTCTCTGTTTCTGCCATTACATTTTTTGGTTGCTTAATCTTCTGTTTGTTGAATTGGCTACTTCTCTTTGGCTATTGGTTTTCACCAAATGTTTACCAAGTTTGATTTATTTATTCCTCTTTGGACTTGATCTCTCCAGTTTGCCTTTGGTAAATGCAGGGGCTGATTGGATTGGCTAACCTCTTGTTACTGCTCTGTGTGTGTATGTGTGGTGTGTGTGTGTGTGTGTGTGTAATGCACACACATTGGAGATTTACAGATGGCCTCTCTTCAGGATTCTACCTCCTTTTGGGCACAACCTTTTTAGCTGGGACAGAATTTTTAATGCAGACTTTGTCCAGGGAGCAAATTTTGTTCCTTAATTCTTTTTCTCCCTTGACAGTCCTTATAGAGATAAGAGGTCACCTTAGGCTTTACTGTGCTTAATTTTCTACTGTCAATATTCACATGGGAGTTCATCTCAGCCAAACTATTTAATTTGTTAAAAAAAGGAAACAAGGAAATCAAAATTTTTTAACCTTTATTTTAAATTAATGGCTAAAGCAAGTAAAAATAACTAATTTTTCTGAATACTCTAAGGAAGTACTTTAAATCATATACTCAGAGCACAAATTAGTCAGAGACATTAAAATTACTCCCAAATTACAAAGAGTCTTAGAAAAAAGAATCATACGAACACAAAACTCACTGGGGAGTTGATTTCTTGCATATTTTTTTGTATGGAATGTGTGCTTTGGCTCAAGTATCCCTCTTTCATTGAAACTATCTAAATGCCTTCAAATTCCACTATAAACATGGAAACATGCCTCTCTGATGGATTTGCTAATGACACGATGACACTCATGTCCATCTGTGTCAGTACCAAGTGCCAGCATCAAGTACACTTCCAGAGCATGAAAATAGACACGTGCTTCTAACACTTTGTGGGCTGCTGAACAACACGGGTGAATGTCTCAACAAACATTTAAAAAGGAAAGAACATAATTAGCTCACTCGTTTAAAGGGAAGTGATGAAGTGTAACAGAGTTAACCTACTCAAACACACTTTCCAACATTTTAAGAAGTAGTTTCTACTTAGAGTTTTGGGAAAGAGCAATGACAGCAGACATAAAAAGAAAAATTATTGGGTTAAATAAAATTTTCCAGTCCTTTTGAATTAGCTGACATATAAGCAATCATAGCAGGTTAGAATATGTAGGTAGGCTAAGGCACACTAACTTTTTGAAACACAGTTTATTAGTTAGAAAAGAAAAAGAAATCAAATACAACTTATCTTTGTTTACTAATAATAATAAACTCTGAAAATGATCTAATTGATTTCACAATAAGCTAAGTATTTTTCAAATACCCCTTCAAAATCTTGACATTTAAATTACCTCCAGTTTTCTAATCTTCTGAATTCTATGTTAATTAAATCAAAGTTTTCACTTGTGAAAGCTTTGGTCTAACTTGGTACAAATATGGTCGATGAGCCATTCATTTTATTCACAAGCCCAGAAGCTGACTATTTGGACAAGTTGCCTACCTTCAATAATTACAATGGGATCAACAGAAACAAAGTCCTTTCTATAAGTACATAAGGAGAATTACTTTACCACATTGCTTAATTTTATTATAGATATTGGGATACAAGTGAGGATTAACTATATAATTAGGCTGCATGCAGGTGAAGTTTGGGCTTCCAACTGGTCCTCATCTCCCTGGTTGTGGGCCTAGTATCCTTTGTATTGTCATGTGCTCTCTTCCCTCCTCCCTCCTCCCTCCTCCCTCCTCTAGTGACTGGTGATCTCTCCCTTGTGTTCATGTGATTATTGTTCAGGACCCATTTATGAGTGAGAACATGTAGTATTCAGTTCTTTGTTTCTATGATAGATCACTTAGTATGATGGTCTCCAACTCCATTTAATTTGTCCATGATTTTTTTCTTATTTATGACTGTATAACACTGCATCATGTATATGTACCACACTTTCTTTATCTAGTCCACTTTCGATGGGTAGTACAGCTAGTTCCATGTTTTTGCTATTACAAATAGTGTAGCAATAAGTATGCATGTGCAGGTGTCCTTTTTACAGATGATTTATGTTCTTCTGGGTATATTCCCAGGAAAGGATTTGCTGGATCATATGGAAGATCAATTTTTAGTTTTTTTGAAATTGCCATACTGCTTTCCATAGAGGTTGAACTAGTTTGCACTTGCATCAGCAGTGTAGAAGTGTTCTCTTTTCTCTGTTGGGAGCCAACATCTATAGCTACATGGCTGAGGCCTGTAAAGGCCCATCTGGAAGATCGCCTCTGACACAGGATATCAGTTATACCTATAATATTGGCGTGTGATTAGTGACCAGTGTGCATACATGGCAGTAAAACTTATAAGTAAAATCTCTATACACCTGATGGGAAGTTGCACAGCAGAATTATATAACCTTGTCCCTTCTAAGTTGTATTTCTTTCTAGATATTTTCAAACTTCTATTTCCTGGTAGACTGGTGAGTCAGCTCTTGTTCCCGAAAGCCGTTTCCCCTAGAGCTAGGATTAGAAACTAAATTACCATAATAGTTATATCAACCTGCCCCTAGCCAGGCAGAACGATTTCTTTTGTTTCGTTACATACCGAAACTCTGTTTGCTTCAGCCCGAACCCATCAACATGGCGGCCATGCATTTCCTTGCTTTTGTTTTCGTTACATACCGAAACTCTGTTTGCTGTTTGCTTCAGCCCGAGGCCATGGCAGCCATGCATTTCCTTATTCAAGAGTGTGACAGCTACTATTTGATTTCTAGAGAAGACTTGTTAGAATAAAATATATACATATACACTTATAGTTACATTTTAGAGTATATTTGAGTAAATTTATGCTTGCTGTTTTGTTTCCTTTGGCTACATTATTCAAATATAATAGTTACTATACAATTTATAAAAAAATTAATGATAAGGTATTAGCTTAATAGGATATAACATAGTATTAAAGGTCAATCATTAGAAAAATTAAAGTTTAGACAGAGGAAATTAATTTAAGTCATGGTAAGGTTTTATAATTTAAGAATAAGTTTTAATTGTTATAGAATTACAGGACACTATGGTGAATCATAATAGATTAATAGAATAACTGAGTCATTTAAGTAAACTTATAGATTATAGTATAGTGTTAAGTTGATAATATTAACCGTTGAAAATATTAGGAGTCAGTAAACTTGGATTTAACTTAGAAAAGTTTTTGTATTAATCAGGGTTTGGAACAAAGATATAATGTGAATGATTTATTGAACATTATGGAAAACACTTTGAACAATCTGTATTGAAATTGTACACCTGTGAATTTAATGTAAGTTTTGTGAAGCATGTCATGCATCATGGAATTGTAATTGTTTGCTTGGAACTTGCAAGTCTCGTGATGGTCTTGTGATGCGTAATTTGCATAAAATTTGTACGCCCCCAACAAGTGATTATCATACTGATGGAGGGTATAGAAAAAGGTATATAAGTTGGAAGGAGTCCGAATAAAATTTGGCTTCAGTCCTGATCAGACTGTTCCCAGAAGAACTGCCTCTGAGTGGTCTCTTCTCTCCGTCTTGATTCACCGTTGCAGTCCTAACCCAACCTTGGTCGGGGCTGGCACCCGACATTTCTCTGCACCCACTCTCGCATCTGTTGTCTTTTGAACTTTGTTTGGTATTGTATGTATATAAAACTCTCCTTGATTTTTATAAACATTCTTTAAAGAATTTAATATAGTTTTAATAATAAAGTTCTAAACTCTAGAAAATTTCCTTGTTCTGGTAATTTGCCTTTCATAATCCTAGTTGTTGAGTGATAGAATATTTCTTCTGAATTTACTGTGCCAAAGGTCCAAAGTAACTTTTCTCATATATCTAATGAAATTCTAAATTTTTTGCTTTTTTTGAGTTGGAGTCTCACTCTGTCACCCAGACTACAGGGCAGTGGCCGCTCCTGGCCGCTGCAGCCTTGACCTGCTGGGCTCCGGCAATCGTTCCGCCTCAGCCTTCCAAGTAGCTGGAACTACAGGTGCGCGCTACTACGCCCGGCTAATTTTTTGGCTTGTTGTAGAGATGAGGTCTTGCCAAACTGGCCAGACGTGTCTCTAACCCGTGAGTTCAGGCAATCCACTCACCTCAGCCTCCCAAATCGCTGGGATTGCAGGCTGAACCACCGAGCCCAGCTGACATTTTAAATTTTGATAATATATTTTTTGTGCTAATAAGTGTATTTTCATTAAGTATATTGAATTTTACATGCACATCCACATTTATGCATTCAGGCAGAAAAATAATTTCGTATGTCTGCTGGACACTATACCTTAATATGTGAAGACAGAGTTTCAAATTCTTCTTTATCACAAAATGTTCATTAAAATATTTTCAAGCCGGGCTCGGTGGCTCAGCCTGTAATCCCGTGCCTTTGGGAGGCTGAGGTGAGTGGATTGCCTGAGCCCACGGGTTTGAGACCCGCCTGGGGAGGCGAGACCTCATCTCTACAATAACTCAAAAATTAGCTGGGCGTGGTAGCGCGCACCTGTAATTCCAGCTACTCGGAAGGCTGAGGCGGAAGGATTGCCGGAGCCCAGCAGGCAAGGCTGTGGTGACCGTGAGTGACCACTGCACTCCAGTCTGGGTGACAGAGTGAGACTCCAACTCAAAAAAAAAAAAAAAAAAAAAAAAAAAAAAAATATATATATATATATATCCAAGTTTTCAAGCAGCACTTGTTTTTCCTTTGAATTTAAGATTTTCTGAAGATTGATTAATAGAACACTGTAATTCACTTCATGTGAAATTTCAGTAATCTATTACAGAAATACCCATAGACTTCAATGAATATGCCCGGAAATATTAGTGTTGCCATTATACTCAATTGTGAAATATAAGACCAGCATGCATTGTAATAAGTAATATAGCAATACCAACCATATTCTAGTCAGGTCTTGGGATAAAAAAAATATGAAAACCATTTATGTAACTTATGTATTTCTTTGTGGCCTTTCCATTTTTAATAGGGATGTTCTACTTTCCCTAAGTAAGTTTTGTCAGTTTGAAAACAATGTTACTATTAAAGCTATTTCAACCTCATTGGTTGTCTGCACTATCCTGCAATCCATATTAGTTCCTAACGTTCAAAAGGTTTTCAAGCCCTCGTTAGTTCCTTGGACATAGTAAATGGTTCAATTTTTTACTTAGTAACAAAAAATAGAATAAACAATAGCTACTTTTCATAACAGCCTTTAGTGCTTCTACCACTATTTAAAGACTTCTTTCTGTTAAGTGTCTTCTCATATGGGAAGTTTGTCTTATTCAACCCCAGGATGCAGGAAGGGACTTTTTTCTTTTTCTCTTTTTTAGAAAGCAGGATTTGTAAGCGAACAGAAAAGCTCCCAAAGTGGCAGAGGACCCGAAGGGCTTGCCCAGGAGGGGACTCTTATGTGTAATGTTAGCTCTCTGCACACAGACGTCTAACTAGTACTTTTCACCTTGTTCTTTAATAGGGCCAGTGTGTCCGTCCATACCTGCAGTCTCATGGGAGGCAAGGACTGTTTTCAGATAAACTCCAGCACATGAGAGATGATCAAAATCCAAGAAGATTGGAAGATAGTTTATTCCAACTGACCAGCTTATCTTCCTGGGTGCAAATCATAGACACATACTATTTGCCAACTTAATTTGTGGACTTTTAGAATATGTGAAGCCATCACTCTTTGTCTCATGAAAAAGAAACTTCCCTTCCCACTGTTGAAATGATGTGACTGCTATCACGATCTTCTTTCAAATGATCATTTTTGTTTTTTAGCTTGTTTTTTTTTGAAACCTTTCCTAAAACTTGTATCTCTTTATATATTACATTTTATGTCCTAATACTTCTCCTCATATTTTCATTTTACTCCAGATTTCTTCAGTTCTCTCTTATATTAAGGCTTTGACATCCATCACAGCAGTCTCTCCAGCAGTGTAGCTTCTCGCTCCCTGCTCTCTGAACACTAAGCAGACCCAGCTGACTCAGAACTGGTCACTCACCTCCCTGAGCGATCATATGTTTGTGAATCAGTCAGCTGTGGTAAAGGGGACAGTGTGTAGCTGTAAAATGGAGTCAAACTCACCAGGTCATAGAAGAGATCAAGCCCACGGCCTTGGCCTTGGTCCTTGAAACACTAATTATTAGCAACTCCTTGAAACAGTCACAGTATAACCATCATATTAACTGGATGGCAAATTCAGGGTACATTTTTTTAGTCAGGCAAACATTTTCATCTAATGAAATAATATGACAAGCAAATGATTACCATAGATGGTCACAATTTGCATAACTAAATCATGTCTTAAAGAATAGTGACACCATAATGACCACAGATTAACTGTGTGGATATATTTTGGAAAAATTGTATTTTTTCAACGAATATTATATACACATGCTTATGGGTATCAGTATAACATAATATCACTGAAAATGTGTTACTTTAAATATACAATTTGTATATTAGAAATATCTTGGTAAAAGGCTATTGCAATTTAAGTGAATTGTTTTTATGATAGTTTTTTATAAAGATAGAGAATTATTCATAAAGTTCAGGGGTGATTTGGATGAATCAATCAGCATTTTTCACAACCTCCAGTACTGAAGTTACTGTAAGAAGTAAAAAATTTGTGAAGTTAATTTTTCATTCTTACAAAGTATAATTCTTGCTGTGGAGACAAGATATATGCATGTGGAAATGCAACAAGACGAGAGGATAAGAACAAGATGAGTGGGGCAGCTGGCATGAATCATGAGTGTTCAGAATAGGGAATGCTTGTGTTCGGGGAGTAATTTGATTAGTGGGGTGCTCATCACATAGTAGGAGCTGAACTGAGTTTTAAGAGACAGATAGGATGGTGCTCACATATCACTTGTGGGGGACTGTCATCACAAATTACACAAACTGCACAGTTTAGAACAATGGAAATTCATTATTCTACAGTTCCTGAGGCCAGTAGTCCAAAGTAAAGATGTGGGTGCAGTTGATTCTTCTGGAGAATCTGAGTGTGAAACCATCCCATGTGTCTCTCCTGGCCTCTGGTGGCTGCCAGTCATCCTTGGAGTTTCGTGGCCTACAGGGGCAGCCCTCCAGTCTCTGCCTCTACTTTCACTGACTTTCTTCACTGCGTTTCTCTGTATCTTTCCTCTTCTTAGAAGGACAACAGTCACTGAGAGTGGGGCTGTTTTATGTCAAGATACTTAACTAATTACATATGCAAAGACTCTGTTTACAAATAAGATTTCTGAGGTTCAGCATAGACATGGGATTTTTGTGTTTGGGTGAAGGCATTATCCAGCTGACTACAGATGGGTAGGTTAATGCTCACCCAGGCAGAGGAGCAGACTCATGAAATTCCTTAGAAGGCTGGAAAGGTCACATTAACAAATGTGAAGAGTGAGTTATTAGACAGTAACATCCATACAAAAACTATAAACATTCAAAAATAATTAAAACATGACTTTTCAGACAATATACTTCTGAGGGAAAGATTCAGTCAGAGTTTATGGTCCTGTTACATGCCCTCTAGTAAACAACAAGTACAATAAAATAGTTATTAATTTTTGAGTGCTTACTCATATGTCAGGCACTGTCATAAGTGTCTTGCCTGTTATTAAAATGTTAAAATTTCACCAAAACTCTCACATGAGTGCACTATTATACCCATTTCATAGGTGAAGATGCTGAACCTCTGAGTTGTTAAACCACTTGTTCTCACTTAAGTGTCTGGTAAGTGATGTGACTTTAAACCCAAACAATGTGAATACAAGAGGCCAGGACCAATTCCAAACACTTTATGGATGTAGCACTTTAGAAAGGGGTCAAGCTATAGGAGGAAGGGGGGATAGCTTTGGAGGGTCCTGACAGCCTGGGAAGGGGACCTGGTCTCTGTCCTGTAAGGAACAGGAGTCATGAACATTTTAAGAGGATGTGTAGCATGATGGAAACGGAGCTTGGAAGGCTGAGTCAATGGTTAGTGTTGCAATAGACTGAACAATGGGGATCTTGATGCGGTCCTAGGAGTCCTGGGGGCTTTTGCATTAGGAAGACTTTGCAGTAATAGTCAACAGGTGAGAAGGGCCTGCACCAGGGCGGTGGCCATCATGACTCATTTCAAACATGTGCCAGAGGGAATAATTCCACTGTGGATAGATCCTTCCCCTTCCTCTCTCTTTCTCTTTCATAGAATGTAAAGTGTCTCTCTAAGCAGTTAGGAAAAAGTATGAAACGTTATCCTGGAACACTTGCATGGCTTATGCTGTGAACAATTTTACTTCCTGAAGTTTCACCTTTTGTGCAATTCTTCTGCTCCTACCCAAGAGTTTAGCTATAACACACTATCAACAAAATCATGAGTGATCCCTTCCTGTATGATTATAGGGTGTGCCGCGTGCAGATGTCTCCATGCAGGGCAGAAGCAGCCTGCAATTAGCCAGAATAATTCTGCAGCAAATGTGGTTACAGGCAAAAGGTTTACTCTAAATCTGACAGCTCCAGCTATAAATAGCTTGTTGACTTTTTTCTCTCTCTTTTTTGTCTTTGTCAAGGACATCTTTGCTTCATCTGAGAACTTTCTGCAAAATAACACCGCAGTCATGGATGCCATATGTAAAAGCTGTTTTTGCTTTGGTCTGGTTTTCCCTTCTCAAAATGGTCTCAATAATCTATTATGAAAATGTCTCTGAGTTTTCCCTACATCTGGAAGGTATGCATATAAAGCTATAATGCTTAAGTGAGGCATAAGTCAGTGGTTAATCCATCTGATTGTAAATCATGTGACTCTGTATCATGACCACATTAAAACTGAACCACAAATAAAAAGGGAGAATGGGCTCTGACCTATAATTGTGGCTCTCAGAATCAAGACCCTCAAAAGCACTTAGTCTTAAATGTGTCACATGTAGAGTTTGAAAAATCACATTAGTTAATGTCTAACATGTGTAGTACATGGAGTAGCAGGTGAGCAACTTTTGAAATGCTTATGGTATGGAAAGATAGCAAAGACCACTCTACGTTCCATCCAAAGGCATCATGGCCAACTGTGTGACATACCAAAATCAAAGACCTCTGCTTCACAAAATCCAATAAATTCCGTGCAGGTCAGAAGAAAGAATGTGCTTTAGGGTATTTGGGGGCATATATTTGAACTCAAAATTAAGTTCAAATTTCTTTGTAAAATGATTGTGCTAATCTGTAGAAAAACATATATAGTCACCTCACATTGCTAGGTATAGTGTTTCAGGTTAAACTAATATTTCCACCTTTGTATGTAAATCTCACAAGGTTTGGCCAGGCTGGCAGCGTGTTATAATGTCAAATTCCTGCTTCAAATAGAATTCTGATTAGTAGCCAAAATAACTCTGCATAAATATGATTTTGTTATAATTGTCAACGTGTTCATCTTAGACATTTTTAACAGTAAAATTAATTGGTCTAACCCAATAGTTCAGTATCAAAATTTTTAAAAATTGAAATATATTTGTATCAACTTTTGAGTATTTACATGTAAAATCCTTTAACTCGTGAATAACTTTTAAGTTCCATATGATAATATCAAATGCACAGTTTCTCCATTGTTTCTTTACTCCTCACTACTGGTGTTTAAATTGCTCACATCATACAGGGCAGTTTCTCTTCTTGGTTTTTACTGTCTGTGTCATCTGCATGCAGAGTTGCTGCAGGAATTTTAGCAATAAGGCAGTGCAGCCAGTGATGCCCCCTTGGTGCTCCTTGCCCTGCCCTTCAATTACAACATGCCTTGAAATGGGTTGTGTTTTTAAACTGATTACATGATGCATTTAGTAGTGAACTGGGCTTCATTAGCATGTAAGTTTTGAAAGTCTGAAAAATGCCATTAGTTGAAGGAATATATTAAATTACTATTAGAATTTTTTTCATGTAAGTACTGTTTGTAACATTTAGTCAATGTGAAAGCCCTTTTAAAACCAATTGGAGGAAAAAACAGCTTCCTTTCAGTGCACTGTGCCATGATGCAGGATTGAAAGCCAGGAACCTTTATTAAAGTCCATGTTTAAAAAGCGCATTTCCTATAAGATCCTATTTATTAAAAATGGACACATTTTACATATTGTATTTGAGTCACTGAATTTTCTAAAGTGTTAAATAAATGTCTTTGAATACTAGTACAAGAGTAGACACATGGACCAATGGACAGAAAAGAGAATTCAGGAATAAATCCAAGTACTTACAACCAACTGATCTTCAACAAAGGTAACAAAAATATTCACTGGGCAAAGAATATCCTGTTCAACAAATGGTGCTAGGAAAATAGAATAGCCATATGCAGAAAATGAAATAGTATCCCTATTTCATAGCATATATGAAAATTAACACAATATGGATTAATGACTTAAATGTCAGGCCTGAAACCATAAAAATCCTAGAAGAAAACCTAGGAAAAACTCCTCTGGACATTGGCTTAGGCAAATAATTTATGGCTAAGACCGCAAAAATATAAATAAATTGGACTTAATTAAATTAAAATGCTTCTGTACAGCAAAAGAAATAACCAATAAATAGGTAACCTAAAATTGATTTTTATTTAACATATTTGGCTTTATCTATAGCAAAATGGAGTGCAAATATGTATCACATTTATTACCCTCATTACAATGATTCTTCTTTCCTAAATAAGTTTATACATTTGAAAAAAGATGATCATTTCTTTAAAAGTGCAGATTCCTGTTGTTTTGGGTACATTATTTTATTTTAAGAGAAGAAACACTAGTGTAACTTTATATCTATAAACCACCATCCTTCAGTTAACATTCTTGGCAACTCATGAATAAGTCCCAAAATAATTTTTCTTCATTTGCAAAGCATACTTGATAGAATTGAGTCTGTTACTGAAACTATTAACAGAAAAAATACCATCTTCAGATGGTTAAAAATTACCAAGATGCATCCTAGAGATGTCCCGAGATTTTCTAGCATCTAATAGGATTTAGATTTCCTTGAGTTCTCACCACCTAAGAGGAAAAGTGTTGTGTGTGAGCAGACTCTGTGGCACCTCTGTCTACTCCGATGCCTTTGCAAAGGCTTCCAGCTTCACCAGAAATATCCAGTACCTCCTTGTGGGACCAGTAAATTCCAGTTTATCCTTCAAGGCCCACCCTAAATGTTCTGTCTTTTGTAGCTTCTATGGCAACTTTGCAATCTCTGGAATTGGTTATCTCTTTAGAGAAAGTCCAATATCACTGAAAAATGAATTTCATAGGGAAAGGATTTTTGCTGGTTTACTTTGTAATTTACCTCCGATATATCTTTGGAGCAGTGACTGGCCAATAGCAGGATTTCTGTAAATATTTGGTAAATAAGTCTCTCTTTGCAGACTCTTTGATTCCAGAAATGTTTCACATTATATTTTGGTTCTGTGTTAGAACATCAAGTTCTTCAAGGACACATTTACAACTCTAGACCCTAGCACAGGGCCTGTCACATATTAGGTACTCAAGAATCATGTGATAGGTGACTGTTTAGTAGCCCGGTTTTAGAAAGCAAGCAAAGTACTTTTGGGGGGGATTGTAAACAAAGGTAGAATATGGGGAGTTAAGGATTCATCTGTTTAATATAATTCTATGTTAAATCATAACACATGTAATAACCTCATCAATGAGTGGCACATAGAATATATTCAGTAAATTTCCAATAATGCAATTATACAATATTAATTTACCTTAATTTTAAGAATGTATAGAAAGATGTGAGTCCACAATCTTTCTTAGTCGCTATTGAGCACTTTATTGTTCGGCACTTAAGGCATCTTTCTTATATATAATTCATTACTATCTTAATAATTATAATTCTGCCACAGTATATTATAGAATACTTGGGTGAAGAGATCATAACATTTCTTCATAATCCCAGAGCTTTAGCATACTAATATGCTTACATATTAGTAAGCTAATATGTGTGAGCTCTTTAAAGAGATTGTAAAGTATCAATAGATACTACAGAAGATGGAACATTTAGGGTGGGCCTTGAAGGATGGGTAGGTAAAAACTTATTGCAATTTTATTTGCTAAACGTATTTTTACTTTAATTTAGAATCATTTTCTTTTAAGGAAAATTTTCCCAAACCAAGTTTTCCCTTCTACTGTCACACAGCAATCATCAACATAAACTTCTGTAACCAAATGTCAGGTTCCCCCTGCACACATCCACATCAAGCAGCAGGACACCAGCTGGGTGTCCTCCAGCTCATTTCCAACACTATCTACATAGAGATAGTGTCATATCCCTCAGGGTGAGGGCTCAGTCCCACAAGACTGTCCCCCAAACCCATCACAAGTCCAGGCCTATGGACATCTAACCTACCAGCTGCAAATTGGAGTTCCCACGAGCCCTTCTTTGAGTTTGGTTAATTTGTGGGAGTGGCTCACAGAACTCAGGGAAACCCTTTTTCACATCTGCCAGATTATTATAAAGGTTGTTGCAAAGGATACTGATGAAGAGATGCATAGGGCAAGGTACAGGGAAGAAGCATGCAGTTCCCATGTCCCACACTGGCCCTGGATCCACCTACCAGGAGCCTCCACACGTTCAGCTATCTGGAAGCTCCTCAACTGGGTTTTCATGAACGTGAGCTTCATGATGTGAGCACTCCTTCCCCCAGTGTAGAAGGTGGGACCCTCCCTGGAAAGGGTCTTAAGACCCATAGTCAGAAAGGAGAGTAGAGATCTGGGTTCTGCCTTGGGGTGAGTGAAAGGAGGGCTGGAGAAGGTAGGAGATGCTCTGCTTCTGAGGCCTGCCCCTGAGGTCAAATACACTCTATATTGTGACAAAAGACTACAACCAGGGCTGTGAGGATTATGAGCCAGGACTGGTGGATGAAAACCACTGTCTACGGCATAGCACCACACGTTTATTTTATGAATACAAGCAATGCAGTTCCTGTGTTGATCATGCAATTTGGTAGAAAGGTCCTATTTATTTTGTTTTCCTATGAAGGTCTGTACTTCCTTTCATAAAAAAATGTGATAATACAAATTTTACTGTGATAAAAGTTAGAGTTGCAAAAGAATATAGTGAAAATTTATATAAATGATTTTTAAACCTGTCAATATTATTTATAACAGACTAAGTCTCAAAATGTCTTTCATTTGTACAACTTAAATATTTCTTCCTGGTTTATGCTTGTGTTCTCAAAATGAAGTGTTTGAATAAAGATAATGAACAGTTTTGCTTCTTTGTGCCCTGGTTAGATATTTATAGAAGGGAAATGATAATAATAGGATTAGTACAAAGATTAAGTGAAAATACAATAAACCCTCTAACATGTCAACTTTTGTTACTTTATTATCATATCTCCTATAATTTTCACTGGTTTCAATTTGTCAAAATCATTTGTAATTTAATAAAACTCTCAGACATTACTGTTCCTTGGAATGGTCTCGAGATAAATTTTGTGAATAAAGAAAGATAATGAGCATCTAAAAAGAAAAACAAATCAGAAGAAATAATATCTAGAGTGGAAAAACATGAATGAAGCATTGGCTAAGTGGTTAAATTTATGTATCACCTGCATTAATATTTCACAAGCCACAAGAGAAATCTGTGTAACTATATGAACAAAAACAATTTTTAAAATTCTATCACATATGCTACTATATTGACAACATGTATGCTTCTATTATACTAACCAAATACTACTTTTGAAGTATTTACCTAAAATTATTAATGATTCCACTGTTTGACTTGAAAGGGATCAGCAAATTCTCATTTACCTCAACTGGTATAGGTTATCTAGTTAATTAAATATTTTGGTTATTACAGTATTATTGTCTCATAATTTATACATAAGTGATCAATTTTCAAATAATTAAAGTTATAGCTAACTCTCAATAATGTTATAGCATGTAAGGACTATCCTAAGTATTCTACATTTATTAACTCATTTAACAACTCTATGAGGAAAATAAGGTGTTATTATTTTGCTTTTACAGAAGCAAACAATAAAGTGCAGTGAGGTTAACCCTCACCCCAATACTTGCTCAAGGACTCCTAGGAGTGACTGGTAGAGACAGAATTCAAACCCACGAAGCCTGATTCCAGAGTCTGTTTCTTAACCTCTATACTATGCACAGAGTCAAGTGTAAAATACACTTAAGTGAGAAACAATAGCACATTTTTCTAACATATAGACCAATGGAAGAGAATAAGAACACACATTTTTGGTCAACTGATCTTTAGTAAAGGTGCCAAGAACACATCATGAGGAAAGGACAGTCTTCTCCATGGGTAGTACTAGGAAAACGGAATATCCATAAGCAGAAGAATTAAACTGGACTCTTATCTAATTCCATATACAAAAATCAACTAAAAGTAGATTAACAAATTAAATGTGTGTACCACTGCACTCCAGCCTGAGCCACAGAGTGGGACCCTAACTCTAAACAAATGAAGAAGAAGAAGAAGAAGAAGAAGAAGAAGAAGAAGAAGAAGAAGAAGAAGAAGAAGAAGAAGAAGAAGAAGAAGAAGAAGAAGAAGAAGAAGAAGAAGAAGAAGAAGAAGAAGAAGAAGAAATGAGGAGGAGGAGGAGGAGAGAGAAGAAGAAGAAGAAGAAGAAGAAGAAGAAGAAGAAGAAGAAGAAGAAAAGAAGAAGAAGAAATAAGGAGGAGGAGGAGGAGAAGAAGAAATAAGGAGGAGGAGGAGGAGGAGGAGGAGGAGGAGGAGGAGGAGGAGGAGGAGGAGGAGAAGAAGAAAGAGAGAAATGAAGACTTATGTAAGAACTGATCCTATAAAACCATTAGAAGAAAACATAGGGGAAAAGTTTTGTGATGTTGGCTTGGGCAATATTTCCAGATATGAACAGAAAGCACAAACAAAAACAACAAAATAGACAAATAAAAATTTGCATCAATCTACAAAACTTCTCCACAGCAAAGGAAATAATCAACAGAGTGAAGAGACAACCCACAGAATGGAAGAAAATAGTTGCAAACCACAATCTGATAAGGAGTTGATATCCAACGTACAGAAAATATTCTAACAAGTCAATAGAAATAAGACATATATCTGATTAAATATGGGCAAAGGACTTAAACACATTTTTTTTCAAAAGAAAACATACAAATGACAACAGTTAAAGCAAAGGTGATCAAGATCACTAATCATCAGAAAAATGAAAATTAAAACCACAATGAGATATCACCTACACCTGTTAGAATGGCTGTTTTCAAAACAAGAGACAAGTGTTGGCAAAGATGTGAAGAGGAGGGAATCCTTGTACACTGTTGATGGAAATGTAAATTAGTTCCAAGAAGAAGAAGCAGCCATTATGAAAAACAGTATCGGTTTTTTTTTTCACAAAATTAAAAATAGAACTGTCATATGATTCAGCAATCCCACTTCAGAGTATATATTCAAAAGAAATTAAGTAAGTATATTGAAGAGATATCTGCACTCACATGCTCATTGCAGTGTTATTCACAATAGCCAAGATATGGAATCCACCTAAGTGTTCATCAACAGAGGAATGGATAAAGTCAATGTGTTTTATACACATACTGGAATACTATTAAGCCCCCAAAAGAAGGAAATCCTGTCTTTTGTGACAACAGGGATGAAACTGAAGGACATTATGCTAAGTGAAATAAAATCAGGCACAGAAAAACAAATACAACATGATCTCATTTCTATATATCTAAAAACATTGAACTAATATAAACAGACAATAGAAGGATAGTTTTCAGGGTCTGAGGGATAGGGTGGGAAGTGGGGAATGTTGGCTGAAGAGTACAAAGTTTCAGCTAGGGTGAATAAATTTTGGAAATCTATTGTACTGCATGGTGACTATAGTTAATAATATTGTACTGCTTTGAAATTTGCTAAGGGGTTAGATTTTAAGTGTTCTCACCACACACAAAACTACTATGTAAGATGATGGATGAGTTAATTAGCTTGATTTAATTATTTCATAGATGTGTATCAAAATACAGGTATTATACATGTATTCGAACTCATGTTGTACACTATCATATATATAATTTTTTGCCAATTATACCTTAATAAGGATGGGAAAAATATATATAAATTTTTGCTGACTTATGATCCTCTTAATTTATACAGAAAATAGTGGTGATTAGGCATGAACTTTGATTCCCATCCCTACTCATCTCTCATTTCTTCTTATCTAAAAGGGTCAGGCAGCTCTGGCCCCATGTTCAAGTCTAAGGTAAAACCTCCTGGGATCTCAGTCTCATTTTCTCAAACCTCCTTCAACATACTTTCACAGGAACACCCTTTATCTATTTTCTTTCCATTACTTGTGTCACCTTCTCCCACTCCATTTTTTCAATTATTTCATTTGTTTTCTCACTCAGCTTGAGCTGCTATAACAGAATGCCATAGACTAGAGAACGAACACAACAAAGTTTTGCTGCTCACAGTTTTCTCAGTTCTGGAGGCTATAAGTACAAGGTCAGGGTGCTAGTATAAGGTCTTGGTGAGGGCCTACATCCAGGCTTATAGACTTCAATTTTCTTGCTGTATCCTTATAAATCAGAGAGCAAGATAATCTTTTTTGTTCCTCTTCCTACGAGAAAACTAATCCCATTCATGAGGGCTCCATCTTCATGATCCAAATACCTCCCAAAGCACTGCCTCCAAATAGCCTCACACTGGGGATTAGGGTTTCCAAATATGATTTTGGGGTGGCCAGGACATTCAGTCCGTAGCAGTTGGAATGCCCCAGTAGCCTTTTATCTTCCCTTGTGGCTTATAATATTGTGTCCAATCTCCTCTTCCCAAGGTATCAAGAGTAATCTCCAACAGAACATCATTCTGACCACGACACTCCCAGGTTTGAAATATTTCAAGAATTCTCCTTAAACATTTACATAAAACCCTCCATAATCTGGCGTCTTACTCCTTTACAAGTTTTATTCCTTTCTACTTCTGGTCTTTTACTTTTCACTCCAGCAACAGAAATTCCTGACAGTGAGTTGTTTTCTGTCTTGGTGGCCTTGTTTATGATGCTCATTTTTCTTCTCACATTTCCTTTACTTTCAGTTACAGCATCTATCTTCTCTAGCATACCTCTGGGCTATATAATCAAGGCAGTATCCTTGCACTTAATATATTATATTTATTAGTCTCTCTCTTCTTGACTTTGAACTTTCTGAAAGCAGAAAATGTGCTTTGTTTACCTTTATATACAAGATACTTAGCTAACTGCCTGTCTGTGGTAAATGCTTAATAACTATTTGCCGAACAAATGCATTGTGAAAGGAAAAGTATTCCATGCAGGAAAAGAAGGCTATTCACAGATATGGAAGCATGAAATACTTTGATTTGTCTGGGGAACAGCAGGTGTTCCAGTTGATTAGAGTGACCAGACTAGAGGAGATTAAAAAAAGAAACAAGGGATAAAAGGGTGAAGTTGAGAGAGATTACTTTAGTAGTGTGGAAGAAAAATTGAAATTAGACCAGAGAAGAAGCAAGATAAACCAGTGTTCCTAGTGAGCAGTGAATAGGTCTGGATTAAGGCAATAGAATTCCAGAGAGAGAAAAGAGATATGAGAGTTTATAGCACAATCAGCTGCTTCACAAACCTCTGAAAATTTTATTTTGCAGAACTGCCCCAAAGACAGTTCCCTGGCCCACACTGGACCCTGATGTAGTCTTACAAATACTACTATCTAGCCCGTGCCTCTTTGCAAAGAGCAGACAGCAAATGCTCTCTGCTGTCTCTGTCTGTTGTGTCCTTCACAATGTATCTTCCCTCTAATAAATCTACCTTTCTTTGGAAAAAGGCAGAACATCTGATACTTTAATTGAATTTAGGAGGTGAGTAGAAAGGAAGATTCTGGACTCAGAATCTTCTCAGATTTCTAGTTTTGGCAACTGGTTAATGGAGATGCCATCTGTCAAGACTGATAATTCAAGGCTGACCATTAATTCACCCACTTAACACCTTCAATGGTCTACTCATTTAGGTTTCCTACTCTGCATACCAAGCATTGACACTCTTGCAAGTCCTTCTATTTATTTCACTCTGTTCATTTTTCTTGAGTGATTTTATTTACTCTTAAGGCTTTTTTTTATACTATCATTCACTGAGGATCCTCGAGTTTCTCATTTACTTCCCTTATTGTTTGCTCCATAACCATATATTTAACCAGAATTACCCCTATTTTAATACCAGCAAAATCCAAAACAGAACTAATTATCTTCCACTTCAAACTAGTTCATACCTTTGTATTTCATGTTTGGGTTAATTAGAGAATCAAGCATAAATCTATCCATATCCAAAACTAGGTGTCATCCTTAAAGTCCCTGTTCCCTTATAGCCATTTCAAATTGGCCAATAATGTCCACTCAGGTCTATTACCATTCCAACCTTTATGCCACTTCCAAGACTACCACTTTAGTTCAAGCCCTCTTATCACTACATGAATGACTTCAATATCTTCTCAGCCAGTTTTTCTTTTTTCCCTCCAATATGTTCACTTTTACTCCATCTTCCAAACTGCCATCAGAGTGACACAAAATGGGTCATGCCATTGCCTTGCTTAAAATATACTTTCTTGTCTATAGCTAAGTCATTAGCCCCATAGTGACTACTCAGCACTATAAATATGGCTAATCCTACTTGAGTAGTGTTGAGTCTAAAACACACATGGCATGCTGACAATCTAGTATAAAAAGGGAAAATACTTTGTTAATGATTTTTTATTTTGATTATGTGTTAAAATGATAACATACTGAGAGGGTTCTGAGGAACTAGTAGAACAAGAAACATCAGAAATCTCTCTTCCTATCTAGAAAACAATTGAACTTGTAGAATTGTTAGACTTCCAGGAGACTTAAAGAGCCAACACTAGTTTCCTTTCATTTTCCTCTGTTTCTGCTTCTAGGAGCCAGGCAGTAAAGACAAGGACATTCAAAGGCAACTGCATATGTGGGGAAAATTAGAAAGTGACTGCACATGGCCAGGGGAAGGTGCAGACTCAGAAGACATCTGAGAGGACCTAGAGTTTACACCTCAAGCTGATCCTTGAGACAGAGAAAGCCTACAGCAATAAACAAAACCAAAACCGAAACAATACACCAAAACAATTTAAAAAGCAAACACTGGGGTAGGGGGAGAATCTGATTTCCCGAACCATTACATTAATAGATTCGAATGTCCAGTGTTCAACAACAACAACAAAATCACAAGGCATGAAAAGAAATAGAAAAGCAAGACCCAATTAAAGGAGAAAAAGATCAACAAAAATTTTCCCCAATAATTGACTGATGGCAGATCTACTAGATGAAGACTTTTAAACAACTGTCTAAAAGATACTCAAAGAAGTAAAATAAGATGTGGAGAAAGTAAAAAAAAAAAAAAAAAAATTAGGTATGAACAAAATAGCAGTAAAGAGAATGAAAACCTAAAAAAAAAAAAAGCTTAAAGTATAATAACTGAAATTAAAAAATCAGTAGAAGATTCAAAGGCAGATTGAACAGGCAGAAGGAATTGATGATCTTGAATACAGGACAATAAAAAGTATTATGTCTAAGGAACAGGAAAAAAAAGAAAAGACCAAAGAAAACAGAGCTTAAGGGACCTATGGAACACAATCAATTCTACCAATGTATGCTTTCTGGGTATGCATAAAAGAGAAGAAAAAGAGAAAAAAAAAGGAGAAATACATTTTTTTAAAAGTGACTGAAAACTTTTCAAATTTCATCAAAGACATGAATATAAACATCCAAGAAGCTCAAGAAACTCTAGGAAGATGAACACCAACAGACATACACTGAGATAAATGAAAATCAAATTTAGAAACCAAAGACAAAGGGAAAATCTTGAAAGGCTGATAGAGAAGAAACTTATCACATAGGAGGAATGCTCAATAAGATAATAAGCAAGTTTCTCATGAGAAAACTTAGCCTAGAAGGCAGTGGGTCTTTCTATTCAAAGTACTAAAAATAAACAAACAGACAGAAAAACACATTCACACACACAAAAAGACACTGAACTATACACTTAAAAATGGTTAAGATGGTAAATGTTACGTGTATATTACCACAATAAAACACTGAAGAAAATATTCTATTTTACAGATATTGAATTAAAGAAAATATATTTTATATATTACATAAAAATACATAGTACTGCATTCTGTATATTAAAAATTATTAAAATTAATTTTACTTATTTCTTTTCTTTCTGAATGTGGTTCTTAGAAAATAAGTAGCTTTGCATATGTAATTGGTGTCATGTTTCTATTGGAGAGAGCTGGGCTATGGCAGGAATGCAAACTTCCCCTTGCTCTGACTTTCACCTTCCTCTTCAAACACTTAGCTTCTGGTCCTGTTTGGGCCAGGCTGTGATGCTGTTTGAGCCAGGCTGTGATACTGTTTGGGCCAGGCTGTGAAGCTGTTGTACCCATTCAGACTTTGAAATGCCTTCATCTCTTTGATGAAAACCTTTCAGTTCTTAATTTCCTTGGCAAAATCCTAATATTTCAAAATGTATTTCAATTGTTTTCTTTGCAAGGTCTTCTCTCATCTACCTAGGCAGAATTGACCACTTTTTCACTGATTATGTTCCCATATCTATATGTATGTTAATGATTTCTCTCATCGCACTATATTGTAATCATTGATACACTCTTAACTACCATAACTGACTATGGGTTCCCCATAAACCTAAATGCATTTAATAAATCTTTGTTAAATAATATAACATAAATGGAATTTGAAGTCAAACAGATTTGGTTTGAATGATGTTCCCATCACTGATGAGATATATGAATTTTAAAATTTTATTTAAATTCTAACATGCAGATGACAGAAGAGGTTGAGCTGAATCCCTATTTATGCTACCGCATACCATTTTATATGACTGTTAAAAATAAATTCTTCATATCAACTTCTTTGCCATTTATCTTTTTGTCAATAAAGGACAGGTATTTCCAAGTTCTCATTTAATGTTATTGAGAGTTGTCAGTATAAAGAAGTTACTGAAACTTATACAAGTTAATAATGCAAGTGCCGGATAGCCAAAACAATCCTCAGCAAAAGAAAGACATATCTGGGCTTCAAACTTCATTATAAGACTACAATAAATAAAACATCCTGATACTGGTACAAGAACAGGCATATAGACCAATGGAACAGGATAGAGATTCTGGAAGCAAAACCTCGACTTCTCAACCAACTCATCTTCAACAAAGCCTCCACCAACAACCTTGAGGAGAAGAGAACCTGTTCAGTAAATGGTTCTGGGAAAACTGGCTGACCACATGCACAAGAATGAAACAGGACCCCTACCTACCACCATACACAAAAATCACCTCTAAATGGAACAAAGACCTAAACGTAAAGCCTCAAACTACATGAATCTTAGAAAATGAAGGAGACACCCTTATAGAAATTAAAATGGGCAACCAATTCCTGATCAAAACCCCCAAAACCCATGCCATAAGAGTTAAGATAGACAAATGGGACCTCATCAAACTGAAAACCTGCAAAGCAAAAGAAACCATTAAGAGAGTGAGGAGACAGCCCACAGAATGGGGAAAAAAAATATTTGCCAACTGTATATTTGACAAAGACCTAAAATTTAGGATCTGTAAGGAACTCAAACATGCTGAAAGGAAAAAAAAACTATTAAAAAGTGGGTATGATATATGAATAGACACTTCTAAAAAGAAGATATACAGGGAGCTACATGAAAAAGTGCTCAGCCTCACTAATCATCAATAAAATGAAAATCAAAACCACACTGAGATATCACCTAACTCCAGTTAAGATGGCCATCATTAATAACTCGAAAACAACAGATGTTAAGAGAAGATGCAAAGAAAAGGGAACGTTTCTACACTGTTGTGGGGAGTGTAAACTAGTACAACCTCTGTGGAAAATGATGTGGCAACTTCTAAAAGATCTAAAAATTGATCTTCAATATGACCCAGGAATCCCCCCTCTGGGACTATAACCAGAGGAACTCAAATCATTCTACAAAAAAAAAAAAAAAAAAAAAATCTATGCACCATGTTTATTGCATCACTATTCACAATAGCAAAAACATGGAAACAACCTTGCTGCCCATTGAAAGTGGACTGGATTAAAAAAAAATGTGGTACATATACATGTTGGACTATTATACAGCCATAAAGAAGGACAAAATTATGAACCTTGTAGCAACTTGGATGGACTAGGGTCGATCATACTCAGTGATCTATCACAGAAACAAAGAACTGAGTACCACATGTTCTCACTCATAAGCAGATCCTGAACATTTATTCTGATACTACATGAAAGGGATTTGCAGTGGTGAGTCACTGCCAGGGGAGGGGACTTCAGCGCATAACATTAAGAAGGGTAGCTGATCCCAAACCAAGCAAAGTGAGGACCGATGGGAGGCCCATACTTTACCTGTACAATGACCACTTATGTACCTAACCCTGGATTGTACCCCACATATTTAAAATAAATTTTAAAAATAATAACACAAGTGCCATAATATAGTGTTGCATATTGTATTATTTTGATGGTACAATTTTTCTAAACCTATGAAATTCATCATAATTAAATGGACACTAATGTTTATACTTCACAAAAACCAAGAAAAAGACAAATATTCTTTTTCAAATTATAATTAGTGAGAGAGATAGAAAGCAATGGAAAGAAGGCATGCTGGAACCTCATTCAAATGTTGAAAATATTTCCCAGAATTTCTTCTGCACACTGGGGGTTTCAAACATTAGAGACATTTTTTGATAGCAGAAAGAAAGAAGTGCAATTGAGAGCTTCCAAAATAGGAGAGGAGGCATCTAAGTATGCATAGATGACCACTAATGAGCCGACATCACAGCAATTATTAATGAGAGCATGTCAAAGGCATGTGTTAGAGAACCCATAATTCTATTACTCTTTAAAAATGAAGTATGATAGAATGAGAATAAGAAGAGAAAAATAAATGACAACCATCTATACCACAACTCAAAGCACTCACCCACTTCTAAAAACATGTATTTTGACTAAAGCCAGGCCTCAAAATGAATAAGCCTACATGTTCTAAAACCTCTGTCCCATGGCATTCAAAATTAGTTATTTACTCCCTTTTTTCATCTGTGCAATCCCTGCATATAGTCTTCCTTTTGTAAAACAAGCTAGGTATTTGAGATAAGAATGTTTTCAAATACTTATAATGAAAATGATGAATAGATGAATAATACAATTATATTTAGACAATGCCTGGACTAATTCACTTTGAAGGTTTAAATAATGTTTTGAAAAATAGAATGTTTTTAAAATGTCTTTATGCTAATTTGTGACTTCCTGCTTCAACAAAAAATGGCTTTAGAGAGACAAAACATGTTTCTCTGACATCAAAAAGTGCTTGCAAAACATTGTGCTGAATTAGTTGAAAATGAATAAAAACATGAGGATTGCATTTCTTTTTTTTTTTTTTTTTCTTTTTGAGTTGGAGTCTCACTCTGTCACCCAGCCTGGAGTGCAGTAGCATGCTCACAGTCACCACAGCCTTGACCTGCTGGGTTCAGGTGATCCTTCTACCTGAGTTTTCCAAACATCTGGAACTACAGGCATGTACCAACATGCCCAGCTAATTTTTTTGGTTTACTGTAGAGACGAGGTCTCGCCGTGTTGCCCAGGCTGGTCTTGAATCCCTGGGATCAGGCAATCCTCTTGCCTCTGCTTCCCAAAATGTTGAGATTACAGGCGTGAGCCACCGTAATCGGCCAAGGATTATATTTCTACTGAACTTTACAAGAACTTGAATGTGAGAAAGCAGTGTGCTTTGGACAAAATGAGTGTGAGATTTTACTTAATGCCTCCTTGTGAAAACTGAAGGCACCTCTTTGTGCATGAAGGTTTGCCCATTTCAGTTTTACCAACGGACTATGTTGCTTTCCTATCTCCTTCCTCCCAGTTGATGTCGTAAGTGTATAGAACTTGAGAAGAGTCTGCAGACAGTCCCCAGGTGACAAGTGGAACATGACAGACTCACTCTTCATGAGTTCTTCTGCCACATAACACTCTGGTTTCATAATTCATAAAATTGATTTGAACAAATACCTTAAACTACAGCCTTTATTTTCTCTACATATGTGAATTTAATGAACTTGTCAACCATTTATTTAGTAATGAGTGAATGATAATGTACTTTTCCCTTTACTTGAATTTACTTCACTAACATTTTTAGAGTAGAATGATAAAGAAAAATGCTCATTTTATTAGTAAAATTAACACATTATTATATTTGTGTCACTCCTAGATCCAATTTTATAATGCTTTTTGGGAGTGTAGATAACTCTCTGCAGATAGAAAGTATCAAAACCTCCGGGCTCAGTGGTTCAGCCTGTAATCCTGCGCTTTGGGAGACCGAGGTGAGTGGATTGCCTGAGCCCGCGGGTTCAAGACCTGCCTGAGCAACTTGGCGAGACCTCATCTCTACAATAAATCAAAAAATCAGCCTGGCGTGGTAGCGCGTGCCTGTAGTTCCAGCTACTTGGAAGGCTGAGGCAGAAGGATCACCAGAGCCCAGCAGGTTGAGGCTGCGGTGGCCGGGAGCGGCCACTGCACTCCAGTCTGGGCGACAGAGTGAGACTTCAACTGAAAAAAAAAAAAGAAAAAAGAAAGTATCAAAACCATAGTTTCAAAATTTAGTTATTTAATATTATGAAAATGATGTTTGAAGCTCAAAATCCATTATTTCTGTTGTTGAACAAGAAATAGATGTCCCTCGATTACATAGTCAGAAAACAAACAAATGAGGTCTTATTAGACTCCTGCTTTCACATACACATTATGGAAAGACCAAGCTCAGAATCTCCCTTTAACGCACAGCTAAAAATATAAGCGATAGTTTGAATAACCCAGTTTTCAGTTAGATTTAAGAGTTGTATGTGAATATATGTTGATCCTGCAAAATTCAAATTCACCTGCACAAATGGGGTTGTGAAAGGAAGAAATGCAGAAAACCTGTCCGAACAAACATTTCCCAGCTCAAGTTTTGTTGACATAAGAATATAAAGAAAAGAAATTTCAGGTATCATTTACTTAACATCAATGACTGTTCGCCTAGCCATACTATCCCAGACCCACAACCATGGCAAAAATAACATTTAAATGAAGCAAGCTTAAAATATACAATGGCTATATAGCTTCAAATATCAACACTATGATTTCACTCAATGTGTTGAGTTCTAATGCATGTCTACTTTCTCCAAATGTCATTTAATTTTTAAATATTTCTGGGAGGTATGTTTTTATACTCATTTGTCTAGTGTACCACTTATGGTTTAGGAGTGTAATCCAAAAGTCTAATAAATCCTACTGCAACTCAGAAAACTCAAAATATTTAACAGACCAAACCAATCCAGACATGATGTACTTTACAAGTCTGCTTGACCCCTGCAAAGTCGTCACTAAATCAATAGCATGGAATATAGATCACATCTTTTAAAAAAAAACAAAAACATTATTAAAGGCCGAACTCAGTTGCTACCGAGGAGCTAAGTTTTCAATCTAATGCTATTTTTATTACATTTTAATTTTAATATTCACATGTAGTGACTATCATTGGAAAGTTATCTGATAACAGTTTCAAGTTACATACACAAATAGGGTATGATAATATTATATAAATTTTCTGATAAAATTTAACATTACACTGAGTTATTCATTTCAACTGATTTAATGTGCATTTTACTTGGTGACTTTTTACTGGAGGTGGTTATATTTTTAATAACCCTGCTCCTCAATGTCATTCTCCATGCTTCTGGGACCACATGTGACTAAGATTTTATGCATTTCAAATGTACATCTGTCAATATACCATTTGTGAAGGAATATATTCTCAAATTCCCTTTTCAACAAGATCCTACATTTTATATTGATTATTTGTGAGTTAATAATATCAAAGGTGTGGTAAAGCAGTATTAATTTTACTGCCTTTGCACCAATGACATACTTATTCTCTGATGTTGATGTTTGCTTCTCAAATATGCATGGAAAGTTTATTTCTACCTTATCAAAATAATCTCCTGAAATGTGCTATATCTCATCTATAGTTGTAATTGCTTTAATTTTTTCCTTAAAACTCTCATCCATAATAGAGAAATTTTACCTTTTATTTTCATGAAACAAAAAGAGACTTGTCAAGTAACACATTGTCTTTCTCTACAATAATAATAATGAAATCAGTCTGAACATTCACCCTAAAATTATGTTCATGGCTATTTTGAAACCAATTAAGAACTAGTCATTGAAAATGTAAAAAGGTTTTTTTGGGAGTGGGGGTAGTAGGGAGGGAAAGGTCATGTTTGTCTGGAATTGCACGTTGAAAAATTGCAAACCTCAGTTATACAGTCTGCAGTTTAACACATATTCAAAACTAAATGTCTCCATTAGAAGTTCAGTAACCATTAGAATTTATGGTAACCATTTATGCTATTTTACCATTATGTGGTAAAATACTTTAATTTTGTTATTAAATAAGCATTTTTTGCTCACATGTAATAGCCATGGTAACTTTAGCAAATAATTTTCCCCAGTACATCATGAGTATCTTGCTGATTGTGGTTCTGTTAGCTTGAACTGCTCCTGACAACACCATAGACTGGGTAGCCAGTGAATAACAGATTTACTTTTCAGTGTACTAGGGCTCTAGTAAAGGCCCTTTTCTGGGTTACAAAATGGAGACTTTTTGTATCTTCAACTGATAAAAAGAAATAGAGCTAGCTGCCTCTCCGGTCTCTTCTTATAAGGCCACTAATCCCACTCATCAGGGCCCCACCTTCATGACCCAGTCATTTCCCAAAAGCCCCACCTCCTACCATCACATTGGGGGTTAGGATGTCAACATATGAATTAAGGGGAGGGAGTTCACAAATTTTCAGTCCATAGTATGATTAAAGATGGGTCTCAGTATTCATAAAAAGAAAAATTTATGTGACCACAAAGGCAGAGATTTTCAGACCTTTTACAGCTTATAAAATTTGTATGTGACTATGGTGTTGTGAGTTAGAAGACACAGAGAAGCTGGCTGAATATAATTTCGCCACAGATAAATTTATATTTCAAGGGAATCTATGCATTTAAAATAGAACTTGATAGTTTTCAAACTCTTAAATAATAAATTATGGAAATGCTTCAGTAATAAAAGTGCTTGATATTCCTTTATGCACAAAAGAACTATAAAAAGTATTCTCATAAAAAGACCAAAAAATTGGACTTGGAGGGTAAGAATATAGTGACATAGATTACTTATTTGTTAGATAGTCTTGGACCAGTCCACTACTGATTCTTATTGAGAAAAGAAAACACTAGTAGATACATTAAGATTCATTAGTACTAGTAAATGATACCTAGGTTTATCTGCCCATTACAGGTTGAATATGTAAGATGGAAGGTACATTTTCATATTTTTAAAGGTGAATTAATCCTTAGATGAGTAGTGTGTGCTAACAAAATAATTAGATTGCTTGCATTCAGAAATAATTAGTGAAGTTTTAAAATATGTGAGCAGGTTAATAGTTTTTTTATGTTTGATGAGAAGGGTTAGCTGAAATGTTGTCAACTCTAGAACTGCAGTCAGGAATTGGTCTCAAATCTGCTTTGCAAGAGTTGTTTTCTTGGACAAATCTGTTATTTTACTTCTGTTTGTTCACCTCTAAAGCAGTGATGAATGTAAGCCTTGTGAAGAACAAGCATATGACAAAATACTGAAACACAGTACATGCTAATAATATTTGTTTTTCATTTATAAATTGGCAAAAGGAATTGAACATCTATCCATACAGATCTTTGGAACAGAATAATTTAGCATAGTAACAAAATCATCTCCTAGTAATTCTATGTCAGATAACTTTGCATCAGTGTTAACTTTTTCACGAGTTCATGAGGTTATCTAAAGCAGGTAGGGTGGGTCAAGTTCTCATTGAAATTAATAGTCCTTTCTAAGACTTCACGTTGCTCTCCTCCCAAACTTCCACCCAAATATATTAAGAAATCAGTTTCTTCTTGCTACCCATGCTACAGCAGCATGGGTGTAAGGTGTTTACAAAGGCATGCCCAAATTCAGGACCGCAGTGGTGAGGAGCGCCTCAATGGTACCTTAAGTACCTGACACACTGAAGCATCTCACTTCCTACACTACACTGGTCATAACAGAGCCATTTGCAAATTTATATAGATAATAACTATTCACCTAGATTTCTTGGAATTTAAAGCTTTCACATGCAAAATCCCTCAGTATTTTAGTTTTCCCATAGTATAATCCACAGATGGAAAAATAACCTCATCCTATATGTTAACAGTATTCAAAAGCTGAATTTCAGCCACCCTCCAGGGACTCGGCACTGTGCCAAGGGGCAGATACAGGAGATGAAGAAAGTACTGAATGTTTATATTAAGTCAACCACATGTAATTTAAAGACATGCCCATTCCAACGAAAACCAATGCTTTGAAAATCCAAGAATGTATTGTCTAACCTCAAACCACTTTTAATAAACAAGGACTTTCCACAGAAAATTATGTTTCAGGTGCCTATTATTTGTCCTCTTGTTAAAATATATATATAGATATATATTACATATATATGTGTGTATATGTGTGTGTGTGTGTATGTGTGTGTGTGTGTGTGTGTGTGTGTGTGTGTGTGTGTGTGTGTATAATGGCTTTTCTCTTGCTTGCCTTCTCCAACCCTGTAGAAGATGGCCACTTAATATGCACTTAATATGCTCAGCAAACAGAAGAAAGAGACTTTTAAAACAAATTTATTTATTTTTCGTTTTATTTTATTTTGTTTATTTTTGAGACAGAGTCTCACTCTGTTGCCTAGGCTGGAATACAGTGGCATGTTCTCGACTCACCACAGCTTCAACCTCCTAAACTCAAGCAATCCTTCCACTTCACTTACCCAGTAGCTGGGACTACAGGAGTGTGCCACCAAGTCTAGCTAATATTTTAATTTCTTGTGGAGACGAAGTGTCACTATATTGCCCAGGCTGGTCTCCAATTCATAGGTACAAGCAATTCTCCTGCCTCAGCCTCCCAAAGTGAGGGATTATAGGTGTGAGCCACCATGCCAGGTTGAAATTTATTCATAATTTTAATAAGGGACCAATTACTAGGTACCTAAAATGTACTAGGCAGTGAGTTTATCACTGTGAGTGCACACACACACACACACACACACACACACACACACACACACACACCACAGAGAGGATTGTATCAAACATATGTATTTATGTTAATATATTTAACTTAATTTTGTAATAACCGGATGTATTACTTTTTAATACTCAAATGACGATGAGGAAACAAGGTGGGACAGGTAAAAATAGTTACCCAAGTTATCCAGCAGTTAGTTCAGCTAGTTACTGGTAAAATAAAGATACAGATCAGCCGGGCTCCGTGGCTCAGCCTGTAATCCCGCGCCTTTGGGAGGTTGAGGTGAGTGGACTGCCTGAGCCTGCGGGTTCGAGACCCGCCTGGGCAACTTGGCGAGACCTCATCTCTACAATAAATAAAAATGAGCCGGGCGTGGTAGCACGCGCCTGTAGTTCCAGCTACTTGGAAGGCTGAGGCGGAAGGATCACCAGAGCCCAGCAGGTTGAGGCTGCAGTGGCCAGGAGTGGCCACTGCACTCCAGTCTGGGTGACAGAGTGAGACTCCAACTCAAAAAAAAAAAAAAAAAAAAAGATACAGATCAATTTCTGCCTAACTTTCAACTTATAAACTTTTGTTTTTCAGCATTGATTGCATACTGAGTGTCAGGTTTGGGCTCAGGGACTAAAATTACGTAAAGACAGGTAAGACCAAGTCCTTTGTCTTCGAGGAGTTCACAGTTGAGTTGGGGAAATTCTAAATTATTTTATTTTCTACACTAAATTAAAATGTAGAACAATAATTCTCAAGGTATAATCACTAGATTAACTGCATCAATATCCCCTAGGAACTTGTTAGAAATGCAACATCTCAAGTCCATCCCAGGTGTAATGAGGCACAGACTCAGGGAGCGGGTCCCAGGAATCTGTATTTTAGTGATCCTTCCAGGTGACTTCAGTGCACTGTGAAGTTTGAGAACCTGTAGCTTAAAGAGACAGGGATCTGAGGAAAACCGGTAACTTATTTTGGAGATTTGAGAGAAGAATCTCTGGAGAAACTGACACTTCAGCTGTATCCCAGAGAATTTTTTTATTTATTCAAGTACAAGGAATAACATTACTGAAAGCAGAGAGGGAAGAGATTCACGTGTTTGAAATTCCTAGAAAGTGAAGGCCAGAGTTAGGGAGTGGCAAGAGATAAACTGGAATTGGATGGGGCCAAAGTCGATGTGTATGTCATAAGTATTTTAGGGCTTGTTTTGTACAGTGCTGGCACAGGAGTACTAACAAATAACTGCAGGGATCAGCTCTATAAAGGGCCTGGAATTGCTGTTTCTGCAAGGTTTGGGTTTCTTATTGGTCACATAACTATTACTAACCATGGTTCCCTTGAACTTCCTCAGGGTGCTCTTAGGTAGTGTGAGGGAGATACTTTGTTGTCCAAGAAGGGAACATTGGAAGAGAATGAAAGAATCAAAAGGAAGCATCAGACTCATCATCAGTTGAGCTATGACAAATTTAACCAAAGTTGACTGAATAGGAGTGAAGAGAGGAAAGGGGAGGGTAGAAGCATAGGAAAAGAGGGTTTTTACTAAAATTAAGGTTCACTTCATTCTAAATAAAACATACACAACAGCAACAACAAGAACAGAGACTTCACAGTTGAACTGGGGGAGTTCTACATTGTCTTATTTTCTATATTTAATTAAAAGGTACAAAAGTGATTCTCAAAGTGTAACCACTAAGTCAGCAGCATCAACATCCACTAAGGACTTGCCAGGAATCCCAAAACGGAAATTGAGATTAACCACATGGATATATGTGAATATTTCCATTTACCATATATGTATATTCAATGCACAGCTCAGGAGATGAAACATTATCTAAGCTACTTTTGACAGTGTCAAGGTCAAGGATTGGCACTGCACACTTCTGTTTATTTGCTCCTATATCTTGATAGCATTCTGTTATTAACAAGTTTGGGAGTATTATTTTCTAACCATTAAATGAATTTTATAGAGTCAATCTCTGAATATCTTTTTTTCATTTTATTGATCAAGTGTATCAGAAGGACAAACTTCTTTGTACAAATGGTATAAATATTTTGAACAGTGATTATATTTGAAGTAAATATTTTGCATTGATCACTGGGGAAATCTGGGTTACAGAAAGTGGCTGACTTTAAGAATTGGTAGTACTGCAGCAACCATAAAAACACTTTTGAACTCTGGGGCCTAGTGGCTAAAACACAGCTACAAATTTAGCATTCTCTCAGTTTAAGCATTCCAAAATATTTCAGTGATTGTCTTGATAGGATTCCAGTAAAAAACAGCTGTCAAAATGTATCATATATTTGCAAACCTCCTACACAGCACAGTTACTATAATTGGTTGAGGTTTGTTTTTTTTTCATTTGACTTTAAAAAGGTTGTGGAAAGCATAATTTAGGTTTGGTCAAACTTTTATTAATGTTCACAGAAGGACTATAGTCCATAATTATACTTCAGTTTTTAAAGTATTTCGTATTTGAAAAGTAAGAAAGCACATAGATGGCCATTTATCTTTATAGCTTCATTAATCTGAAAGTCAGACTCTCCTGGACTATAAAGTGTGTAGTGTTGCAAATCACTACTTTTTAATCTGTTGTATCTGTTACATCAAACAACCAAAGTAATTTGGTCAGCAGTGTTTTCATTGGTTTTAATATCTTCTTCCCTACCTCCTTTCCACCCGAACTATGACTTAATTACACTAAGGTTATCTTTTTAAACCATGGCATGAAAACAGCCTTGAGAACTCCAGTTCTTTCTGCAGAAACTGTAGCCTTCTACACAGAGTCTCTATTTCACTAGCCACATGTCCATCAAAGTGTCTTAGCATCTAGGGAAACTAGTTTACTGGTAAACCAGAGCCAAAGACAATAGCCGTTTCAAATAGCAAGGTTTTTTGAAAATATGTGGAGGTCCTTTTGGGCATTAAAAAGAAAAAAATCATTTTTGATTTTTTTCTGAAGTATAATTATGGACTATAGTCCTTCTGTGAACATTAATAAAAGTTTGACCAAACTTAATCTTTTTTATTATTCTGTTCTGCTTGGCCCCGAACACTAAGTTTTATTGCCAGAGTCAAGAAGGTACTTCAAAAAATATTGTTTTACTGCACCGAATTACTTTGTGTTTTGAAGCAAGGCACATTCCCATGTTGATGAAACCAATTATGGACTCTTTTAATTAAAAAGTTACACTCTGTGGAAAATATTAAGTTCAATAATTACTAAAAAAAACTTCATTCATATGGCTTCAATAAACAGCTTTATAATTACGCCTCATAGATCAGAACTCATGTCCTGACTTCTTGCCCTCCATGTAGCCTAATCACTCTTACTATTTACAGAACATTGCTATTTCGTTTTTACACTAAGACAAATGGCCAAGAAGTAATCATTTCATTGTTAAACAGAATACATTTGGCTACATAAGAGCCCATAATTCCAAATGTTCACAATTTCTAATGATAAATGCTTGAGGCATTTAATGCAGGAGCCTAGCAGAGAATTGCCAATGGTGATTAGAGTATGGATTAAATCTGGCCATAAAGATGGGAAGGAATAGTGATGGATAAGAAGACACTTTAGCTCAAGGACAGTGGCAAACAGGACGCTACTGATAAAGGTGGGAAAGTGGAATACCATGTATAGATATTCATGGGAGGAGAACCATAGTCTCTTCAACAAATGGTGCTGGGAGAATTGAATTTTCTCATGCAAAAGAATGAACTGAAACTGTTATCTTACAACATACACAAATAGTAACTCAAAATGGGTAAAATATCTAAATTATAATACCTGAAACCACAAAACTCTTAGGAAAGAACACAGAGGAGAAGCTCCTTGACATTGTTCTTGGTAATGATTTTTTTAATATCACAAAAAATATCAGGTTATAAAAGCAAATAAAAATAATTGTGATTATATCAAACTACAAAGTTTATGCACAGCAAATAAACCAGTCTGAAATGGCAGCCTATAGATTGGACAAAAATATCTGTAAACCATATATCTGATGAAGGATTAATATCCAAAATCGATAAAGAATTCATACAACTCAATTGCAGGAAAATAAATGACCTGATTAAATAATGAGCAAAGGAAACAAATAAGCATCTCTCCAAAGAAGACATAAAAATGGTCAAAAGGTATATGAAAATGTGCTGAATATAACCAATCATCTGGAAAATGCAAATCAAAACCACCATGAGCGATCACTTCACACCAGTTAGAATGATCATCATCAAAAAGACAAGAGATAACAATTGTCAGTGAGCATGCGGAGAAAAGGGAACTCTTGTGCACTGTTGGTGGAAGTAGAGTTTACTTCCTAAGAAAATTAAAAACAGAATTACTGTATGACCCAGAAATTCTTCCTCTGATTATATACCCAAAGGAGATGAAATCACCATCTTGTAAAAAAAATCTACATTTTCATATTTATCACAACATTATTCATAATAACCAAGATACGGAAATAACTTAAGTGTCTTTTGACAGATGAATGGATAAAGAAACTGTGAGAATACACACACACACACACACACACGCACACACACACACACGCACACACACACACATGTGTGTATTTTATATATATATATAAAATACACACAAAATGGAATATTATTCAGCCTTAAATAAGGATATCCTGCTATTTGCCAAAACATGAATAAACCTGAAGGACATTATGCAAAGTAAAATAAGTCAGGCAGAGAAAGAAAATATTGCACAATCTCATTTATATGTAGAATCTTTTAAAAAGGTTGACTATACAGAGATAGAGAATAAAATAGCAATTACCAGGGCCAGGGGTAGGTAAGAATAGATTACAAACAAGAGAGATGTATGTGATACTAATATATCAGACAAGAAGGGTAGTTAAGCACCTCTATTTTGTATAATATTCTAGATCAGTAAATTAGTTTAGAGATTTAATCTTCAGGGACTGGATTTCAAAGCTCTTGCTCTAGCCTGCTAGAAATTAGACTATTTGAAAGGGCTGCGGTGAGGGTTAAATGAGTAAATGTCATTGTTTAGCCAGTAAACATATGGGAAAGTTTCACTATCAAGGCTGTGCTCTGATTTTCCAGGGCCCAGCCCACTTGAGGTATTTTACATGACTCAGGGTTTTGATTTCATAGTTGAAGTAGATTGGATAATTGGATAAATCGACCAGATTATATAGGACAAGGGTATCATTTAGAATAAAGGAAGTAGAGCATATGCAGTATCTGAATAACCCAAATTGCCAAGCCACAATAGAAGAATAAAACATAAGATCCCTTTATCTGACTAGCTCTCCCATTTACAGCTGTGCAATTCCAGGCAAGTCACTCAGGCTCTGGGCCTTACTGTTCTCCTCTATAGAATGTGATAATAACACCGTCTCATTCAAATAGTTGTTCTCAGACATCTGCTCTGTGTGCCCATAATCATTCACCCTTCTTCTGGTCACAAGACTCTGTGATAGGCCTCCCCTCCACCACTTTTGGCCTATGTGTGATTTGATAGGCCAATTACAGAATCGTATTTCCCTGGCTCTGTGATTGGTTCAGAAACATTGTTCAGTCAAAGCAAAATGATACATCTTCTTTTCCAACGGACTGGACCCTAGAAGATGTGAGGATGAAGCTGTCGGAAGTCACCTTGCTGTGAAGAGCCTGAGAACTGAAGTGGAAGAGAGCAAAGCTCAAGGGTAGGAAGAGACAGGGTCTTGTTTTAACCTTGGGATGAAATTATTTCCTATGACTGTGTGTGAGTAAGCAACTATCTCACAATAAATAAAAAGCTTAATTTTAAAAAAGGTGTGAGTTGTTCTCTATTCCTTTGTAAATCATGGAAGGAATGGCTGTGTAGCAGTGTATGTAGAGAAGAAGATACATGTGATTTACATAGAGGAGTCATCTATTAAGAGTTTAAAAATAAGGAGATGACAAAAAAAAGCATACACATTTTTTTTTTTTTTTGAGTTGGAGTCTCACTCTGTCGCCCAGACTGGAGTGCAGTGGCTGTCGCTGCCCAGGCGGGTCTCGAACCCGCGGGCTCAGGTAATCCACTCACCTCAGCCTCCCAAAGGCGCGGGATTACAGGCTGAGCCACCGAGCCCGGCTCATACACATTTTAAGAAAGAAAAAATGTATTAAAATTGTAGTACTCAATACTGATAACAAAAGATTAATGCCGTCTTTTGAGAAAACGTCATACCACAGGTTGCTACCATAATTCAATTCAATTTCTAAAAAGTAATACATAGATAACAACTCTTAAAATTTGTATGCATTTTTTGGTACCCTCAGTTGTTTGTACCAGCAATGTATGTGAAGAAGCAGACAGCAGTAAATCAGTAATTTCCTATGAAAAATATTCAGTTTAACTGGTAGTAGAACCCTGGAAATAGAAAAAAAAGATTATATAATCCTCAAGCCATCAAAAAAGCTTATGTAATTTATTCATTCCACAATAACACCCAGCTGAGGGACAACCAAAGCTTATGTAATTTATTCATTCCACAATAACACCCAGCCCACGACCCAACTCAACTGTCTCTCCCAGAGGCAGGAACATTTCTTTTTCTAATTTACAAAAGGGGCTCTCAAGACTAATGCTGGTATAGAGTGAGAATTGTCTCTCTCCAAGTTGGTGTAAAAAGCATAGTTTGAACAGGTAGTTTCTAAATATCTGTTGTACTTAGCTAGAAAGTCTTGAACCATTTTCCAAAGCACAAATAGAAAGAAAGGACATTTTTGAACCCATCTAAGGAAACTGAAACTTTGGAAGTTAGAATTGTTATTTTGACTTTTCGTTTCTCTGAGGAAGTACCCAGGACTTAGGTATAATAAAGTAATTCCACAGATATGCCTTTTTCTGATTGAAGTGTAATCTAATTCTGTTCAACTTAAATAACTAAAAGTAAGTTTTCTTTTCTTTTTTAAAATTTGTGGCTTTTTAAAAAAAATCATAGAAATGTTTGAAAACACAAATGTATATACAATAGTCTAATGAATTTCCTGGACCTATCAACCAGCTTTAAAAATTACCAACATGGCAAATCTTATGTAGTCATACTTGCAATTAATTATATTAAAGGTAGTAGTAAATACTGTATTATTATCTGCATATAGTTTAGTATATTTTTAGTTTAGTATATATCTCTAAAAGTCTAGTGCCTTTAAGATATATTCAAAATAGGATTACCCACCTAAAATTTTCCAAATGTTTCATAAATATCTTCTTTGCATTAGTTTATTAAATCGGGACATAAGCAAGTTTTCAACATTGCATTTGATTAATTATGCACTTTAAGTTTATTTTTCCTCCTCATGCAAGATCTTGCCTAAACTGCCCAAAGTCATACAAGTAAGAAGTAGTAGAACTAGGATTTGAACTTCAGTGTTTTACACATATATGACATGTATTTCTCTGTATGCTAGGCTAAGAAATTTGGGAGGGTTAGTAAGATCAGCACTAGGTAATTAAACAGGGGACCTAGCCTCTCATGAATGAAAAGTCAAAAGCAAGCACTGAATGCTTCCACAAAGAGTGAGATCAAACAATCAGATGTCCTAGTGATAGGGAAGGGTAGATTCAATAAATGTCAGGGGGCTGGGGTAGGGATGAAGGATACATAATTTCAGTATACTTTACAGAATTGTAGTAAATATGGTATCTGAATACATACAGAAAACTATTTGACTTTCAAAGAGAGTAAACATTTGTACAGCTGCCTCCAAAAAGTGTTTCTCTATCACTATAAGATTAATGTGCAGAATAGGGAAGGATAAGTACTCTTTGGTGTGTGTGGTTTTGATCACATCTGAAAATTGCAGTCTGGGGAGTTATCCTTCAAGAAGTAATAAATGAAAAGTTGGAGAGTGTATAAAACATAGCATACATGATGGTGGTTCATCATCAGAAAGGAAAAGCTTTTTAAAAAAAGGAGGGTGTTTAGAGTGGAAGACATTTCAGGAGGATCTAACTTGTTCTATTTAGAGGGTTATAGTCAAGTAGAATAACTAAACTGTGTTGTCCCACATGATTTTGGGGGGATATAGAGGTAGAAATTGTTATTGTAATACTATTTTGTATTTGATTTTTCAACTATTTCAGCTGCTTGGCCGTCTCTGTAGTGATTCTTAATTCTTTTGAAGTCACAGACACTTTTGAGAATCTCATCAAGATATGGACCATGACTACATATCCCCAAAATTTGCATTTCATGTTCAGAGTGTTCATTCCTGAAGCTGAGTCTATGATCTGCTCTGGAATCTATGATCCCAAGCTAAGAACCCCCAAAAGATTAAGAGTTCTCTGGTGCTAGAAACACCCAGCAGAGCCTGGGCAACTACTGTAGTATGACATTGCAGAGAAAAAATGACAGCACTGGCAGATGAGTCTCTGGCAGTGGTTCTGGAATAATTGTGACAATTGCCACATTAACATGTTATACTTGTGTGCTCCCTTTCTTGGTCACCTGCACAGGTATCTTATTGTCTCCTAAACAGTTTTAAAATCTCCTATTACCTTGAAGCATTTCATCCATCCCATCTTTTAATTATTGCCGTGGTGTCAGAGTTGGCAAGAATGCTTGAGTCTGAGGACAACGATCTACAGCCAGGAGGGAAATAAAGAAGAAGAAATGCAGCCAGAGCTATCACCTGCTCTGCAGGACAATTTCTTTTAAAAAATGCCAATATCCTCAGATGGCATTGAATTGTCACATTTATTTTGTTGACTTAGTTGGTTCCTAACTTGCAATGCAAATCGTTTACGGGAACATTTCAATGTGTTAAAAATAATATCGAAGCAAACAAAGACTCATGCCTTTCTCACTTTATACAACCATTTTGTTTATAAATTTGCATCCCAGACAAACATGTTTCATTTGGATGACTAGTTTTTCAAAAATATTTTCCAAAATTTTTACACACCCAAGATTTTAAGCCTTTGCAAATCATATTTGGATGGCTTTAAAAAAATTTTTTAGTGTTCTAGTGCTTCTTTTAGCTAATTCTCAAATTATTTACTATTTGGCAGCATAGTCAAAGGCAGAGAATATTTAGTTGGAATCTGGAGAGTGTGTTCTCATTTCATTCTCCAAACTGATTAACTATATGCTCTAAAAATACATCAACTAAACATCAATAAACTAGCAAGAAAAATTTGGTGCATCACAGATGAAAGAGGGCTAGTCATACATTAGCACATATGGTGTATAAGTACATAAAATTCAGTATTCAGTATTTTATTATTAAATTTGAAATCATTTATCCTTTATGATTATTAAGGTAATGCATACTCATTGAAGAAAAGCTCGATATAAGAAGAGCATAAGGAAAAATACCTTTTAAGAGTTGGCAAAACACCCACGCTGAGATAATGCAATTATGTTGTAATATTTTCTTGACTTCTTTTATAGCTGAATATATATCTGTATGTTAGGAATTTAATTAGAAGCATGTTTATATAGGTTTAGGTAGAGGTTATGTAAAGATTTACATAGAGGTTTTTATCTTAGTTTTGCAGTAAGTATATTTCATGCCATTAGGCTGAAAATAGTTTTTAATGCTATATTCACCAAAGGCAAATGTTTTAAATGAGTCCTTTCTTTAAACATTTAATTTATTCTAATTATATTTTAGTTTTATAACTTTGTGATTAATATTTGTGTCCACAGATACTTAGAAACATAATCACTAAAGGGTGTGACTATTATAAACTATTAAACACATCTTGCTAAAGTATCTGCCTGAAAACCTGGCAGTTTTCAGTGCCCTCATCCACATATGCGAGTGCTCATTTTACATCACTAATTTTGTCAAAAGCATTCATTAAATGATTGCCAAATTGATAAGACAATTGCGCAGTTATCTTAATATATATGTGTTTAATTAAAAGGTGAGTTTGAGCATTTTTCAGATAAGCACTGACCATTTCAAATTCTTCTGTGAATTGGTTAAGAATTTTGTCCAAAGAAATGATTTTTTTAAAAATCTCTTTCAAGAAATATTTTGATTAATATATAATCAACCCGACATAAACAAACTAAAATTTCTTAACAATTTCAACCATTTGCAAACTTAAATTACTTCAAACACTTTCAACTACATCTCATGTAAAACTCATTTTACTTTCCTTTGAAGCATTATAATTACTCCAAGTTAGAAATTTTCTAGAGTACTTATGTAACTTCAGTAACTCTAACATTAAATTCTAAAGTACATATGACTCTTTAATATAAAAAAATTTATAGATCTTGACTTAAAAATCACAAGTCAAAAAGTTACAAAAATTTTCCATTTCTGGATTTAACAGAAATATAGTAAGGCTGTGATGATAAATGACACTGTATCATTCATATTTGCAATTCAAATACTTCCAATGTTTAAAAGAAAATTATCCATCATGGAAAAAAGAAACTTGGGGTTATCATCTCTAAATAATAAAATATTTACAATGGACTGCAGAAATGAGATGAAATTTTTTCCTTGCCACTAGAGGAAACACCGGGATGCTTTTCCTAGTCACTTTGTCAACCTTGTATTAAAAACCATACCCTCCAAATGGAATGGGATAACAGCACTCGTCCTCCCAACTAAAAAATTTTTTAGCAGGGAGAGTCTTCTGTCTGGTTTTAGTCAATAGCTTCACATCTTAGACACTTTACCACTTACGAGAACTCAATAAATGACTTACATAACCTTACTATTCCAATTAGTACATTGGATGAGTTCCTTGAAATGGGGACAGCAACTCAAATCAGAGCTAAATGAAATTTTACAACCAACACCCATGAAATTATGCTCCTTTTTCTCATCTCTCACCAAGTGATCAGATGTCTGCATCACACTTTTATAAGATAATTTTGTCACTTTTCTCCAGGCCACATTGATGTTTATCATGTGCTTTGCAAGGTAAAAGTACCACCAGTCTCTTGTTGACTACTCCTTACCGTCTGTTTGACTGGTTCCTTAAAGCTGTTTCCCTGCCGCAAGCCAATAAATTTTAGATTTTCATATCATGTGTGATGCTTCTTCTGCACATTATCTGCCTGACTCTAATCAGCTAGTAATGTTAGGTCAGAGCTATTCATAATGACCTGAAGTAGTAGCTAGTAAAGCTCAGGACGGCAACGACAAAACACCTGGCAGTCATTGCTGGTTGTCCTTTCAAGTCCAATTTTCCTCTTTTTATAATAATAAAAGTGTTTAGCTGGTTCTGCCATTGCTCAGTAAAGACTAAATTTCTTGGACTCCTTAGTAGCTAGAAAAGGACATTTGACTGGACTCTATAAAAACATGGTGTGAGAGGACCAATGTTTGAGACTTAGAGGCATTCTCTTTAATAGAGACATCCATGCCTTAGCTTTTTCCACTTGGCCATGTTAGCTGAAATTATGGCAGGGACTTGAGGAGCCACCTTAAGGTACACGATGGAAGACATGAATTTAAGATGGCTGAGCCACAACAGAGAGGACCACGGACTCCAACACTCCAAGACCACCATCTTGAACCTCGATGCTTATGGCCACCTTGTTACTGAAGGGAGAGAAACGCTTTTATCTTTCTCAAGCCAGTGGCACTTTGTCATTTATTAATCATTGAATAGACTTCCAAAAAATAATATAAGCAAAGAAGATGCTCAGTCATTTGCCAAATTAGTTTTCATTATTTGAGAATGCATTATTATTTTATTCAAATCTGCTGATTGGGCAGAAGCAAACAAATTTAGTTACATTAACTGCATCAGGCAGCATGTAAATGCATGTATGTAAAATGTATGTTTGTAAAATGTTTCTGTACTACATTATCTATATTTCTGAGCAAATATGGGTTTATCTAGGCATGGATGGGAGGTCAATAATTTTGGTCTATGCCTGATACTTTGAAAAAGCACGAACATCTCTGACGGCTTTGACATATTAAATTAAGAAACATACTTCAGCCCGGCTCGGCGGCTCAGCCTGTAATCCCAGCGCTTTGGGAGGCCGAGGTGAGTGAATTGCCTGAGCCCGCGAATTCGAGACCTGCCTGAGCAAGTTGGCGAGATCTCATCTCTACAATAAATCAAAAATTAGCCGGACGTGGTAGCCGCGCCTGTAGTTCCGACTACTTGGAAGGCTGAGGCGGAAGGATCACCGGAGCCCAGCAGGTCGAGGATGCAGTGGCCGCTCACCGCAGCCTGAGTGACAGAGTGAGACTCCAACTCAAAAAGAAAAAAAAAAAGAAAGAAAGAAACATGCTTCAAAGTAATTCCAGGAGATGATGGTATAGGATGACGTTAAGGGAGAGACTACAGAGTAAGAAAGATCTGGGTTTGGATTGTGGCTATGCCTGCAATAGGTAGAACTCTGAAACGGCCCACATGCCTCCAACTCCCTGGTAGCCATGCCTGTCCGAATCCCCTCCCCTTGAACATGGACTGAATCTGAGAAAAGGAGGGGATGTAATTCCTGTAACTGGTTATTAATGAGTTGACTTAAGAGTTCATTATAAAGGAGAATAGCTGGAGAGACTTGACCTCACTAGCTGAGCCCTCAAAAAATGGCAGGAATGCCTAAAGTCAGAAAGGCTGGATGTGTTAGTGGGACTGTGGAAGACATGGGGCAAGGACCTGACCCCAGCCTTTGGGAGCTGAGAGTGGTCTCTATCTGGCAGATAGTAAGACAGCAGGGACCTACTTTTACAACCAAAAGAACTGAATTTGGCAAGCAATCTGAGAGAGATTGGGAGCAAATATTACCTTAGTTATGATTCCAAATGAAGGAATCAGCTTCCAAATGAAGGAAGGAGGCAGCTGGCTGACACCTTGATTTTTTAAAAATGTGTTTTGAAAGAAAAGAGAAAGTAAACCTTAAATATGCATACACATATTTGTATATATTTACATTAGCAGATTTAAAAGACTGAAAAGATACACACCTCTGGAGAGGATGTTAGAAGGTACAAGACATATTAATTGGTTTTTATAGGTGCCTTTTTTGTTCTTACGAATAGACAGAAGGTCCCTTGTTATATAATGGCAGAATTCTTAGCAAAATTGTCTCCTGCAGTTATATGGAAAACAGAGCTTTCAACAGATAAACTTGTATATATAGTTGAGAAGATTCCCAAGCAAAGTTTTGAAGGTGTCACTGAGTCTTTGCTTCTTCTACTAAGCTGCCAGAGTACTGATACTGTCTCAGGAGACTAAGGTTTGCCTCTCAGGCCCTCTCAATTGAACCAGAGGCCCCTCTAGGAAGAGGAACCAAAAATAAAGAAGAGGTTACTCAAAAGATGTGTGGATATGACTTGTGCCTAATAGAGTGAATGCCATGGAAATCCATAGGAGGCCTGCAAAGTCCATGAGAAAGTTGTATCAGCAGAAACGCTGTAAGCTTGACTTGAAAGGGACAAAGATAGTACAAATAAAAGGAAGTTGTAAGATCCCCCAAAATTCAACTGGCAGAAAACAGACTGATAAATGGTTCAACTGCAAAAATGTGCTACTTTTCATAAAAAGGATGACTCAGAGGGAGAACCAAGAGACAGGAGGGGGAACCAGGAGCCACGAGATTTATTTCCAAGCCTGACAAACTCACCAAGAAACTCCCAATTGCCCAGCCGAATTAGCAAACTGCCTTAGATGAGTGACCCCCTTTTATCTCCTGTTTTCTCTTTATGAGCCAGAATGTTCTAGCTGTTGTCTTATGCCTGTCTCACCTCTGTATGTGGGGCATCTTGTGGGCAGACTGTAATTGCAATTGTGTTGTATATATACATTGTACACAAGCAACCTTGCCTGCACCTGACTTAAATGATGAGATTTTGGACTACAGCTATGGCTGTCATGGGATGAGAATTTTGGAAACCGTGGGATGAGGGGAAATATATTTTTTATTAGGGACAGAAGACCACGAAAAGCAGAATTCTGAGAGGGCTTCCAAGGCTTCTGCCTTCTGATACATGTGCTCTGAGTGTGGGCAGATCCTGTGAATATAATGGGTCAGTGGTTCATTTAGGTTACATTTGATGCCCAGTGGTGATGGAATTGTAAACTTGGTGATTATTGTGGTTTACACAAACCTCATCAGAGCAATCTGTTCAAGGATTTCAGAGTCAGAGGAATCAATGCTTTCTGCCCTAGAAGAAAGCAAATATCCACATTGTGAATGGCCTATAGGGGTCTGACGCCAAGGAACCATGGGAAATCCTTGGCTGCTAAGAGTAGTCCCCAACTAATTATGAGCAAGAAGACAGGGACCTTAGCCACAGCCATAAGAAAAGGAATCATAGCAACAACATATAAGCTTAAGAGAAGACCCTGTGCCTCAGATAAGAATGTCAGCCCTGGAAAACACTTGATCTGAGATTGGTGAGATCCTGAGCAGGGGACTGGGCTAAATCATATCTGGATTTCTCACCTATGAAACTGTGAAATAACAAATGCCACAACGTTGATGACAATTTCTTTTACAGCAATATAAAACTAATATAGTCTCTAATGAGGTATGTAATTTTAGTAAAATTCTTGTAACAGAATTGCTAAGCCTCAGTTTCTACATCAGTACAATAGGATAAGATACCTGTCATACCATAGTGCATTGAATGAAATAATTTTTATTAAGCCCAAAGCAAAATGTTAGGCACCTAGTAAGCACCTAACAAAATGTATATAGCATTGTTTCTAATAAAATTATAGGAACCTTAATTTTTTTCTTTTAACTGGACTGTATTGGCATCTCTTGAATATTTAATTTAAAATAATAATAATCTGCTCTGCTCCTCGAACTCATCTCCACCTTTGGAAAGCATGCCTGAACTTCACAGGATGGGTCTATCCTTGGAGCTACTACAACATATGCCATTAGTTATATCGAAGGTCCACTCACTCCACCCTGCATTTGGTTTTTCCCATGTCTGTATTCTTCTGAAATTGAAGATGGCTCCAATCAGTTATATTCCTCTTTGTTTATTGGACCTTTGACACTTAAATCTATTAAAGTACATGGCACAGAGTAGAAACTCAATCAATATGCATTGAATTTAAATGAACTACCAGAAGAAAATTCTATGAAGTGTATTAAGTTGTCACAACACTTTCAATTTTCTGTGACCAAAAAATGGCTTACTGTACATTTGTAATGGTTAAATATTGCACCATCTCAGGCAAATCAACACAGAAGAGGCATTGTTAATAATGAATTTATTTTCACATTTCAAATATAAATCTATCTTTAACACTGCTGCCAATTTCACTCTATTGTATATACAGTATGGAACATTCAGATAGTTTATAAAGTTTAGTAAAAATCAAATGTTAGGTGTATATAGATATAATGTCTGTGTGATGAGTTTGATGTTTCATATTTCTATTGATCTTTTTATCCTGGTATTGTTGAAAAACCTCTCTTTGACTTTAGGATAAACCATTTATTATCAAAATAGTAAACAGTTATTTGTTACTATTGGTAGGTGACATCCTACTTCTGAAATGTATCCTGTAACTTATTGGTAATATCCATGAAACCCTCTGTGCTTTTCAAAAGCTGTTTGGACTCTTAGGTGTTATACTGATGTTTGGTTACTGATGACTCACCCTTCCCGAAGAAAAGAAGATGGGCGCCAGTAATGTTGATAGTACTTTGAACCTCATTTATTAAAATGTTCTCACTTAGACACTAAATCGACGAACAACAACCCAGAAAATTGACTCTGTCATAAGAAAACTACTTACAAAAAAAAAGTCCTGGACCAGATGGCTTTCCAGCAGAATTCTACAAAATGTACAAGGAGGAGTCAATATCAATCCTATTGAAAGTATTCCAGGCAATTGAGAAAGATGAGTTCTTTTGGTAAAGATCCAACAAAAAAGGAGAACTACAGGTCAATATCTCTAACGAACACAGATGTAAGAATTCTCAACAAGATTCTAGCAAATCGGATCCAAAAACACATCTCAAAAAATATCGACTATGACCAAGTAGGCTTCATCCCCAGAATGCAGGGCAGGTTCAACATTCATAAGCCCATAAGTGTAATTAAATACATCAACAAATGTAAAACGAGCCACAAGATTACCTCATTCTATGCAGAAGAAGCTTTTGATAAAATCCAGCATCCCTTCTTGATAAAAACCCTCAAACTCCTAGGTATAGAAGGAACATACCTCAAAATAGTAAGTGCCATCTATGATAAACACACTGCTAATGTATTGCTAAATGGACAGAAACTGGAAACATTTCCCCTGAAAACTGGAATAACACAAGGCTGCCCACTCTCATCCCTCTTGTTCAACATTGTGTTGGAAGTCCTAGCTAGGGCAATTAGACAAGAGAAGGAAATCAGGGGTATCCAAATAGGAAAAGAGGAAGTCAAGTTATTCCTCTTTGCTGACAATATGGTCCTATACCTTGAAAATCCAAAAGAATCCATCAAAATCCTGCTTGCACTGATAAAGAACTTTGGCAAAGTCTTGGGGTACAAAATAAATGTGCAAAAGACAGTTGCATTCTTATACAACAACAACAAACAGGCAGAGAACCAAATAAAGAGCACAATCCCATTGACAGCCACAAAAAGAAAAGAAAAGAAAAGAAATACCTCTGCATCTTGCTAACCAGAGAAGTGAAAGAGCTTTACAATGAGAACTACAAAACACTGCTCAAAAAAATCCAAGAAGACACAGACAAATCGAAAAATATTCCATGCTCATGGACTGGAAGAATAAATTGTTAAAATGTTTATCCTACCAAAGGCAATCTATAGATTCAACACAATACCCATTAAATACTATCATTCTTCTCAGACCTGGAAATGACAATACAGAAATTCATATGGCAACAAAAACAATCATGAATAGCCAAAATAATCCTTAGTAAAAGTAGCAAATCAGGAGGTATCACACTTCCAGACTTCAAACTTTACTAAAAGGTGACAGTAATCAAAACAGCCTGGTATTGGTACAAGAACAGGCACATAGACCAATGGAACAGGATAGAGATTCTGGAAGCAAAGCCTCAATTTCTCAACCAACTCATCTTTGACAAAACCTCCAACAACAACCACTAGAGAAAAGTAAATGGTGCTGGGAAAACTGGCTGATCACATGCAGAAGATTGAAACAGGATCCCTACCTATCACCATACACAAAAATTAACTCTAAATGGATCAACAACCTAAACGTAAAACCTCAAACTGTGAGAATCTTAGAAAATGTAGGAGACACCCTGTGGAAATTGGAACTGGCAACCAATCCCTGATCAAAAACCTAAGTGCCCATATCATGAGAAACAAGATAGACAAACAAGAAGCTCATCAAACTGAAAAGCTTCTGCAAAGCCAAAGAAACCATCAAGAGAGCAGGGAGACAGCCCACAGAATGGGAAAAAATATTTGCCAACTGTATATCTGACAAAGGCCTAACATCTAGGATCTACGAGGAACTCAAATGTGCCAAAAAGAAAAAAACAATCAAAAAGTGGCCAAAATACATGAATAGATACTACTAAAACAAACAAACAAACAAACAAACAAACAAAAAATATAGTGTATGTAAGGTTCAGTACTATCAGCAGCTTCGGGCATCCCTGTGGGGGGGGGTCTTAGAATGTAACCCTTGTGGTCTTACAGAAATGCAACCTGCTCCATATCTGCTTAAGACTAAAATCTAATTTCAATACACACACATGTACTTCTTTCTAACAATTTGACTCTCTACTTAAGAGTCTTAAACCTAAGGGTTATATAAGAAGAGGAAACAGCTTCATAGCAATTTGCAAAGCAAAATTTGATATCAAATAAAAATTTTAGTTAGTCAGTGTTATCTGGGACTTACAAATCCTCACATTCATGCTCATTTGTTTGGTTTTGTTATTTGGTTGGTTGACGGTTGGTTCATTGGTTGGTTTTTAACTAGTGTGGTGTAGCAAAGAGAGCAAAGCAACTAAAGTCAAAAGGCCTGGAGAAGTTGAGGTTTTTCAGCGCCTCAACGCATTCTCTGTAAAAGAGGAATAATATTCCTCTTTGGTGTGTCAGAAGGCTATATAGAAATGCTGTTAAACTTGTATTAGCTCAAAGATCCCATAGGTGATACAAAACTAGCCTTTGTCCATTGTCAACAATTTCTTAATGTATCTGTGTACAGGGGATAAAATTCAATTATCTTCAACACTTAAAAAAAAGCAAATTATCTCCATCAGTGTAAGTAGAATCTTAGCCTTGAACAACAGCTTAGCTGCATCTAGAATTCTAGTATAAAATGTATTTTCTCTATAAAGTTTAAAGTCATTTTCTCATTGACTTTAACCTCTGTTATCAACAATTTAGATTGTTGCAGACATTTTAACTTCACAGATGATATATTTTTTTTCTCCAGTTGTTTTAAAGATTTTCTCTTTGTCTTTGGTGTTATATATATTCACTAAGTTGTGTCTAGCTGATGGCTTATTTTCATTTATCCTGTAGTCACTACATTATGCTTCTTGAATTTTAAGATTCATTACCTCCATCTATTCAGAAAGTGTTTCTGTGTTTTTTTTTTTTTTTTTTTTTTCAAGTATGACTTCACTGCCACTTTCTCTAGTCTGGTCTTAAGGCAACTTATGGAATGGGTGTGTTGCACCAACTTATTTTATCATCTGTATGTCATAAACTCTTTCATAGTTTTCAAGTTTTATCTTTGTAGTGCATTTGGAGTCATTTCATCATTTCTATATTCCACATTAGTAATTTTCTCTTTAGTTTGCTTAATGTTCTTTAACCTGCACATTAAGATTTTTTTTCCTCTTAATTACAATGAATTAATTTCATTTTAGAAGTTCAATTCATCCTTTCAAAATGTATTTTTTACAGCATCTTATTCTTCTGCGTCCAATTATTTTTATTTTTATATCTTTCCATTCAAAAGTATTAATTCCAAATTCTCAAATTTTCTTAAATTTTTGAAACTCTGATACTTTAGTATTTGTATGTCTGCCAATTCATTCATAGTGAATTCCTATTTTTAATTACCTAATTTTAATTAATTTTAGATTCAAGGGGTGTACGTGAAGATTCGTTATACAGGTATATTGTGTGATGGTGAGGTTTGGGCTTCAGTGAGGCTCACCCTCCCAAAGCCCCACCCAGCCCTGGAGGTGAGTATGGTGCCTGGTGGGTGGTTTCATGGTGAATTTTCTTGATGTGTTTTGTAAACTCATACTGTAAGCTCAGTTTTTAGTAGCACTGTTCCTTTTTTTCTATATGCATCACTCTCAACTTGGATGTGTAATTACCTTTTGAAAAGGGCTTATGTATGTATTCCTTTTGTGCTGGCCAAGTCAGGCTCAGGACCAATCTCATGATATGTTTTTCAGCATGAGGCTTCCTGGGACACATGGATAGAGTACATTTGAACCCCAACATGAGCAAATCCCACCTCTAGCATTTTGATGTCTCAGAAAGTTATTTTTTCCCCCCTTACCCAGAACATTGGACAAGACAAACAAACAGCCTTTCTTATTTTGGTCCAATACCATGAGGAAGATTGTCTCCAACCCACTTTTTTTTTTTTTTTAAACCAAGGTACATGTCACAGATTGGGTTTTCAGAACAGACTGAGAAGCTGTTAGTGTTCAGATCATTTGTTAAGGGATGTTTTGGGGATTAACACCTACCTGTGAAAGGAGTAGAAAGAAAGAAAATAGGATTGGACTGAGGAAGAAGTTGAGCTATACCAAATTCAGCTATACCAAATGCCTCAGCTGATGATATGCACGGGTTGGAGTTGAGGTGGCTCCTAGAGCTGACCAGCATTAAAGTTGATGTTGTCTTTTTATGCTTCCCTCATATTTTCTTAGGCTAACTAGTAATATTTAAAACACATATTAAAATCCCATTTTTAACTGCACCAAGCTCCTATGAGAAATTCGACTTGAGCTTATTACATTATTTAGAACCTGCATATTCTTGTTGGTTTCCCCTCCTAGTTTCACTGAGGTATAATTGGGAAATAAAAATTGTATATATTTAAAGTATACAACACAATGTTTTGATACACATATAAAAAGTAAAATGATTACCACAATCAAACCAGTTAACATATTCATCACTTCTCTAGTTGATTTTGTCTAGTTATTATTTACTTGTTTAATTATTTAATACTTGTTGCAAAAATGAATAATTTTCCTATGTGAAATTATTACAGATGTAGGGAAAAGCTTTTGCTTTTGCTCTGTGTTCACTTTGCAGCCACCTACTTTACTGAATATACATTTCAGTTTTTATGGCTTGGGTAATTGAATCCAAAGTGAAGCATCCTCACTTTTTCCCTTTCATAAAAATATATGAATTTTTCAATTTCAAAAAGTACAATCTATCATTGTAGCTAGAGATTGATCACGCTAATATTCATAGGAAGTCATGCATAATTGCAGTTTCCTTAATAGCCTCATTTTAAGTAAAATTCCACTGTGTCTCAGTTTATAGGAGAGTCCTCCTATATTTTCCTTTGTGTAAAAACAAACACTACAATGGTGACCACCCAGAAGCAAATAAGTTGTTACTAGTAGTAAAGAAAAGTTTGGTTAAACACATGTTCTTGTTTATGTTACACTTTTAGAAAAATTTAAATTGAGATTTTAAAATAAAATGCATTTTCCATCAGATTTAATTATTTCTAGAACATCTGCTTTGAGACAATAACACCAATTAAACACGGTCTAGGATCAGATAAGTTTCTAAAATGACAATCCTTCTTGGATGACTGAATTGCTATCAGAATTAGTAGGAGACCAGAAAACATTTAAATACACGTGTAGCAATTTACAAAAGCTATGGTAATTTGTTATCAACAATTACTCATTCCTCCTGGATCCAGTATTCAAGTTATACTGAAACTTTTCAGGCTGAGGCATGTCATGTGTGATTTTCCTTTCTGGCTTTCCTACCCACTCATTACCTCCACCCATCCTTCAAGTATCAGTTTGGATTTCTCACTGCTTGGGAAGACGTCCCTGGTGAACTCTCCATAAAGATACTCAGTTGTTCACCCCATTTGACCTGTATTTCTCCCTACAATTAATTTTAATTACTTTTTATATTTTTGTCCTGGAAAAACCTTGAACTTTGAGGAGAAGAGACAATCTTGTTTAGAATTGTATCTTCAACAACTAGCAAGAAACCTGGCAAGTAGTAACTTAAATAAATGTAGAATAAAGGTACAAATACTTTTGTTTTGTTTTGTTTTTGTTTTTGTTTTCTGAGTTGGAGTCTCACTCTGGCGGCCAGACTGGAGTGCAGTGGCCACTCCCGGCCACCAAGTCTCGATCTGCTGTACTCCGGCGATTCTTCTGCCTCAGCCTTCCAAGTGGCAGTGTGGTAGTTTTGCATTACGTCAACTTGGCTGAGCTGAAACTATGTATCTCAAGATTCCCTTCCCTGTATAGTTCCTGGTTAAACTAGGCAGATGAGAAACTTGCATAAGGTCTGAACATTGAAAATTAAGGCGGCAAGGCATGGTGGCTAATCCCAGCACTTTTGGAGGTTGAGGTGAGAGGAGTAATGAATAAGGTAAGAAGATTGCCTGAGCCCGTGGGTTTAAGATCAGCCTGGGCAACTTGGTGAGACCTCATCTCTACAATAAGTCAAAAATTAGCCAGGTGTGGTGACACACGCCTATAGTTCCAGCTACTTATAAGGCTAAAATGGAAGGATCACCTGAGCCCAGCAGGTCGATGCTGAGGTGGCCGTGAGCATGCGTGCCACTGCACTCCAGCCTTAGCGACAGAGTAGAGACTCCAACTCAAAAATAAAAAAAAGAAAGAAAAAGAAAGAAAGAAAGAAAAAAAAAAAAAATTAAGCAGTAGGTTTCACATTTGAATGTCACTGTGGATAGACATGGTGGAAAAGATGCAGCAGAGTGCTATATCCTGCTTGGTCCTCGCCCTTGCTCTATGTCAGGCTCTTATTTCTTCCAGGCCCCTAATTCCTCAACTTCTTCTACAATTATGTGAAATGTTATTCTTATAATCAATCTATTATTCCATAATTCTTATAGTAGTTCCACCGTTCTGATCAAACCCTGATGTATACAAGTAATAACAGCCAATATTTCTCTTTCATATGATTTTATACATTGTTTAATTTTTGAATGAAGCTAAAAATGATAATATTCAGAATTAAGGTTAGTGATTTACTGTTGTTTTATTGCAGAAAAAAATGAAACTAATTTCTAAATTTAAAAAGATTATTTTTATAAAAATTTATAAAAGCATAAAATTGACTAAATCAGGAGAAGCTAAAGATTTTTCTCTGACTTTGGACACATTTCCTACACTTGTGAAGAGACTGCCTGCAACTATGAACAAACTTCTCCATAATATAATCCCAAATAAAAGGGTCTACAAAGGAAAAAAGAAGATGTAGGTTGATGCTATGTGAATTAAGCTACAGAAAATTTGTCTGGGAATTAATTAGGTTACTAAATAAATTCAGCGTGATAGTTATGTAAAATCATCACTATTTCTTATTTTTATTAAATCTCTGTAAAAGCAACATCAAATAATTCCAGTTTGCTATGTATGTTTACCAAAAAGTCTGTCCTATACTTTAACAACAATAACAACAAAATCATTTTACAAAGAAATGAAATACTGGTGTTAACATTCCCATGGATTTGCAATAGTCAATATTACTAATTTGATTGTTTTTCCCATTTCTTAACATAGATGAGAATAGTGTTTGGAGGGAGAAAAATAAAACAATAAAACAAAACAAAAAAATTGCAACTTGTTCACATATTTCTTCTATGGTTTTTAAGCACAACCATAATCACAATTGCCCCCTGCACAAAAGTTTGTAATGAGTAGAGACTAAAGTTCAAACTATAATTGGCATTTAAGGTTTTTACTTTAATCAGACCTCAAACTTCCACTAGTTCTTTTTTTCTCATAACCTTATGTAATATACATTGGACCATTTAGTTATTGTTTACATTCCATATCACTAGGTGGACGGTGAATGCCTTGAAGACCAGATATATATATCAGTCAACTCAGTGTTCTCTTCAGAGCCTTATACACAGTGCTTGGCACATAAGAGATATTCATCATATAAATAAACAGTAATAAATATTTATTATATTAAAGTGATTTGAACAATGCTGAAAAAAATAGAAAGTTTCAGGCAAGAGTATGATGCAAATCAAATTTTATATATTTTTGTGGTCATGAACTTTATATTTTGAATGTAAATATAAACATATATACGTCTGTTTATATATATTTCAAAATAACTTGAATGAGCTTCACTATTTATTTTCCACAGTAAATTTTAAGAATAAGATCCTAGGATAGTACAAAAATGCAAATAATATTCTCATGCTATTTTAATATTTAAAAGAATCCTTTTAGGCCAAAACAATTTACCCATGTTTAAGAAAGTTCATCCTACTTTATGGACATTTTGACATATAATACTCTCTATGTTGCTAGCCTTAGAAATATATTACTACATGACAGTTTTGTATTTTCTTGCCATCAAACTAATAAACACTTTAGATGGGAAAATGCTGATAGTCTGTATTAATATCACTAAGGTCCACAGAATGCTGTCATTTAGACATTCCTTATTACCCTCTATGGTTCCTATTATGAATATACTATAAAACAGAAGTCTATGAGGAAGCATCAAATCAACTGAGACTGATTAAATTTAAAAAACGAACTTTGTAAAACAGGGTAATGTTTGACAATGAAATAATGTTCACATTAACTTCCTAATACCTCATTATCACTAGTTTTAAAAACTGAATAATTAGTTTCAGTAAGGTATAATAGCAGACTTCTGAATAAAAGCATTGTCTTTATATTAGTTAAGACTGTAAAATAATATAAGTTTGGTAAAAAATGGGTTAGCTAAAAAATGGGTTAGCTAGTAAATGTTTGAGATAAATATATATAAATAAAAATAACAAATTTCCTACTGTAATATTTATGAAACATTAATTTCATCATTGCTTATAAATCAAATTGTTCATAGTTATAAAAAAACATTTTTTAAATTACCTTTTACTGAACTTTGAACATCAAACTATCTCTAAGGTAATAAGACATTTTAAACATAAGTAGTTATCAAATAGCTAACTTTTAAAAATTTAACTATTAAGTAACTATTCAATTAAAATGAAGGATAAGGTAATCTCTTTCAGTGAATATTTTATAATTCAAAATGGGTTATAATTCATACACAAAGCAGAGTCTGATTGAGTTCTCATGAATGTGGCAGAAGAAGGAGAGACTAGCTGGGGCTGGAGCGATAGAAAAAGGTTTTTGTGATAAGCTCATTCTTAAGCTGGTATCTGTATCCAATGCTGTAGGCATTTAGGAATATTGATTTTTAAGGTGGAGGGGAATTTGTAACTTAGATGTGTGTACAAGGTGTGTGTTTATAAATTAGAGGTATATGTGAGGGCATTTATAACTTAGAGGTTGAAATAGAAGCTGAAAATGTCAGCAGTTTGTGTGTTTCTCTTCTGTATACATTCTGGTTAATCCTGGATCAAATAGCTTCATTTTATTTCTAATTAAATTTTGCTTTTAAAAAAAATCTGATTTCTGTCATATGAAATAATAAAGAGAACCTATAAATTAACTTACTAGTATGCAAAAAAAATCAGACTTTGGTGGGTTGTGATTATATAAAAATAATATTGATTTCTTCATGTGGCTTGAGTGCCCATGTTTCTAATTTTAAAACTGTTCTTCACATGAAATGGTTAAAATCTAAACTATAGAATGCATATTCTTGGAAAAGTGTCAGCACTGCTGGATGTAATTACAAATGCCGGATACATTATTTTGTAACTATAAAATATACTTTAGGAAACCATGACTTCTATGACAATGATGACAATATCTGTGTTTTTGCATCATCTACTGTTTGGCACAATATTTTCCCTTGAAATATTCACAATATAAATCTATCCAGGTACTTTATATATGGCAGAAGTCAGCAATTTTTTTCTGTAAATGGGCAGATAATAAATATTTCATGCTTTTTTGGTCCACATAGCTCTGTGGCAACTGCTTAACTTGGTCATTAAAGCATAAAAGTATCCATATATAACTTATAAACAAGGAATGTGTTCCAATAAAACTTCATGTATGGTCATTGAATGTCACATATTCTTCTATTTTTTTAACCACTGAAAAACATAAAAAACATTCTTCTCTTGTAGTCCATACAAAAACCCTCAAAGTACAACAAACATTTCTAGCTTGTGGGCCACATTGGGCTTGTGGGCTAGTTTCCCAGCACTTGATAGAGAGTTTTAAAGAGTCTGTCAAGTGATTTCAGTTTGGGATGGCAATTTAAAGTTCATTGATAGGGGTTAGAAATAGGAAAATAATCTGCTTAAATATATTTTCATACTTAGAGAATAAACCATAATAAATTTGTTCAAAGATAAAGGGATTCAATGACATTGTGCAAAGGCAACAGTCAAATATCTAAACCTTACTTCTGTCAAAGAAAAAAAATTGAAAAGACTTGGAGTGCACATTTCAAAAGTGAAATGGACAACAACAGAGATTGATCTATCATACTATTTAATATGTCTGTTGGAGAATTGTTATAAGTGATTTAAGAAAGGCACCACAATTTTCTATATTAAAACTGAAAAGAATAAATTTTGATGGAAAATAAGGGATGCCCAAGATTACATAGTCTTTTCCCTTCATTTCTAAGGACCTGAGTAACTGATGTTTTCTGAAATGTGGAGAAAGCAAAGTTCACACATTGTGGCTCTCAAATACCTCTGATGATCGAGACTATGGACAGGATGATAGGGCTGCCATAAAACTGAGACTAGTCTTTTGTTACTAAAAGCACCATAGAAAGAAACAGAACTCTCTGAGCCAGAGTCATTTTTATTTATTAATGTAAATGTATAAAAATATTTCCTAGCAAAAATGAATCAAGTGGGTATTACTGCTGGCCACAGAGTCTTAAGGAAAACTGTACAGCTTATTGCACAAGAATTACAGCTTATAAAGGGAACGCTTGAGTTTCTTAAGAAGTGACAAAGACTCATCCGGGATTTGCCATTAATTGGGTTTTGCTGGATTTCCACTCTGCATCCAGTTAAACTGACGATTACATTATCCACTTATCACCCTGAAGGGTGAATTTAATCGTTGAATGGCAGAATCTTCTAAGCAGTCTTCTAAGCATTTATTCTACATGATTTATGGTCCTCTAATTTCATTCCCAAAATATTCTGTCATAATTTATAATTGAAAAAACATTATGAATGGTTTCCAAATCAATCAAATGAAATGGGAGGAAGTACTAAATTTTAATGTCTTACAAAGAGTTTAACATTTCTCACTCATGATGTTTGATTTGTTTCTTTTGTTAGATCTGACTCCGTAGAAGCCAGTTTGTATTTAGCCTAATGTTTCTTGGTTCTTCTCACATCTCTCAAACAGCAGACCAAAGAATGCTACATTTAGATTCTTTCTATAGAATAATCAGACAAAATAGACAAATAAGACCATCGGCCATACATCCACCTCTTCCCTCTTTGGGCTATTATGGACTCTACTTTATCTCATTTGATCACTGTTGACCTAAAAAAAAAAATCTCAGACTGCTTTTCTACTAAAACCCAGATCTCTGGGACTGAGATTTCTTGTTGCATCTTGATTATTAATGACTTTAAAATTAATGTCTGTTTCCACATAGGAAATAGAAAGCTGGAAAGAGCATTGTTTCCATCCTTAGAACAACAATGAAACTTTGAACGAGCTGCAAGTGCAAAACTGTTCCTGAATTCATGGGAGGGTTAAAGTTACAAACCAACTAACTAACATGAAGTCTAAGGAAAGAGAGGCACCTCCAAAGGCAGAGTGTGAGCACTTGTTGACCAGGGGCAAATACCAGTGGACCCAGAAGAAGAGCCTTTCATACATTGCTGAAAGTGAGGTGTATGACGGCAGGAGGATACAGAACACATGGGAATCACAACATAAGACAAATTCACACCAGCCCTCGGGCTCTTCTTGCAGAAATGTTTAGTGACAGTCATGAGAAATCCTTCTCAAAAGCTGGAGTGGAACAGCAACCACAATGGAAAAGGCACAAAACCTGCCACAAATCCTTTCCCCAATTTTCCCAACCAGGAAAAATAACCTCAAAATGGTGAGGCAAGGTCAACAAACACTGTGACCCTTAGGAACCTCCTGAAAACCCATCATGATGGGGAGAAAATAAATTTTTTTAAAAACCCACTTTGTTCCTGGGACAGTAGGAAGAATACGTGTATGTATGCTCCAAATCTAACTCCAGGGCTGGGACAGGGCCACTGAGATGGTCCTATTTTGACATCATTGACAGAATGCTTGCCTAAGACCAAGGCTTAATCAGTAAAACCAAGGATGCCCCTCCTTCCTTCCCACCCACAGCACAGTAAAAAGCATTGAGGAGCAATGACCTTCCTGGTATTGGGAGAAGAACCAGAGCTTGTTGGAAGACATTCTAAGGCACAGTGCACAGGAAAGACCTAAAGCTGAGGGTGGAGGGGATATTGTAATAAATCCTTCAGGAAACTAGCCCCTAACCTAAATACTGATACTACAGGAATTTGAAACTCATGGTGCACTGATAATAACTTCACATACTAAGTGACTACCAGGAGAAAAAGCATGCCTATTTCTAGGCATAAACTATTTACTTCTATCCCTACTTCTACCCCATATTGATCTAAACAATATGTCCAGCTCTCAGAAAAAAATTGTTAAGGCATACAAAAAAGCAAGAAACATACACACCCACACACCCACACACAAACACACACATACACACACACACACACACACAAAACTGGAGACAAAGCAATCAACAGAATCAAACACAGATAAAACTGATTTTGAAACTAACAGTGGATTTTAAATTACTATGATTAACATGTTAAAGACTCTAGTGGAAAAGGTAAAGAGCATACAGGTTTAGATGGATAATTTCAGCAGGAAGGAGAAAATTATAAGAAAATCAAATAGGAATGCCAAAAATAAAACAAACAAACACAGTAACAGAGGTGCAAAATGTCTTTAAATGTTTTGGCATTGGACTTGACATAGGGGAGGAAAGCATCCGGGAATCTGAAGACAAGTCAACAGAAACGTCCTGAACTGAAGAAAAAAGAGGAAGAACAAATGAAACAACAAGACAGAGCATGCTAAGGATGCAGGCCGTCATCCATCAGTCCTGCATGTGTGCAACAGGAATGTCAGAAGGAGGGAATGAACATAGGCCAGAAGCAATATTTGAAAAAATAAAAGCCTTAGAATGTTCCAGAATGAATGCCAGCCACCACAAAGAAACTCGGAGAACACTAAGCAAGATAGATTAAAACCAAACAAGCAAACAAACAAAAAAAAAACCCCTAACAATATCATATACAAACTGCTGCAACCAGAGAATCTTATGACAACCAGAAAGAAAAAAAAAAAGACACAGAGGAACAAAAGAATTACAGCAGAATTATATAAGAAAGAATTATATAAGCATATGATGATCAAGTGAAGTCTTTAAAGTGCTCATAGAAAAAGAAAATCTGTCAACCCAAAATCGTAAAAACAACTGAAATATTTATCACTTCCTTTTTTCTCATTCGACTTCTTCCTCTTCCTTTCTTTTCTTCTTCTTGTCCTTCCTTATCTTCCTTTTCTTCTTTTTAGTGACTCTCACAGTTGTTGTTTATCTCTCAGTAAACTTTAATGAATGAAAGTCATAATGAATAAAAATTTGTAACTAGCAGCTCTGATACTAAGAGCAAGCAAAGTAGAAAAAATAATGGAAATACTTTAGGAAAAGTGAAAGTAAAAAATAGTAAGCTGAAATTTTCAAATAATGCATTTGGAAGTATAAGAAAATTAGAAAGGTAATTCTTTCTATTTTGATCAAACCCTTCATTTATGTAAATATTTGCTACACCAAAGGCATGCTACTTACTGGACTTTTTGTTTGAAAATATATCATGCTACCTGGGAATCCTCTCATTAATTTTCCTGCCTCCTCATTTTTCGGGTCTCTATTACAAGCTGACAAGTAAAAGGTGCACAACTCCTGACTCTTTGAACATGACATCAACTTACAATGTGCTTTATGATTTTTGTCTTTCTTAAAGAATAATTTAAGTAGAGGCTTACATAATCCAAAACACGCTTCATTTCTAATGTCTTCACTACATAATTAAACCATGATATTACTTAAGTTACTCACACGTGGACTGCAGCATTCAACATGACATAAATAAAACACAAAACCTGCCCTGTAAATAACACTCATGGTTCCAAGTCCATAAGATAACAAAATAAATAATATAATGAATGGTTATTGTGTTTTGTTATCTGAGAAACAGGTGCACTTTCACTAGTGTTGAAAAATTATGGCTGGGATCCAAGACTGTAAAGCTATAGGTAGATTCCTATTATACAAGATTTATTATTTTTCTTCATAAGTATCTGTTACCATGAATGTAATGAGCCTAATAATGGCATTATTCCACATGCAAACCCAGTAATTATACATAATATAGTATATCAGAATGTTATAATGTCTAACAATGACAAGTATTAAAAATAGAACCCTCTTTTTAAGTATGCAAAGCACTTAGTAATGTATAATATAGATATATCAAATAAGTTATAAATACTTTAAAATACCATCCTTTATTTTTGATATTATTTTCAAAGATTATTCTGCAAGGGTGGTAGAGAGATTTTCATTTTTACAGTTTGAACAATTTATCATGAATTTGTATAAAATGTGCAATATTAAAAATCATACATTAGAGAAAATGATGTGGCATGTATCATATTGTAGAATATATTAAATGTACAAGAAATAATTTCAGATGAAAGATTTGTCTTTCTAATTTTACTTTAGTAATTACTAAGATTTATTAGTCACTTAACAAGTGTCAGGTACTATGATAAGACTTTTCTTTTTTAATACTTACAGCAGCCCTACAAGATAAAATCATTTTTATTCCTACACACACACACACACACACACACACACACACACAGCCACCAAGACAAAGATAGATATTTCAAGTAGCTTGAACAGCTATTATTCAAATCCACTATTCAAATCCAAGAAATAGATTTCAAAGCTTTATACCTAATATTCAGTACTGCCTCCCAAATGTTAAATAGTATGTAGTACTTCTCATGATTCTCAAACTGTTCAATAAAAGTTTAAAAATAAACAGTTGAATGTTATCCTTCTCTTTAATGATGTATGCAATATATTTCAATATCTAAAGCTATAATGCTATAAATGCTGCCCATAAAATAGTGAGGGTGAAATAGTTACAAAGAAAAAATCTTATCATATTCTACAGAGAAAAAATGTTTAGAAGTAGTTAAATGAAAAGCACTATGATATCCACACTGCTGTATGATGTGTAGGCAGAAGATTACTTTTAATATTAACCCCAAATTTCTTTGCCAAAAAGAAGAAACAACCTTTCCATTGTCACAGTGTGGCAAAGAATACACAGGTTGAACACATAGGCAAATAATCAGAAAAATTAAACTTTTTAAGACAAGTAGTCCCACACTTACAAGCAAATAGTGGCAGAAGTTTTAGAGAGATTATAGATGAGAAGAGTTCTCCTTAGAGAAATAATGAAAAATGACTGTACTTAATGAATTTGAGTGAATTCCTAAACAACAGTGGAGATACACATCAAAAACTAAAAAAGTGATATTCCAGTGTAAATGGGAAAGTGAAAAAGAATACTATGATATATTATATCCATTCATTAAAAATGTACTGAATCAGTACTAATTGCCAAATGATAAAAACAGCGTGTTCTCATGATGTCTACAATCTGGTCGGGAAGGTAGATGCTCATCTACAAGAGTAATAAGAACTGAAGCTGGAGAAGACTGCAATGACCAAGTTGTGTCTGATTATTAAGCGACTTGATGAGATTAGGAATTTTTATGACCCCGAAAGCATGAGAAATTATAGCTGAGGTTTAAGCAAAATTGTGATAAAACATATCCAGTCTAAATAGATAACTCTTCAGTGTGAAGAAAGGATTCAAGGAGAGTAAAAGTACAAGAACTGACTAGAGGGCTGTTAGTACAATCTGCCTATGACTTGATGGAGACTTGGACAAGCCACATAAAATCACATGTTGTGTTGTAAAGGGATTTGCTCTAAGAAATGTGCTGTCAGGCAATTTCATTATTGTGCGAACATTCTAGAGTATACTGACTCAAACCTAGATGGCACATAGCTTACCACTCATTCCCAGGCTACAGACCTGTACAGTACGTTGCTGCACTGAATACTGTGGGCAACTGTAACATGATGGTAAATATTTGTATATTTAAACATACTTAAACATCGAAAAGGTACAGTAAAAATGCAGTATTATAATATTATGGGACCATTGTCTTATATGAGGTCCATTGTTGACAGAAGTGTCATTATGCTGCACATGATTGTATTTCAGAACAATCTGGTCTGGATTAGGTAGCTTAATAAATAAAATATGATAAAGAAAAAGTGGGCCACAAGGATGAGTCCTTAGAAGTCAGACTAAAGCATAGATAGTGGTATGAGTTCCTGGTTATAGGACACTGGAAAGCTATAAAACGTTCATGATTTCATCTGGACATGTTGACTTCAGTTCAGGTGCCTACAAGACATCTGGTAGAGATATTACATAGCCAGTTGGGTTTATAAATCAGCAATTCAGAAAAGGTGTTTGTTCTGAAAGTGTAAATATGTTAGTCATCAGTACATAAATGGTAAGTAAAGCCATAAATATGGATAAGAACACCTGGGAGCGAGTAACAGTGGGAAAAGAAGAAAGTCCAGGGAAGCAAGCTCTGTGAATTTCACCATCTCAAATCAGATATAGAATTTGGCCAAACAGCCTGAGAAATAGCAAGAAAATCAGGTAAATACTCTATCAAGGGAGACAAGGACAGTATTAACTAACTAGCCTGTAGTCAAGTATGGGGAGTACTCCAAGATAGTATAGAAGATGAGAATGCAAACAACAATAATAAAAAGGAAACCAGACAGAGCTTAGTCTCATCAATGTCTGTGGCTGATCATAGGTCTTCAGGGAAGATGAAGTAAAAATTGTTTTCAGAACCCTACTATATAAGTCTTATACAGTCATGAACCACATAACAATATTTCAGTCAATGATGAACCATATTTACAATGGTGACACCAGAAGATTATGATGAAGCTAAAATATTCCCATTGCCTAATGACATTCATTGTAGCCATAATAATGTTCCTTATTCCTCACATATTAGTGGTGATCCTGGTATAAATAAGCCCTTTGTGCTGCCAGTCATATAAAAGTATAGCACATACAATTCTGTACAGTACATAATACTTGATAATGACCAGAAATTACTATATGACTGGTTTATGTATTATTACTATGCTGTCAAGTGCCATGTAATGACTTTTTTAGTAAACAACAGCTTATAAAAAAGTGGTCCCAAAAGATTATAATACCATATTTTACTATACCTTTTATATATATATATATATATATATATATATATATATATATATATATACATATATATATATTTTTTTTTTTTTTTTTGAGTTGGAGTCTCACTCTGTTGTCCAGACCGGAGTGCAGTGGCCGCTTCCAGCCACCGCAGCCTCAACCTGCTGGGCTCCGGTGATCCTTCCGCCTCAGCCTTCCAAGTAGCTGGAACTACAGGCGCGTGCTACCATGCCTGGCTAATTTTTTGATTTATTGTAGAGATGAGGTCTCGCCTGCCCAGGCGGGTCTCGAACTCGCGGGCTCAGGCAATCCACTCACCTCAGCCTCCCAAAGGCGTGGGATTGCAGGCTGAGCCACCAAGCCCGGCTCTTTTCTATATTTAAATACACAAATACTTACCATTGTGTTACAATTGCCTACAGTATTCAGTACAGCAACACACGGTACAGTTTTGTAGTCTGGAAGCAATAGGCTATACCACATAGCCTAGGTGTGTAGTAGACTTGACCATCTAGATTTGTACAAGTATACTCTATGATGTTTGCACAATGATGAAATTACCCTAACAACACATTTCTCAGAGGTAAAAGACACATGGGATGGGTGCAGTGGCTCAAGCCTGTAATCCCAGCACTTTGGAAGGAAAAAGTGAGGGGACTGCCTGAGCCCATGGGTTTGAGAACAGCGTGGGAAACTTGGCAAGATCTCATCTCTACAATAAGTCAGAAAATTAGCCAAGTGTAGTAGCACGTGCCTGTAGTTCCAGCTACTTGGAAGGCTGAGGCAGAAGGATCTACCTGAGCCCAGCAGGCCAACACTGGGGATGCCATGAGTGTGTCACTGCACTTCAGCCTGGGCAATGGAGTGAGACTGCAACTCAAAAATAAAAATAAAAATAAAAAAATTTAAAAAAGACATGTGACTATATGTAATGGTATTCTCATAAGGGAAAACATTGACAAATTGGACTACATTTATATTGGAAGTTTCTGTTCATTAAGACACCACTGAAGAAATGTAAAGTCAAGCAATAGAGTGGGAGATTTGTATTTGTAATGCTTAAAACTAACAGAGGCACATGAGGTGAAGAACATTACAGATCAGCGAGCAATCCAACAAAAGTTGGGCAATCACTTAAACACACTTCACAAAAGAGATACTCAAGTGGTCAGTAAACACATGAGAAAAAGTATTCAGCTGGGCTTAGTGGCTCAGCCTGTAATCCCGCGCCTTGGGAGGCTGAGGTGAGTGGATTGTCTGGGCCCGGAGGTTTGAGACCCGCCTGGGCAGGCGAGACCTCATCTCTACAATAAATACAAAACATTAGCCGGGCGTGGTAGCGCACGCCTGTAGTTCCAGTTACTTGGAAGGCTGAGGAGGAAGGATCGCCAGAGCCCAGCTGGTCGAGGCTGCGGTGGCCGGGAGCGGCCACTGCACTCCAGTCTGGGCGACACAGTGAGATTCCAACTCAAAAAAACCAAAAACAAAAACAAAACAAAACAAAACAAACAAACAAGCAAAAAAATACATTCAACCCTTTTAGAAATCAGGGAATGCTTGAAGTAGTACCTTTTTACACTAACCGGAATGACTCAGAAAGAAACAAAAAATCCCAAATTTTGGTAAAGTGATTAAGCAATTTAAAGTTTCACATACTTCTAATGGGCATATAAACTGTTAAAGTTATTATGAAGAACCATTAATATTTTCTACTAAATGTGAAACTAACAGCATCCTATGGCCCAGCAATGTAGTAGGAATGTGTGTGCACAAGTCTACCACCAAAGGATATTCATGGTAGCATTACTCATAAAAGCAAAAATGGAAACAACTTAAATGTCTGGTATTTGTCTCTTCTTCACCCCAAACTTTCTTTCAAAAAGTCTTCCTAATTTTAAGACATTTTATTTTATTTGTTTTGAGTTCGTGACTCACTCTGTCACTCAGGCTGGAGTGCAGTGGCATACTCAAGGCCACTGCAGTCTTGACCTGCTAGGCTCAGGTGATCCTTCCTCCTCAACTTAAGACATATTTTATAAGAACAATATCATCTTTTATGCACATCACATCAAAGTCAAGGAAATTAAGGATTCCCCCAGCAACTAAATCAGGAATAATTTTAAGGAAGTAAAATTTGTGTCAGTATGGAACAGTCATCTGCTAAGCAACACACACATAGAAACAAAATAATCGCTGGTTGACTAATAACTGCCTGTTGCTAACCCAAGACAAATTCCAGCAATGGAGACTGGAAATCTGGAGAGTATCAAAATAAGTGCACCAATGAGATGTGGAAGAAAGAAAAGGAGAGAGAACACCACAGTCATAGCCTCTGTTTGGGAAATTTGTTTTTTTAAGTATCCAAATGAGTAGCCAATAAAATGCCAGCAATTCTATTTAACGTGATACTTCTTTGATTCCATCAATGTGATGAACATGTACCTACTAGGTGCTGATTACTAAACCCTTAAACCACCAATATTCAAATGGACAGACTAGAAAGCTCTCAACTGGCAACTGCAGAGCAATGAAGGCACACCACAATGTATGCTGAAGTGTCAACAGCCAGCACTTCTTCCTCTTCTCCTTCTTTTTTTTAAGTATAATAACTGTTCCTTGTCAAAGTAATTTGATTAGAAGTGAAACCATAGACTTTATTTAAAGCTATTGCCTTTGGCAATGTGTGTATGAAGACTGATTTAGGGAAACATGAATATTTGTGATATTGTCCATGGATATGCTGACGGCATGAGGTCTGGGAGTGGGAACAGAAAATTGGCCCATCTGTAAGCTAGCTGAACTCTAAGCACAAGGCAGCCATTGGTCTGCTCATTGATTAATTTTGTTGAGGCTTTCTAGTTCTTTATCTCCACCCTTCTCGCACCAACCTCCCAAAATAAAGTTAGAATCCAAAAACACTTCTCTGTTTTGTGCAAGCATTCATTTAGGCCATTTTCCCCAAGCTTTGCAAAATGTATTTAGGAATATTACCTGAAAGACTCAAAATTTATAAATTTTCATGATGTTTTGTTCTTATAAAGCTGTAAACAGTGAGAAACACCGAATGAGTCTGTATTTCCTATAATTATATAACCTAGAATGTTCAGGTTTAAAGCTCTGTTGAAATTTGCTGACTTGGGAAATGCACATTCCTTCAAGAGAGACATTAGTAATACTTGCTTTGTATGGCACTTTATAATTTTCTAATTATTTCATTTGAAACCTATGCTAGATTCAATTACTCTTCACAATAATATTAATATAGACAATATAAATAAAACAATTTTAACTCATGAATGGTCCAGGCGTGAAGATAGTATGTTCAAAATCAAACGGACTGTAAACAACAGAGGTAAGTAGAACTCAGAATTCTGATCAAAAAGCTTTTATTGTCCATTACAATTTTTATTGTATATTTGATGATAATATTTCTAATCTGCCAGATTGCATCTTTGACATATTAATTACATAATCAACTCATCAAGAGATAAGAAGCATCACCTTGACATCACTTGCTTATTTGCTGTGTTAACTACACATTTTCTCTGTTATTTTTAGTTTCCTCTTACTCACAGACTCTTTCATAAATGGTAACCCCATTCCCTGGAGCTGGAAAGGAATTATTTTTTGCATTATCTACTAATACACTATTTATACATTTCACTAATTATTTTTTGGGGATATTTCTGACAATTGTTTTAATCAATTTATACTTGAGCCCATGTTAGACTTGATGTTTGGCATTAATATGACCATTGTTATGCCCTTTGGCTTAAGATACAATTTTAATAAATTTAGTCAAAATCAAGCCGGGCTCGGTGGCTCAGCCTGTAATCCCGCACCTTGGGAGCCTGAGGTGAGTGGATTGCCTGAGTCCACGTGTTAAAGACCCGCCTGGGCAACTTGGTGAGACTTCATCTCTACAATAAATCAAAAACTTAGCCGGGTATGGTAGCGCGCGCCTGTAGTTACAGCTATTTGGAAGGCTGAGGCTGAAGGATCGCCAGAGCCCAGCAGGTCAAGGCTGCAGTGGCCGGAGTGGCCACTGCACTCCAGTCTGGGCGACAGAGTGAGACTCCAACTCAAAAAAAAAAAAAAAATTTAGTCAAAATCAAATCACTGTCAAGCTAGTATTTACTGAAAAATTGAAGAGACATGGAAACAGTTCATTTGCAAACTTCTGAGTAATATTTTATGTGCATATTACATTTTAAAGTTCCTTTCATACATGGAATTTTTCTGCATTTTGCTTAGTAAAAGTTTAAAGGTCATTTAGCCACAATTTACATGTATAAGCAACTCCTATATGTTGTTTGGGGGAAATATATTTTTATTCTTATTGGGTGTTAATATTTATTTCCATTTAAACTGAAAAATTGTTACCCTGGTCTTTATATTTATGTTGTTAAAAAATAAGATTAAGGCCAAGCACATTGGCATATACCTGTAGTGCCAGCACTTTAGGAGGTCCAGGCAAGAGGATTGTCAGAGTCCAGGGGATCGAGACCAGCCTGGGCAACATGGCAAGACCTCATCTTTACATTAAAATAAAAAATATATATATAGCCAGGAATGGTGGTCCATGCCTGTAGTTCCAGCTTCTTGGAAGGCTAACGCGGAAGGATCATCTGAGCCCAGCAGGTCAAACCTTTGGTAGCTATGAGTGTGCCACTGCACTTCAGCCTGGGTGGCAGCAGGAGATTCAGACTCAAATACAAAGAAAAAGAAAGAAAGAGAGAAAGAAAAAGGTATCTCTAAAATACCTTTGGAGGCCAATTTTCAAAGTAGCACATTTGGAATACTGTATTAATTTTATAAGACAGCTTTCTTGGACTTTTTGCAAGTCTTAAGCTGAAAGCAAATGAAATCAGTCCTCTTTATATTTAGATTTATTTTATGAGCCTGTTCCAATGGATATGTTGTCTAGATAAATCCCAAACTACTTTTTTTTTTTTAGATTATTACAATCCTATTCTACTACCATATGATACAAGCTATGAAATAAAGACAATCCAATACCAACCCACCCAGGCACAAATTATAAATCCCCTTTACATTACCGATGATAAAATTCTACCAGCAAAGATTTTCACAGCCCATCTGACATTTACCAATGGTGCCCTCTTCTTTTCTATATCCTTTTCTGCTTCTCCATCTCAGTAGACTTAAAACCATCATCTGCTTCAGATAAACTTAAAATTGTCTCATAAGTAGAGACTTCTTCCAAAACCAAATTGAATAGAAAGAAAAGTGAACGGAACACATTAAATTTTCTTCAGGATCCTTGTCTTACTCTTCTTTGGCTCAGAGATCAATTTCCATTGAATGTGTTCTGGTTACTTTAAAACCATGGATACAAAGGCCAATCCTTAGTATCATGATTGCTCAATCTTATCTAGCTTATCATATCTGAAGACCATTTCCTAGTTTCTAGTTTGTTAGTCTAATAGACAATTCTGTGCACACAAGCTTTGAACGGGCCTGATTAATTTATTTTTCACAAACTAATTGAAAATTACAATACAAATAAGATGACATACTATTTCTTTCTATTTTCATTATCTTCTGGAATAGAAATCTATGGAAACAGCTGTCTGTTTCAATATAATTTTTCACTACAGAATCAACTAGTGTTTGACCATGAATTCAATATTTGTTGTCAGTTGCTCAAGGGTTATCAGCCACTAAGAAACTGACTCATCTCTACTCCTGAAGGAAGCCATCTAAGCGTGATTGATACCAATGTCTAAATTTGATGAACAGCAAACCTAGGAGAGAGCATTCTAAAAATGGAATAGATTGTTTATTCAGAGAAAAAGCCATGGGGTCATTCTAATGAGACAATATGCAAAATGTTACTTCCCCTAGGATAATATGTGTCTCCAAATTAAATATTTTCACAGCTTAAGTAGGCTTTCTTTTATTTTTTAAAACTTCAGCCCTTTATTTTATTTTATTTTTTATTTCAAAGATGTGGGGTACAATTCAAGATCAGGTACAAAAATGGTCATCGTACAGGTTAAATTTAGGCCTCCCATTGGGCCTCATTTCACCTGGCATACTTTTCAAATCACTAATTTTTAATAGATTTTTATTAAGACCTATTCTGAGCCCAATTCTTTATATATAGTATCTAATAATTTTAAAAGCTGCTACTTATGAATAGCTTACTATGTCAAAGAACAGTATCAAAAATGTAACATGCTTCATTTCTTTATATCCTCTCAATACCCTCTGAAGTGGAAGGTAGCCCTTTACTTATAGGTAAACTGGCTCCAGGAGATTTTTTTTAAACCTAAATCCAAAAATTTAATAAGTGGTTGAACTAAGACTCAAACATAGGCTCTTTTTCCCTTCCATGCTATTCCCCATTCTTTATCTGCAGAAAAGCCCCAGATCCCAAATGGTTTATACCTTGGGGTCTTCACACAATTACCACCTAAACTCAGAAGGGGTTGATAGCTAGAAGACTGTAGAAAAATGGGTTAGAAATTGAATTCCTTGGAAGATTTCTTATCTCAAGAAACACTTCAGACAAATAAAAATGAATACGATAAATCCCAACTGAATGATGTTCTGACCAGTACCCTTCGAAACTGTCAAGGTTTTCAAAAGCCAGGAATATCTGAGAAATTATAACAATTAAGAGAAGTCTAAGGAGACAATGACTAAACGTGATGATGCATCCCGGATGGGATCCTGCAAGAGAAATACAGCTTTAGATAAGACCTTGGGGAAACTAAACGAAGTATGGACTGGAATTGATAATAATGAATCAGTATTGGTTCACTAATTCTAATAAATGTATCATACTAAAAATAGTATAAACTGAGCATGTGATAATATGGAAACTCTGTATGATCTTCATACATTTTCTGTAAAGTTAAATCTTTTCTAAAATAAAATGTTTATTTAAAAATTAATTTTTAGCCGGGCTCGGTGGCTCAGCCTGTAATCCCGCGCCTTTGGGAGGCTGAGGTGAGTGAATTGCCTGAGCCCGCGGGTTCGAGACCTGCCTGGGCAGCGAGACCTCATCTCTACAATAAAAAAAAAAAAAAAAAAAAAAAAAAATCAGCCGGGCGTGGTAGCGCATGCCTGTAATTCCGGCACTTGGAAGGCTGAGGCGGAAGGATCGCCGGAGCCCAGCAGGTCGAGGCTGCGGGGGCCGGGAGCGGCCACTGCACTCCAGTCTGGGCGACAGAGTGAGACTCCAACTCAAAAATAAAATAAAATAAAATAAAAATTAATTTTTGCTAAGTAAGACCTATAAACACAATTTTCAAACTGAATACAATATTTTTGGTGAAGACAGTAGAAATGTGTGCTATTTTGGGGGGTGTGTGTTATATCCATGCACACTATTTCAAGGTGCAGATTAAATTAATTAAGGTTTGGTTCATATTCTGTTAGGGTTTGTTGGTTATTTTAGTAACATTATTTTTGCACACTGCATGCCATTAGTTTCATACTTATCATCAAAGCATAGCCTTTCACAAGTGCCTTAACTAGTTTCAGTCTTTTTTTTTTTAAGTGTGCAAAGGGAAGATAACAATATGTAACTCACCACACTGAGGCTGGGACGAATGGAGATGATGACATGAAGTCTAGTGAATGATCTCCACATATGAAAGCTCTCAAAATATATTTTTATCCTGTTCAAACATCATCATTTTCTAATGTGGAACATCATTTTTCTTTATCCTGCCTATAACCATCTGCAAACTTTCAGAAGGCATGCAGAGTAGATTAGATTTTTTTAAATTTTCTTTTTAGATTTCACTGCAACACCGGCTAAGGCACATAGCATCTGGATGAATCACAGAACACAAGTATTGCCCTGTTACAGCAGTGATGTGCAGCTGCCATTCTGAAGATTTGCTATCTCACATACAAGGTCACTAACTCTCCCTCCCCACCCAGTAGAGAGCATTTTGCATAACATTTTAAAATAAAGTAATACATATCTGAGATGGTTTGAGTTCTTTGAAGTCACAGAACTCTCTTACTCAAGCTGAGGAGAAATTCAAGGCTTATCATTATTATAAGAGGTGGTCAAATGCTTAACACACTGGTATAGTTCACGCTAACTATTTAAATGGCTCCTAAAGAATGACTTGTATGCTGGGTAGATCTTGTGTATTAATAGGTATTTACAGAGTAAACAACCTTTAAAAAGAAAAAAGAAGGAAATTCTAAGAGGTAAGGGAGAGGTGGTGCTCACCTGCAGAGAATCAGGCATCCTTTTACATGCAAAATGTCAGGGCTGACCCACATTCATAGAACCTGCCCATGGAGTTTTTCAAGTGTAAAGATGAATATCCATCTGTTATGAACCACTGCCCCTACCTTCAGCTCTCCTTGTGAGTAAACACTTTTGAGAGGGCTGGTCAGGTTTAGAGGAGAGCTGAAAACTAAGACACAGAGCACGGCAGGGTTCACAGCCAGGACTAGAGATAAAGGCATGCCACCCTTGGAGTCTTCCTGAGACATCCAGGAAATGGAAAAGCAGTGACAGCACATTTGTTAAAGTCATTATTTTGCTGCCTTTAAAATAAAAAAAGTATCTGTTGTGGAGAAAATGTCATAGAATTTTGCTACCTTTTTGTATCTTTTTTAAAATAGAAAAGCATCAACATTTAATTCTTCTAACATAAGTTACGTAAGTGGTGTTATCACATATCTTTAAGAGATGAATGAAATTAAACTATCTAATCTACAATTTACAAAGTACAGAGATATTAACTTTGTGGAAAACTAACATCTGTAAAGAGTTGCAAACACATTACACTAAATCTCCCAAGGAACAGCCTGGGTCCATATTTACAATCTGGCAACAATCATATTTACTATAAATGATGAAAAAGACCACTTGTGTTGTACATGTAGGCATGAAAGTCCTTTAGATGCATTTTCTTTCATGGCTTTGACACATGGCAAATTAAGTCATATTTTATAGATTTCCATCCTACTAATTCTCAAATACCACTGAGAAGCTGAATAGTAGTCTCTTTTCAAGAGCCCTGCTTAGAATAAGCAAGAAACTTGTTTGTAAAAATAAAGTCATTATATGTTGTGCACTTAAGATTCAATTTAATATCAATTTATACTTGTGGTTATTTATCCATATATATTAATCGCCATTAGCAAACGTATTTTTGATTTTATCAGAAGTCAAAATCTAACTACAAAATCAGATAAACCTATCTGTGTAATGGTGTATGTATGGAAAATAGTGTATACAAATAAAAATGTACTTAAAAATGAAGTTGGGCTATGATGTTTGAAACTTTTCTTTCTCTTATTATCATTTTTTTGTTATTGTTCAACAGCAAGTTACAGATAGATTCTCTTTTAAAGAATAACAATTTTTAAGTCATAGTTCCACAGATATTTTTGCTGAATGTGTCTGTGTTGATCTGATATTGTTACTTTAGCATCTACATGCCAGGTTACAGGGCTAGTGGAAGAAATTCAATAATTTATATACCAAAAGTGAGCATTATTAATGTGGAGTGAAGCCTCCCTTATGACCACACGTGCCAGCACATTAATACATTGAAATCAAGTGTATTTGTGAATTAAATAGTTAATTTTAATAGAAAATTGGGACTTTGGATTAGGATATAGATTTCCTTTCTAAGAAAGAAATAAAAATTATTTTATCTATCTAGACATATACTTTCAAAAACTAATATTTACTATTTCCTCGTGTGTTTTTAATAACATTCTCACAAAATGGAAGTGAAACAGTTTAATTTAGTTTAAGGGCAATGTGTCATCTCAAAGCCAACTCTGAGATGATGATGAAAAGAAGAAAATTCTGTCTTATCTGATCCCCTTACCAGCTACCTGAGCTTGAGAAATAAACCTGATGACTTAAACCCAACTTCTTTTTAGACATAAAAATAACACTCTACTGTTTGCTACTACTAATTACTTGCCAGTCAACCTAAAAAAAATCCTAATTCATTAACAAGCATTAACAAAATAATATTTGAGGTGATCCAAAACTTTCTATGCATGATATGCATTCTTATTTAACTTAAATGCAGTGTGTATACACATATATATTCATATTGAATACCTTTTGATGGCCTATAAGATAAATATTAAATTTAATAATAAGCTACACAATCAAGTTGAGTCACCTACAAAAGTAGTAAGAGCAACCAAATCAACTGATACAATAATTTCTAGCAAAAAATTTTTCTCGTAATACCCAATTTTTGTTCATAAACAGTACTGACCATGTATATCAGAGTCACCTTTTCTTACATAGTGTACCAAGACAATTTAATTGCCAAAGTGAGTTGCATTTCCTGTAAGATCTACTATTGCTTCTGAAAACTTACTCTGCTTCTGAAAAAAACTTGTGGAATGTTTTGTTTGTTTGTCTGTTTGTTTTGTTTTGTTTAACTTTCAAACATGGGATATCGAGGCAATCTACATGCCAAACTGAATTAAGTCCAACATTTTACTTTTGAGTTGTTTTGACTTTCCTGGACATCCAAAGTTGATTTTCTACATGGCACTGTTTTCCAAAATCATGTAATCTTTAACACTAGCTCATTTGCATAAGAATTTCTACTTTTGTTCATTACTATTCTCAAAATATTTCCTCAATTATTACCTAACAAAATAGTCCATCCAATCTCTGATCCCTCAGTTTCTTCATACTTATCAAAGACTGGCATTATTCTTTCCTTTCTGTCTGCCTGTCTGCCTATCATCAACTTATGACAGATTTGCTATGGTCTATTTCCAATATTAGAATGTAACCTCCATAAGGGCAGGGAAATTGCTTTATATTCTGCTATATCCTATTGCTAGAGTGGTTCCTGGCACTTATTAGAAACTCAACAATTGTTTTTTAATAAATAAACATAATACATTTAATTAGGTAATGGCTTATTTTATCTATAAAAATGCTATCTAGATACATCTTTATTTTATTCTCTATAAGCCCATGGTAAACTGAGACAATATTAGGTGTTCATTAAAATTGGCATAAATTCAAAAAATAATTTGATAGTTCTTTAAAAGGTTATTTGCATGCCTTTACAAGGTTTAAGTTACATCCAATACACATTGATAGATTTTCAGTTTTAGTTCAGGTTGATGTGTGTGTGTGTGTGTGTGTGTGTGTGTGTGTGTGTGTGTGTGTATGTGTGTGTGTGTATAATTTTTTTTCAGAATTATAGCCACAGACAGCTGATAAACAACCATAGCTGCAATAATAATGTGAGCACAATAAACACTGACAGTAGTTAGTACACATGTATATTCCTGGGAGTTTTGATGACAATCCACACCAAGCATATTAATAAGCCTCAAGAGTGAGAAAACAGTGCTAAATGTATTTCATGGCTCTCAGTAAATGATAAAAAATCTAAATTGAAGTACTTTTTCACTTCCTTTTGTAAATAACATTTACTGAGGGTCTATTACATAACAGACTCTGTCCTGGCATGAAACACATAAAGAAAGGAGCTCTAAGTCTAGAGGAATAGAGAAAAGAATGCAGAAAATAACAAAGCAATATGCTAAGTACTCGGATAAATACTCAGTAAAATAAGTACTCAAGAGAAAAGGGTGTCAAGAAAGATTTTCCTGGGGATTAACTTATTTTAAAGGGAGAAGAGGGTTTGTCAGGAAAAAAAAAAGAGAGAGAAAGATAAGGACCATTAGAGACAATTGTTTCTCTGCTTCTAAAAGTTGAATTGGAACAGTAACAAGTAAAGATTATTCTGTTCAAAATAATGTCTTTTTAGTTGCCTAATTTTTCCTAAGTATCTGGAGACTCAGATACATTTTCTAATCAATCCTTGCATGTGACAGCACTGTCTTTTGTGTTTTCAGTCAAAAATGAAGGTAATTTCTTAGTTATTAAAAATCTGAGGAACCAAGGTTAATGTTTAATGGAAGAATAGTCATTCTATGCATCTGGAAAGAGTGGGCAGAAGCTCATAGTTCAAGGTGTGTGATTCCTAAAGCAAACTCCCAGAGTATCTATGGCTTTTCTCCAAGTAAACAGCAAGATTTATGAGAGAAAATCATGAAACTGAATCATTTCCTTCAAATACTCCACCCTTTCTGGAACACTTCCAATCAGATCGGTCTTTTTCCTGCTTAGAGTGTCTACACTCAAAACACATACTTTTTTTTTTTTAAATGCAGGAAATCTTTGCATGGTATTTTTAAGGAGAAATAGTCTATAATAAGGACAAAAGTTTATGAAAGCTTTTAGGAACTAGGCAATTAAGGATTGCATCATACAACAAACACAAGTTACAAATTATAAAAATAAATCAGCAAAGGGCCATGTTGAGGGTTGATGAGAATTATTTTAAAAATCAGAGCTTTTTTAGAATTCAGTACCTAGGACATGAACAGGTAATAATCGTAGCATTATTAGAAAAAGCATGAACATCTGATTAAAATCAACTTGGCCAAAGGCTTTCATAGTTCAGATCAATGAAATAAGGTCATTCGCCATTTTATTTTGGTAAATGCAAGGAATTTTTCTTTTCTTTTCTTTTTCTTTCTTTCTTTTTTTCTTTTTCTTTTTCTTTTTTTGGCATTGGCAAATTGCGCTTGTCACTACAGTCCTGAACAAGTGAGACCAGGAGGGCAGCAGGCAGATAGAGTCCCACTGGTAACAGCCAGTGATAAAGGGATTAGGTGAAAACAAAGACATGTTAAGAAACAGCTGCACCTGCACCCATTAAAGCCTAGTAAGGGGCAGTGGGCCCCTGGAAACCAGAAAGCTTGAGTCCCTGTAATCGGAAAGTTATTTTATAAGCCATTATTGTGCATTTCCGCATGCGTGCCCCCTTTTTTATTGTCAGTGGAAGTTTCAAGGAAATTTGCCAGGGGGCATTTTTTAAATGCAGAAGATCTGGAGATTTTGCTGTGCCTGGTTTTGATGACCCGCATATTTTAAGTTAGCATTTGTTTTAGCGATGTGAAACCACCTCACCCCAGTATCAATATGGGAGTTGATATGGCATTTTAAATTTTTCATCAGAAGTTAAAAAAAATAAAAGAAATAAACCAAGGACCCACAGCTCTCAGAAAGGTTTGTCTGTATATTTCCCAAAAGGAAAAGTAGATGCCATGGTTAAAGATGCTCTCTGAGACGACAAGCACGGAGGGTTAGGGTTTATATTTGTGCGTCATTATCTCTCTCAATAATTACAATAAAGATTTACAAGAACAGCAGTAGGCTAGAACACAGAAGTCAGGCGCGCGACGCGGGGGGGCGGGGGGGGGAGGGAACAACTGCCGCAGGCTACCATCTGGGGAAGTCTTCTTAGAGGAAGACTCTGGAGAACAAGGAGAGACGAAGGGCAGACCCGAAAAAAGAAAGGCAGGTGCAAAGGCCAGAAGAAATGACGTGACGTGTTGTCCGGGGCTTCTTAGGTAGTTCGACGCTTTGACAGTATGATTCAGCTAATGGCAGCCAACACATGCATGAGCTCTACCGTGGAGAAGAAAGATGTATTCGTTATCTATTGCTCCCAATCCTCACAATTTAGCAGTTTAAAACAACAAACATCAACTATCTCACAGTTTCTGGGAGCAGAGCGTCTGGGCCCTGCTTAGCAGGCTGCCTCTGCCCCGGAGTTTCTCATGGATTGCATTCCAGCGGTTGGCCAAGACTGCAGATGTCTCAGGGTTTCACTGGGACTGAAGAATCCACTTCCAAGTTCTCTGAAGGGGGAGACTGTGCTTTGAGTGAAACTCTGTCGGTTTCTCCGTCTTGGCTGGTAGCTACTGTTCCCAGCAGCCACCCAGAGCCCAAACCAAAGAGCACCAGCAAGGACTTCAGCTGCACGGGTACCTTCTGCTAAGCCTTGCCTTCAGGGGTGGATTGCTGACGCGACCATCATGGGAAAGGTTGAGAGTTTTAAGTACTTAGAGATCCTAGAGAGTACCTTGCATGCACAGAGGCCACAGATACACACATACACAGGCAATCGCGTGCGCGCGCGCACACGCACACGCACACACACCCACACACCCACACTGAGGAGCACAGGCAGGGAGGGAAAGAAGAAACCCCTGGGGCCACGCCTTTACTGAGTCGAGGGCATTATGGGTAAAAGCAAGCAGGCGAGGCTCTATTCCAAGAGGTCATGACGGGACTGAGAGATGGTCACTGTAAGTGTTCGGGCAAATGTCTTAAAAGTCGGTGCCCAGCCTGCCAAGTGGGAGAATGCCTCTATGTTTTATCCCTGGCTACCAGCTGGAGGCTTTTGGATAGGGTAGAGTATTGGAAACTGTGAAGGGTGACTGGGTCCTGCTTTTGGTATGAGAAAGTTAAATTTATATTTAAAAATAGATGTCAAAGCAGCATCAAATTACAAGCTCTTGCTACACAGTCTTGTGTCCAAGGCTTCACGAGGCAGCTTCATTCCTCCAGCATGGGTGTCCAAGAGAGGACCCAAGAAGGGGGCCACGGTCAGAGTGACCTACTGTTCCTTCTGCCGTATTCTGTTAGTTAGAAGTCACAAAGCCCAGCTGCTCAGGAGGACGGGATGACATACATGCCTGGATGGCAGGAGATGAGAGTCACTGGGAGCAGCCCCAGGGGTGGTCTAACACACACATACACACGGGAAGTTCCTCTAGGTGTGGGTTAAGGTTGCCTGTTGAAGCTGAGGAATCAGTATCCATGAGAGTGGAGTTGGCAGTGGTGTAAGTCTAAGCTTTTACATAGTACCTCAGCTATTACTGTGCCTGGGAGAGCAAGCTGGTGGCCTCCATTCTGCTCAAAAATTCATAGAGGCTTTTTTTTTTTTTTTTAAATCACAGTCAGAACCACCGACATTTACTTAGAAATGCAAGAGGCATCTGCATTTTATTTTTGTGTGTAAACTCAGTCTCACAAGAGATATGTCAACAACAGCAACCTGCAATCTTTTCTTTCCTCTATCAAAGAAATCTTGTCTTGGTTCATCAGACTCACTTTGCTTGACTGTAGGAGAAAGGAGTGAACCTCTTTTTGTCGTTTGCAGGTTGTGGGGACCTTTTAAAATCCTATAATCCTGATGATGCACAGGGTAAAGCAAGACATTGGACAGGTAAGCACGGACCAGCACAGACCAGCCTCCTCCTCCACACAAAGCAGCCTAGAGTTATGCAGGGGACTATGTGTGGCCTCTGAAGGAGATTGTGTTCTATGGAGCCCACGTTGACAACAATGTGGAGAGAGACTAGGCAGAGGAGTGTGTGGTAAGGATAACTGTGTGGACAAGTTCTCATTCTTGGGACTAGTGCAGAAATGAAGATAGAGGCAGGGAGGATGGAGAGAAAATAAAAAGCAAATGTGTGAGACTTGCGATTGATGGAATATAGACGTTGTGGGGGAAGGGATGAGGCAAGTTAGTTCCCTGGCTTCTGGTTGACACTTGGGAATATAGAAAAAAAAAGCTGGAACTGAATGGTAACAGGAAAAGACAAGTAGAAATTGTGGCCCATTTGGTTTCATACATCTAAGGTCAAAAAAAAAAAAAAGAGAGAGAGAATTCTAATAAATTGTGCTACTGGAAAAAAGTATTTTTTTTTCCAAGATAAAATAGAATCCATAGTAACATTCATCAGTCCATTGTTTTTTGTTTCTCCAAAGTATTTTTTACTCCTGTGTTTTTAGAAAATGTGAAACGTGTTAAACAGAAGTTTTGTGGATTGGGAATTAAAGAACAAAACTCAAAGATTAGAAAAAAAGAACAATCTATATGTTTAGACGCATAAGGGACTAGAAGAAGAATATTGTGCAACAAATCATATTAATTGGAAAGCTACTGAGCTTGGGAAATATGCAGAATAATTTGCTTTCCGAACTCAGCTGGAAATTTATTATTATTATTTTTGAAGTTGTAATATGAGTTAGAGAAAAAATCCTGAAATTCATAGCAATTATAGCTTTAGTTATTCACTAAGTGCATAATTTCTTTTCTTTGACTGCAAAATTAAAATTATAAATCATTTGGCAATTTATTAATTTTAATAAATTCATATTAACAAATTGTAAATATTCTATTTACAAATATTAGTATTGCTATAACTTCATAATAGTATGAAGAATTTCCTAATATATTTCACTAAATGATTCATATTTGTTTTCAAGATTCTTTCTTGGAAAATATTTTGCCTGTCAATGGAAGTCCAGAGTCAGAAAGCCAGTCATAAGGTTTCTGTCCCAAATTTAATGGCAGAATGTATTTGAGCACTAAATTCAAATGAGCTCCCTCAGCAGTAATAATAATAATCAGCTATGACAATAATATTTGATAGATACCACTTGTGACTTCTCGCAAGTAACTGACACTTCTTTAAGCTTTATATGTTTGTCGTCTCCCTTTACTTCTTGACATGTTTGTGTAGTATAGCTTTTAGTACTCTTTTAAAAATGAGGAACCTGAAGGCCACAGGTCCACAAGACAGTGAGTGGCAGAATCCATACCTGAACTTAACTAATCTAGCCCAAGACCCCATTATTTCCTACCAGCCTCCATGGATTTCAGCCATTTGTTGCCCATAAGTCAACAACATGTGACTATAGCTTGTAAATCAGGATAATTCATACTCTACACTCTTCACACTTTTGGAAAAGTAGAGTGAAATATGAATGGACTGATTTTATTAAGGGATTCTAGCTTTTGAAAACATTATAGTTGTAAAGTAGTGATTAAAATGTTCCAAAATGAAAACAGGAACATGTAGATACCTTCACTAAATGACTTGGAATTCTAGGCTATGTCATATTTTACTAGTGAGCTGAAATAAAAATATTTTTTTAGAAAGGATACATAGATGTTCTTTCATATTGAAAGAAAATATTTTTCCTAAAATAGTTAAATGTTATCTTGGAACATATAGGACATTTGCCTCATGATATCTATTTTCTTTTATTTATTTTCTGCTTTATTTTTGCTGGAAGGCTGGGGGTGGAGCAGGGTGTGGAAAGGGGAAAACTTAAGAATATTTTTTTTTTCTGAACTAAAAGAAAACAATATTAATCATGGAAAGTATTCCTAGATGAAAAAATACCAATTAATAAATGTATACCTGTATCCAACTGATTATATAATATCTCATGAGTGTTGTGGTGATACTGTAAAAACATGATTTGTATCTTTGAAATATCACATTTAATTTAAATCAATTTCAAACCAACTACTTTATTCCACTAGTGGTGAGTAAAGCAGCAAGTTCCCACAATGTTTAAGTCAGTGAAGAAATGGAAAATCAGGGAAGGAACATATATGAGTGGTGATCTGTGATACATGTGAAATGCCAAGAGCATTACAGAGACTGATAGCCCAGAACGTGTTTCAGCACTAGTGAAGTGGGGAAAAAAAGTCCATCTCTTCTTCATACAGTTTGTTTTTCCTTTCCTTTCCATTCTCATTTATGTGGTGGTTATTCACTCAACTTTGAACATAGGTTATGAAAATATATTTACTTTATTTTGAATTTAAGTATATTTTTAGTAATATAAAATAAATTTATTTGGAAGCTTTTTTTTGGAGACTTTCCCCCCCCTCTTCTAACAGGTTAAATTTAACAAATATCAATGACAACCTAATGGGCAATTTTCTTTAAAAAGGGACAAAAAACCCCAACAACCCAAATAATTGAGAATTACAGGCAGCTTAATATATAAGTTGTAGTGTTATTATTCTAATTGTGTCATAGAGGGAGAGTCCAAGCTTCTGGTTAAACATGACAGCTTGCACACACCCATTTGTCTCTAGTTTCTCTGGAAAGTCTAATAAAATAATTCCAGTAAAAAAAAAATTGTATCAACTTATAAGGGCAATGAGGACAAGGGAATAAGTGAATGAAAAAAGAAATAAGTTCACAAAACTGTAGAAGATGTAAACAGTCTGTTGACAATAATCAACAGAGTAGAAACAATTAAAGCCCAAGTATTCTCTGCAAAGGGCAAAGAGAATCAGAGGCACTAGTTGCAGGAAGGTGCCAGTGGTGCCGCTGAAATCAGGAAAGCGTGTGAAAGTGTCTGATGATCAGTGAGATTTTCCTTCTCTTCCTTCCTCAACTTTGGCAGGCCAGAAAGCATTCCTTCTTCCCTGCCACTGAAAACATTTAAAGGAGTTGAAGCACACAGCATCTGCAACTCGGGTATCTGGATAAGCATCAGAAGCCATATTGAAAACAGGAGCATGAAGGGAAAGTCTACCAACTGGAAGGTCTGAACATGGAGGCCCCAACCCCTGTTTCTAGACTGGAGGTGAAGCTTATGCCCACCTCTATTATGGGCAGATTTAAGAAATCCTGGTTGGTGAAGCTGACCTGTGTAGAGAAATAATATGACTTTTTAACCAGATGCTTCTCCTTCCAAAATCCCCATGTGAAATCCACCTTTGGAAAAATTTGTCCACAGAAATAGAGAGCTTCTAGTCTCTATTACAGAACAATCTGTCTCAGACATTTGAGGTGAGTGTCTAACATGAAACAAAGATGATAAAGTCAAACAGAAAAAATGACTCAGAGGAAATATCACCAATAAAAGAAGACATAGAAACCCTCCCTCCAATGTGTAAAATTAATATCCCAGAGTTAAGAAAAAGTAGTTTATCTAGAATATAAGAAGGAACATCCAGAGAACAAGGCAAAATTTTGAGAATTAGAAAAATAATAGCAGAAGTAAGTATTCAACAGGAAATAATCAGAAAATAACTGGAATTAGTGGTCTATCAAGGGTGGGTGATTTTCCCTGGGTGCAGGGAGTGACTTTCCCTGAGTGCAGGTTATAGGAGGGTACACTGTGTATAGAAAAATGAAAAATAATAAAACCAACTAAAAATTCTACTTTTTATTGTTATCAAGAGGAAACAATTCTAAGCAGTATCAATGAAAAAATATTCTTACCTATAAAAAGCTTTGGTTCATTTAATTCTAAACTATTGCTATAGTTACTGTTGAGTTTTAATAATGTTTATGCAGGCTTCAGATGAGAACATTTAAAAACTAACTTGCGCTTTAACACTGGATTCTATATGGAAGGTAATTTTAATACAATGTTCTTTGTTATAATTTTCTTTGTGTTTCTAATTTTTGGGATTCATTGAGCTTTTTGGATTTGTAGGTTTATAGTTTTCATCAAATTTGCAATTTTCAGCCATTATTTCTTCTTTTTATTTCTTGTCTTCTGAATTTTGTGTGTGTGTGTGTGTGTGTGTGTGTGTGTGTGTGTGTGTGTGTGTGTATGTGTATGTGTACTCAACTTACACATACTGGGATGCCAAAAAATATATACACATTTTAAGAGATATTAGGAGATGTTTACTGTAATCAGAACTGTATGGACACTGATGGTAACCACTCTGAGCATCTCTCATAATTGCAGAAGTCAAATGTAACTTGTATTCATCTTTTGTTATCAGTATATATTTATTGTCATTTTAACATTTTTTCCCTTTCTTAAAATGTGTATACATTTTTTAACACTGTATGTTAGTCTGCTTGAAGTTTTCTAGCTCACTGATACTCTATATACATTTTCTTTATTATTTTTTCTCTGTTTCATTTTTGATAAAGTATATTGCTAATTGTTCAACATTTTTCCCTTCACGTCTGCTTTACTATTGCTCCTATCCAGTATATTTTTCATTTCTAATATTGTTGTTTTTATCTCTAGTATATTGATTTGGGCCATTTTAAAATGTCTTCCAACTCTTTGCTTACCATGTTCAGTCTTTCAGAAACAGGTATGATAAGTATGTCATTATCATTGATTCTGTCATCTGTATTAATTCTAAGTTGATTTTGTGTGATTTTTCTCTCATTCAATAGAATCTATTATAGGTGGCATTTTCCTATTTCTTTATTTCTGGTAATTCCTATAACTAGTGAATTTAACCTTGTGGAGCACAACATATTTTTGTTTTCATGAAAATATTCTTGAGAGCCTTAATCTTGGACATGGCCAAATCGCTTAGTTTTATCCATTCAGGCCTTTTTAAAAAAGATTTTTGAGTTGGGAGCAGGGCAGCATTTGGTTTAAGGTTAATTTTCTTCACTACTAAGGCTAAACTCCTCTGTGTACTTCCCCGATGCTCTGTGAATTATGACTTTTTTTCCATTCATGTTCATTGCTCTGTGTGGCTTTAAAAATTATTCCTATGCCGGGCTCGGTGGCTCAGCCTGCAATCCCAGCGCTTTGGGAGGCCGAGGTGAGTGGATTGCCTGAGCCCGCAGGTTCGAGACCCTCCTGGGCAACTTGGCGAGACCTCATCTCTACAATAAATCAAAAATTAGCCAGGCATGGTAGCACACGCCTGTAGTTCCCGCTACTTAGAAGGCTGAGGCGGAAGGATCGCCGGAGCCCAGCAGGTTGAGGCTGCAGTGGCCGGGAGCGGCCTCTGCACTCCGGTCTGGGTGACAGAGTGAGACTCCAACTCAAAAAAAAAATTATTCCTTTCCTCTTTTCAGTTAATTCATTCCCCCTTGTTCTGAGTAAGTTGCTCATGTGCTCCACTAATAGCTCAAATCATGAGGGAGGCCCCCTTCACTTCTCTAGTGCTTGTTCTCTGATTTCACTCTTCTGTAGTATGCAACCCAGTGACCACAGATGCCTGGACCTCCCTCTACTACCAGTGCCACCTTCTCAACTCAAGGAGACTTTAGGGCTCTCCCTGGTTTCCCTCATCCTCACTACCTCCTAGAAACATTGTCTAGACAATGATCTTGGGGCAACTGCATAGCTCATTTTATTTGTTTTCCATTTCTCAGGGCCCACTGCCCTTTGTTTCCTGACATCCAATGATATGACAACTGTTGTATCATATGTTTTATCCAGCTCTTTACTTATTTCATGAGGAAGGTCAGATGTGAACATTTCCCATATTTAAGTCATCAGAGGCTGGTGTCTCCTTTACCTGCTTCTATCCCCTCTTCTCTGCCTGTGTACTATGATAGAAGCTGTCTTCATTCATTCATTTTTATTCTTTCATCTTTAGTGATGTGTTTAGTAATTTGAACTTTTCTCTAATTACTATTTAAATCTATGCCTTTGGTCCCAAAATGTACTTTTATTATCATTTATGTTTAGTAATTCTCTAATTTTTAGTTTGTTTTTCCCTTTTCACCTGAGAATTAACAGAAGATATATTTGTTTAATTTTTAACTTACAAGTGAAATAATCTTTTGTTTTTTAAAAAAAATTTTGCCAATAATTTCTGTTATTGCCTTGTGTTTCAAAAGTTGTAATATTTTTACTCCATAAAACCTACCGATGTTTTAATTGTGAACTAATATTATCAATCATTTAAACAATAATATACTTTTAAGTATTATGTTTATTTTTTGTCTTCGTCTTTATTGCATTTCAAACTTCCTCTCTACTTTCACGCAACTCCTGAAAGTTCCCCTACCATACATTGATTGTTTACTATTGACAGCTGTTCCAAAATACTACCCAAAGATGTGACTCCCATATGTTTGCATCAATGGAAATGATAGCGTTGGGCATGTTTCTTATCAAAAAGACCTTTTCCCCTGCATCTGTATATTTCTCAGTACATCAAAAATGTACTGGGCACAACAGCATCTCAAAGATACCAGATGATGGCCTGGCTTATGCCCCAGAAGAAACACAGGAATTTACCATGAGTTTTGGTAGAATTTCCAGTGATTATTTTTTCCATATTTTTAAGTACAATGATCCAAAGACTTACCACTGCCATGCAGTGTTACTCAAAATCCTGGTAGAGCTTACCCAGAACAACTATACTGATGATCCCTAATAATGAGAATTTTTATCATTTTCACCTCTGTCTGTTTTTTCTTGCCTTTCTCTAAGCCACAAGGACTCTGGCTTTAGCAATTAGTAGGACATTACTGTTTCTAAGTGTAAAATTCCAGAAGAATCCAGAGAAAAATAACATATATCAAAAAGTCAATACACAATTATAAGTATGAACTAAAAATGATCATAAAATTATAGTGACTAATAATGAAAAAGTGTTTGTGAAATGGGAAAAATAAAATGTTTCAACAAACACATGTCTGTATATTTAGTATTTATAAATATATAACTGTATGATTAAGAGAATTAAATGAAAATTAGACTAATTTCACCTCACTTTTTACTTGTACAAAATGGTAATAAAAATATAAACCTCATTAGGTTGTTGTTAAGGGAAGGACTAATGACTGCAAAAAAAGTTCTTGATACATTATAGGCACTGGATGTACAGCAGCTCTTATTTTCATGGCAGTTAATTCATTCCTATATAAAAATAGACTTTTATAATTTTTAAAAAACAATGATACCATCTAGCATACATTTTGGGGAATGCAGGGTTTTGTCTACCAATAGTTGGGAAAAAAGAGTAGTAGTCATATGTGATTTCTACTGACCTGAGTTTATTTTTAGTAACACACAGTGGTCACAACAAAGCACTCAAATATAACTTTGTATATTTCAAATGTCATGGGAGAAACTGCAGCTACACAGGAGAAAATCATTGCCAGACGTTCTGGTTCTCTTCTCTTATTTAAAAGCATCTTAACTAACCCTTCAATTTTCTACTTAAACGTGCTCACTTTCTGTGTGAGATCCTCCCCTTCAGATGAGGTTAGAGACACCTCCAAGTGGTTCGGTGCCACCACCCCAAGATCACCTGTCATAGTTTTCATCACATTTTTTCATAGTTATTTCTTGGTTGTATTTCTTTCCAATATATTGCAAAGGCCATAAAGAGGAAGCATATCTGTATTATTCATTGGTATAGCCCAACACTGAACAGATGGTTTGACACAACTTTGGTTAACCAATGAATACTGAATAAATGAATGGGTAAATGAATAAATTCCCCAATAGATGTGCAGATTAAAATCTTGGGCTAGAAACAGCTCTAGAATCGTAGTCTGAAGTAGAGTGAGAAATTGTTATTTGCAACTGCAGGGCAAGCTCTCTATTAAAACAATCACCATAGGCCCCAAAAGACCTTCCAACTGTCACTTCTTTGAAACCAGTCATGACTCCCTAATGAATAGCTACACACTGAATGTGTAGATATTTAGAGTCAACTAAACCAGTTTGTAAAGAGGTAGCTAGGCAACCCAGGCTAAAAGCTAGGTGTATTATCAGGTAATGTTACTTGGTGGCACACACTTTCATGAGGCCAGATACTCACTTTTATTATAAATAAATAGGCTACAAAAATTATCATAGCTAGAGCAAAATCATCTAGCTTGTCACTGGAAGACCAAGATATATATCCAGAATGTCAGTTTGCACACTGTGGTGAATGTTTTGAGCTAAAGCACAACAATTTAATTGAGTTCCAGGTGTTTTTGCATGAGTGTGTCATGCATCATCAATGAACTTAACTGACGCCCAAATTGACTTTCTTATAGCATATATTGGAGTCAATGTTATCCTTAATGACATTCACTTGCTGTCAGGCATTAGATTATTTAGTTTTCTAAGTCTCATTTTCCATATTTGCAAAGTGAAAATATTATGTGCCTTTTTTTTTCTCATATGGAACTATTGGCAGGAGAAATAAGATACCCACATGGAAGTCACACTGCAGTAGTAGAGCACTTCAAAGTTTAAAGCAATTATTAGCACAGTTATCCCTATTTTCTTACCCTGCTCCTATTTTCCTGACAAAATTTGTTTTCCATTTTATTCTCATTTGATTGTAACCTAAAGATAACTACTGAATTCTTTCACTTCTATCAACATCATCCAAGTAAGTTTAGAGGATTCTTTTCAGATTCAGACATAATGAAAATCAAATTGGGTTCCCAGAAATATGATGGAAATAGAGGACTTTCTGACATCACACAACCTGCCTAGGTTGAAACAAGAAGAAATTGTGATCCTAAATAGAACAATAACAATCAAGGAAGTTGACTATATAATAAGAAAACTACCTACAAAAAAAAGCCCTGGACCTGATGACTTTCCAGAAGAATTCTATAAGCTGTTTAAGGAGGAGCTGATACCAATCCTATTGAAAGTATTCCAGGTGATTGAGAAAGATGGAACTCTCCCCAAATCATTTTATGAAGCTAAAATCACATTGATACCCAAGCCCAGGTAAAGACCCAACAAAGAAAGAGAACTACAGGCCAATATCATGATGAACATAGATGCTAAAATTCTCAAGAAGATTCTAGTAAACCGGATTCAACAACACATCTCAAAATTATCCATCATGACAAAGTAGGCTTCATCCCTGGGACGCAGGGCTGGTTCAACATTCGCAAGACCATAAATGTAATTAAATACATCAACAGATGTCAAAGCAAAAACCAAATGATTATATCATTAGATGCAGAAAAAGCTTTTGATAAAATCCAGCACCCCTTCTTGATAAAAACCCTCGAACATCTAGGCATACATGTAACATATCTCAAAATAGTAAAAGCCATCTATGAGAAACCCACAGCTAGCATACTCCTAAACAGACAAAAATTGGAACCATTTCCCCCCAAAACGGGAACAAGACAAGAATGCCCACTCTCACCCCTCCTGTTCAATATGGTATTGGAAGTCCTAGCTAGAACAATCAGAAAAGAGAAGGTGATCAGGGTATCCAAATAGGAAAAGAGGAAGTCAAGTTGTCTCTCTTTGCAGATGACATGATTGTGTACCTTGAAAACCCAAGAGAATCTGTCAAAAGCCTCCTTGCACTGATAAAGGACTTTGGTAAAGTCTCAGGGTATAAAATAAATGTGCAAAAGACAATCGCATTTCTTTACACCTATAATAAACAAACAGAAACCCAAATAAAAACCACAATCCCATTCACAATAGCCACAAAAAAATGAAATACCTTGACATCTTACTAACCAGAGACATGAAAGACCTTTACAATGAAAACTACAAAACACTGCTCAAAGAAATCAAAGATGACACAAACAAGTGAAAAAATATCCCATGCTCATGGATTGGAAGAATCAACATTGTGAAGATGTCCATCTTACCTAAGGCAATCTACAGATTTAATGCAATACCCATCAAATTACCAGCAACATTCTTCTCAGATCTAGAAAAAGCAATACAGGAATTCATATGGAAACACAAATGACCAAGAATAGCCAGAACAATCCTCAGCAAAAAAGGAAAAAAAAAAAAAAAAAAGCAGGAGGCATCACAATACCAGACTTTAAACTTTTAAACTTTACTATAAAGTTACAATAATCAAAACAGCTTGGTATTGGTACAGGAACAGGCATATAGACCAATAGAATAGAACTGAGATTCCAGAAGTAAAACCTCAATTTCTCAACCAACTCATCTTCGACAAAACCTCTACCACCCACCACTGGGGAAAGGAGAACCTATTCAGTAAATGGTTCTGGGAAAACTGGCTGACCACATGCAGAAGATTCAAACAAGATCCCTATCTATCCCCACACACAAAAATTAACTCTAAATGGATCAGAGACCTAAATGTAAAACCTCAAACCATAAGAACCTTAGAAAATGCAGGACACACCCTTATGCAACTTGGAAGTGGCATCCAATTCCTGAGCAAAACCCAAAGCACATGGGCCATAAGAGATAAGATAGAAAAGTGGGACCTCATTAAACTGACAAGTTTCTGCAAAGCCAAAGAAACCATAAAGAGAGCAGGGAGACAGCCCACAGACTGGGAAAAAATATTTGCCAACTCCGTGTCTGACAAAGGCATAACATCTAGCATCTATAAGGAACTCAAACGTGTTGAAAAGAAAATAATAAACAACCCCATTACAAAGTGGGCAAAAGACATGAACAGACACTTCTCAAAAGAAGACCTATGAGTGGCCAACATTGAAGAACATTGAAGAAATGTTCAATCTCACTAGCCATCAAGGAGATGCAAATTAAAACTACAATGAGATACCACCTAACTCCAGTCAGAATGGCCATCATCAATAACTCAAAAAATAACAGATGCTGGAGAGGATGTGGTAAAAAGGGAACACTTCTACACTGTTGGTAGGAGTGTAAACTAGTACAGCCTCTGTGGAAAACAGTGTGATGATTCCTAAAAGGTCTAAAAGTCGACTTCCATATGACACAACAATCCCCCTACTGGGAATATACCCTGAAGAACTCAAATCACTCTATAAAAAAGATATCTGCACACGTATGTTTATCGCAGCATTGATCACAATAGTGAGATCATAGAACCCACCATGCTGTCCATCAAGAGGACTGGATTAAAAAATGTGGTACATATACACAATGGAATATTATGGAGCCAAAAAAAAGGTCAAAATCATGAATTTCACAGCAACCTGAATGGAATTAGAGTTTATACTATTGAGTGATCTCTCACAGAAAGAAAGATCTGAGTATCACATGTTCTCACTCATAAGTGGACCTTGAACAACTATCGTAATACTATAAGAAAAGGATTGACAGTAGCGGGAAACTTTGAGGAGGGGGCAAGGAGGGGAAGGGAGGTGGGATTAATGGTAGTCAATATCTGTCTGGGGATGGGGGGGTACACTTCATCAACAAGGGTACCTGTACAATGCATATTTGTATACCTAACCCTTAACTGTACCCCACAATTTTAAAATAAAAAATATGTTTAAAAAAAACATTTGCTACACTGAAAACTTGCTGTGTCATGGTTACCATTAAAAAGGATAACAAATGACTGGACTCAGTGACTCAGTCCATAATCCCAGCACTTTGGGAGACCGAGACGAGTGGATTGCCTGAGCCTGAAAGTTCAAGAGCCACCCAGGCAACTTGGTGATAACTTGTCTCCACAATAAATCAAAAATTAACCAGGTGTGGTAGCACACGCCTGTAGTTCCCACTTCTTGGACGGCTGAGGCAGAAGGATTGCTGGAGCCCAGTGGGTCAAGACTGCGATGGCCGGAAGCATGCCATCACCCTCCAGTCTGGGTGATGGAGTGGGACTCTGACTCAAAAAAAAAAGGTGACAATTCAAGAGGTTTTGATGGAAAAAATATTGGACTTTACTTTTACACCCAGCCCTACATTTATTACCATTATAACCCTTAGTTTGAAACTCCCATTAATAGGAGTGATAAACTCAAATCCTAAAATCATCAAATTTAATCAAATTGACAATAACAATTTGTTATAAAGACTTTATGCTTTACTCATATAGTCAATATTTAAAGGAAAATTTATTTAAAAGAAAAATGTATACCTCATACATTTAAACCATTTAAAAAAATAACTTTTGTTTCTAAAAGTACACACTGTAATGTTAACTAAATTGATGAGAATGAAATATATTTCTTTGACACAAACTATGGACCCATTTTTGTCTTTCAGAAGTGAAATATTTATGACAACCCTTAGGAAATCAAAAAGTTTTCTATTTCCACATCAGAAACTAGAAAAATAATTTATGCCATCACAAAACACAAAACAAGTCTTTTGTGGAAAGCATTGCTGGATCTGTTATTATCAGCAGCAAACAGACCTAAGCATTGCCAGAATGTGCAGGGAAATCTAAATATCTGAGGTAAGCCAAACTTGTCCTTTTTTTCCCTTAAACAAGGTTGGGTCATATAGAGCCATGAAAATGCTTTGTGTTTCTCTCAATCCATCTGAATCACACAGCCAAGTTTCAAAACCATTATGTTTACATAGCGAACTTCAAACACCTACTTCCTAATTTGGATTGATTAGAACATCTTCAAAACATCTGCCCAACTTGGGACTCTGCCCAGGAAGTCTAATAACTTTTGAGAAAAGAAACTAAGATTTATTGGGTAAGACACAGGGAACTACCTGGAAAATTATGAGGGTTTAGTAAGATTATTGGTACTCCTAAATTTGCCAAGACTCAGCCCTGTGGAAATCAACAAGAGCTCTAGACAGATTTAAAACAAACTCTTTGATTAAAGGCAATTGTAAGGAATTGTCATATGTCAGAATTGATATTTTTCCTTGGAATAATGTACAAAAAAAGTCAATGTTGGAAGTATGATTAGTAGGTGTACAAAGCAAGCTCGATTTTCCTATACGGTATTGTCCGGAGGTAATGAGTTAGCTTGTGTTCTCAAAAGTCTATCTCCCTTCCAAGTTCTGAAATTCTTACGATTTTACTCTCTAAACAAATCCTGTAGATGTACTAAAGGGAAGGAGCACATAGCAAGATCAGGATATAGCATAAAAAAACAAATTAAATTTCTGCTAAATAATGTTAAAGGAAAACATTTTCCTTGATGGATTCAACATGACTCCAGGTCTATCCTCAAAGTTTCAGACTTGGAGATTTTCTTTTTTTCTTTTCTTTTCTTTTTTTTTTTTTTTTTGAGTTGGAGTCTCACTCTGTCGCCCAGACTGGAGTGCAATGACATGCTCCTGGCCACCGCAGCCTCGACCTGCTGGGCTCTGGCAATCCCTCCGCATTAGCCTTACAAGTACCACACCCGACTAATTTTTTTTTTTAATTTGTTGTAGAGATGAGGGCTCACCAAGTTGCCCAGGTGGGTCTCAAACCCGTGGGCTCAGGCAATCTACTCACCTCAGCCTCCCAAAGCTCGGGATTATAGGCTGAGCCACTGAGCCCTGCTCGGAGATTTTCTTTGTTGGCATTTTGGAAGTGGATTTATGTCTCAGGAATTGACTCACATTAAACAAAGTTCAGAGAGATACAATGGATAAAACTAGATGGTACTCTAAGAATTAATACTGAAAACTATAACTGCCCATGTGACCGAGTCCTTCACCCTTTACCTGACATTCTCTAACCAGTGAAAGCCATGCTATAATCAGAAGTATACTTGGAAGGATGAAATTCGAATAAAGACTGTTTATTATGTGGTTTGAACATCTAAGTTCATTATACCTCATGCCTATTTAACAATTAAGCTGAGGCCTTTGAGGAGTCAGCCCTTTATACATACTGTGGAAGCTTCTCTCTCTTTGCCTCTTTACTCCCTAACACTTACTCTTCAAGTTAAAAAAAATAGGAAAAAATTATCTAGGAGGAATATCCATTGAGTCACTAACAAACTTTCTTTTTCAAATCAGTTTCTCATATAACTCATGCCCAAAGGGTGAGATAGCATTAAATCACAAATAGCTTAAAGAGAAGGATAAAAGTCAGCAGGAAATAAAGGTGAAGAGGCAAGATGTGCTGAAGATATATATAAATATATATGTTATATCTTATATATGATATACATTGTATCTTATGTATTATAGGTAGGATGGATAGATAGGTAGATAGATAGATAGATAGATAGGGGAGCAATGGTATACATTTATTTGACAACACAACTGTAGACTGTGGAATTGTATCTATAAGTTGAATAGGGTCTGCTCTGTGGCCTGCTTCCCTACTCAGCTATCAGCAGTCTTCTTCCTGGTGTTCAGTATCCATTGAAACTATAAACTAGGAAATTAACTGTCTCTTTGAAGCAAAGACAAAAGCAGTCACCAAGTCCATTTACTCCGATTCTTTTAGGAGGGAAAAGTTTTCAATTCTAATTCTGGAGGGTATGACTTTATTATTATATGTGAACTTGAAATTACATATTAAGGTTGGTTATTTATTGTTACTATTATTTAATAGCATAGCAATGAAGGCCATACCTCTATAAAAGATCTGACTCTGAGTCTGACCTCTCCCATGGCTCAGCTGTGTGACCTGTAGACTGGAGCAGTGGGGACCTGAGTTACAAAGTCGGAGGGAGGGTTTCGCCAAAGCATGCCCAGAGCTTGGCAGAACACCTGGTGCTTAAGAAGTGCTTCATAAACCCTAGGTGCTACTGATGTTGCCACTGATGTTACTGCTGTTGCTATTGGTAAAGTCTTTGCGGGATTCTTCTGGTAGCTTCAAATTCTTCCTGCAATATAGAAAATTTATTTTCTATGCAATATGATGGAATAAAAACAGCTTAATTCAGACCATCCTTTCTTTTTTTTAATTTAAAATTGTGGGGTACAATTCAGGGCTAGGTACACAAATATTCACTGTGCAGTTACCCTTATCGATGAGGTGTGCCCCCCCTTCCCCAGGCAGATATTGACTGCTGTCAATCCCACCTCCCCACCCCAAGCCCCCTCACCACAGTTTTCCGCCACCTTCAATCCTTTTCTTATAGTAATACATCCTTTCTCCTGGCCTCTTGCCTCACAGAGCCTAACAGTTCTCAAAGCTGCAGTTGTCTGACTCGATTCCATTAGCAGGGACCTTGTAACCAAGCTTTTGCTCTACTCTCCAGTCTTTTCTCTTTCCCCTTTCTCTCTTTACTTGATCACTCATTAAGACCAACCCACTTCCAGCCCTTCACATGGTGCTAGCTCTCATCTGCCTGCCTTGCTCCTGTGTCTCTCTCTGTTGGAGTGCCTGCTCATCGTCTGTCTACTAGGTTAACCCCTACATACCCTTGAATACAGTTCTTATACCCTCTCCTAGCTCTCCTTCCCCGAAACTCAATGATTGGCTCACTACTGTTCCAAGCACCAGCACACTGCTTGGCACACTGTGTACTCTCAAAGAATGGCTGAAAGGGCACCCCTTTGATAGGGCTCTGATAAGGCACTCCACTACAGACAGAAGAGGAAATAGACACACAAGAGTTTTCATTTGCAGGTTGGAAGCACAATGTTGGTCATATTATGAAAGACTATCTCATATATGCCAATGTGGCAGAACTTACAGCATAACTTTCTTAAATCTAAAAGTCAACACATTGGTTTAGGACACACTATTCACTGATCAGGTTAATTAATCCAGTAATATTAAGGAAGAACAAATAATACCAAATCATTATATATAATTTTTAAGAAGTCTTTGGACCCATTATAATTGGTTGTTGATTTGAAAGTTTAAGGTTTACTCATGTTAGAGAAGAAAATCATTAAAATGATAAGTATGGATTATACAATTAGTCACCATTATTGACTTACACATTTAATTTGCTCAAGTTAAAACAAGATTTTTTATTTAGCCAGTAGTACAAGCTCAAGCTAGTAGCTAAGAAATGAGGTTTGTCATTGTTAGTTAGTCTTCATCATACTTTATGTTATCACATATAACCTGAAATCTGGAATTAGTATTTATCTGAAGTTTTTGTTGATGCTTGAGGTAAAATGAAGCTAATCTCTTTTATCACAGCTGTATGGCTTTGTATAGTAACTGTAATACAATTTTTTTTCTCCATATGCTAACCAACTATAATTCAGATAGTTGCTACTCACAAGCTATGTGACCTTAGAGAAGTCACTCATAGAGAAGTCACTCAACATCCCACAGTCCCAGTTTTCTTTCCTGCAAAATAAATATAATGCAAACTACCCTGTAAGCTTGTTTTGAGGATATAAGGCGTATTTGTGAAGTCCTGGGCACATAAAAGAAGTCAAATTAGCCAGTGTCATTATTCATTCTATCATTATGCATACAGACTGGTTGATTTTTACAGTGGAAAAAAATGACAGAAAGTGAGGTAGCGAGATCTCAAACTCAAATGCTTTCAGGGGCAAAACAAGTAGGTGAATTGAGGGGGTCGAGAAGTAGAGTCATCGGAACCTTGTGTCATCCCCACTGAGGCTTTTGGGTTCAAATTCTTATAAATATCATGGACAAAGAAAAAATTATCATTTTTTATTTGAATTTGTCCCAGGCTATCGATCTGTAATGCTTGATATTCCAACTTACCTTATTAAAAGAAAGAAAGTCATTGCTCAGAGGAACTCTTACTTGTCCTAGTTGCCCAGCCACTGGGTGGCAGAGCTGAAGTGAATCTGCTTCTCTAGTGTGTTTCCTTGAGCTTCCTTCGTTCAATCACAGGTTTGTCTCTTTCTGGAATTTTTAGGGAAGAAATCTAATTTCCTTTTCTGGTTTTTGCTTGTTGCTTTCCTTGGAACAAGTTGAACCTATTTTTCTCAGTCGAACTGGCCAGTGAGAAAACAAATGCTTTCCCTTACTTACACTTTGTGCCTGAATAATGAGGCTCAGATAAAATGCTCTCATAGCTCACATTTCTGATTTTGCAAGCCAGGAAGCAGTTAGTTACAGATGTTTCATTCCTCTTTAAACCCTGATTTCTAATTCCACCAGTTTTCTTTCAGCTACTTGATCATCACCACTGCCTTACCTAATTCAGTCTTCATTTATCATTCTCATCATCTGACATCAGTTGGCGTCCAGATAATAGGTGCCTAATAATCATTAATCTGTATTGCTTATCAGAGATACAATAAGTCAATTGGTTGTACACTACTTATTGTATATGTGTAGCAATGAACAGCAAGGATAGTAGTTCTGGTGTGCACTGGCAGATTAACAGGTATGTTAGTTCTTAGCATTCATTGTGTGCTTTATAATTATCATAGGGACTTTACCTGTATTCATTAATTTAATTCCTATGTAATAAGAAGTTGGTGCTAGTATTATGTCCACTTTACAGATGAAGAAATTGAGGCATATAGGCATCATGCAGCTTGCCTGAGGCCACATAGATCTAAGACTTGGAACTGGCTCCAGGGTACATGCTCTCAGCTATCTACTCTCTACTCTCTTGAGATTCATATTATTTAAACAAAAGTTGTATTAAGTTAAAATAACTGTAAGGAAAATGAGAGTCCCCATTAAGCATTGGCCCAAACACCTTCCCTGTCTCTGCTCCGTCTTTCCTCAGATATATTCTGTGCTCCTACAGTATTGAAGCAATGTACCCAGATTTTTGTACACCGAAACCAACATGAGTGAAATCTGGATCACTGTACTAGGTGGCGATTTAACAAAACAAACTTCTTGTTCAACCAGTCTGTTGAATCCTGTGTCTAGTGACCCCAAGGACCTGGTCTGTGTTTGAACATTTTATTTATCTTACGGTTGATAGAACACTGTGAGCCTTTTCTGAGTCAGATTGTCCAGCATCTGAACTGCTATGGGGCAGGGGAAGCCCTGATCCATTCGGATTGAAGAAGCAGTGTGAACTGGGAAGAGACTTGCTCAACAAAGGTTCTTAAACACAGGAGTGGTGATTTATATCAAGCAGAGAGCAGCACTATGTAACTGTGCTTCTGACAACCTTGATATTTAATCCAGATTATTTATATGTATTACAGGCTTATACTTGCGTACAACCTTGGCAAAATTTTCTTTTGTCTTTATACTTTGCAACAGCATCATTTGCTTTCATTTACTCATACAACAGGAGGAATCTGAGCCAAAATGTCTTTCAAAGGAGCAAATGTAAAACATGTGGCAAAATAAAACAGCTAAACTCTGAACAGAAGAATGGGTTTTTCCAGCTACTGACTGATATCTAAATGTGAAAAGATTTTGGTTATAGGAATATATTTGTCTTAGTTTTAACGTTTATTAGGCTTATTTTGATTCAACATACTTTTTCCAACTATTGCAAAAAAGTTAAAGTGTTCATAGCTACGGTATTTGTAATAGTAAAAAGGGTGGACAATTATTTTGTGTGATACTTACAATTTTCAAGTTGATATTCTATAGATTAAATGGTAAACTAAACATATTCTTGTTCCCTATATTAACCTTTATATATGTATTTCTTCACATTTGTAAACAATGCTTATAGACACCTATTTTAATATTTCAAGTTGTGCTTTCACTTATTGGTAACTAAGTTAAATTGGTAACTAAGCTTAAATTTAAGGGCATTTTTTTCATGATGTATCAGCCTTAAATTTTTTTTTAGCTACATTATATTTGCATTGTTTTGTGTGTGAATGATTGTGAGCAGAGAGAGCTTTTAATATAACAACTTTGAAATCTGCCCAACTGATTCTTTCCATTGAAGACTATTTAAACATATGCATATGGACTCACTTTCAGTATGTTAAAAATATTAACATCAAAGACACTTTTTCATAAATATTCTAACATTAATTTAAAATAGAATCTTAGCATACCTTACAAAAAATTACCAACTGATGGTTTTTCACGATTGAATATGTCTAAAAAGAGTATAATCTAAACTGTAAATTACACATTGACAAAAATTAAGAAAATGCTAGGCATCAGGTAGAGTGTTGGACTCAGTTTTACTTACATTTTGTAAATCAGAATGGATCTGGAATACACTTACATAAAGAGCAAAAGAACCAAAAATGTTTTTGTTTTTTTTCTAACTAGTATTGCACTCTTATCTAGGTGGTATGCAAAAAAAACCCCATAAAAATATAAGAACATAAAAAACATAGATTGATCAAGTCCTTTTTTACTGGCTAGCTCAGAAGGAAGAATTGATTGAAATCCAGCAGGAAAACCTTATGTATTGATCAAATGGTCAAATTATAAAAATCAGAACAAATGAAGCAATTTAACTGAAAAACATACCACAAATTAAATTTGCTGGTGAACAGCTGCAACTACAGTTGCAATTGTATACTAATGAGGTTACCATATTCCTAATTGCTGCTGACACTGGTTCAGGATTTCCTGATCTGAAACCAATAGTCTTGGCTGGGTGCAGTGGCTCCAGCCCGTAATCCCAGCACTTTGGGAGGTCAAGGCAAGAGGATTGCCTGAGCCCGCTGGTTCGAGACCATCCTGGGAGACATGGTGAGACTTCGTTTCTACAATTAAAAGAAAAAAATTAGCCAGATGTGGTAGCATACCCCTGTAGTTCTGGCTACTTGAAAGGCTGGAGCGGAAGGATCACCAGAGCCCAGCAGGTCAACGCTGGGTGGTCGTGAGTGTGCCACTGAACTCCAGCCCGGGTGACAGAGTGGGACTCCAACTAAAAAAAAAAAAAAAAAAACCCAGAAAAACCCCAGTAGTCTCAAGCTTATGCTACCTGTTTCTTGTGGATGATAATGGAAAGTTCTTGATTTGTGTTGCCTGCACCTTTAGAAAGTCCCTAATCAGATTACTGAACTTTCAAAACTGCCTCCAAGGACTCTCTCTGATTCATCACAACTAGAGTTGTTGTGGTAAATAGCTATATATACAATGGTACTTTCTTCAAAGAAAATGGAATATTCATTTACCCCAATTTTGTGTTTGCTGCACAGATCATTATAATTTAGCCACATATATGAATCACTCATTGCAGTTTCAAAATATTTAAAGTAGGAAATGATAGAATTCCTGTCCACATAAAAGGCAGAAATCCAACAAAGTTGAATGAGATATTTGAGACTCTGGAATTGATTTCCTATGCCTGGGGCTAGACGAATGAGAAGTAAGGAACATTATGAAATAAATAAATACTGGGCAAGGTGAAGTATTGGACTACAGTAATGGTGAGTTTGTACATGCCCTAGGAAACCATTTTAAAAGTCAAAGTCAATGATAATTAGGGCACGAGCTAAGGTAGAGAGAATCTAAATGTCAAAGTGATAAAAGTAGAATTTTTTTTTTTGAGTTGGAGTCTCACTCTGTCACCCAGACTGGAGGGCAGTGGCATGCTCACAGTCACTGCAGCCTTAACCTGCTGGGCTCAGGCAATCCTTCCGTCTCAGCCTTCCAAGTAGCTGGAACTACAGGCATGTGCCACCATTCTCAGCTAATTTTTTGATTTATTGTAGAGATGAAGTTTTGCTATTTGCCCAGGCTGGTCTCAAATCCCTGGACTCAGGCAATCCTTTCGCCTGGACCTTCCAAAGTGCTAGGATTACAGGCTTGAGCCACAGTGCCCAGGAAAAGTGGGTTATCAGTGATGATAAGGACAACCAAGATAAACAGATATGATGAGGGACACTGGATGTGCTTGTTGAGAGCACTGCTAAAATGGCGGACTAATCACTGGCTAAAAGAAGAAAAGATGTAGGGTACACATTAGGCAAAAGATGAGATATAGTAAGGAGGACACACTGGAGGCTGCTACAGCAAGAACAACTATACCTAATGATAAGCAATGTGGGTAAGTTGGAAATACAGAAGCTAATTGTTTTATAAATTTGATGACACTGGAGATGATGCTGTTCTGAATGACACATAGAACAGCCTGGCAAGTGGGTATCTGCCAGAGTGTGACAGGGGAGCTTACAAGAGCTCAGCAGAACAAGAAATGGTGAGACAGGAACATTAGGTCTGTTATTTACGTGAGTGTTGAAGTTATAGTCAATATAACTGATAGGAGAAGAGAAAAACTTGTGAACCTACAATTAAAATACTTGAGGAGATGCATAGTTGTATTTGCCTTTTCCTTTAATCATTTTCCACATGTTGAATCTCTTCTACTTTTAAATGACACCAAATGAAGTGACAGAAGTAGAGATAAAGGTGGAGACCAAGTTGACACGCAACACAGATATCCAAAGAAACCCACATGAACGTATTCTCACAGTTCTCGGTTTAACACAAAATTTAATTGAATATTATCACTCATTTTTCTAGTGCTTTTTATTTTTAAATAAATAGACCATCTATCTTCCACCCCCAGATACTGACCTTTGTGGAAAATCTCTGCATTTACGACAAAATTTTAGAATTCATCTAGCATTTTTAAAAGTAATCTAAATTGGAATTCATAATTGGAATCCAAACTCTTAATACATTTTTTTCTTTTTCTAGCCAAATGTACTTATCCAAATTATTCTGCTTCCAACAGTAAAAGTGATTATTTTTTTGTAAATACAACAGAGAGTCTCCTGGAAACCATAGTCATTATTAAAAACTAATAACAACGAAATCTGATATAGGAAATAAAACACTTCATGATTTTCTTATTCAATCAACATTTTCTAAATACCTACTATGTGCCAGACACAGTGAGAGAAGCAGAATATAAACATGAATAAGAATTGTAGTCTGTATTTTTAAAGTCTGTGTTCATGTTACTGGAGACAGATTCAAACATGTCATGTGGAATAGAATGAAATACAGTAATATCAAAGCTATAAGAAAATTACTGTAGGCAACATAGCAAGGCCTTGTCTCCACACAAACACACGAAAAATTAGCCAGGCATGGTGGTGCACACCTGTAGTCTGAGCTTCTCAGGAGGCTGAGGCGGAAAGATCACCTGAGCCCAGGAGGCCAAGGCTGCTGTGAGACGTGATTGTGCCACTGCACTCCAGCCCGGGTGACAGAGTGAGACCCCAACTCAAAAATAAATAGACAAAGACTAAAATTAATAAATAAAACTGCTGGAAAAAAAGCAACTAAATTTGTCAGGAAAATCAGGAAATTTTCACAAAATAGCTATAGCAGAGATGAATCTTAAAGGAGATAAGGGGGAAGATTGCAAAAGAAGAATGTAAGAATCTTTTAGATAGAGAAACATGGACATGTATGTCAGGCATGAAATGCTGATGGGGATGGAATGTTTAAGGACTACAGAAGAGTATAGTTTGGCTGGACCAAAGGTGCAGAAGTGAACCAGATCTGTGGTAAATGGTAATGTTGTGGTGAATGACCTCTCTCAGGTGATACTTCTGTCTCAGTCTCCAGAGTAGCTGGGACTACAGGCACCTGCCACTATGACCAGATAATTTTTTAAAAAAATATATTGTAGAAACAAGGTCTTGCCAAGTTGCCCAGTCTAATCTCGAACACTGGGTTCAGGCAATCCTATTGCTTCTATCTCACAAAGAGCTGGGATTATAGGTGTGAGTCACTGCACTCAGCTCAATAAGTATTTTGAATGAATAAATGATTAGCATTAACTAGGAGGATATATTTTTTGATACTTGTCTTTTAGCATGTCGTTACATTGCAGATTCATTATTTCTAACTGAAGGTTATGAGGAAGCTTCTCAAATGCACAAATGGATTTTTAAGCATGGAAATTTTCTTTGTACTTTCAACGAGCCTGAAAACACTATTGGATCTGCAGTTTGAGTTCAGAAAATATACCCACAGCAAATTTGTATGGAAATAAACATCTTGTTTTTCATTTCATCTTTTACAGCACAGGAAGTGTATAAATTATCTTTACATTACTTGCGTGTAGTAGGCAAAATTCTAAGATGACTGCTAACACCTCACCCTCTGAGGCACACATCCTGTACAATCCCTGGGACTGTAAATAGAATGGATTTTATTGCCATGATTTGACCTTGCCACATGGGGTCAGAGATGGTGGAAATCAGAGATTCTGATTGTGAGAGGAATTTAATACTGTGTTGATAGTCTGAAGATAGAGTGAGCCACATGCAGGCAATGTGGATAATGTGTAGATGCTGAGAGGGCCTCTGGCTAACAGCAAGCGAGGAAACATGGTCTTCTGTCCTACAACGAAAAGAATTCTTCTGCCAACAAGAAGAATAAACGTGGAAGTGGGATTTTCCCGAGTCTCCAAAGAACTCAGCCTGGCTGACACCTTGATTTCAGCATATAGAACTGTGACTTAATAAGCAGGTATTGTTTTAAGCTGCCATGTTTGTGGTAATTTGTTACACAGCAATAGAAAAATCAGTATATCTGATTCTAACAGTGTAAGTTGATAAAATGAATTTTCTGCAGTATAAAATTTTCATGCAAACATCCTTTTGTAAGTTTAGACTGAATCCATTAAGAGACATTATAAGTCTGAAGCAAAGATGATTTCCAAAATCATTCAATATTTGACAACAGTGATTAAGGGTTGTTTTGCCTGTTTAGAAAAATTACAATCTCAGTCCTGAGTTTAAAAAAATTGTAATAAAACCATACCACTGATAATTCATAGAACTGCTATATGGTAGGGCAACTTATGATGTACTATTTCTGACAAAATACATGGACTGTTAAGGAACAAAAATGAATAAAGTTCACCATTGACATACCTGGTCCAACGATTCATAATAGACACAAATATGTCCTGCAAAATTCCTGGTGATGAATTATATTTTAAATACCTTTTCATTTTCACAAGCTTTGTACATTTGTTAAACGATTCCTTTCCCTGCTCTGTTCATATTTTCAACACCATCAGTTGTAACATCTTAGCTGATTCCATTTCAGGTTGTACTGAATTTGTGTTTTCTTAACTTCTTTAAAGTTTTCTTGCCTGTAGTTTTTCCAGGTAGACCACTTATAGGAGCTAATACAGTAGTCACCTCACACTCGGGATTGACTCCTCAAACTAAGTGATGTAGTACTGGTGGCAACTGTGCTGATAACATCTGTTGGCATATCAAGAGCCATGAAAATTACTATAAAGTATTCCCCTTGCTTTTCAGTTGGCTGTTGATTTTACTCCTAACATCCTCAATTCTTTGAGCAACTATTTCCACAAAAAGGCTAATAGTCTTAAACAAGTTTATTTTCTCTGAACAAATTTCTTCAGCTGCAACAATCAAACACAATTCAATTAACATAGTCTCAGCAAATGGCTTTTCTTGCTTGACAAATGATCAACTCAGTTACATTTTCATTTTCATTTATTTTTACTTTTGTGAAGAAGTTATTCTAGGACAAGATATCCCATTTAAAAATTTCAAAATTTTTCTGATTATTGTTCTCTCACGAATTGGAATATTGTGGTGAGTGAGTAGTTGGTGATATTGATGTTGACATATGTTACAGTATTTCAGCATGCCTATGGTGTCACTGCATAATAAACACAATGCTTTGTCTATTTTGTGTTATGACCACATAGTAGCACTTTAAATACTGTCAAATTATAATTGTGTGTCTGTGACTGATAGTACACTGAGTGGCACTGAGAAGTAATGACAGTACCAGACACAGTCTTGGTAGCGGCTCCTCGATGTTCCCATTGTAGTATGTACACAGCCATAGAGAATTTATAAGCAGATGTGCATGGCTGTGTTTCAATAAAATTTTATTTTGGACAGTAAATTATGAATATAATTTTTAAATGTCATAAAATATTATTTTTCTTTTGATTCTTTTTCAACCATTTCAAAATGTGAAAACCACTCCTAGCTCATGGACCCCATAAAAATAAGCTTCAGGCAAGATTAGGTCACAAGCCATGGTTTGCCAGTCCTTGTCCTAGAGCTTAGATGTTTCACACAGAGAGGCACAACAGGCCTTGTTTACTGATCAGGGTCTCCATGCGTCACCATAGAATTCAGATTAAATATACATCTGGAAGAGCACAAATTATTCATTTGAGAAACATAATTTGACTGAAGCCTTGATGTAAGGGGGCAAAACAGTTGAGCATAAGCTTTCTGTGTTCCTAGAGGTACCCTCCTTGAGGTGCCATCTGTAAGTCAAGCATTGTGAAGAGTGTCCTTGCTATATATGTATATTTGTTGTCCCCTCCAATTTTATTTCATCGGGAATCTAAACTTTTAATAAACTACCCAGTAATTCTTGTATATGCTAAAGTTCAAGAGCAACTTCCTTAAGATAAAGATTTTTCATAGGTATCATAAATGTTCAAATTAATGTTTCTTATTTGCACATGAAGCCAGAGGTGCCATGCGCATATCTAATCATAAGTAGAATTGTCAAAGCTGACTGGCATCAACCCACTCAACAAATATCACTCAAACAAACTGGTGCCGGGACAAAGGGAAACTAGGAAACTCAGGCCTACATGTATGCCACACACACACACACACACACACACACACACACACACACACACACATCACAGATACAAATACACACTCATATGCACAAATAACCTTCTGTCTCTCAGTAGGAAACAACTTAATGCATCTTCAAAATTTGTATAATTTTCTTGTGATCATTCAGCCTATAATTTCATGTATTAATATCTATGACTATCAGGAGTTTGCATGTTCATATGTTGGGAAGGTTTTAGGAGAGAAGATAATTTTAAATCTGATTTAAATTCTTACTTTCCCCTCAAAACCTTTTCTTTTGGGAAAAAGCTTTGTACTTTGAAGTGTATGCTAGCTGGTTAGGCCAAGGCTTAATATGAATACATTTTTCATTTAATCCTTAGACAATATAGGGGTTCTAGAATATCCTCATTTTTTAAAATTACAATGTTTCAGAATATGTTCACATAAAACTAACTCTCAAATATGAGAAAAAATAAACAATACTTGCTTAAGACATAGCGCAGACCACAGAGCAACAGAGGCCAAACATGATGACAATTTTTCAAAGACTGCATCTGGGTATACTTTTCGATGAGAGCTTACATCTGAAGTCAAATTAGCATTATAGAGAAAGGACTATCTGAATTTAATTCCATCACAGCTAACACACTCGAGAAGCCTGTACTATTTAAGATTAGCAAGAGACTTATTTATTGCATAGATAATATTGCAGTAGTAGTAGACATTAAAAAAATTAAAACCACTACAGTAACAAATCAATATTTTCATACTCCCTTGTCATATGCACTCACTATTGTTACTATTGCCAATTATATTGGGGAAAAACTTTGAGTCCTGTGTTTATCACAAAAATGTTCCATGTTGCCTCATTATCATCATAAGGGTGATTTATAGTAACAGCATTGAGCAGGTGAATTCTAATTCTATTCAACAATCTTTGATTGTTGGGTAATTAGATTATTTGCTGATTTCTTCGTTTTAAAAAATGTATTTAAACAATAACTAACTAGAAGGAAACCAGTCAAGTATTCCACCCATCAGGTGGAAAGCAGGATTAGCTAGAAGACAGCTTTCCCTAATAGATCACTGTAACAGCTGCTGTCACCACATCTCTTACTATGTAGTTACTATGATATCGATTATGAAACGGAGTTGTTCTGAATCTATTTTCCTCTTTTCTGGGGTACACAACTAGGTTACATTCCTAGTTTCCCTTACAATTATATTTGACCATGTGACAGAGTTCTAGATGATGGGACGTTAGCTTATGCAATGTGTAATACTTCCAGGCTAGTCCATAAAACTTCCCATCAGCCAATGCCCATGATCTTTCTCATTCTCTCATTGGAATGAAACAACCATACAGCCTTGTATGCCATGTGACAAAGATAGTAGAGACCCCATTAACCTGGGTCCCTGAATGACTAAGTGAAACAGAGTGTCTGTTACTGGACACTAACCTGAAATTGCTCATGGGTGTTCTGTGAACGATACATCAACTTCTAGTTGCTAAAGTGGTTATCAATGTTGGGGGTCGATTTACTTCACCAGTTACTAGAGTATTTAATGTAATTGGGGATATAAGCAAGAAGGAGATTGTGTTTTGTCACTTCTTTCGAAGAAAAAGCTGCTAGGACTTTTGTTCCTCCAATGTCCGCACCATTTCTGACTTCATTGTCTTCACCAGTTTCTACTTGAGCCAATAGTAGAGCCTAAAAATAGTAGCTCTCTGTTTTTCCTAGCCACACAAAAACTTGGTGAGCCTTACCTGATTTCCATCTAAAATGGTAAAAATGAACAGTAAATCTGGTAGGCTTAGTGCTTTCTGATAACTTCCATAATGCAAAAATCATGTATATCAACATTTACAAAACAGAATGCATTAGAATTGACTGAAATCTCCAGAAGTCCTTGGTGCATCTGTAGATGCAGTTCTATCTAGAACAGTCAGAGCTGCTATTCTATTAAGTTGTTTTGGCAACCAATATCTATCCATTTTATTATAATTAAAGGCTTGAAGAAAGGAATGCTGCTTCTGCAATTTCAGAAACGTTTGATCTCTTGCCAACGATAACACTGACATATAATTATGTCATTATCTGCTGTATCTATCATGAACTTAACCATAAAATGTAACTGTACAGCATCACATCTCATTCTTAGAAATGAACAAAATATGATATTTCTTAAGTGCAACTTGCATCATCTCTATATGTATCTAATCTCATGTAGGTCTTCAATTTAACTCTGCATTCCATAAATACTGCCAACAACCTATCTGATTTCCTATGATAACTTTTCCAGAACTTTCTACCCTTCTTGTATGTTCACCTCCAATCCTGCATTTCTCATTTTTAGTAGTTATGTTATTGAAATGATGCAGCCATCATACATGAGTTTGCTCAATTTCTTCACCTTTTATGTACCCTTATCTTCATCTATACGTTCCTTCTACTTCCCATAGCAGATGAATTACTCTGCATTATGTCTTTCAAACCTTATCACATACCACCTGCACTCTAAGGAGACACCTGTCCTTACTCTTGGTTCCATTTGTTTTCACCCCCTCCAGGTTTATTTATATCAAGTCTCCTCTTTTTCTGAGCACACACAATCTTCTCTTCTATTAATTTCTTTTTCTCAGTCTAAAGAAAAATTCTTCATATCTGTAAGGACAAAATAATAAGATAAAGAAAACCTTTCCCAAGTCTTCTCAATGTCTTTCTCCTCCTTTTTAAAAATATATTTTTAAATGAATAATCTACACTTTCTGCCTCCTTTCTTTCCCCAGACACTAGTTTCCTAATTTGTCTTAATCTGGATTTATGATGAAGGGGGCTGGATACTGCAAGCTGAAGATGAGCTAAGATAGTCATGGAAATAGAAGAGTAAGGTCAGAATGGTGTAAAAGGGCAACATGTCTGGCGGAAAATGTTCTTGTTGGGTGGCAAAATTGTGTACTTTTAGGGGAAGAAAGGGAGAAAGGGCTAGAAAAGTAGAATATGAAGTATGGAGGGCTCTGAATATTAAGAACTAGGTAGCATATTCAGTGCGTTCATTGTGGTTATTTTTTATTTTATTCATATTATTTTTATGTGAAAAAGCAGGATTTATTAAGAAGACACAAAACTCCCACAGTGGGAGGGTTGCCCTATTGTCGTTATTTTTATGCAAACAAATACTTCACCATTTAAAAAAATGCCAAGATGTAAACAGAATACACTTTACATTCAGGAAGACCTCAGCTACTCTTCTCAGCCCCACCCCTAGTCTATTGCTCTGTCTTGTTCCTTCCTGCCCTGAACTCCTCTGCTTTTAAGCCAAAATGCAAAGACAAGTGTCCTTATCAGAGCATGACACACTTCAAAGCTTCATCTGTCACTGTCAAAACTGAGATCTTCATATGTTATATGTGCCATAACTTACAACAGACAGTGAAGAGAAATCTGATTATGTAGATAAGCCATTAATAAAGGAAACTCTGACTAAAAGCATGAGAAGTATCTGCTTACCATCACTTTCCAGACTTCCTTTGGGCTTTTTGAGATATGAGTCTTCCTCAAGGTTGCTGTGACTATAACAGGGAATTTCCTGAGATGCAAATGCACTCTTATAAACAGATGTGCTTTTTTAAGAGGTAAATGTGTGCACAGTTGCCACTGACCCTTCCAAGCTTTTACATGGAGCCTACGATGTGTAATAGTGTTTCAGGTGTCTGCTGAGGCAAGTCCAGGGTTGACTTAACATGTGCATAACTATGTGCAGGAAATGAAGAGCTGGCGCTTATTGATTTCTTACAATGTTCCCAGCAATGTTCTATAGGCTTTGCATTTATTAACTTTTTTTTGTAAACAAGAAAGGCAGCCCAGAGAAGTCAAGGGTTCCCATAGATTGTAAATGAAGAGACAGGACGTACTCAGACAGAAGAGTGTCAGGACCATGACATCACTTGGACCATTCTTAGGGCACCAAAAACTTCCATGCACATAGACAACATGTCTTAAGTCTTAAATCAAGTACAAACACTTTGTGTCAACAAGAAAGACAAAATGTAGTTTCATAAAAATACCACAATTTGGGGAAAGTGACAAGAAAAGAGAGATGTTATATTGTTTTCTAATAACAAACATGCACGGGTTAGTTTACCTGGTGTCAGGTTAGAAAGCAGATGACATTGCTCCACATAACTAAACAGAAACTGGATTATCTTTCTGTACGGTAGGGAGGGGCCAAGATTAGTTATAGACTGGGAACTACAGAGGAGTAAGTGGTGTGTCGTGGGGAATCACAGTTTTCCTACAGATGTCAGAGACCTGAGGAAAAGAAGAGAGGAGAGAAGAGAGGGACAAAGATAAGAAATGGTTCCTAGCTGGGCGTGGTAGTGCTTGCCTATAGTTTCAACTACTTGGAAGGCTGAGGCAGAAGGATCGCCGGCTGCGGTAGCCGGGAGCATGCCACTGCCTTCCAGCCTGGGCGACAGAGTGAGACTCCAACTCAAAAAATAAAAATAAATAAATAAATTAATTAATTAATTTAGAAAAGAGAAATTGTTCCATAGATATCTACATAGGTATTTTTATACATTTCTATAGCTATTTCAATTTTGTTTTTAGGTCTCACTTTCCCAGAATTTAATTTAGGCCCAGCCTTATTACTTGATATTTTTGTCTTTGGCCACAAGAAAGATGCTATTATTCTGCACTAAAGGATTAAAGACATGCTGATTATAATTGCCTCTTTAATAATCTAAAAACTATATTAGCACTTCATTGCATTTAAGGAGATATATAAGGCAAGCTAGATTATTCTCTTCTTTGGCCTTTCAGATATCAACATTTCATGTAAAGTAATATTGTGTTAGTTATAGACTGACATATAATTATGCCCATTATCTGCTGCATCTCTCATGAACTTATTCATAAAATGTAACTGTGCAGTATCATGTCTTATTCTTAGAAATGAAAAAATAAATCTGTTATGTGCAACTTGCATCATCTGTATATCTAATCTCAAGTAGGTCTTCAATTTAACTCTGCATTTCTTAAATTCAGATGACAACCTATCTTATTTGCTATGATAGCACTCTTCCAGAACATTCTACTCTCCTTGAGTGTCCACCTCCAATCCTGCATTTCTCACTTTTGGCAGTTATGTTATTGAGATGATACGGGTATTTGAGTTTGCTCAAATTCTTCATTTTTTATCTACCATTATCTTCATCTGCATGTTCCTCCTACTTCCTCTTTGCCGCCTTACAGCAGGTCAGCAGATCCAGGTCCAAACAAACAGAGATTTCAGTTTAGTAAAGAAGAAAAACCACAGATGTTAACCATGGTTAACATTTTTCAAACAAGATCTCATCAGCTTCTTCACTAAACAGACATATGCTATGTGTATGTTAAGGGGCTAGCAAAGGTTCCCCTCAAGTGTCACTAAGTCAAGACAGGGTCATGAGTTGTGAAACAAACTCAAGTAGAAAAGAGACAGCTGAGTGTATGTAGAGCTGAAGGTTGATCTAACCATGAAGGATGGCATCAGCACAGATTATTTCCATGATATGTTTCCAGAAAGTTAAGCATTTTTTCTTCCACTATGTCACTTTTTCCAAGGCTACTACAGAAATACTCCACGAATCAGAATACGGTCTCAATTAGAAGAGTTTGGAGTTTTCCTGATGAGACTTATTTACCATGTGATACAAGATTTTAAAACTTGCTAGCAATTAACTATGATGAAATGGTTAATATAAGCAAACTTTATTGCGATCCCATATGCTTACTTTTAAAACTATAAAATGTAAAATATTTGCAGGGATACATTCTTGTACAATTTCTATTGTGAGGAAAGAGGGCCAGGAAAAAAAAATATTCAATAAAATCTGGAATTTACCCAAATAGCAATAACTTTAAAAGGAATAAATAAAAAAAAATAGTTGCATGGCCTTATCTGAGCACAGTGCTCTAGAATGACTTCATCTTCAGCACAGACATGCAGATTAAGCCGCACTGATGCTAACCTTTTAGACATTTGGTTAAGAATTCATCTTCATTCCACTTAAGAAACAGTTCAGTGCTATATATATATATATATAGCAGAATATATATATATATAAAATATATATATTTAATATATATATAAATATATATACAGAAAAAATATATATACAGAAAATATATATACAGAAAACAGAAAATATTTTGGGGGGAGTGCTGAATAAACAAATTATTTATCTGCATGCAGATAAATAATTTGTTTATTCAGCACTCCCCCCAAAATATTTTCTGTGCCATAAATTTCTTTTTTCTTTTCTTTCTTTTTTTTTTTTTTTTTGGAGTCTCACTCTGTTGCCCAGGATGGAATACAGTGGCATGCTCGAGGCCACCACAACTTTGACCTGCTGTGCTCAGGCCTTCCAAGTAGCTGGAACTACAGGTGTGCACCACCATACCTAGCTAATTTTTTGATTTATTGTAGAGACAAGGTCTTGCCATGTTGCCCAGGCTGGTCTCGAACCCCTGAACTCAGGCAATCCTCTTACCTCCGCCTCTCAACGTGCTGGAATTACAGGCGTGAACCACCGTGCCTGGCACATAAATTTCTTTGTGATAAATGTCTTTTTAACTGAAGAGCAAAACAAGCCTTGTATAGATTCATAAAATACATGTCAAAATAGTTTATGAAAAAAAGAATATTTATAAACATCGAAATATGTCCTCTGTATTGTGCTAAGCAAAAGAAAACACCAACTAGGTAATGAGAACTCCCTACCCTTGAGGCTCAGTTGAGTAATTGAAAAAGGCTGAGAAGAGTTTTGAAAGGATATTATAAAAAGAAATCTATTTATACATCTCTTCAGCATCACTGTGGAGTTTTTCCACCCCACCTCATTTTCCCACCTGTTTGGAAAGATATGTTCTGGCAGAGTGTCTAGCACTTAATATCATTCCTAACCACATACAAATAGAATTCCAGCCTCATAGCATCAAACCTCTGGGGAATAAAATCTGACCACATACAAAGAACATAAACTGTTCCTTCAGAAGATGGCAGGTATTTGGCACATGATTCAGGTTTTGTTTAAACAAGCTGATTAGCAGTATCACGTTGGCAAGTTCCTTGTTTATAATCATTCTATTGCATTTGCCTATAAAAAGTAGAGGCACACATTCTGTTTTATAAGCTTGGTAAGAATCCATAGGGATTTTTTTTTCTCAAGAAAATACTGCGTAGCTAAAAGCAAGGGAGAAAAAGATAAGTGCAAGAGACTTTAAAGCCCACCAACATTGCCATAAGAAGAAGGTTTCTGCTAACAATTACCCCATTAACCACACTCAAATTTTTGTAGAAAAAAATAACAGAGACACCAGTAAATCTCACTGTATTTCCTGTGTAAAATCAGTGCAGATAAATGGACTCACATTCTAAGTAGGCTCTGGTTGAATAAAAAAATAGGAATATTACTTTTAAATATCACTTTCAAATCCTTCTTGCCAAAGAAGTCTTAGGAGTTTCTCAAGAAAGCCATTGCATTTAGCTATCTTTGTAAAACCAGTAATTAAACTTGTTTGGTGATCACTGTTTGACAACTGAATATTTGAATTCAGGTATTTTCAATACAAATAATATCAGGTATTTTCAATACAAATAATATCATTTTTATTTTCACAAGGGCTGAGCTATGAGAAATGTCTTCTAGATCCTCTTACTCACCTTCTTCCCTTCTAACCCAACCCAAAGATTCTTAAACCATATCCTGAACTGGTTGATGCTCTTGATTTTTTCATTTGAATTCTCAATTCTAACCTTAGCTATTTTCCTTATGATTCCAAGTATGGAAGGGGCAAAATTGCAGTTTTTAAAGGCATGAGTTTGGGTACCAGGCAGTACTGGGTTCAAGGCCACTCACTCAAGCTTAGCCTCCTACATCCTCAGCTTCCTCATCTAGTACCCATCTTGCTTGGTTTGGAGGCTCCAGAAAGGTGATGCATGTCCCAAGTGTTTAGAACAGTCGCTGACACAAAATAAATGTCTTCCTATTAGTAAATTTTCATTGTGATTTTTGTTTTTCCTTTGTCTAGCCTTCTTCTGGTTTGTATAAATTCAGTCTATAAATATTAAATCAATCCCTTTTTATATACATTTTTTTTTTTTTTTGAGTTGGAGTCTCACTCGATCGCCCAGACTGGAGTGCAGTGGCCGCTCCCGGCCACCGCAGCCTCGACCTGCTGGGCTCCGGCGATCCTTCCGCCTCAGCCTTCCAAGTAGCCGGAATTACATGCATGCGCTACCACGCCCGGCTGATTTTTGATTTATTATAGAGATGAGGTCCCGCTGCCCAGGCGGGTCTCGAACCCGCGGGCTCAGGCAATCCACTCACCTCAGCCTCCCAAAGGCGCGGGATTATAGACTGAGCCACCGAGCCCGGCTTATATACATTTTTTACACAAAGTTATTTAAAAGAATTCTCCTTTTCTCTGGCTATTTCCACACCTATTTGCTGTTTCATCTACAATTTATTAAAAGAATAGGCTAAACATCCTCTTCCCACATTCTTACTTTATGTGTTCCTGAAGGCATTGGTTTCTGTTTAGTACACTAGCACTTTTAGAAGGCAGTTTTACCTTCTCACTTTCTTCTAGTTAGAATTTCATTAGACATATTCTTGCTGTATACTGCTACTTATATGACTGGTTCACAGACTCGATACATCTAAAATTAAAATACTACTACTTTAGCTTTCACACATGCTTTCCCTTTTATTGTCTATTCTTGTTAGTGGCACCAGCACTGTCCTAATGATATAAAAGTAAGTATTATGATATTAATTACAAACTGCAACAGCAGTAACTAAAACTTAATGTTTATGATGTGCTAGTCACTTTTTAAAGTATTTACAAATATTAATTCAGTATTCACAAAAATTCTAAACACCTATCATCAAAAGTTATTGACTTGCTTTTCCAAAAACAGCTAAATGCATTGGTTTCTTGAGAAAGTGCTAAAACTTTCCTTTGACTAGATGGATTATTGTCTAATGAAGAACAAGCTTCAGTAACTTGCCCAAGATCACACAGTAGGCAGTAGTAAAGGCAAGAATTCTGTCTTTGAAGCCTACACTTTTCACCACTTTACTATATTGAGTTCAGCTTGGTGACCAGAAAGATGGCAGTCACCTTGAACCTCTTATTTCCTTCACTTCCTTTACTGGATGAGTACAGAATTTTATTGTTTTTAACTCTTGTTTATATATCAATTAGATGTCTTAAAATTTTCATTTTCTCACCTATTTGGTTGCTTTTCTCTTTGCTTCTAGTTCTTTTCAATCTCTTCCTACTCCTGCCAAAAGGATCTAATATTAAATTCAGATGAGTTACTTCCATGCTTTAATGGTTTTCAGTGATTTTCACTATAGAAACTTAAGCTTCATGATACAAACTTTGTCTACCTCATCAAAGTCAACTCTAATTGCTTTTCTTACTCCATATAATGCTAATTCCAGGAAAACAGCAATCCCAAATTGAGTCTAGGTTTTGTCCAGGGCTGAAACTCAGGTATGTATGAAGTCTCTTGAGCAGAAGGTTTATGGACTTTCTGAGAAAATTCAAATGTTAGTGCCCTCCCCCCATTAAGAACTAGCCAAGAACTGAGAAGATTATGAGTCAAGTTAAGTTTCAAGGATAACATGAAGTATTAAATTTTGAAAATACATTTCATAAACCAGGGGGCTCCTCAGTAGTATGTCCAATTAACTTGATCTAGTAACAAAGCCTGCATTGTAGGAGGCAAGCAGTTATTTCAAATATAGCACATTGATCATCTCTTCCACTATTCTCTGGAACTTGAAGAACTGTAAAATATCAGCACAGTATTTCTTGATCAGGGGATAAAATCAACTTCATCTTGCCCATTTTGCTACAGAATGCTGCCCACCTTGTTAATTATGAGGATTTAGAGTGTCTCTGGTACTCCCTGGTGGGATAGCAACTCTGTTTTCTGAAGCTGGAAGAAATGTGGCAGCTGATGGGGAAGCATGGAACCTGAAGAAGCAGCAATAGATAACATGGTATCTGCTGGAGCAGTAATGAGGTAGTGTCCAGTGAAACGTTGACAGGCCACCCATGGCCCAGCAGAGAAGACTGTCATGCCCAGTAGAGCAAATGCAGAACCCATTTGGAACAGAGCTTCTTATTAACACATTTGAGATGATATTTGACTAATTTCAGACATAATTCATTTGCCATGGGGCTGGAATCCTAAGATCGTTACTGTAGTAGAAGAAGTAGCAACAGAATTTGAAAATTACTGCTAAGTGACATCTTTGCTACAAACAAAACTATACGGATTAAGGAAATTCAAATTATGCCAGAAATATTAAACACTTAGTAATATTTCAAGTACACTTGACCTCCCTTCTGCTTTGCTAACCCTTATCTGTGTTGGAAACATTTTCCAGTACATGTTGTAAAGTCTCAGAAGGCAATGGCCATCTAACCTAAAACAGAGCTTAGTACGTGGTAGGAATCCAATATGCTTATTGTACTGAGTTGAATAAAAATGAAAAAAATCCAGACTAATTGAACTTACTCAAAAATTCAAATATTTATTTATTTATTCATTTATTTATTCGTCCATTCTTTTATTTATTAAAAAAAACTTCATTAACTGCTAAGCACAGGGCTAGATTCTGGGGATTTAAAGGCACAAAGGACATAATTCTTGCCCTCAAGGATTTTACTATGATAGGAACCAGTGGTGGCAACTACTAATTGGGGCACTAGAAGACAGACACTCTACTAGTGTCCTTAAACGAATAATCTCATTTAATTCCCACAATACAATAAAATTTATATTACATGCTCAATTTTATAAGAAATAATCCCTCAAAGATTAAAGTGATTTGCCAGAGTCATATTGAGCCAGAATTTCAATATTGGAATCTATGTTAGGTCAATGCTAGAGCTTCCATCTTCAGTCATGATGCAGATAATATTTTGTTGATATTATTTCAGTTTACATAGATTGGTTTGGTCTACTCTAGAATATGGATATCTATGAAATCCTTGGTGTAATTTATTAATTATCTATTCTGCATAATATCCATTAAAATTAGTGTGTGTGTGTATATCTATATATCTATATATATATCTATATATATACCTCAAAATAAAAAGATTTCTCTCATACTATCCCTAATTATCTTGGGTGTCACTTTGGACACATCTTGGGCTGCACTGTTCTGTGCCATGTGATCTCACATGAAATTAGAAAGTCAAAATGAAAGCTGGGCGGCAGCAGCCATAAATCTTGCTCTTGACTGTTTCCATGGTGATAAATCAAATGGTTCCAGTCACTCTTACCTTTCATCATGGCCCAAAGCCACTTTTCAAGAGATGGCTATGGACCATTCCAGAGAGCAATGCCCACTACCATTATCTACTGAGGCTTAGCCTAAATTTCATAGGTTCAGACCACAAAGTCCAAAAGACCAGGAAGAGCTTAATTCTTACTTCATTCTTTTTTGCTGTTGTTGCTTTGTTTGTTTGCTTGTTTGTTTAAGGATGGGGACATTGTGGCCTGTTGCCTGTTTGAATAGACTAGGAAAAGTGAGGCAACAGGGTTCTATTATAAGCACAGCAGGGATTAAAAAGGCACCCCAAACAATTGTCAGACACATTTTCTTCTAAAATGATCTCCAAACCTTAGGATACCCTAAAGGGGCATTGCCCTCTTGAGGCCTCATTTAACCAGTCTCCAATTCTGAGTTATTTCACACAGAACAGTTTTCTGATAACTAGAAATCATTACTTCAAAACGAATAACTAGTTTTTGAAGATTTAAACTCTGAGTACAATTTTTACAAAAGTATTAATGTTTATATGTTTGCAGTGTACTGAACTTCACTCTGTCTTTCCCATTGAAAGTAGAATGGAATCCAAATTGCTTATCTATGCATAAAGATCATGTATGGTCTTCTCCTGGTTACTTCTCACAAATGAAGCTCATTTTTGTTTCAGGGGATTTGCACTAACTGTTCCTTTTGTCTACACTAGGGGTTCCCAAACCCCTGGCCTCAAACTGGTATCAGTTCATGGCCTGTTAGGAACCAGATCACACAGCAAGAGGCTAGTGGAGCTCTGCATTTTGTCATATCATTAGGTTCTCATAGCATTCTGCCAGAGCATTAGGTTCTCATAGAGGCATGAACCCTATTGTAAACTGTGCATATGAGGGATCTAGGTTGCATGTTCCTTTTGAGAATCTAAAGCCTGATGATCTAAGGTGGAGCTGAGGCAGTGGTGCTAGTGCTGGGGAGCAGCTGCAAATACAGATTAGCATTAGCAGTGAGGTTTGACTGTTCATCCCAATGCCCCTTCCCCCAGTCCATGATTGTCTTCCATGAAACCAGTCCCTGAAGCCAAAAATGTTGGTGACCACTGGTCTAGACAACTTTCGTCTAGCTGTTCTTCTAGTCATTCAGACCTCATCTCAAACATTGCTTAGAGAAACCTTCCGTGACTGTCCTTTGAACGTTGCCCCGTCCTCATTTTCACATAACCTGCTTTTATTCTGTTTCTCATTTTCACATGAAATTGTTGTGTTTTTATAATTTATTTATTTTATTTATTTTTATTTTTTTTAAGTTGGAGTCTCACTCTGTCGCCCAGGCTGGAGTGCAGTGGCCACTCCCGACCACCGTAGGCTCGACCTGCTAGACTCCTGCGATCCTTCCGCCTCAGCCTTCCAAGTAGCTGGAATTACAGGCACGCGCAACCACGCCCGGCTAATTTTTTATTTATTATAGAGATGAGGTGTCGCCAAGTTGCCCAGGCGGGTCTCAAACCCGCAGGCTCAGGCAATCCACTCACCTCGGCCTCCCAAAGTGCTGGGATTACAGGCTGAGCTAATGAGCCCGGCCGTGTTTTTATCATTTATGTGTTTATTGTCTGTCTCCTCAAATCGAATGTAAATTATGTACAAAGAAGAACTTTTATTTACTGCTCTGTCTTTCCACTGTCTGCTTTATTTGCTGGTCTATGTCCTTAGTATCTAAAGCATAAAAAAATTGTTATTTTAAAAAAATCATTATAGAGAAGGATGATGCAGATTCTCTGTGCTTTTACAGATCTTAAGTTGCTTTATTTATTTTTCTGTCACTTATCTTGGTATTTGTTTGCCACCTGTCACTTTTAACAAGGGTTTACCTTGCCCATTGTGCAGAAAGATGTCACTCATTTTTCATAAATATAGCTTCTTTATCCATATGTCTTCTGATCTTCTGAATACATGATTCATTTGAAATGAATATATTTAAAGTGGATTAAAATCTACTTCTTCTGTTTTTAAAATGTTACATATGTGAGACTTTGATCTCTTTTTGCCCAAGTTTTTGTAACATTTAAGATAATAAAGTACTTTTCTACTGAAGTATAGCATATGTTATCTGCACTGGTTGATATCTGATACAGTCAATGCTAACTCTACAAACGGAAAGAATAATATGAGGATGTGGTGGGGAGAAATCATACAAACACTATGTATACAAATGCCCACCCATTTGGGCCTCATTCTCATTCTACAAAAGAACATGTAGATGAATAGAAAACAGCTTTGTGCCATCAGGGCAGTGACGGTATTTGCTGAGAATGGCAATTAGCCCTTACACTGAACTGCATGTGAGGAAGCTATGACGAATAAGAATAGTAAGAAGAAGCTAGGCATTAAAGACAAAATGAAATAATAAGGCTCTAGCAGTCTAGGAATAATCACCAGGCTTTTCTTAGAAAAGATGCGAATATAATTGATTTTTCCAATATATCTAGAATTATCCAAAGTAGTCCACACGGGTTATTAGTGAACAACATATCAAATATTTTCCTAAATATATGATGAGGTGTGGACTTGGTATAGAAACATCACCTTATGCCCCAATATGGAAGCCATCTGCACATTTGTGTTACCTGGACTTTCATATGTACTTTATTTTAATGATGCTACCTTGAGGCATTTCTAAATTTGACAGTGTAAGGAGTTTGTTAGCAAATGCTGATGATTTGGTCACCACTAGAACAAGTTTACCCTTGAAAATCTGGCTTCTGCATCTACAAAACATTCAGGTCATAGGGACTCATCTGAGCTATGCAAATGAAGGTTTTATTTCTGCTTTGAACTCTCAAATGTGTAATGCATGTTCTCTGCACAATTTGATCACAGTAGTTTTTTTTTAAGTGCCAAATTCAAGACACATCCACAACAAACAAGCATTTTCTTCTTAATTGATGCTGCAAATAATTTGAGGTATCTTAAGACTAGTAAACATGCTTTCTACCCATGGTTGACATTTAAAGATAATTTTAAAAAATGATTCCTATTGAAAGCTGGAACATTTGAAAAAGAGTATTGCCAAGTAAGAATTTAAGATATCAATTAAATACCACTTTATTCTGGGAAATTGCAGTAGAATTCACAAACACTATGCAGATATCAGCAACTGTTCTGCATACCTGTTATTGCATATTATGATAAAATTTAAATATTAAGAGGATTAGCAAGTCATCTGCTCTGAAATTATGTTGATAATTAAAGTTGATGGCAGAATATAGATATACACTGTTCTTTCTTACTTAGAAGATGTATATAACCTACTGATGGTCAGCATCCGGCCTTGCAAAACATTAGTAAAAACCATAGACTCCTCCATGCTAGGTCAGGTGGCATGGGGGCTGAGGTTTTTTGCTTTTCATTAGCATCGGCAGGAAAAGAGCTGATGAACGCCTGTCTTGTGAGACATATGCACTGACCTCAAAGGGTGAAATGCAGGGTACTATTTATTCAGGTGAAAAAAATACAAAGCTACATGTGTTGTTCAATGATGATCAAACAAAGGAGATTCCAAGAATGTACTGCATGTGTGGCTTTCAGAACTCAACTGTTATATTTCCAGTACTAAGTGGTAAGCCAAAAACACCACAGTTTTTAGGGAAGTGGCAATTTTACCCATAATAATTTTTCAAATAGAAGATTTTTATATTTTTTATATAAACAATAGGCAGAGAAATAGAAGAAATAATTTCCTCCTTTACTAAATTTAGCTTTTTATGACAGCCATAATGTTAATAATTTACTGAGTTGAATAAATACATTTAACAAATTATTTTTGTTGCAAAGTTTATAATGATAGAAGTTAGTGCTCTATATTTCAGATAGCCTTCAGGTGACTAAAAATGGTCACCAAGTTATATCATGTCAATCTTATTCGGATGTCAGCATTAAATTATTTACAAAACATTTACATGCTTGCTGGGTGAAGGATATAAGACCCAAATCTAGATCTCAAAGAATTTACCACAGTAATGTCCCATCTCAGTGTAAATTCTCCTGCTGTTTATCTTTAAAACTTTCTGCAATAGCAATTTTGGCTAACAATTTCATCTTCCATGGATCTCAGTTTTCTTAAAAAAATGATAAAATGATAGATCAATTACAAAGCTCCTATTAGGTAGGAAATTCTGCAATTCTACAATAAATTACTTCAAACGTTCTAAGGCTGAAGAGACCATGGGTGGCGGAGCTGTGGTTTGACACGGGAATGTGAAATATGGAGCTTTAATAAACAGAAAGGAGGGAGGAGCACATTCCAGAGAATTTGAATTGAGTGAGCTCAGGTTCGAAGAGATGTAATACTGTCAGAAGCCTAGTGATGGGATGGACTGGCCTGAGTACAGGCTCTCACTGAAGAGCAGTGGAGAGGAAGCTGGTGGGTAGATTGGACCAAGTGGTGAAATGATAACTGTCCAGCTGGGGGTTCAGGTTTTATGTTAGAAGCAACAGTGCTTTCTAAAGAAAAGGATAACTTTTGAAAAGCATATACTATTGAGATTTATAAGATTGGTACATTTGGGTACATTAGAGGAGGTAAGACTAATCTGAAAGCTACAGGAAAACAGGAATAGGTGTATATGAGGCATCACTCAGGTGGTTACATTGGAATTATAAAGGAAGAAACAAAAACCAGAACTGTTATTCCATGCACATATCTTCAAATTACTGTACTACAGAATTTACATGCATCTTTGCATGGAATCTGTCCATGTTTTCATTTTGCAGGGCAGATGCTTCATATTTCAGGAGAAATCTAATCTCAAGAAAGGCCATCTTCCCAGATGAATGTCAAAGATAGGATTAATGATCATATTCTATAGAAATCTTGCTCCTTGGAATTTGGGGTTGCATTCCTATGCTACCACCATACCACAGTTGATCGATAGCAGTAAAACACTTTAAATTGTGAGAATTAGGGCAGCATTTTTTATGTCTAGTAGGATGACAAAATATTTTCTTCTTATATGATTATAATGAACGAAAGAAGCATTTAGTTCTCATGATTTTTTAAAGTCAGAGAATAATACTTGCAACACAATTATTTTTATAGCATGACTTCAAAAAGGCGGCAAAAGAAAAGTCAGAAATCCAGAAAAGCATGAGTAACTAGAGAGTAAAAGTTTGCAAATATATGTTTCACTAGATAGGGTAACAATCTAAATAGTTCTTTCAGAGCTGGATTCTAATAGCATAAAAATATTTTCATTAAAGTTTTCATGGATGTATTTAATCTTCAGCGTGTAGGCTATATTTGGTTGGTTAGTGCAAATTTTCAATTAAATTGTGAAAATGGCTCATAGCATGTTACCTCTGGGGTCCTTTTTCTAACTTAGTTCCCACAAGAAGATGAAAAATATTAAGGACCTGAATCATGCAGTATTACTTGTGCCAGATACACTGTGTAGATCCCCTGGCAGCCATATTTAATGAGGGAGTCAGTTGCTGCCTCAGCTCTAATTTGGCCTTTCCCAGTGTCCAATATGTTTCTCTCAAATGAACTGGTCCATGGGGAGCTTCAAAAAGTCAGGGTGTGTGAAGAGAAGGAACAGGAAAAAATTCAGCATTATGACAGCTTTCTACAAGCTTTATTTTTTACAAAGTTATGTCAATTGAATTCTGTGGTTTAAGTTAAGCAGAGCACAGGCACCTTAATTAATCAAAAAATTCTCCTTAATACCAACTCTCAATCTCTTCTCTCTCTCTCTCTCTCTCTCTCTCCCCCCCCCACTCCCCGCCCAGACATACACCCACACCCACACCCACACCCACATGCACTATCATTCCATTGTGGAGTTACATATTTCGGCATTGTCTTGCATATGGTCCAAATTAGCACCTGCATAGTTCAGTTATTAAATGAAAAACAGCTCTTTACTTGACCTATAGAGTTTTTGTGTACAAGAACCTCTCCAACAACATTATATCTTTTCTTATCATATGTGTGTGGTATGACATAATGAATGTAACACTTCAGTGCAATTGGCAAGATTTCAACTCCCAAACGTGGGGTCACATTTCCCTGCTCATTGTTTTGAAAGCAGACATTATGCATCGGGTAGCTAATGTTGAAGCCCTGGATTTTTTCCCTCAGAGATCTCAACCAAAATCTGAGAAACTAGTAACACAAATTTAATAACAATCTAAAAATTTATCGCTGAACAAAAGCTTCTTAGAATAAGTGATGAAAACTCCAGAGAAATGTGAGGTGAATGTGTGGGGCCAGCCCAAGAGTCGCTTTTATCTAAAAGTTCTTAAAGGATGATAGCATTGCATAAAGCATTGCATAAATTCCAATTTAAGAATAAGTTTCCTGTTTGTTGTCTTGATAAAGTAACATTCAGATACAAAGATTTTCTCAAATATTTTGAATTATATCTAATTACACAAAATAATATATATCAATATTATTGTACTGTTTATATAAACTTTACTATTTTACCATTTCTAGTTAGAAAAATGTGTTAGCTTTTATATTGGGAAAACCATAACATTCATATGTCTGAAGTGCCTAGGATTAATGCACTAGATTTCTATGATAATACACAAGTATTTTAAACAAGTACATATTAGCATCTGCTATAGATATGGTACTGTGTAAATAGTACATGCTCAATAAATATTTCATAAATTTTGTTATATCTTAAATCCAATCCTATCTCCAAAAATGCAAAGACCATATGCAGTTAAAATATAACATAATGTTGCTGGTTGCCAAGGCAGGTGCTATTCCTATTTTCCAAAACTAGCATTACAAAAAAGGTTACAAAATACTTACTTTAAGCAGTTTAGCAGTAAACATATGGAACTCATTAAATTTAGAAGTTAAGCTAAAAATATAAATATGTTCAAGAGATATTTCATCAAATTCAATGTCGATAGACCCATAACAGTTTAGTCAAAGAAGGTAGAGACTTTCCAGGTATACCTGTAAGTTTTATGTTATAAAATAAATATCAGACACCCCTATTAAACATCCCTTGGAGATGATTAAATAGGAAAGTATTAGACTGAGTAAGGAAAAGGAACTTATATAGGACTTTTGATATTATACAAATTTAAATATCAGGCACCAGATTTTTATTACCAAGAAGTATAGAGATTTAAGACTTTAATGAATGTATTAACCTGCCTGTATAGAGGAGAATGTGTGGGGACATCTTTTCTAGTGTGGTGAATCTATAAATAATAGTTGGTAAAGCCTTGACATTTACATTGTATTCTGCAGAAGCTCTCCTTTGCACTACTATCACCACATACATCCACAGAATAGTGAATTCATTCTCTATTATCTTTGAGACAGAGGTGTTATAAAAGAGAGGGAGAAAGAATTTGACAAAATCTGAACCAGATGAAGAAAAATGGGATGAATGAGAGTTAATCCATGACCTATCGATCAATGTTCCTTATAGAATGTGAAATGCTGATTGATATAGCATAAGGCAAGCTTTCCAGCAAAGGACCTCAGCACTCTGTGCTTGGCTCCAATCTGTTCAACACTCTTATCAATAAGCAGGATGGTGCCACCATATTATCGATAGTAGGCTTCAGGAGCTAAGAGGAAGTTTCAGCATGTGGGATGACAGGAACAAAAGAAGAAGGTTTGCAATGAGTCAGAACGATAAGGTGAAACTTGAAAATTAAATCTAAGAAGGATGGGCATAAAATGTCGCTTTTGGCTTTAAAGGGTAAAGATATAACCCACTGAAAGCAATCAAAATTGTGACCTTTGACAAAGGAACTTAACTGTGGAAACCTCTGCTCCCTTATCTATGTGTTGGAGAGAACAGTAAGGTTGTTACAAAAAATAAATGTGTTATGCATGTAGAATACAGTGCTTAGTATAAGGGCTACTAGCCACTATTTTTATTAATGTATCTTGTGGGGGATAATTAGAATCTACTAAATATCTCATTGTGATTCCATGACAAACTATTACAACAAAACGTAACAACAAATACCACACTACTTCTAATCATTAAAATAGTATTACCACTAAAATATAGAATGCTGGTAATACTTTGGATCCTTTCAGAGAGGAAGCATGATTTCAGATATGAAACACAAACTTTGAAATGGAAGTGATTTTGTTTAATAAACTATTAAGGAACAACATTTCAGAATGGAGATTATATAACAAAACAGAAACCATTTCAATTCTTGGGTGGTGACAACTATACAGCTAACTGTTCTATTACACACCTCAGGTTGATTCTTGAAGGTTTTTGTTTTCATTCTAAAGTTATAAATCTCATTAGTGGGCTTATAAAGTGCTTATTTGAAAAATATTCTATTCCTCATATGTTTGGGGTAAACATAAAACATTAACAACTTTTAAAGCTCCCTTTTTCAAACAGACAACTTGTTTTCACTTTTAAAGTGCTGTTTTAAATTAATATGTAATCTATGAGTTTCTGAATCTTTCATACAAGCATATTTAAAATCTGTTTCTAAATGATTGGAGCATCTTTTAAAAATTTGTCTTATGGTTGTTTGAATGTTTTGGGAAAATATCTAGGACACAAGCTTAAGTTCCTTTCTTCTCAGTCTTCCAACAATGCCCCCAAATTAAATAAATTTAGGGAATATAATATAATTTTTAAAATAAGCATTTTGGAGTAAATCTGATGTATGTAATAGAACAAAAGGACCATTTTGTAGGGTAGTTGTTACCACCCAAGGAGTAAAATGACTTCCTTCTCTTTCTTTTTATAATTTCCATTCTGAAAGTTTATTCCTAAATAAGTTACTAAATACAATTTTATATCTGTTGTTTCAGAATTTGGCTAAATAACTACTCCTATTTGACATCTACCAGGAGTACTAGCAAGAGCAATCCAGCAAGAGAAAGATATAAAAGACATTCAAATCAGCAAGGAGGAAGTTAACCTATCTCTGTTCACTTATGACATGATTGTAGGACTAGTAAATCCTAAAGGTTCCTCCAAGAAGCTTCCAGACCAGATAAAGAACTTCAGTAAAGTGTCAGGATACAAAATCAATGTACAAAAATCAGGAGCATTTCTGTATACCAATATCACTCAAGCCAAGAGCCAAATGACCAGCCACAAAAAAGAAAATAAAACAAAATACCTAGGAATTCACTTAACTACAAGGAGAACTACAATTGCTGATGATAAAAAGTGCAGATGACACAAACAAATGGAGGAACATCTCATGCTTATGGATCAGAAGAATCAATATTGTTAATATGACCACAGTGCCCAAAGCAATCTACATATTCAAAGCAATCCCTTTAAAAAACCAACATTCCTTTTCACAGAACTAGAAAAAACTACAATCCTAAAGTTTATTTAGAATCAAAAAAGAATGTGAACAGCCAAAGCAATTCTAAGTAAAAAGAACAAATATGGAGACATCACACTACCTGACTTCAAATTATGCTACAAGGTTGTAGTAACTAAAACAGTGTGGTAATGGTAATGGTATAAGAATAGAAAGGTAGATTACTCAAACAGAATAGAGAACCCAGAAGTAAAACCACATATCTACAACTAACTCATCTTTGACAAAGCTGATAAAAATAAATAATAACAAAAGACGTCCTATTCAATAAATGTTTCTGGGAAAACTGAGTAGCCACATGCGGAATCATGAAACTGGATTTCTACATTTTAATATATACAAAAATTAACTCAAGATGGATTACAGGCTTAAATTAAACTATAAAAAATCCTAGATAGAAATCTAGTAAAAAACTTTTCTGGGTATCGGCCTAAGCAAAGAATTTATGACAAAGACCTCAAAAGCAAATGAACAAAACCAGAAATAGACAAATTGGGACTTAATGAAACTAAAAAGTTTCTGCCCAGCAAAAGTAATAATCAACAGAGTAACAGAAGACCTATGGAATCGTAGAAAATATTTTCAAATTATGCCTCAGACAAAGGACTAATATCCAGAACCTACAATAAACTCAACTCAACATGAAAGAACAGGCAATCCCATAAAAAAGTGAACAAAGGATATGAAGAAGACACAGAAACAGCCAACAAACATATGAAAAAATGTTCAACATCACTAATCATCACCTAAATGCACATTAAAACCACCAGGAGATATCATCTTATACCAGTCAGAACGGTTGTTATTAAAAAGTCAAGGAACAGCAGGTGTTGGCACAGTTCCAGAAAAATAGGGAACACTCATATACTGTTGGCAGGAATGTAAAATTGTTCAACCTTTAGGGAAAACAGTATGAAGATGTTTAAAAAGAATGAAAAATACAATTACCATTCAACCCTTCAATCTCCTACTAGGTGTCTTCCCAAAGAAAATAAATTATGGTATAAAAGATACCTGTACTTGTATGTTCATTGCAGTACTATTCACAATAGCAAAATCATAGAGCTAACCTAAGTGTTCATCAATGATTGGATAAAGAAAATATGGTAAGTATATACTATGGAATACCATGCATCCATACACAAAGAATGAAATCACATTATTTGCAGCAACATGGATGGAGCCAGTGAATATCATCCTAAGTGAACTAACTCAGAAGCAGAAAACCCAACACCACATGTTTTTACTCATATGTAGGAGCTAACAGGTCACAAAGATGGAAAACAACAGATTCCGGGGACACTAAAATGGGGGAGGTGGAGAGAGAAGTGGAGAGGGAGTCAGAAGTTACTTACTGGGCATAATGTTCACTGTATGGAGAATGGGTCACCTGAAGCCCAATACCCATCACTATGCAGTACACCCATGTAACAAACATTCACTTGTACTCCTGAATCTAAAACAAACTTTAAAAAAAAGAGAATTTTTCTAAAGTCTTGGCACTGAAGATGCTAGTGAAAATTATTCCCACGTCCTAAAGAGAGGTGCTAGACAATGGGATTTAATGAGTAAGTAGACAAATTCTGTCGTCCTCTCTTAAGCTCTCTCTTCCTCAGCTTGCTAAGAGAATGTTAGATCTGTTATAAAGACACATTAGAGGGAATGAGTAGGAGTACAGACAACTTTGTTTTCTCTCTCTTTCTTTGGATGGTAGGCTAACTGGAGTGGTTCATGAAGCTTCCACCGGGAGATGGTGGTCAACCCAGAGGCAAACTTTACTTTCTCACTAGGCAGGATGAAATTGCATTCATTCTAATGGGCCCAGCCTTCACAAGGAAGGCTGAATCCCTTCCCTCCTCTTAGCTGTACATGTAGACTGCTTATTGGCATGAAGGGAACCCATCTCCAGTAATAATAGATAATATAACATACTATTTGCTTGGCACAATTCCAAGCACTTCATACATCTTAAATCATTGAATCTAAGTGGAAGGTACAATCCCAAGCTTATAAATGGAAGACTCAGCTGTTTAGTAGTTTTCTCAGTGTCACAGAATTAGTGAATAGCTCTTGATTTCTATCTTTATATCTAGGAGGCGGAGTAATTAGACAAAGAAGCTGACCAGGAATAGCAAAGAGGTTGACCAAAGATTGCATCACCTGTTTCAGGACACTGTGGGATGGTTATCACCATGGTTGTGGTGGAGAAAGTCCTCTAAAGAGTCCACTGTATACCCCACGAGGGAGACCATCCTTTGGGCACTGTTCATAACTAAAGGAATTGGTGAAATACAGTATTATCAACTACAAAAGACTGTGATCCTTTCTTCTTAAAATATTTCTTCTCTTTCCCCAACATGATGCAGGAGAAGGGAGGCTTGAAAGAATAAAAAAATAAGCACAGAACAGATCACAGTTCCCTTCTCCAAATGTAGAGTGAGGTCCTTATCTAATAATAATAATTGTACATTAGACTGAAGATTGTATTGAGAATGCATTGGACTTATAGAGATTAAACATGAATTTGAATTATTGTGAGACCATTATTATGAGTGAAGAAACATAAAAATTGTACCTGTGATATTGTCCAGAGAAAAGGAGAGCGGATCTCACAAAACACATTTGAAAGCACTTGTTGATGAAAAGTAAAACTAATCTTTGCTGTATATCCCACTGAATTCTGCCATTCAATAAGCAAATGGTCCCTCTCTATCTTTCATCTGTATCCTGCTACGACCTTGTATCTTCCCCAATCTCCACCAGTTCCTGAGGCTGTACATTTCCAAAGTTTGCTCTGAAGTTCTAGAAATTGTTGGTGGGTTAATGTTCTCTGGTTCCTGAAATCTCAAGGGCTGCTTTTGCCTTACACCACATGAATACAGACATGAAACGTAGCCTTTCTTGAGCTTCCAACACCAAGACGTTTCTCGCATAAAACATTCATGGGTTTAGAAGATTTCATGGAATGCTGAAAGTCACTGGTCAGGATCACATTGTATATCCTACACATTTTGCCATCTGTTCAATTACTTTTGACTGATTCTATGACACACTATATTCTCTTTCTAATCATGCTGTTCCATGCTCCTCCCTTCCCCTTCAACACTTCAGAGATATTTATTTCTTTCTACCTCTATATCTCTAGGTCCCTGGGCCACGGAAAAGTAAGTAGCTCTAGTGCCTTAGGATAAGTGTCCTCTGATGCCCCAGATGTTAGCATTCCACACCCAAACTTTCTAGTTCTATAGGCTTCCCACCTCCTCTCCTTCATTTGGACTTTCACAATTTTTTGCCTGTCACTCACTCCTGGTGATTTGTTCTTGTTTACTCGACTTATGTCTTCTCTCTGCACTCCTCAGTAAATCTTGTCATTCATCCTTTGTTCAACTTCCAACACACTGATCTCCCAATGGATAAAACATTAGCACACATAAACATATACAGAATTCACAGTGAGAATTCCTCTGCCACAGAAAGGGATACATATAATACACATTCAATCATAACATTTGCTAGGAATAGGGAGGAATAGGGAGGAAAGGGGATTAAAACACCATTATGCTGAGTTGCCAAATATTACATCTTTCTTACAATTTTAGAGTTGGTTTCATGCAGTAATAGCCCCAGAATAATGCCCTTCAAGGGGAAAGCAAAAGTTCTCTTCCCTTGCCATTCCCCAACTAACTACTTGCTTTCAAAGCTACCTCACAGTCTCCTCAGAACTGACACAGGAGAAGAGGGAGAGTTCAAAGCATGATCCATGACACTGAGCTCTCCAATCCTCCCACTGTCTGCATTTCACTTCAATGATATTCTGAGCCAGAAGGCTCCTCTTTTACATTCTTTGTATGACAACCTTCTTCTTGAATTTTACTTCATTGCTAAGAGTGAACAGTGGACTGGAATCCTATAGGAGAGATTGGAATATTGGGTTTTCCTGGCTTGGGCCTTAATAATACTAAAAGGATGTTGAAGGTATTAAAAAACAACAACAACAACAAAAAACTCTTTCTCATCAAACTTTGGGTTTTAAGATTTTACTGTTAAAAATTCCACATCAAACCTCAGAATGTTACTGCTTCTCTCATCAGTCTTTCCTCATCCTCTGTGAGACCATCTTTGTCCAGTAGGCAGATGGGTGCCTTAGGTACTTAGAGGCAGGGAAAAAAAACTCATTGGTATTTCCAAAATATTTTTCTTTTAACAGAATGATTTTATTTGATATGTCATTGGTCTATCTGGAGAAGATACCAAGAAAAAAAATATAAAAACACAGCTCTGAAGTCAGATTTAGATGTACCAACTCAGAAATTATTTAAATGAAAAGAATATTTGGTCCAGAGGTTCACTTGCATGTCAACAGCCTACAGACCAGCAGTCCCCAACTTTTTTGGCATCAGGGACTGGTTTCATGAAAGATAGTTTATTCATGAACTGTTAGGGGGAGGTGGTTTGTGCTGTCAAGCTTCACTGCTAATGTTAATCTGTATTTGCAGTCACTTTTAAGGAGCATGCAACCTAGATCCCTCACATACATAGCTTACAAAAGGTTTCACTGTCCTAAGAGAATCTAATGCTGCAGCTGATCTGGCAGGAGGCGGAGCTCAGGCAGTAATGCCAGCGATGGGAAAAGGCTGTAAATACAGATGAAACTTCGCTCGTTAGCCTGCCACTCACCTTCTGCTATGCAGCCTGGTTCCTAACAGTACACCGACTGTTAGGTATAGACAATGAAGAGGAGTGAAGAGGGGCTAGAAGAGATCTTGGAAGGGAGACTAAGTTAGAGATTCGAATGATAAAGAAATGAAAATGAAAGTCACTCAGGAATAATTCCAGATATTAGAGGAATGGTCCAAAGAGCCAAGGTTTCTTAGACATTCTGTCTTCTTTCCAACTTTCAGAGATTACCTGTGTGTGTTTGCTGTATTATGCCTATGGATTTCAGTTGTAAGGTAGACAAAGAGAGAGGAACTGGTCTATCTTCTGTGGAACCAAAAGTCAACCCCAATTTTTAATATTTGCCTATGATGATTTCTGAAACATTGTATTTCTGAACATTGTATTGATCAGTCTTTCCTTGAGGAACACCATGGTGGGAGTTCCCATAAGCTGTATATCATCAAAATTAAAAACTTTTCCTCCATGAAGCATCCTGTTAGGAGAATAAAAAGACAAGTTGCCATGTGGGAGAAAATATTTTCAAAAATATATCTGACAATGGTCTGGTATTTATAATATATGAAGAACACTCATATGCAACAATAAAAAGACAAATTTCTAGTTTGAAAATGGACAACAGACAAAAACAGACATTTCACCAAAATGGAGATATAGATAATGGATAAGCACCTGAAAAGATTTTTGGCATCATCAGATATTAGGGAAATGCAAATTTAAACCATTTTAAGATACCCTACATATTTATCAGAATAGATAATATTTGTTTAAAATAGTGATACTATTAAATACCAAGGAGAATGTGGACTAACTATATCTCACACATTGACAGTAGCAATGTAAAATAGTACAAATGTTCTGGAAAGTAATTTGGTCATTTTTCATACAATTATAATGGCAAAATAAAGACAATAATAGCACAACACTCATAAAGGTGAAAGCCTTTCCTCTAAGATCTGGAACAAGACATGGATGTCTACTGTCATCATGTTTATTCCAGTGTAACACTGGAAGTCCTGGTCAGAACATTTAGGCAAAAGAAAGAAACAAAGGACATCCATATTTGAAAGGAAGAAGTCAAATTAGCCTTGTTTACAGATGTAAACATTGAAAATAGTATTACTTTATATTTTTCACTTGTCATACTACATAGAATTCACTCTCTTGGGCATTCATCCCAAGAAATTAAACTTGTTGGAACTGATAAACAAATTTAGTAAGTAGGCAGGATATAAAACCAACATACTAAAACATGACTCAAAAACTTGTACACATATAATTATACCACCTTTATTTACACTTGCAAAAAAGCAAACAATCCAAATGTCCTTCATTGGGTAAAGGTTATGCAAAATTTGGAGCACTCACATAGTGTAATACTACTCAGCAATTTAAAGAAATTAAGTACTGATGCATAAAACAATCTGGATGAATATCAAGGTCACTTTGTTTAGTGAAAAAAAGTTGATTTTAAAATATTGTACATTTTATAATTCCATTTACATATCATTCTCAAAATGGCAAAATTATAGAAATAGAGAAGATTTTAGTGGTTAACGAAGGACAGAAACAGAGGTGGGTGAGGGTTGTTACATGTAAAAAGATGACATGAAGAAGTTCTCTTGTGGTGTTGGATTGATAGGTGATTGCACAAATACACGTGGGAAACAATTGCATTTAATCACCAACACACACACACACACACTCACACACACACACACACACACACACACACAAATGCATGTAATAGCTTGTAAATACTGAGCAAAGTCTGTAGTATACTCTCATTAGATTACCAATTGTAATGTCCCGGCTTTGATCCTGTACTATATATATATATAAGATGTGGCCAAGGGAGGAAGCTGCATGAAAGTTATGCAAGACTTTATGTCCTATTTTTGCAAGTCTCTCCAGAGTCTAAACTTATTTCAAAATAAAAATGTAGAAAAAATAAGAGGGGTGGCATAACTCTATCAGAAGCATCAAAGAGATTAAGGAGGCAGATAACAGCACATGTATTAGGCTGAACACCATCACTAAATTGGCATCATGTAGACTGACTACAGAAGCAGAATTTGAATTCTGACACAGCCATCCCCAACTGCGTGACTTTGGGTGAGTTAGTTACTTAACTTCTTTGGGAATCAGTCATTTTAATGGCAAAATAAAGACAATAATAACGCAATACTCATAACGGTGAAAGCCTTTCCTCCAAGATCTGGACCAAGACATGGATGTCTACTGTCATCACATTTATTCAGTGTAACACTGGAAGTCCTGGTCAGAACATTTAGACAAAAGAAAGAAACAAAGGACATCCATATTTGAAGGGAAGAAGTCAAATTAGCCTTGTTTACAGATGTAAACATTGAAAATAGTATTACTTTATATTTTTCAAATTTTTTATGTTGGTATTTATAAATGTTACTGATTTTTGTATGTTGGTTTTATATCCTGCCTACTTACTAAATTTGTTTATCAGTTCCAACAGATTTTTGGAGGAGTCTTGAAGTTTTCAGAGTATATGATCATGTTAAATGAAATACTCAAAGCACAAAAAGTTGATTTTAAAATATTGAACATTTTATAGTTCTATTTACATATGATTCTCAAAAATGACAAAATTATAGAAATAGAGAAGAGTTTAGTGGTTAATGAAGGACAGAAACAGAGGTGGGTGAGGGCTGTTACATGTAAAGGGATGACATGAGGAAGTTCTCTTGTGGTGATGGATTGACAGGTGATTGCTCAAACCTACGTGTGGGATACAATTGCATTTAACCCTCCCCCCAACACACATGTGCATGTAATAGCATTCTGACTCCTATGTGGTAGCTAAAAAAGTGGATCTCATGAAGACAGAGAGTAGATTGGTGGTTGCTTGAGGCCGAAAAGGGTAGAGGGATGTAGAGGGGGAATGAAGAAGAGTGATTAACATGTACAAACATACAGTATAATAGAAGAAATAAGCCCCAGTGTTTGAGAGATTAATAGTGTGATTTTAGTTTACAATAATTTCCTGTATATTTCAGGATAGCTGGAAGAGAGAAATTTTAATGTTTGCAGTAAAAGAAGACATGCGTTTAAGGTGATGGATATTCCAATTACCCTGATTTGTTCTTTCAAATTGTATAAATGAATTAAATTATCACATGTCCTCCAAAAGATGCACAACTGTTATGTATCTATAAAAAATTTTAAAAGAATATTAAAAAAATAATTCAGGCACAATGCTCTAATGGGAATGAAGTATGGCTGAACAAAGATAGTGACATATGATGGTAAAAAAAATTGAGTAAATTTGAAGTATATTTCATCAGGGTTTTTAGTTGAAGATAACAAAGTCTATTCTAGCTAGTTTAATCTGAAAGGGATGTAAGAAGCTCACAGAATCTCTAGCAGAACAAAATCACCAAGTTTGATGGTATGTAACCTGAAGAAAACTTAGGCAAGAGGTAACTTGGTCAGGAGAAATAGGCAAGCATTCTTTATCCTTTGGATCCTAGGATGCTGGGCATTCTTCATTAGCAGCTCAGAGAAAATCAGATGGCTTCACTGTCAAGGTTTGACAGAAGGCATGATTCTGAGTAAATGTGACTGTTGCTTCTTTCTCTATTTGGTGGTCTGCTGGTCACATGTAGAAACATAGCTACAAGAGAGTGTAGAAATATGTAGTTTTATCATGTTCCAGTTTCTAAAATACAGAAAGGCAAGATCAAAGGGGGTTGGAATCAATTTTGAATGAGACAATCAACTGTAGGTATTGAAAAGTTAACTCTGATGAGCCATGGTGAGTATCACGAGAGAAGAGATGAGAAAACAGTGTCAAAAGGATGAAGTCCTTGCTCCTTTATTTATCAAATAGTGGTGGGAAAATATGGGACTGAGATGATGTTGGAATGGGAGATAATGGAAAATAAGTCCCCTTATGGACAAGCTGGGTTTAAGGTATCTGAATTCAGCAGAGATTTCCAGTAGAACCTGGTGATGTGGTTCTAGAGTGAGGGGAGAGGGAGAGGAAACAAAGAAGAGATCCGTGGGTCCTGAGCATGAGGTGAAATATGGAATAAAGAGTAGAGTAAGTTTAGCTGGAAAGGAATATCTACGCATCTGAATAAACTTCAGCATATTTAATAGTGCTGCCATGGAGAAGTACCAGGCCGAGGGCAGGAGGAAGAGTTTAAAAATGCAAACACATACATAGCTAATCCTATCAAATGCTATTGAATAGTGCAATAAAGATTCATTTTGGAAATAAGCAACAGATCTAGCCACAGCAGATATTTCTGACTCCAAATATCTTAAGAGACATACAAGTAACCAGAAAATTACAATAAAATATACTAAATGGCCGGGCTTGGTGGCTCAGCCTGTAATCCCACGCCTTTGGGAGACTGAGGTGAGTGGATTGCCTGAGCCTGCGGGTTCAAGACACGCCTGGGCAGTGAGACCTCATCTCTACAATAAATCAAAAATCAGCCGGGCGTGGTAGCGCGTGCCTGTAATTCCGGTTACTCGGAAGGCTGAGGCGGAAGGATCGCCGGAGCCCAGCAGGTTGAGGCTGCGGTGGCCAGGAGCGGCCACTGCACTCCAGTCTGGGTGACAGAATGAGACTCCAACGCCAAAAAAAAAAAAAAAAAAAAAAATATATATATATATATATATATATATATATATATATATATATATACTAAATGTTAAAATATATGTATAAACATGGAACTATAATAATAAAGAAAAAAGGATCAAGGACATTACTAAGTTAATGTATATCAGATGACTTTTAATAATACTGTCAATTTCTCAAAATCATTTTCATTTCAAAATTCATTCATTATAAGTATCAAAACTATTTTGACACTTTAAATATTCACTTTTCTTCCAAGGTTTTCTTTAGCATTAAGAAATTACAAGGAATAAAGAGATGACCATAGGTGAAAGATACATGTTTTTAGCTTACTTTAAGTAGTAGCTGATGACCCAAATGTAATTGATAACCAATATTTTTCTTTTTGTTCTGAGATATTTTATGAAAATATGGAGTTATATTGTAAACAATAAATTAGAATTTAAGAGAAAATTTAAGGCAATAATAAGATACATTTAGAGGGTTAATAATTTCAAAAAAGTAAATAATTTAAATATATATTTTAAAGATTAAAGGTTACAATAAATATATAGGTGGGGAGTTCTGGTAAGATGGTGACGGCACAGGTGGGACTGTGAGATTCTCCAAAAGTGAGATCCCATAAAGACTCTTACTTTCCTTCTCCAACCACCCTGCCTACCACCAGCCACACTGGTTCGAGGTCTGGAGACCCTCGGTCCCACACACAGCCGACTACTGCAGCCCCTCTGCCACTGCTGTTCCACTCCAGGTGGCCCCGGGCCCCGACTGAGTGGAGTTCCCAGCTCCCTCCTGAGCTATAGTGTCTCACCCAGCCCCAAGCTACCCACCACCGCCTGTGGAGGACCTCAGATACCACCTTGGGGAGATCTGGGTTCCCTTGCTGGCTACACTGATTTGCCTGGCATGCAACCACTGCCAGCTCCCTGCCTGACTGGGTGCCCAGTCCAGTCTCGAGCTGTGGCAGCCCAGGGAGGCCATCCATGCCTTCCCCTTGGAACCACAGGTTTGATTCCCTCCTGGGGCGCCCCACCAGGCCAAGGACCACTGCTGCCCATGCAGGCGGCCAGTGCCTGTGCTTCTGGGCTCCACCACCTGGGTTGAAGCACCCAAAGCCGCAGCCAGTGCTTGACCCTCAGAGTTCCGGGTCCCCACCCAGCCCCATCTCAAGCCGCCACCACCCAGGGAGACTCTAGGCACCCGTCACTCAGAAATACCAGCTCCATTCCTGGCTGAAGTGCCCTGTGGGGAGTCCAAAGCCACTGACACCACCCGCCACTCACCTTATCCACAGACTGGACTACAGGAGGGAAATGATCTGCAAAAGAGAAACTGCCCACCACAGACATCTTCCAGGCAGAGATTTGCATTGTCCCACCCATCTATGAGCAGCTTCCACCTTGGTTGCTAAGATAACCTTGACAAACAGGAGACAAAAGGCCCTCCCCTACACTGAATCAGACACAGGCAACTCAGTACTGTGGCAGTCTTCTCAGATAGCAAGCCAAGGGAATCAACCCAACCTATGAATAAGTCTGCTGTCTGCAAAAGGGAAAGACTAGAGCCTTTAGATACTCAGGAAAGACACCAGAGCTAGTCTGGTTTATTTTGATTTTTTGATTTTATTGTTTTGACTCTGTTTTGTTCACTTTTGTTTGCTTTTTGAGTTAGACTACTTGTTTGTGTTTGGGAAAGCACATCAAAAGGCATGAATTTATTGGACTGTCTTTGTGTGATTACTGCTATGCTTTAGGGAATCTTGTTTATTTGTTTGTTGTACTTTTCTGGTCATGTGTCTCTTTTCATTCATTAGTTGATATGTATGTCTGTATTCCCTCTTACTCTTCTCTCTCTAACTTCCTCTTGACTCCCCCCTTCCATTAATTTCCTTTTTCTTACCTCCTTTCATTCCAAAGATCAACCCTAAACCCCACTACATGGACAGATTGTTGTTCCAGTGTGCCCGTACACCTGTTGGTGGATACTGGGATCTGCAGAGAGATTCTGAATCACAGCTTCACCCTCAATTAAATCTCAAACTGCAAAAAGTACAGCCCCAACCTACAGTCCAGCCTCAAATGTGAACAAAGCCAGAGGATGCTTATAAGGAAGAACAGGAGATTGAATAAAAAGAAGTAAAAACAATCCCACCTTCCCTGAAAAACAGAATTAAAGAAGGGGAGGGAAAGGGGGAGAAAAAAATCTAAACAAATGAAGAAAAATCAAAAGAAGAATATAGGTTTCTCACAGACCTGTGGAAGGTCGGATACTGAGAAAACTGACTTCGGAATGCAAACAATGAAGAGCCCCCAGAATGACTGATCTCAAACTACAAACCCAGATATCAAGACATTAATGGAGAGATTAAAAAGAATTGAAGAGAGACAAGAGGAAACTAGGAAGAAGTTGATAACTGAGATAACAGTAGTAAAGAATACTGTGAATGAAATAAATAACAAACTGATAAGCATGGAAAGCAGAATTAGCCAAGCAGAAGAAAGAATCTCAGAACTTGAGGACCAAAATATAGAACTAACCCAAACTGTCAAAAACATAGAAAAGAAGCTTTAAAAGACAGAACAAAACCTTCAAAAGATGAGTGATTACTTCAAGAGACCAAATCTAAGAGTAATTGGACTTCCTGAGGCAGAAAGAGAGACAGAGTCCACTCTGGAACAAACATTCCATGAGATTATTCAAGAAAACTTCCCTCATCTCATCAGTGATGTGAAAATTCAAACACAAGAGATTCAGAGAAACCCTGCACGACAACGAATGAGAAGACCAACTCCCAGACACATAATAATTCACCTCAACAAAGTAGGTATAAAAGAAAAAATTCCTAAAGGCAGCAAGAGAAAAAGGTCAGATTACCTACCATGGAAGACCAATTAGAATAGCAGCAGATTTATCTACAGAAACCCTTCAGGCTAGGAGAGCTGGAGCCCTATCTTAAAAGTTCTAAAAGATAAACTATTTCAACCAAGAATAACCTACCCAGTCAAGCTAAGCTTCATCAGTGAGTGAGAACTAAAATCTTTCCCAGATATCCAATCCCAAGAACTTATGCTGCCACCAGACCACCGCTACAAGAAACACTTTAGAAAGTATTAAACACAGAAGAAAAGGAAAAAAGAACAACAACGTTCTTCACAAGAGTACAGGAAAAAGATTAAAAACACACATGCACAAACCCCAAAACCAAAAGAAAGACAACAAATAAACAGGAACAACAACAACAACTCTAGAAGAACCTTATGATAGGGATCAACTCTCACATTTCAATAATTAGCCTGAATGTGAATGAACTAAATGCACCACTGAAAAGACATAGAATGGCAAAATGGATAAAATATCACCAGGCAACAATATATTGCCTTCAAGAGACTCATCTCACTAGAAAGGACACTCAAAGATTCAAAGTAACAAAGTAAGAAACAAATTTTCAAGTGAATGGAACACAAAAGAAAGGAGGAGTCATGATCTTAATCTCAGATAAAATACCCTTTAAGCTATCAAAAATTTAAAAAGATACAGAAGGCCACTCTATAATGATAAAAGGTTCAATCCATCAACAAGAAATATCTATCCTAAATATGTATACACCCAACATAGGAGCACCAACTTTCATAAAGCAGCTTCTAAGTAAACTCAAAAAAGATATTGACTCTAACACTATCATAGCTGGGGACATTAATACCCCACTCACAACCCTAGACAGATATCAGGACAAAAAAATCAGCAATGAGATCTGGAACCTCAAAGTGACTCTTGATCAAATGGACTTAATTGATACCTACAGAACACTCCATCCAATGACCACAGAATATACATTCTACACATCACCACATGGAATGTACTCTAAGATTGACCACATACTTGGCCGTAAATCAAACATAAACAAATTTCAAAAGATTGAAATTTTGCCATGTACCTTCTCAGACCATAGTGGAATAAAAATAAACATCAACACCAACAAGGTTTCCCCCAAACCCACAAAGACATGGACACTAAACAGAATGATGCTAAACAACTCATGGGTCAATAAGGAAATAAAAACAGAGATTAAAAGATACCTGGAAACAAATGAAAATGAAGAAGTATCTGACCAAAATCTCTGGGATGCCATGAAAGCTGTAGTAAGAGGGGAATTCATATCCCTACAAACCCACATGAAGAAAATGAAAGGATCACAAATTAACAGCCTAACAAGTCACCTAAGGAAGCTGGAGAAGCAAGACCACCATAACCCTAACTTCAGCAGAAGAATCCAGATCACCAAAATAAAAGCCCAAATCCGGGACATAGAAGACAAAAAGATAATACAAAAAATCAGTGAAACAAAAAACTGGTTCATTGAAAGGATAAACAAGATCAATGGTCCCCTAGCTAGACTGACCAAGAAACATAATCAGAAACACAAAAGTTAAAGTCAATCTGACCTTGAAGAAATACAAAAGATCATTAGAGACTACCATGTACACTTGTATGGAAACAAACTTGAAAACCTTAAGGAAATGGGGGACATTCTGACATCACACAACCTGCCTAGGTTGAAATAAGAAGAAATTGAGACCCTAAATAGACCAATAACAATCAAAGAAATTGACTATGTAATAAGAAAACTACCTACAAAAAAAAAAAAAAAAAAAAAAAAGCCCTGGACCAGATAGCTTTCTAGCAGAATACTATAAGACATTTAGGAGGAGCTGATAACAATCACACTGAAAGTATTCCAGGTGATTGAGAAAGATGGAACTATCCCCAAATCATTTTATGAAGCTAACATCACATTGATACCAAACCAGGTAAAGACCCAACAAAGAAAGAGAACTACAGGCCAGTATCTTTGATGAACATAGATGCTAAAATTCTCAAGAAGATCCTAGCAAACCAAATTCAACAAAACATCTCAAAAACCATCCATCATGACCAAGTAGGCTTCATCCCTGGGACACAAGGCTGGTTCAACATTCACAAGACCATAAATGTAATTAAATACATAAATAGACGTCATAGCAAAAACTACATGATTATATCATTATATGCAGAAAAAGCTTTTGATAAAATCCAGCACCCCTTCTTGATAAAAACCCTCAAACATCTAGGCATACATGGAACATACCTCAAAATAGCAAAATCCATCTATGAGAAACCCATAGCCAGCATACTCCTAAACAGACAAAAATTGGAACCATTTCCCCTGAAAGCGAGAACAAGACAAGGATGCCCACTCTCACCCCTCCTGTTCAATATAATTTTGGAAGTCCTGGCTAGAGCAATCAGAAAAGAGAAGGTGATCGGGGGATCCAAATAGAAAAAGATGAAGTCAAGCTATCTCTCTTTGCAGACAACATGATTGTGTACCTTGAAAACCCAAGAGAATCTGTCAAAAGCCTCCTCACACTGATAAAGGACGTTGGCAAAGTCTTAGGGTATAAAATAAATGTGCAAAAGAAATCTCATTTCTTTACACCAATAATAAACAAACAGAAACCCAAATAAAAACCACAATCCCATTCACAATAGCCACAAAAAAATGAAATACATTGACATCTTCCTAACCAGAGTCATGAAAGACCTTTACAATGAAAACTATAAAACACTGCTCAAAGAAATCAAAGATGACACAAACACGTGGAACAATATCCCATGCTCATGGAATGGAAGAATCAACATTGTGAAGATGTCCATCTTACCTAAGGGAATCTACAGATTTAATGCAATACCCATCAAGTTACTAGTAACATTCTTCTCAGATCTAGAAAAAACAATACAGGAATTCATATGGAAACACAAATGACCAAGAATAGCCAGAACAATCCTCAGCAAAAAACAAAAAACAAAAAAGCAGGAGGTATCACAATACCAGACTTTAAACTTTACTATAAAGCTACAATAATCAAAACAACTTGGTATTGGTACAGCAACAGGCATATAGACCAATGGAATAGAACTGAAATTCCAGAAGCAAAACCCCAATTTCTCAACCAACTCATCTTCGACAAAGCCTCCACCAACCACCACTGGGGAGAGGAGAACCTGTTCAGTAAATGGTGCTGGGAAAACTGGCTGACTACATGCAGAAGATTCAAACAGGACCCCTATATATCCCCATACACACAAATTAACTCTAAATGGATCAGAGACCTAAATGTAAAACCTCAAACCATAAGAACTTTAGAAAATGCAGGACACACCCTTATGGAAGTTGGAACTGGCATCCAATTCCTGAGCAAATCTGAAATGCACGGGCCATAAGAGATAAGAAAGAGAAGTGGGACCTTGTTAAACTGATAAGCTTCTGCAAAGTCAAAGAAACCATAAAGAGAGCAGGGAGACAGCCCACAGACTGGGAAAAAATATTTGCCAACTCCGTGTCTGACAAAGGCCTAACATCTTGGATCTACAAGGAACTCAAACATGCTGAAAAGAAAAAAACAAACAACCCCATTACAAAGTGGGCAAAAGATATGAACAGACACTTCTCAAAAGAAGACATATGAGCGACCAACAGATACATGAAGAAATATTCAACCTCACTAGTCATTAAGGAGATGCAAATTAATACTACACTGAGATACTACCTAACTCCCGTCCAAATGGCCATTATCAACAACTCAAAAAATAACAGGTGCTGGAGAGGATGTGGTGAAAAGAGAACATGTGTACACTGTTGGTGGGAGTGTAAACTAGTATAGCCTTGTGGAAATCAGCGTGGCGATTCCTAAAAGCTCTAAAAATTGACCTTCCATATGACCCCACAATCCCCCTACTGGGAATATACCCTGAAGAACTCAAATCACTCTATAAAAAAGATACTTGCACACATATGTTTATCGCAGCACTGTTCACAATAGCAAGATCATGGGATCATGGAACCAACCATACTGTCCATCAAAAGAGGACTGGATTTAAAAAATGTGGTACATATACACAATGGAGTGCTACGCAGCCACAAAAAAGAATAAAATCATGAATTTCACAGCAAACTGGATGGAATTGGAGTTTATAATACTGAGTGATCTCTCACAGAAACAAAGATCTGAGTATCACATGTTCTCACTCATAAGTGGACCTTGAACAACTATTGTAATACTATAAGAAAAGAATTGACAGTGGTGGGAAACAATGTGGGGGAGGGAAGGGAGGTGGGATTAACGGTAGTCAATATCTGTCTGGGGACGGGAGGGCAAACCTCATCAACAAGGGTACCTGCACAATGCATATTTGTATGCCTAACCCTTAACTGTACCCCACAATTTTAAAATAAAAAATATGCTAAAAATATATATATATAGGTGGACATAGAATAACTGAGCAAAACAGTGAAAACGAATAAAAAGTCACAACATTTTTATATTGTATTAATATGGAGGAAAATGTGAAAAGACATACATGATTTTTCAGGGCTTTGGCAAGAGTAAATGACTATCATCAATAGCCATATAGGAATAATTATTTTGAAAGGTAATCATAAAGGATACTAGAATGTTTTAAAGAAACAACGGAAAGGAAAAATTTCTTTATGTTTTGCCAGAGGTTGGGAGGAATTTCCACAGTGTACGGAAAATAACTTAAAGTATATCTCAAAGGCCTCATAACAATAATAGTCCATCTTATTTAGTATCAAACTACAAAAATAATTTGTTTTGTATCAAATTTTTGAAATATTCAGTGCAAACACTGGATAACCAAAGAGATAAAGTTACATTTTTATTTAACAATCTGAGCAGGGCTTTGGTCTATGCTTATTCAGAATGGTGCTGAGCAATTTAATGCAGCTGTTCATTGTGGGCAGATGTGAGGAGATCATTTAAGCAACTTCCAGCCACCTGACTTCCACCTTCCACTGGAAGAAGCAAGAAAAGCTCTTCAGACAGAGAGCAGGGAGATGGTTTGCATGCCAAGAGGGGTAGAGGGTGACAAAGTGGACTTCTCTTTGTGATATATGTGAATAGTTTTAGAAAATAAAGTTGGCGTCTTTCCAGTGCTCTTCTGGGGACTTGTGTTTATAATTCCAGTAGCTAACAGACACATAATTACAATTTCAGCTTCTCTTTGAGAATATTGTTGGGCTTCTTTTGTGTCTGATTGTCTGAACAGCTGTATCTTCAAATTGTTGTGTCTATTCAAACATTTTAAGAAAATAAAATGAGAATCATATCTGGTACCATTATTAAAAGGAAAAAATATATTCCCATGCCCTTGGAAGATGAGGGATTGCTTTTTTATTTGCTTTTCAAGAACAACACATACAAAGCAGTTGTGAAGCCAACACAGTTGTAGGACCCACTTACCACACCAATTCTGTCTAGCCAGTATCCTTTCTGACTTTTGTAGACTCAAGCTTAAGACATATGAAATGCATTTCTTGTCATGATTCCAGAATGTTTATTTAAATTCAGTATTCCAGTAATATTGTATCTGGCACCAATAGAAAATAGCTTACCTTAGTATTTTTCAGTGTTACTTTTACCTTATAGTAAATCCTTTCTTTCTACCCATCATGTTAGAGTGACTGTGTAGTGAAAAGTTAGATTACTAGAAATGATAAATGCACAACTGACATGTTACCAATAATTTAATGGATAATACTTATCATAGCAAATCAGTTTCACTGAAAGTCTTGACTGTCTTTCATTTATTCTTTTCAGTATACAAACTCCTGGGACATTATTTTAAAATAAACATAATAAATTAAATATTGGCACCACCCCAGAAGTCACCCTTAATGTCTTTTATAAAGATATTACCTCGTGAAGGTTTGACCAAAGAAACTAGGAAATTAAAGTCTGGAATGCTTGACACTTCATTAAATGGAGATATCCATTATTCTTTAAAAAACAGTAATATAGATCAATGAATACTGAATTGCATAAATTGTTAAATCGTTGCAATACAAGAGTTGTATATGAGAACATGCTTATCGTTGTATGCTTATTTTAATTTTCAACTGACATCTTGTCTTCAAATAATCATTCATCCACATAAGAAAATTTCATACTAGATTAATCAAACCTAAAATATACAGAGAGTAAAGGCGAAAAGAGGAAAAAAGGAGTCCAAGAGCCATAAACACACTGTTCAGACATTGGAGCACCACAGAGTGCACAGAAATTCTCTGAGCAAGCTACACTGAAGAATACCCCCTAAACACCTACCATCTCATTGAGCAAAAATCTCTGTGCCTACCTTGAACCCAGGCAATTGAAAAGATATAAAATTATTTAGAAAACATGAATTCCATATTGATTGATATTGTTAATCTTACTAATCAGCTTTAAGAAGATGCCCATCATTCCCTAGTATTTCGATGCCATGGGGCTTTTAAATCCGATTAGCCACAATTGAAGAAAATTGTGTAACTCAACTGAAGTAATGGCAAAGAGTGAGCATCTGAAATAATACTAGCTTAATCATTAATCCATCCTACCACCTTTATATATAAAATGCATTCTTCTTAATTAGAATGATATACATACCCACCTATACATAAATACAGACTACAGATATGTGAACAAATAGGACATAGACTTGATGGCAGCGAACAATGTTATAAAACATATAAAATGCCCATCAAAAAAAGGATACTACACTATGATTTAGTTTACCAAGAAAAATGTCTTAGACTATGACATTTTTTAGTATTAGAATTTAATATTTCAAGTGATCAACTGAATAATTTTAGTGAAAATCTTTTAAAAGTACATTGTATGATTCAAATCCACTTTATTATAAAAATTAAGTCTTGGCTGGGCATGGAGGCTCACACCTGTAATCTCAGACTTTGAGATGTCAAGGTAGGAGGATTTCTTGAGCCCAAGAGTTCAAGACCAGCCTGGGGAAAATAAAGAGACCTTATTTCTACAAGAAATAAAAAAAAGTCCTAGTGAGGTGGTGTGTGCCTGTAGTCTTAGCTACTTGGGAGGCTGAAGTAGGAGGACCACCTGAACCCAGGAAGTTGTGACTGCGGTGAGCTATGATAGTGCTACTGCACTCCAGTCTGGGTGAGAGAGTGAGACTCCAACTCAAAAAATAAAAAATAAAAAAATTTATAAAACAACAAAAATAAAGCAAATAAAGTTTTTCTTGAGACCATAATGAATACCCATTCTTGCACTATAAAAAGCCCTGAGTAACTTAGTTGCATGCAAGACAAATATAAATAGAAGTCTAGTATTCTCTTCATACACTCTTCTAGCTCATCTTGCCCAACCTCTGAGGCCTGTGCTGTGAAAACCACTGAATGGGACAATGAGGAGACACTGTGGTTTTTGAACAAGAGGAGAGCATAGACACATCAATGTGCATATTCACTCTGGATAGATGACATGATCACTAAGAAGACCATTTGTCATTGCTTTAATTTTATATTACATATCCCACAACAAAGAGGGATGGAGAAAAGGATACAGGTGGCAAAAGTAACATCACTAAAAACAGAGAGGAAGGCATGGCTTCTGGACGTCTCCTATGTGTTTCACGCTCACCCACAGAGAGGCGCCCTGCCCTTTGTGGGACAGGAAAAGAGGTGTGAGGTTAGTGTGAAAAATCATGTGTTTAGGGTTATGTATGCTTGATAGAAAATGTGTGTGTGGCCAGATATAGACGTGTGGAGATGAGAAACAGATCTGGGGTGGAAAACCTCTCTGCGTGCACAGTTGTAAACAGACAGCAAAGGCAGAAGGCTTTGTCTCTGAAGTCGCTGACATGAGACAGAGGAGAGAGGAGAATCTACTTCTTCTATGAACTGCTTTTCTAGATTAACCTTCCTGCATGCACTGTTCCCACATGGAAAATGTGGGGTTTGAACCTGTGGCTCGGGGTTGACCCAGGGCTCCATGGCAACGTGGCACAGGCAGGTCAACAGGAGGTTAGTCGGGCCTGAAAGCTCAAGTCACTTGTATGCTGTTGGGGAGAATTAACCTAGGGGCATTTCCAGAGAAAAATCTGGACAGCAAAATAGAAGAACAAAGAGCAGAGAGAGCGAGGGAGCGTTGGGGGCACAGAGACACAAGCAGTGTAGGCGGACAGCACAGGGTGGGGACATCAGAACCAGGACTTGAGGAGCATGCCTGGTTCACGTGGACATCCAGCACGTGTTTACCATCATTGTCTTCTTGTCATATTTTTGTGATTTTTAAAATGAAATATTATAATATTTTAATATCTTATTTAAACAAGGCCTATGCATAATGTATACACAAGGCATAGGAATAACATAAAGAAGCTTATGTAACTACATGTGAGGCATGTGTGTAACCACCACCCATTCCCAGGATGATGGTACCTCTACTTACCCTCCTTGATGATACCCACTCCCTCTCCCAGAGGAAACCACTCTCCTGAAATTAATACTTTTCATTTCTCACTTTCCTCTATAATTTTGCCAAATATGTAAATACATATTTTATAAAATATTGCTCATACAATTTTTGAATTTGATGAAATTTTACTTCATGCAGAGAATCCACTCGATGAAAAATTTCTGGCACCAATGAAGTTCGTTCTTCAGTCACTAACAACAGTGTTTCATTATCTGAAATGTGCGATGTCACTTTTAATGGGAAACACTTATTGGCCCCCGTATAGTCAGCTTCAAAGTCTCATCAGCTAAAAATGTTGTTGTGACAATCGCAGCCCAACTTTTCCTCTTTCTGGGAATTCTCTTTTCTATACTTTCAAAACCACCCAAACACATTGATTTTTAGTAGAATTATATCCTGGTTCTAATTGCAAAAGTAATATCTTCCTTTTGGGAAAATGTATTAACCCTAAGACATTTTCAAGGCCTCAAACTTGTTACTTATGTGAATTCGACAATTCAAAAATGTGTGAACTGTTCACGTTGGTCTTTCACTTTGTCCTGAATGAAATGGAATACTAGGTGGCAGATCAAGATTTCATTATGTTCTGTGTGCTTTTCTCTCTTCTGTACCCATTGGCTACAGCTCACCATACACACACACACACACACACACACACACACACACACACACACACACACACACAAATACATGTTTGCACACCTAATAGCCTAGAGAGAAAAGTGATATCCTTAGATTTGGCTCATCAAATAATAAATATCTGCATTACAAAAACGCCATGAACAAAACTTCAAAGCAAATGACAAGAGGAGAAAAATATTTGCAACTTAAGTGGCAAAAGGCGCCTGTGTAAATTCACAGAAAAGTACGTCAATACACAATTTATGAAAAAAATACAAATCACCAGTAATCGTTATCAATGTTTTATCTAAAAAAAAAACTTGTACATTTTAAACATTAAACTATTAAAAAAAACAAAAATAAGACAAAGATACTACCCAGGATGGGAGACTTTAGATAAAGTAATATGTAAATTGGATAGCAATTTCACAACCCGAATCAAAAGCCTTTAAAAACACATTGTCTGTATCCTTGAATGTGCTTCTAATAGATGGGTAGAGACATTTAGGTCTCAGAAGTTTCACTCCATGGTTACATTAGAGCCAATATAAGTAGCATAAATACTAAGCACAGATGACTCTCAAAATAAAATCTGACATGTAAAGGATGATAACATTTGTGTGTCATTAATATCATGTTCCCTAAAAACTTTAGGATATTAAAATACGCTAAAGATATACACTAAATAAAAAACGAAAGAAAAAATATGTATCAACGCAATTTGCATAACAATATGGTAAAAACAAGTAGTTAGTATAGTCTTATGTAAATATAAAAGGTATCTCAAATACTTTCTGGGTGGTAAGATGAAAAGTTTTTTTTTAACTTTTAAAGTGAATAATCAATTTAAAATTGTCATTTGAAAATAAGTATCTTAATACACAAAAGTTACACTTCTGAATATATGAATGTTTTAATTCTGTGAATTCTTGCAAATATTGACCTTCCTAACATGTTTCAGATAATTATATAAACAGTATTTGTATTTTCATATAGCATGTGTATTATATAAGGCACTTCTGTACTATAAAACTATTTTGCCACTATTCTATATATTAACGAAATAAAGCTAACCTCCCAACTGAAAGCCAGTACAGAATTGAAAAAAATGTAAAATTATACTTTTTTCCTATTAATCATGTTCAAAACTGAAAGTCCACTTTAAAAAGAACATATTCTTTAGTGATTTGTTGAGGAAACTCCCTAATGCCTAAAGAAGACATTTTTCTTAAATGTACATAAAACTGAAACAAATGATAACAATTTGGAATCTTTCATAAACATTTAAAAATTTAGTGGTCATTCAATAATAATACAATTTGAATAAACATTGTATTTTTCTACACTATAAAATATTTTTATTTTATCTTTCATTTTATTTCGGAATGATTCAGTTTTTGATCTAAAAGTGCATTAATGTTTTACTTTGAATTAGTCAAATTTTTTCAAGTTACCAATTTGATGCTGCAATTTCTAAAAATAAAGGAATGAGACTAATAATGCACAAGAAAATAAAAACGCCTTATTTTAAATTCCACTAACTTTGAAACTATTTTTTTAAAGGAATTCCTGAAAATGAAAGGGACTGCTTTACTAAGTTCCTGAGTTCTTTTGCATTGCAACCTTTCAGTATTGGTAGTCTCTTCATCTCACCTGAGTGGTCCCAAAATGTGTGTGCTTCATGTCAAAATGACATGTCGCCTCACCTACAAAGGAGCTTCCCGGTGGGCAAAATTCGTCATTGCTTTCCAAGTTCTCGCTTCACATATTATGCTCATCTTCACATATGCTTTATACATTTATGATTTCTATCATTTCTAAACTCCAGGCACCATCAGTACCTAAAATAAAGCTTGCTTGCAAGTCTTGGCATTCATGCAGCTCCTCTTCCTGGCCAACAGCTTCTTCCTGTCTCTATGATACTTCCTGTGCTCCTTGGACATCCTCTGTAGCTCAATTTTCTTTCTCTGAAGCTACCTTTTCTGACTATCTGCTTATATTTAAGGTGTGGTTTAAACCACAATTTCTAGGTTAAGTCTCTCATCTCCTTAGTGAAAAGTAAGCTCACCATCCACTAATCTCCTTTGGGTCAATGTGACGTTGTCCTTACTGCTCTTTTTTGAAAGCCCAGGAAGGATCTTAATCTTTTTTTTTTTTCACTCTACAAGAGCACTTGAGACATCTTTTGACAAATAAACACATTTCTGATGAAAACCTACATAGATTCCCAATATATTAAATACGCTTCATAATTTCTTGGTTGGGGTTGCCTTGATAATTTGGGTTTATTTTGTAGTTGATCAGTAAAAGCAATGAGGTTGTTTTGAGACACATTTGAAATGAAGGAATCTGAGCACCATTTGTCATCCTTCTATCAGTCATAGCTTTGCACTGATTTCTGAATTTTCTTTAGATAGTGCTATACCAAGAAAATCTTGACTCACAGATTAAGCTGCAAATAGTAATCGATTTTTAACATCTTGTCTTTGGGTCTCAAGATTTTTTGATCACATTGCTCCAGAGGCATGAAAGAGGGGTAGAAGGAACTGTCAAAGATGGATTACTGTAGAAGTCCTCTTAATCAGACTCGATTAGGCTGATTATCCAATTTGTCAAAGGACAAGAAAAGGAGAGGATAATTAAAAGCATACACACTCTTTTTATGTAAAAATATACAAATGTTCTGGTAACTGCCATTTTAAAACTATGGAGAAGGCCTTTTTATGCAAGTGGCTGCTCCTCAGAGTTCTTTATGATCTCTACACAAACTACCTCCAATATATCATCTGCAAATTCTAGTATCAATTTCTTTAAGCATAGCAGGAAATTAAAGGTACAGTAGAAATAACTTGCTCATGAAATCATCTAGAACTTTATGATTAGCTTTCCAATAATTTACAATTGGTTTTCCACACCTAATTTAACCACAATTTTTAAAAGGCATTACAATATTTTATTTCTATTAAAATGTTATTGCAAAAGGTTTTAGATATTTGATGATGAATATAAATAATAAAAAAAGATCTATGTTCCCTTCACACATGGATGAAATAAAATACCACAATACAAGTGACACTCCCTGTTACTCCTCCTCCCTCCCTCACCTTTTCTCTCCTCATAGATAACCACATTCCCAATTTCACACTCTTCATGTCCATAGATTTATGCTTTCTCTGTGTATGTTGACCACAATTTTAACAAAAGCTTTCCAAAGCACTTCTTACTTTTCCTAGAAACATTTATTGTTACTCTCATATTTTATAGGTCATAGAATATTTGATTCAATTACATGAACAGTTATATTTAGTAGTAAATAACAAGAACAAAAAATCTGGAAACAAATATAAATAGTTCTTGCTTAGCATACAGCACAACTCTAGGAGGCAGAGTGTGTGGGAAGCAGGCAAGTATGATACCAAGTGTGGGCAGCATTCGGCAGATTTCAGAGAAAATGGCTCATTTTATAGTCCAGAAAGTCACCAAGCAACAATTTAGAGAGTTTTTACTATACTCATTATTTAGCCATATTTAGACCCCCCATTATAAAATGCTGAGAAAACTTAAACTATTCTTAAATCTATGTAGGATAATATCTTATTACTTGCTACTAAAACATTATTTGATATTGCTCAAATGACTACAATGCTGACAGCATGCACCAAACAGATATGCCTGAGATTTGACTGATCATTTGAAATCAGTGCAAGTTGTGGTGAAGTCACCCATTCATTAATTTTATAAATGCTTATGGACTCCCAAAACTTGTGACAAACTGTGCTAGGTTCTAAAAGTATAATGATAAAAGATTCATTCCTTTGTTGAACTTACATTCTACATTGGCAGTCCTCAAATAGTGTATTAACTATCTATACTAGTAAAAATACTTGAATATATATATATATATAAATTTAAATCTGCATCTGTATGTCTACATCTATATGCACATCTGTATTCATTTACCTATTTAAAACATATGTATATTTGTATAGATGCAGATGTGTATATAAATATATGCACATTCACACAAAAATGTATATTTACAAATTATATGGATGTATCATGTTTTACGAGATATGCATACTCCAACCTGGAATTCTGTAGTTCTAAATTTGGTAAAATTATTTTTCACTTCCACCATTTTACAAAGGAGACATGTGCAGAAGTGAGGATTTTTTTTTACATGACCAGTGCAAAAATACAGCCATTCATTTTATCTAAAAAAAGTAAGATTAGCACAGTGATTGAAAGAGAAAGTTTATTTCATGAGGTACTCATCAGTTAACAAAGTGGTAGACATAAACAACTTTACAATGCACAGTTGAAGTTATTAAAATTATATTTTAAGAAATGCTCTGAGAACCTCTTCAAAATCCTAATCTGCCATTTCATGGTTTGCAGACTATTTTTCGTTGGTCTAGAACATCGAGTGCAGTGTGCTGCCTAGAAGTACTCTCTAATATTTATTACATGATAAATGGTATTTTAAGGAGAATTGTTCATATATTTAAAAATAAACTGTGGTCTTATACTTTATTTTTTAGAATTAGAAAACCAAGGAAAAAACCTTTAAAAACATTTAAACTTTGAAATTATACTATCAACTAGAGAATATATTAAAAAACTGAATCAAGTGTTAATTCATTCTGCATTTATATCACTTTATGAGCACAATTATACATGGTTTATCTTTAGGAAGGAGAAGGAAAAAAAGAAGAGAGAAAAGAAAGCAACCAGAGAAGGAAGAATAGGAAGAGATGAAAGACCAAAACAACATCAAAATTCTCCATGCTATCTGGCCGTTCAGGGTTAAGAGCAGACAGAGAACACTATCAATAAGAATCGTGCCTTGTTTTTCGGGAATGAATACGATCAAATTGTGACACATGATCTTGCTTTCTGAAAAACATTAAAATTGATTTGGATTGCTTTTATTCTAAACTTTTAAAGACATTTAAAAATTAAGATGGCATGTGCAAGATAATAATTATATAATAACTATATATGTATTACAAATTATATATAATTTGCAAACGTGAAACTGAGAACAACGCTTCTACTGGAATACATTGTGGTACTTTTGTTCCACACAGTGATCTATTGTAATTAGCTGATTGGAAATTAGGATAATATTTCTCTAGCAATCATCAATTTAAATTGGATGCAGGAGGCCAGCACTGGTTACCCCTGTTTGGTGACAGCAAAGCCATGGCAAAAGAACTTCCAGACTGACTAAATATCACATCTGGGTGAAGCATGTCTGCTCCTTCCTTTTTTCTTTTAACAAATATTGCATGGGACGAAGGAATGTCAAGGCCGAACTCTCTAATACAGATGCAGAACACATGCGTTTGTGCCAGCTGAAAGCAAGATGACAGACACTGGAAGCACTTTTGTGGTCTGGCAGTTAAAATCGCCCATTTTCATTAACTTGTGGTTCAAAGATCCTACCACATTCAGGAAAGGATGCTGCCTTTTCGGGGACTTGTGTGTTAAAAGCCAAGTCCTAAAAGCTAATGAGCAGAAAGAAATACATATTTGAAGATCATGCTAAATTTCAAATATTTCAAATCAAGAGAAATTCGAATAGGAGTAAAACCAAGCTCTAAACACAAATTCTTTCCAGATATGTCTACCAAGCACTTTCCCCAACTGTACTTGATATTATTTGTGAGAAAAGGAACAACAGGCACTTGATCTTCCACATTATAAAGACTTTGAAAAATATGGCAAGTGAGAGAAAGATCATTGCATAACAGAAGCCAAACCTCTCTTTCCAAACTCAGAAATAGTACAAGTGATGGGAAGACATTTCAACCACCTGGAATCCTATTAGCTCTGCCTTTCCCCCAGGTATTTCATACCCTGTGGGCTGGATGGCATGCAACTCAAACATCGAAAATGCTAATTACAGCTAAAATTTCTTGAGCACTGACTTTGCCAGTCACTGTCCTAAGGCAAATATGTATCCATAATATATACATTTATAACTATGCGTGTGAATATGTGTATATGTGCATATATGTATATATGTTTATATAAAAATGGACACAGAGAAATATATAACTATACCTACATTGTGTATATATGTAAAATCTGTGACTATAGATATTATATTCTATAATATTCACTATATATCCTCTCTTTAATTTTTCCAGTTACCCAAAAGATAAATAATATTATGCCTTCCATTAAAAAAAAACTAAGGTTAAAAGAAGCTATGTATACAGAGCTGGGTGCTGTATAACTCTAAAATTCATGATTCTCAACTTCCACTCTATGTTCCATGCAATTTTTTTCTGAAATCAGGGTATGCACATAGGATAAAGATAATTTGTCAAGTGGTCTACTGCTAGTTCATTTTCCTTTCATTTCTTTCCCTTTTTTTGACATATTTTTAATTTTAAAATTGTGGGGTACAGTTAAGGGTTAGGTATACAAATATGCATTGTACAGGTACCCTTGCTGATGAGGTGTGTCCCTCCTTCCCCAACAGATATTGACTACCGTTAATCCCACCTCTCCCTCTCCGCCTCCTCCACCCCGTAGTTTCCTACCACTGTCAATCCTTTTCTTATAGTATTATGGTAGTTGTTCAAGATCCACTTATGAGTGAGAACATGTGATACTCAGATCTTTGTTTTTGTGAGAGATCACTTGTCGCGAGCCGAAGAAAGACGACACCGACACCGTTCTTCTGCAGACAAGTTTACTCCAGGTCTTAATGTGCTCTTTACAAAGACAAAATGGCTCTCCCCTCTGGAGCAGTTGTTTGCCTATATATGCTGCCTGGCAGCCAACGTACTGCGGCTACGTGGTTGTCTCTGATAGGTTATTCTACCAGCCAGCGGCCATGTTGTTTATTGCATAATACATGTTTTTTATAACATGATGAAAGCTTCCCACATCTCCCCCTTTTTGTTTATATGACAGGAGAGGCTAGAGCCCACAGCCCCCGTTTTTTCCTTGGGCTATGTACCCCAGTCCCTGGATTGCCGAAGTACAACCCAGCAACTGTGCACCGGCCCGATGCCTTTTGTAGGGGACGGGTGGTTGTGGCATCAACCCGTATGCAGCTAGGGATAACCTCCATGGAGTTTACCCATCGGGGCTCCAAGTGCAGTCAATGGCTGGCATCCTGTCACTGTTGATTCTTCACAGCTGCAAGCCAGACATGGGGAGAGTGCCCTTCCTCCAAGGCCAAAATTGCCTGCACGAGCAGGACCATATCAGTGTTTCACCTACGGCGTAAAGTGCACAAACAATATAGGCAAACAACTGCCAATCCAATGAGGAGAACGCCAAAACATCCCATGCCCGCCCACTCCTTCAACTGATGGGCGGCTCGCGCAATCCAGGACGCTAGAGTTTGTGCCACGACAGGATCCACTCTGGTAGAAATCACTGTAATAATCTCGCGCCGCAGCGTTTCCGTCAGATTGTCAAATTCTTGAGTCCAATTACCTACAAGATACTTAGAAAGCTCTTAAGACAAATTAGCAGCAGCTGTATAGTTGTGATATGGGATGCTAGTAATACATAGGGCTGGTGTATGAACCTCACACCCCAAGCGCGCTATTTGTATCATGATGTCTATTTGCTCCTGGAGTAAATCCATACGTTGATTCAAGATCATGATACCGCCCCGCAAGTGATTATTCACATTAGATTGTGTACTTAATGCAACCGCAGTAGAATGTGCCAACGTATTTAAGGTGGTTGCTGTCTGAAAAGTGGTCGCAAGGGACACAGCGGTTGCGATAGCGGCCGCGGTGGCGATAGCTATCGCTGCGATAACAGCAGCCGTGATGCCGAAATCCCGGCGGGGTCTGTACAAAGTCGTTACCTCTAGTGCCGCCTAATAGCCACAAATCGAAAGGGTTAGATGGGGCACTCATAATGGGGTTCTGGTATATAAAATTGAACCCAGGCCATGACATATTAGGGGCTGTAGCAATGTATGGGGAAAAGGTAAAATAGGGCCACTTGACCCATCCTGCTTTTCTAGCCTGGCATCCGGTCCAAGGGTGTAAGTCCGCGGAGAGAGCACTGTGGCAAAACGGTGCCCACCAAGGCTGAGGGGGATTAGGTTTACTAGTATTAAGTTGTAAAGTTGGCCAACGTCCTGATATAATGGACCCATTACTGCTTGCCAAGGTGCCGTAGATACGTGGCATGTCCAACCAAGCAGCTGTCTGATTATATAAGGTTAAACAAGTATGATTGTTATTAATATCAGAAAGGTTCAGGGAAATAGTAAAACACAATGCCCCAGTAAGGGTTAAATTGCGGTCTCCAAAAGGTGTCTCGTCTTGCACATAAGGCAAGGTAGGCAAATTCAGTGATTGATTGGTAATGAAAAACCTCGGAAAAGTGTGGGCTGAATGTGTAACTGGCATCGGTAGCAGGAAGGCCGTAAGAATGCCCCACCTCTGCTCCGCTTGCCCTTCATTCATGGTCACAGTCATCTGAGTTGATTAACTGGGCCCCCATAGAGGAGGTCAATACCAGTTGGGTGGTGGAACGGACGTCAAGTCCGGCTGAACCTGGAGTGGCTCTCCTGGTTGGTTGGGGGGTCGAAATGAGGCTTGTTGGAGCTGGGGTGGAACCTCCATTGCTCCATACACCTGCTGCCTCGGTTGGACCCCATACTTTTGAGGGCCCTGTAGCCATGGGCCCTTCCTCCCGTTTTTTGACGGGGAAGTTGGATACTGTCCTCCCTGTGGATAAAGTAATCTGCCCTGTATGTCCTTCACCGAGCAACACTCGCTTGAGAGGTGGTTTCCCTTTTGGCACCTTGGACACAGCCCTATTGGCCGTGGCTGTGTTTTCATCCTTTGGGGGCAGTCCCTTTTTATGTGTCCTGTCTTCCCACACTGGAAACAGTTACCTCTTACATTGTGCTTGCCCTCTCTGGTTTGCTTTGTTAGTTGCAGCACCGCGGCGCTAATCCTGTATTAGACAGGGGTCCCCCAATGTCCCTGCACACCTTCATCCATTCCTCCAATCCTTTGTTCTTGTATGGAGTGATAGCCCCCCGACATTCTTTGGTGCACTGCTCAAAGATGAGCTGTTTCACCAAAGGCATGGCATCATCGGGGTCTCCGAAAATGCAGCCCGCGGCTTGCATCATACGGGCAACGAAATCAGAGAAAGGTTCCGTGGAACCTTGTGTAATTTTGGTCAGGTTTCCTGTCACTTCTCCCCTGTTAGGGAGGGATTTCCATGCCCTCATAGCTATTTTATTAATCTGATCATAAACGGGGGGTGGATATCCTGTCTGTTGACCATTGAAACGGCCTTGTCCCAACGGCATGTCCGCATCCCAGGCAGGATGGCCAGCAGCAACATTTCTAGCGGCCTGCTCATTAGCTAATTCAATATAGTAAGCCTTCCAGTCTAAGTATTGCCCAGGGTTCATGCATGCCTTTACTAGTCGCTGCCAATCCGAAGGGGTCATGGCTGTCCTATCCAGGGACTCCAAAATGGCTAATGAGAAAGCAGCTCCAAGGCCGTACGTGCGTACAGCTTCGGCGAGATTTTTTACCGTTTTAAAGTCCAAGGGCTCATGATACCTCTGCCCCTGCCCATTCACAAAGACCGGGAAGGTTTGGGATATGCCAGAATCGCGGACTGCTAACCAGACTGCGTCATTAAATGTTGTTCCACCGCTGCCACCAGGCGGCGCTGAAGGGGCATATGGAGGAAGGGCCCCAAGACCCGGAGGGGGTTGGCCTTTACTCTCCGCAAGATGGCAGCCGCAATCACCCAAGGTCAGTTTTTCTGCCTGCGTCATTATCTGTTCCAGTTCCTCCTCTGACTCAGAGTCAGGAGCCTGTGAGGCGGAACAGTCGGAGCGTTCCTCTTTTATTGAATCCAAAGCCGCCTGTCCCTGCTCCACGGTTTGATTGCATTTCTGATCCTCCAGACAGGCCCGGACCAGCCTCCAGAGAGGCTGTACTCCTCCAACCAAATCCCCTCTCTCTTGGGCACGATCAACGTCCCGTCCAACTTTGTCCCAGCTACCTATGGTGAGATTGCCAGACACGGCAAACCACGGTGAAATCTCATCTATCTGCTGAATAAAGTCTGTCAAGGTCTTGTCCCTTAGTCTCAAACCTTTCGTTTTCAAGAGGGACTTTAAAGCTTGAAAAAGTGGGTGAGAGGAAGTAGTGCCCATGGCAGAGAAATTCCTATGCCAGAGACTGTAACAAATTGCCTCGCTACCGAGGACCTTAAAACAAATCGCCTCCTTACTGAGGACCTTTTTAATCGCCTCTCTACCGAGGACCTGTGCAAATCGCCTCTTTACCGAGGACCTTTTTAATCGCCTCTTTACCGAGGACCTTGTGACTTCACTTACCGGTCGACCGCCCTGGTTGTTGCAGTTCTGAACGCCGTACGGCACAAAAGGAGAAAAGGTTCCCCGTACGGGCCACCAGTTGTTGCGAGCCGAAGAAAGACGACACCGACACCGTTCTTCTGCAGACAAGTTTACTCCAGGTCTTAATGTGCTCTTTACAAAGACAAAATGGCTCTCTCCTCTGGCGCAGTTGTTTGCCTATATATGCTGCCTGGCAGCCAACGTACTGCGGCTACGTGGTTGTTTCTGATAGGTTATTCTACCAGCCAGCGGCCATGTTGTTTATTGCATAATACATGTTTTTTATAACATGATGAAAGCTTCCCACAATCAGTCAGTATTATAAACTCTAATTTCATCCAGGTTGCTGCAAAATGCATGATTTTGTTCTTTTTATGACTGTGTAATATTTCATTGTGTATAGGTACCACATTTTTAAAATCCAGTCATCTTTTGATGGACAGCACAGTTGGTTCCATGATCTTGCTATTGTGAACAATGCTGCAATAAACATATGTGTGCAGGTATCTTTTTTATAGAGTGATTTGAGTTCTTCAGGGTATATTCCCAGTAGGGGGATTGTGGGGTTATATGGAAGGTCAATTTTTAGAACTTTTGCATAGAAAGCAGAATTAGCCTTTCATTTCTGTTTATTATATCCACTTGAGAAGGAAGAGCCATGGTGATGTAAGTAGAGAGGAGAATTTGTAGGGTAATACCTTTGAGTAGGTGAGAAGTAATGGCATCCAGCACACAAGTTGGAAAGACTGGACTTGGGTAAGAGGATGGATGGTCCATCCTGCATTATAAGAGAAAGTTGTGTTTACGGGTCCAGAGGCAGGGACTGAGAGATCTGATCATAACATCTGGAACATAAGTAAGTTCTTTCTGGTTCGGTAGTCCTTCAGTCCAGGGAAATAGAACCAAGGAAATTAACTGAGAATGACTTGTTTGCAGAACTTCCATCAATAAACAGAAAAATGTTATTTTATAATAGACTTTTAAACATTTAGAATAATTTCATGTTACAGTGCATTTTAGGCAGATATTTTCAACATTAAGCAGCACAGGACGTTTTAGTATTTCTATGAGATATTTATTTCTACATTATATGAATTCTAAACTATAAGTTTCAATACCTTAGTGTTCATCAATAGGGAAGTAGCTAAATGCATCATAGTATATCCACAGTGGGGAATATTATGTGGTTACTAGAAAATAAATTTAAGTTAGATCTACATATATTATACTTGAGGAATATCCAATATGTCTTTGTCAAGTGAGAAAAGCCATTTACAGAGTAATATGCTTATCGTGAACTCCAGTTTTATATAAAAAGAAAACAAAACATGTTTGTGTAATTTTGTATATCATATTATTACTATGAAAAACAGAGTCAAGGGGTACAAACTAGGCTACTAGCATTGATTATTTTGGATGGAGGGAGTAAAAGGCTATGGACATTTAACAGTTTTATTTTTCATAGATCTTTTCACTGTTTCATTGTTTTATTTTCATGCATGGTAATGAGTACACATTTAAAAAAATTAAAAACTAAAGATCAAAAAGTTTAGAGTCTTTGAGAATCACTCAATATCATCTTTTAGTAAAACATCTGACACAACAACCCTGAGTTTTGCAAAAACACGAACTAAAAGGAAGGTCAATTCAGTTAGATAAGAAAACAAGGACTGTAGAGACAGAATGTAGAGCACCTTATTGGTCATATTATCCATGGACAATAAGAAATCAATCACCAATTCAAAGCAAAGTAGTGTCAAGACTAATGTGACTACTTTCCAAAGAATGTGGGGGAATGGTTGGGTGTAGAATAAAAGGTTGTTAGAACACTTAAAAGGCTATGAGTGTGGTAGTAGAGACAGAGTAAAATTAAGAGGATCTGGTGGTGGATGGAGTGAGCAGAAAGATGCAGAAGAGGGAGTTGCTAAGACCAGACTTTAGACTTCCATATCTGGATGAATGACAGTATTTGCTGAGAGGGCAAATATTGGAGAACAGTGATGGTAAAAAGTGGGTGTTTAGCTTAAGAAACATCAGGCTTGAGGTTTCTGATCTAGCAAAGAGTATCTGAAAAGTAAGGTACCCTGAAAATCAGGGAGGATGTCTGGATTGGAAGATATGAATGTGGATAAGATTTCTGAGGGAGAGCATCACAGAAGTTAATGATGTCTTACAAGAAGGAGGGTGTGGATAACATTGTGGAAACATCAGTAAGAGTAGAGGTGAGAAACAATCTGCATTTAATATCCTCTTCCCCTTTTGTTATGAATTAGGCCATTTTAAAATTCATTTATTTTACTTTGAAGCCTGAGACATATTGCCCTGTGAGGATGGACATAGAGTCACACATAGGAAAATTACAGACATAATAGCTGTCTGTGGCATAAACTTCTTTCAAATCACGTGCAAAATCTACCCAGGAATAAAAGTTGGAATTCCCTAAACATTCCGCTCATCTGAATTAGCCTTCATGGACAATTAAGACCAGACTTATTTTCTTCACCCCAATTATCAGTCGATCTGTATTTTCACAGGGATGTAGGAAGAGGTAGATAGGATAGTAGTATAAAAGTGCAGGAATGCAAATAATCAATGAAGGTTTTTTTATTTTTAAATAGAAAGTATCACTAAAAGAAATGGTTAATTTAGGGTTGTTGTGTCAGATGTTTTACTAAAAGATGATATTGAGTGATTCTCAAAGATTCTAAACTTTTTGATTTTTAGTTTTTAATTTTTTTAAATGTGTACTCATTACCATGCATGAAAATAAAACAATGAAACAGTGAAAAGATCTATAAAAAATAAAACTGTTAAATGTCCATAGCCTTTTACTCCCTCCATCCAAAATAATCAATGCTAGTAGCCTAGTTTGTATCCCTTGACTCCGTTTTTCATAGTAATAATATGATATACAAAATTACACAAAACATGTTTTGTTTTCTTTTTATATAAAACTGGAGTTCACGATAAGCATATTACTCTGTAAATGGCTTTTCTCACTTGACAAAGACATATTGGATATTCCTCAAGTATAATATATGTAGATCTAACTTAAATTTATTTTCTAGTAACCACATAATATTCCCCACTGTGGATATACTATGATGCATTTAGCTACTTCCCTATTGATGAACACTAAGGTATTGAAACTTATAGTTTAGAATTCATATAATGTAGAAATAAATATCTCATAGAAATACTAAAGCATCCTGTGCTGCTTAATGTTGAAAATATCTGCCTAAAATGCACTGTAACATGAAATTATTCTAAATGTTTAAAAGTCTATTATAAAATAACATTCTTCTGTTTATTGATGGAAGTTCTGCAAACAAGTCATTCTCAGTTAATTTCCTTGGTTCTGTTTCCCTGGACTGAAGGACTACCGAACCAGAAAGAACTTACTTATGTTCCAGATGATATGATCAGATCTCTCAGTCCCTGCCTCTGGACCCATAAACACAACTTTCTCTTATCATGCAGGATGAACCATTCATCTTCTTACCCAAGTCCAGTCTTTCCAACTTGTGTGCAGGATGCCATTACCTCTCACTTACTCGAAGGCATTACCCTAGAAATTCTCCTCTCTACTTACATCACCATCGCTCTTCTTTCTCAAGTGGATTTTCTCATCAACATACCAATATCCTTCCGTTTCACCTACTACAAACCAGGCAATCTTGTGTCTTCCCTTTCCTCTGGAGTCACTGGCCATTTTTCCACAATCCTTTCAGCAAACTCCTCTAACAAGTTATATAATAGTGATACTCATTCCCTCTTATTTTTTCTGGATGACACCCTATTCAGGCTTTTATCAACACCCCTCTGTCAAAATGGTTCTTTACAAAGTTATCAGGTCGCCCATCTTGCCAAGTCTAATGACCTTTTGTTTGTCTTCCTCTTAAACCACCAGCAACATTTTCTATCAATTTAACATCTCTACAGTTTCCCCTCTATTTCTTTTTTTTTAAATTCACTTTAACGATATGGGGTATACTTCAGGATTAGGTTACAAGTGGTCATCGTACAGGTAACGTTTGAGACACCATTGGTCCCCACTTTGCCTGGTTTGAGATCAGGTACCCTTATTGATGTTATGTGCCTCCCCTCCCTCCCATGGCTGTTGCCAATCCCTTTCTTATAGTATTATTCCTTTCTAATAGTATTATGCTAAAAATTCAGGACCCGCTTATGAGTGAGAACATATGGTACTCAGTTCTTTGTTTCTATGACAGATCACTAAGTATTATAGATTCTAAATCTGTCCAAGTTGCTGTGAAGTCAATAATTTTGTCCTTCTTTATGACTGTGTAATATTCCATCGTGTATATATACCACATTTTTTTTATCCAGTACAGTTTTGATGGGCAGCCTAGTTGGTTCCATGTTTTTCTATTGTGAATAGTACTGTAATAAATATGCGTATGCAGGTGTCTTTTGCATCTAATAATTTGAGTTTCTATGGGTATATTTCCAGTAGAAGGATTGCTGGATTGTATGGAAGGTCAATTTCTTATTCTTTTAATTTTCCTTCTATTTCACTGGCTGCTTCTTAGTGTTCCCCTCAACCCCAACTAAAATGTAAGCTCCATGAAGACTGGGTTTTTGCTTATTTCACTTTTATCTGCTTATTAACTGCTAATACCCCAGCACTTAGAGTAGGTTCTGGTGTGCAGGAGACTGGAATAGATATACAGTATGCTGACAAAACTATTGACCTTTAGTTGAGTTATCAAAGTATATACTGGCAATTCTAGTACTATGGGCCCCAAGAGTTCTTATTAAGTTGTTAGATGCCTGAAGATAATTAATTAGGTGTGCTTCTGAATATCCTAGTTGGTCAGGGAGCTAGGATATTCAGAAGCGTACCTAAATCCAAATTTCATCAGTTGCCAACTCCTGTGATGTTTTAAGTCTAACACAAATCTGGTTTATAAATCTGGTTTCATTCCAATCAGATCCCTTGGCCTTGATTCTTCCATAGATCAAATGATTATTTACACTGTACAGATTAATCTCCTTGAACTAGAACTGGGAGTGTGGTATTTTGTAGTTGATAAACTCTCGAATAGCAACAGATTAAATACACACTCCTCAGAATAACCTTCAAGGTTCTCCTAAATGCAGAGCCTTTCTCCTCTGTTAGCTTCATGTCGCTACTCTTAAATATCCCTGAAACAGAGCCATCCTTCTTTCCCAAAGTAGGTGTTTGGATTCATCCAGCAGTGCCATTCAGCTTGACTCTGAATGGCTCCTTTATCAAGTACTTGTCAAATTGGACTTTGCTTGATTTTGCCTTAGATTCTCCCCATCCCATCTGTTTATCCAACATGTCACCTTTTTCCTGAAAGCATCTCTCCTCAGTTTAATGATGTGTAAATGTCCACTGCATTGTGGCCAGATAATGTTCTTTTAGATCACATCCATATATTGCCCCTCTAGTTTCTTTTGTATCATTTCTACTCTTTTATGAAATATAAGTTATAGGTAGATTTCTCATTCATTATTAAATTATGTAAAGCAACTAACATAATACTTCATGCATGGTACATGCTTAATTTTTAAAGTTGTTAATCTATTAGGGCGAGCTGTGTGCAATCTCCAGATAAATACAATTTTGAACTTGAATTAAAGGAAAAAATATAGCCGGGCTCGGTGACTCAACCTGTAATCCCGTGCTGTGGGAGGCTGAGGTGAGTGAATTGCCTGAGCCCATGGGTTCGAGACCTGCCTGGGCAACTTGGCCAGACCTCATCTCTACAATAAGTCAAAAAATTAGCCGGGCATGGTAGCATGCGCCTGTAGTTCCGGCTACTTGGAAGGCTGAGTGGAAGGATTGCTGGAGCCCAGCAGATCCGAGGCTGCGGTGGCTGGGAGCGTGCCACTGCACTTCAGTCTGGGTGACAGAGTGAGACTTCAACTCAAAAACAAAAGAAAAAATGTTTAATTTATGGAGCTAAATATACCATAATGAATATATTAATTTTAAAGAAGTGACTTTTAAAATATAGATATGTGATCCTAAATCTGCACAGATATATTCAGTTGCAAAAATATGCTTTGATAACCAAGTATTGCAATATGCTACTTTGTATAATAAAGTTATTTAAATTTATGTAATTCATCTGATGTCATATTTAGCAGATATTAAAATTTTATAGTAACACAATTACTCAGACACGTTTACTTAATGGACATATCATATTTGTTTGCATATTACTTGTAATGCTTACACTGAAATGGAAATTATTTTCATCTGTATTTTGTAGAGTCATTGATGATGTTTTCCAATGATAAACTACAGAAGTTGTCACTTTCCATACACAGGGGGGCTCTACTTAACCTTGCATAACCCTCCAGGACACAGAGTATAAGTAATGTGCACACAGGAGGTAAACAATAATTCATCAGAAGATATGCACAGAGAAGGAACAGACTACATTTAAATAAATGCAGTGGATGTTATAGGTGATATCTAACATCGCTTCTGGAATTCACTCTGGGGAATTATACCATTTCCAGGATGAATCCTGAGACATGATGACGTGTCTCCCAGCATTCTATGGGGAAAATATATGCAGAAGAATTTGAGGCTGCTGCTAAGCCAATCCCTGGCCAGTGGGATACTCTGAGTTTGTTTTTTTTTTTTTAAGATGTGGGGTACCACACAGGATTAGATATACAAATATTCATTATGGAGGTACCCTTGTTGATGAGGTGTGTCCCCCATTCCACTGGCAGTTTTCGACTACTGCCAATTCCTTTCTTACAGTATTATGATAAATGTTCAAGGTATGCTTATGAGTAAGAACATGTGGTACTCAGTTCTTTGTGTCTGTAGTAGATCACTCAGTATTATAGACTCTAAGTTCATCCAAGTTGCTGCGAAATTCATAATGTTGTCCTTTATGGCTGCATAATATTCCATCTTGTATATGTACCACATTTTAAAAAATTTAATCCTCTTTCAATGGGCAGCATGGTTGGATCCATGTTTTTGCTACTGTGAATAATGCTGTAATAAACATGCAGGTGTAGGTGTCTTTTTCATAAAGTAATTTGAGTTCCTCCAGGTATCTTCTAAGCAGGGGGATTGTGAGATAGTATGAAAGGTTGATTTTTAGATCTTTTTGGAATTGCCAAACTTTTCCACAGAGGTTGTACTAGTTAGTTTACACTCTCACAAACAGTGTGTAAGTGTTACCTTTCCCCTGCATCCCCTCCAGCATCTGTTGTTTTTTGAGTTACTGATGATGGCAATCCTGACTGGAGTTAGGTGGTATCTCAGTGTGGTTTTAATTTGCATTTCTTTGATGACTAGTGAAGCTGAGCATTTTTTCATGTATCTGTTGGCTGCTCACATGTCTTCTTTTGAGAAGTGTTTATTCATATCTTTTAGCCACTTTGGGCTTGTTTGTTTTTTTCTTTTCAGCACATTTGAATTCCTTGTAGATCCTACATGTTATGCCTTTGTCAGATATATGACTGGCAAGCATTTTTTCCCAGTCTGTGGGCTGTCTCCCTGCTCTCTTGATGGTTTCTTTAGCTTTGTAGAACCTTGTCAATTTGGTGAGGTCCCACTTGTTTATCTTCTATTTTATGGCATGGGCACTTAGGATTTTGATCTGGAATTGGTTGCCAGTTCCAATTTCCATAAGGGTGTTTCCTGCATTTTCTTTTCTTTTTCTTTTTCTTCCTTTTTTTTTGAGAAAGCAGAATTTGTTGAGAGGACAGAAAAACTCACACAGTGGGAGGGGACCTGAAGGGGTTGCCCCATGTTTTCTAAGGTTCTTATAGTTTAAGGTTTTACATTTAAGTCTTTGATCCATTTAGAATTGATTTTTATGTATGGTGATAGGTAGGGGTTGTGTTTTAATCTTCTGCATGTGGTCAACCAGTTTTTCCAGTACCACTTACGGAATAGGTTCTCCTCTTCCTAGTGGTTGATGGTGAAGGTTTTGTTGAAGATGAGTTGGTTGAGAAATTAAAGTTTTGCTTCCAGAACCTCAATCCTGTTCCAATCATCTATAAGCCTCTTCTTGCACCAATACCAGGCTATTTTGATTACTGTAGCTTTACAATAAAGTTTAAAGTCTAGAAGTGTGAAACTCCCTGTTTTTTGTTTGTTTGTTTGTTTGTTTTTGCTGAGGATTGTTTTGACTATTTGTGGTCATTTATGTTCCATATGAATTCCTGTATTGTCATTTCTACGTCTAAGAAGAATGCTGCTGGTAATTTAATGGGTATTGCGTCAAATACGTAGATTGCCTTGGGTAGGATGGACATCTTAACAATGTTGATTCTTCCAATTCATGAGCATGGAATATTTTTCCATCTGTGTCATCTTTGATTTCTTTGGGCAGTGTTTTGTAGTTCTAAAGGTCTTTCACTTCTCTGGTCATGAAGATGCCAAGGTATTTGTTTGTGTGTGGCTATTGTGAATGGGATTGTGCTTTTTATTTAGGTTTCTGTTGGTGTATTGTTGGTGTATGTGACTGTCTTTTTTTTTTTAAGTTGGAGTCTCACTCCGTCGCCCAGACTGGAGTGCAGTGGCCGCTCCCGGCCACCGCAGCCTTGACCTGCTGGGCTCTGGTAATCCTTCTGCCTCAGCCTTCCAAGTAGCCAGAATTACAGACGCTCGCTACCACACCCGGCTAATTTTTTGATTTATTGTAGAGATGAGGTCTCGCCTGCCCAGGCGGGTCTTGAACCCACGGACTCAGGCAATCCACTCACCTCAGCCTCCCAAAGGCTCGGGATTACAGGCTGAGCCACCGAGCCCGGCCGTGACTGTCTTTTGCACATTTATTTTATACCCTGAGACTTTGCCAAAGTCCTTTATGAGTGCAAGGAGGTTTTGATAGATTCTCTTGGGTTTTCGAGGTATAGAATCATGTCATTTCCATAGACTCATCAGCATCAGACTCTGAACCTGACAAAGAACTGCTTTCCCAGAGGGATGTATACCTGAATAAAGCAGATGGCTCTTAAAGAAGGAGTGACCCGTGGTGGGACAGTCAAGCAGTGCTACCTACTGTCACAACCTGGTCCTGCTTCCTGCTCCAGTTCTCATCTCCTGCAGCCCTGACTCACCACATGCACACCACCCCCGGTGTTCCAGTCATACCTAAAGACCTACCATTTCCCCAGTAGGTCTCCATCAGAGCCAGCTTCAACTGAACTCCTGGGCTGCTGCCGTGGGAGGGCACGGTAAGAAGTCAGCAGTCTGAAAGCCAGGAAGAGGGTCCTCAGCAGAAATCTATCGTGCCGACATCCTGATCATATATTTTTTAGCTTACAGAGCTGTGGAGAAATACATTTCTGTTGCTGAAGACTCCCAATCTATGCATTTTGTTATGGCAGTCGAACAGACCATCTGGTAACACACCAAGTACTCTAAAATGTTGACTGAATATGAGAATGGCTGCATGCACCCATAGTGGTTATCCTTGGCATTGGACTTTGAATTTAACAGGGACTGAAGGAGAATAATATCTTTTTCTATGAGGAAATGTGATCATTTTGGTGATCCAGAAACTCTTGTCAGGGACTTGATTCAGGTAGTGAAACTGAATTGTAACTGTGTCCTCGTACTCAGGGAAGCATGACCCAGGTGTTAGATTCCGTCATTTAAATCATGTAATAGGACCACCCTAGTATTTCTGATTGGGAAAGTCCCTGATTCCTTTTCTTTGAAATAAGGCTACTTTACTTTGTATCTTTCATGTGAACTTTGCATTTTCATCTGGGGACCTGTGGTTATATCCAAGAAGGATGACTAAATAGTCTTCAAAGCTTCTATCATCACAAATACATATAAAATGTATCAAAATTTTTAAATGTTGAAGAAAATGTCCTCAAACTGGAGCCTTTAGCATAAATTAACTCCTTTCCCCACCTTAATGTGAAAACTGAATAAAAGTTCAGGGTGTGTCTGTGGCAGAAGGTTGGAGTTATTTCCTTCTGGTTTTCCAGCCATGTTCTTACTTATTTAAGTGTGACTCTGGTAATGATGAGGTTTTCTGAGCCTCAATTTCTCATCTGTCAACAAAAAAGGATTTGGTAAGCCAGAGCTCCTTGAACTCTGAAAACTTTAAAATTTCTTTAAATTTCCTCCCACTTAAATGTTAAGGACAAGTAGAAAGTTCATCAAAAATGAACTTTTCTTATTGACAGAAATCAACTGTGATATTTTCAATTAAATATTTTAGAATAGTCAACTTTATATGACAAAGAAATGCTAAGGTTGTACTGATTTTAAATGTGGCTTCTCCAGTGAAGACATGGAAGTAAGACACCATGACCTCTAGTTGAACTATAGCTTGGACATGTTATTTTTTAAGGACATGATAGAGTTTGTACCCTTTAGTTAATTACTCTTTCTATTATTCTATTAGGCTTGTTCTAGTGTTTCTGTTGGGACCTTTTCTATGGAATGAGACTATCTCACTTGTTTGTATCTTTCATGTCAACCTTGTATTTTCATTTGGGTCACTATGACAAGCAAACGAGTCTGACTAGTGGAGTCTGACTACATAAAATGAAATGCTATAGTGCTGGGAATTCCTCTTTAATTTTAACTTTAAACTTGATCTTTCGGCTGCATGACTGACCACCTTATTATTACCTGTACTGAAAAAGGTCCCATCGATAGTGAATATCTTAGGTCCACAGACCAAAGACAAATGCTGCTATTGTGCAGCGTGGTATAATCTGTCAAGGAAATGCACAGGCATTGACAACCATTGCTTTCCAAAGTAAGAGTGTTTCACAAGAAAAAAAGACGCATGTCTATCACTTCTCCTTTTTACTGTACATTATATTATATCTATTACACCTTGCTGACAATGGCATATTTTTCTCATTTTCCCTCTATTTTGCTGGAGTACAATTTAGAGAATAGTATCCATACACCAACACTCTATTGAACATAACAGTATAGGTCTCAGATTCCTGATCTTTAAAAAATGAACACACATAATTTATGATATTACTATTTTTGCAACCTCCATGGATGACTAAAGTCTTTATTTTTGTTTAGAGACTAAGAGTGGAGTTTCAAACAGTTATTTGATAGATACATTGAACAACACTTTTTTTAAAACTTCAATTTTTGCATTTTCTAATATACATTTATATCTTAATTTCCTAGGCCAGGTGTGGGTGAACTTTTTCTGTAATGAGTCAATAAACATGTTAGGTTTTGTGGGCCATACAGCTTCTATTAAAATTAGCCAACTCTGCCATTGAATACTAAAGCAGTCATAGACAGTATGTAACTAAATGAGCATAGCTGGGCTATGGTGAAACGTTCGGCAAGCTGAATTTGGCCCTCGAGCAACAGTCTGGAAGCTCCTGTTCCGTCCCAGTCTGTAAGTGGTATTGTATGGGTCATAAACATAGGATTCCAAGGCATGTTAACTTAGAACACTGTCCATCAACTATGTCACTGTGGGCATGTCTCTTAACATATCCAAGCTTGCTCATTTCTGATTGGTAGGGGTTTGGTCTGGGTGAATGTTATCAGACTCTAACTTTGTTTTGGTTACTTGAGCATGCATGCCTTTTGACTTTTCATGAACCAAGGCTAAGAAGCAAAATGCTAAAACTTGTGAGCAGATTTTTAAATCTTAAAAATTCTCATTTATAAAATATATTTCATTGCTTTCCTTTGAAAAGTAAACTTTTATAACCACTCAGTAAAACTTCTGAGTGGTTGTAAATAAAATGCTCCATTCACTCAGATGACTTTTTAATATTAAAAGGGAGCGTCTAAGAATATAGTAATGGTCACATGAAGGTTAAGTCCACCTGAAAGTCAAGGTTGCTGATCCTCCTAGCTAGGCACATGCCCCTTTTCTTCCTCTCTAGTTCCTGTCTGTACCTCTGAAAAAGGAGTAAGCTTTCTAGATAAATGAACCTTTATGATTTAAGCCTTCTCTGATATATTAGTGACCATGGTTATGTGACGATAGTACTAAAAATATTTGCTATTTTTATAATAACAAAAGACCCCTATTAACCAAGCAGAAATGCTAAAAGTTACTTTATATGGTACAATTTATGTAAAGTTTCTTATAGGAAATACATAATTTCTATTTTTACCCAAATGTGCAACGACCCAATTGTTGGTGGGCTGTATTAAAGAAAAGATCTAAGATTCTCAGATTCTGGGCAGTTGCCTAAGGTAGTAATGTTAAACATGTAAGGGCCCTTGGTTTCTTTTCCTTTTTTTATTTTTTTTTTTTGAGTTGGAGTCTCACTCTGTCGCCCAGACTGGAGTGCAGTGGCCGCTCCCGGCCACCGCAGCCTCGACCTGCTGGGCTCCGGCGATCCTTCCGCCTCAGCCTTCCGAGTAACCGGAATTACAGGCATGCGCTACCATGTCCGGCTGATTTATTGTAGAGATGAGATCTCGCTGCTCAGGCAGGTCTCGAAGCCGCGGGCTCAGGCAATCCACTCACCTCAGCTTCCCAAAGGCGCGGGATTACAAGCTGAGCCAACCGAGTCCGGCTAGGGCCCATGGTTTTTAGAATACCAACAGACAGACGTATGCCTGCTATGACTTTCAGTCCTAACACGGGTCATAAAAATTTGCTTTCTACCAAACTGCCTCAGAAGAATCTGAGGGGAGCTGTGAAAAGGTAAGTGAGCATATAAAATAATAAAATAATGTTAACTTAATCTTTGTTTTTCTCTCAATAATTTTAATTCCAAAGATAAATCACAGGTAGTAAAGAGAACATAGCAATCACTAACATATATTAAACTTGTGGTCCATTTTGTTTTGGAAAATTTATCTTAGATTTTAATGAAATGCTATATTCAAATAAAAGTTAAAATTTAGATCCGTTTTCTTTATTATTTATTTTGGTTAAGAGTAAAGAAAGTAAAATAGGAGAGTGAAATGATCAGTTATAAGTTGGCTGTTTGCAGCAAGGAGAATGAGAGAGAAGGAAAAGGCAGATTCAAAATAAGTTATGGTAAGAAGATTGCATTTCAAATTCAGTGTACTGTGGGGCAACTCTCTCCCCTAAAACACACTTTCTACAGGGAAAATTGCTTTCTCAGCCTTTTTCAGCTTAGTTCTACTTGTATTAAACTCAAGATAAGCTGAAACTAGAAGATCTTAAATGTCTTTGTCTTTAAGAATAATTTAAAAATCATTTGTCAACCAAAACTTTGACACAACTAAAGGTAAATGATGCTAGATGTTTTTAATGATGTCTTCAAATGACTAAAAATCTCTAAATACTTTTTGGAAGCTTAAAACATTCAAATTAGTAGATACAGTCTTTTCTGCTTTCTACCAAATTACCTAGGCATCATCTGAGGGGAGCTGTGAAAAGGTAAGTTAGCATGTAAGATAATAAAATAATCTTTTGAGTATATTTATTGACCCAATTATAGTGGCCGACCAAAAAAAAAAATGTGGTTTTCACACATCTATTCAACCTATCTGCTCTAAGATAATACTACTTTATAATAATAGCAGTCAAAGCAGGATGCTTTAAACAGCTTCATAGAAAAAAAGAAAATGGTAAAAAAATAACTAACAACAATATGATGTTTATAAAGTAGCAGGCACACACACACACACACACACACACACACACACAAAACACATAATGAAAGTACACTGTGCAGTAAATATTATCTTCTCCACTTAGCATGAAGGAATTTAAGACCAAAGAAATTCAGCAACTTGCCCAAGAAGTTGGCAACTCGCTGACTTCAACTGAGCTTTCTCGGTTCTAGCACCTGTATTCTTAACCATGATGCTTGCTATCTCAAGAGTTTTTTCTCAGTGAGCAAGAGATTATATTTAGTTTTTTATTGTAATAGTCTCATAGTTTTTCATTCTGTTCTCTACATAATTACAAGCATTTAAAGAGGAAAAATATTAACCATGTAGAGAAAGCTTGTAACTAAGACTAATCATTTTAAGGAAACATTATTTCTTGAATATTAATATAATTAGTATTGTACAGATTTGGCCTCTGACCAAAATATATGATCTATACAGTTAAAAGTAAATTATTTTCCCATGAAACTCAGAAGTAGGCAAAGGAACAAGATTTTAATTTTTTATTGGCCTATTTAGTTGTAGTCTTAATTAGAGGCAAAGAAAATTCAGAAAGGAAAATATCAACATTCCTGATAGTATCTTGCTATATATAAACCCCTAAAGCCATTGCATAATTATGCAATATTTTTCCACTAGTAAAATATTTCCTAAGAGTGAAAAGTCAAACTAAGTCGTATGGTCTCTTAAAATTGCCATAGTAATTTTTAAGCTTCAATTTAAAAAAGTTAAGACACCATTTTCACATTTTAACGCTTTACCTGTTTAGAAAAAAAAAAAAAGTGCAAAGTGCAACTCGCTGCTGTGTTCATTTAATTTTATATAACACATTCTTTGAGGTTAAAGCAGATCTGACTGGTTTTCAATGTGAAAATAAAAAATAAAAACTTTTCTTGGAGTTATTTCTAAACAGAACATGTCTCTAATCTTAACAAGATTTACAAAGAAGGAGAGGAAGAACAGGAAGGGGAAGAGGAAGAAGAGGAAGAAGAAGGCAATGATGACTACAAAATATAGTAATTCTTTTCTTTTTTAATTTTTTATTCTTTTATTAATCTTGGGTAAATGCTGCAGCCTCGAGCACCACTGGTGAGTATCCTCGGGTTAAATGAAGAAAACAGGAAGCAACTAACATAATGTATATGATTTATATATCTCTCAATTTTAAGAAGAAACGAGTGTTAGGATAGGAATTTAATTTTTAAAAATGCATTTTAAGAAGACAAATAATTATGCTTAGTATATGTTTTTTATAATATCTTAATTGTGTTCAAATCAAAGTCACTTATACAATATTGTCCACTCTTGATACTGTGAGTTTTCAACACAATATGAATTGTGCTTATTAAAATTACTTTATTCATATAGAAGGCAGTTTTTATGCTTTTTTCATTTCTTTATATTACAAAACAGATAAATGGGTTAAAAAATCCCATCAATGGTTGCTTAGAAAATATTTACATCTGTATTAAACTGAGAATCTCTTAGTTCTATGATCTTTGAGTGTTGAATGCATGCAAGGAAACTTGAAAATAGATACCTCATTATTAAAAGATTTTCCTTCTGACTATGCATATAAGTAACAAGTGTTCTTTCATATGTATGTATATGCAAGTTAGTCTCTCCCACCATCATTATTCTTGATCTTTATTTCATAGTGCTGTAGTTATTACTACTTTCTATTTATTTGTTTACTTATAGTCATTCTCTCCATGGAGTAGTAATTTCCATGATGTCAAGTGACATCAATACTGTCCAAAGTTTCATCACCAGCAGCTAGCTCTTGTTTGACATTATAGATGCAGACATAATAGATGCTGAATAGAAGTACTAAATTGATAAGCAAATAAACTAATAAGAAAAAAGGAAATTATAATTTTTAACAATAACTTAAGGTACATTTATCCTTTGTGAAGAGAAAACTAAATGGTTTTAAGATAATTTTAATACAAGAAAATTATTTTTATCACAAAATGTCTATGTCATAATGAAAAGAATTGTCTTGGTTCACTGAGGTTGCTATTTTTAAAAAAACGTAAACTAGGTGACTTATGAACAACAGAATTTAATTTCTCAGACTTCTGGAGGGTGTGAAGTCCAGGGTCAGGGTGCCAGTAGGATCAGTTTTTGTTCAGGGTTCACTTTTGGATTGAATGGGGCAAAGCAGCCCTCTGGAACCTCTTTTACAAGGCACTAATTCACTCATGAGAGCTCCAACCCAATGTCCTAATCCCTTCCCAAAAGGCCTCACTGCCTAATGCCAGCACCTTGGGGGTTATAATTTCAACTTATGAATTTTTGAGAAGTACAAACATTCAGACCAGTAGCATAAACCAATAAAATAACTACAACATGAAACTATAGAAAAAATGATCTGAATAACTCTAATTTTCCCAGATGCTTTTACTATCGCTAACATAGCTGAAGCAATCATAATCCATGATAATATGGATTAAAAATATATTTGAAATAAAATTTTAGTAAATTGATTAACTTGAAAATAAAATGTTCACACAGACGGATTTATGACAGTGCTTGAATATTGCAAGAGGCAAAATGAAGTACTTACTTATTTTCAAAATGAAAGGTATATCCTTGAACATTGACATTAGTATCATTATACTATATCAAGAAACATAAATGAAAGAATGTTTTTTTAATGGAAAATTATTAAAAACAAAGAAATGCACATCCAGGAATCCTGAAATACATGTGTTATTTTAATATTTATCTTGAATACTTACCAAATTTCTAGACCCATTTGTTTAATTTGTACATTTGTGTTTGATATTTATGTAGGCATCTGTTTGAAATATTTGCATTGAATAGCATGCAATTTATATAATGTATTAGTCTAAATTATATATGGCATGAATTATATAATGCTATACCAACAAATGTTTCTTATAAAAATAAATATTAATAAAATTTACTATACTTATTTACTACTCTGAAAACTTTCATAAATATTGAGTAATAGTAACTTTCATAAATGATAACTATATAATCAATACTTTTATTGTACTTGAAATTTAAAGTAAAAGTGATAATCCAAGTGACTACCAACTGTTTAACCTACCAAAGACTGGGCCAATTGATATGAACATATGTTGTTTTATAATAAATTTAAATAGCACCACTCTAATAAAAAAAGTAATTATATTTTTTGCATATCCTTATGCTTGATCATACTTCTATTATGCTCTCTAATTTTAATATTTTAACAGTTTTAATGGCATCTTCCTGCCAATGATGAAAATTGGTGAGAATCTATTTTCATTTAAAACTTAGTTGATTTCTAAAATCTCTAGTGTTAAAGTAATATTCTAACATAACTCTTAAGTATGTTTGTATAAAAAAGATTTTTTTTTTTTTTTTTGAGTTGGATTCTCACTCTGTCACCCAGACTGGAGTGCAGTGGCCGCTCTCGGCCACTGCAGCCTCGACCTGCTGGGCTCCGGCGATCCTTCCGCCTCAGCCTTCTGAGTAGCCGGAATAACAGGCATGTGCTACCATGCTCGGCTATTGATTTTTTGACTTATTGTAGAGATGAGGTCTCGCCAAGTTGCCCGGCGGGCTCAGGCAATCCACTCACCTCAGCATTCCAAGGTGCGGGATTACAGGCTGAGCCACCGAGCCCGGCTTAAAAAATTGTTTACAAGTCTGTCTATTGACATTTGTTTCATGGAAAAGCTGCCATTAATTAAGTAATTTCACTTTAGTACTAACAAAAATATCTTGTTGCTGTGTTCAGTATATGACATAATAATTTATGAACTATTAATTTCACAAAAAAACATTTAAATATGATGTTTTAGATAATTAAATGCATATGTTACAAGCTTCATCATTATAACTTTGTCCTTTGAAATGATTCCTATGTCCTCAGGGAATTAGCTTTACCAGACACTAGAGTCTTTTCTAAGGCCCCCTAAAAATACAATGCTTTTTAAGCTTATTATAAAATGATTTGTGTAAAAGCATACTCTTCCTAATGTAGTCATCACTCTAATAACCTAGAGCTTTTAAAATGTATGCTATTCACCAATTTATAAAGTAGAAAACGAATTTTGAGCATGATGTAAATTTTCCTTTTCAGACATCTTTAACGGTAAGACTTTTCTGGTAACAGCTGAAAAATGTCCGTCATATGCAACTTTCACAGGTATGGAATGAGGAGTTTCATTTGGGAATGATTTTACCCTACCATTAATCAGAATGCTTCTTCTCTCTGCCATGATAAAAAAAAATTTTTTCAAAACATATATACAAAGGTTGCCATGATACCATTACCTCCATTTTCTCATTCAGGAGCCTCTCAATCCACCTTCATTCTCACACAGCTATTTGTGTCCTATTTCCTGCCTCTCTGCCTTTCTGCATTCTGGGTGAGGTCTTCAGTCCTATGATCAGGTCACTAATATTCTCTTAGATTCTGTTTACTCTAGAATTTATTCCATCGAGAAATTTCATTAATTTCAATAAAAATTGTTGTGCTCACAAAAGTTTCATTTGGTTTTATTATTTTTAAAATGTTTAAATTGGCAAGTAAAAGTGTACATATTGTGTACACAAGGTGTTTTGAAGTATATATGCATTATGGAATGACCAATTAGCATATGTGTCCTCTCATATACTTACCATTTTGTGGTGAGAGCAGTTAAAGATCCACTCTCTTAGCTTTTCTCAAGACAATATATTATAAACCATAGTCGCTATGCTATGGAATAGATCTCTTGAGCTTATTCTGCATCTAAAATTTTGTATTCTTTGACCAATGTCTCTCTACTTCTGACTCCCAAACACCCGCTACCCTGGTAATCATCATTCTCCTCTACTTTTATGGGATAAACTTTTTTAGATGGCATATATAATGAGATCGTGTGGCATTTGGCGTTCTATGCCTGGCGTATTCCGCTTAGCATAATGTTCTCTAGATTCATTCATGTTGTCATAAGTGACAAAATTCAATTCTTTTTTATGGCTAAATAATATTCCAATGTGTGTATATCAATTTTTCTTTATTCATTCTTCCTTGGCGAACACTTAGGCTGATTTCATAGCTTGGATATTGTGAATAGTGTTGCAATAAACATGGGAGTACAGGTATCTCTTCAACATACTGATTACATTTTTTTGAATATATACCCAGTAGTAAAGTTTCTGGATCACATGGAGGTTCTATTTTTTAATTTTTGAGGAACCTCCACATTGTTTTTCATAATGGTCATTCCAACTTACATTTCCACCAACAGTGTTCCCTTAAATTCACATCCTGCCAACACTTGTATTTTGTTTTGGAAATAGGCATTCTAATAGGTGTAAGGTAACATCTGATCATAGCTTTATTTTTCATTTTCATAATTAATGTTGAGCATTTTTTAATATTGACCATTTGTATTTGTTCTTTTAAAAATGTCTAAACTGGGCTCGATGGTTCAGCCTGTAATCCCGCACCTTGGGAAGCTGAGGTGAGTGGATTGCCTGAGCCCATGGGTTCGAGACCCTCCTGGGCAACTTGGTGAGACCTCATCTCTACAGTAAATCAAAAAATTAGCCGGGCGTGGTAGCGCGCGCCTGTAATTCCAGCTACTTGGAAGGCTGAGGTGAAAGGATCGCCAGAGCCCAGCAGGTCGAGGCTGCGGTGGCCAGGAGCGGCCACTGCACTCCAGTCTGGGCGACAGAGTGAGACTCCACCTAAAAACAACAACAACAACAAAAAAAACTGTCTATTTAGTTCCTTGGCCCATTTTTTAATTGAATTATTTGTCTTCTTACTATTGATGTTTAAATTCCTTACAATTTTTATATCTTAACCCTTTATTAGATGAATAGTTTTAAAATATTGTCTCGGTCTGTAGGTTTCCTCTTCACTCTGTTGATTGTTTCCTCTGCTGCGCGGAAACATTTTAGTTTGAAGCAATTCCATTCATCTGTGCTTTTGCTGTCTTTGCTTTAGTGCTGTATCCAAAAAATCATTGTCCAGACTAATGTTATAGAGCATTTCATTTAAGGTTTCTTCATAGATTCAGGTCTTACATTTAAGCCTCTAACCCATTTTGAGTTGTTTTTTGTATATGGTGTCAAATAAGGTTCTAATTTTGTCCTTCTGCATGTAGACATTCAGTTTTCTCATCAGTATTGATTGAAGAGACCATCCTTTTCGCATTGTGTGTTCTTGGCACCTTTGTCCAAAACTGGTTTGCTATAAATGCATGGATTTATTTCTGCACTCTATGTTCTTTTCACAGGTCTATGTGCCTGTTTTATGCCTGTACCTTGTTGTTTTTTGTTACTAAATATTTGTAGCATATTTTGAAGCCCAGTAGTATAATGCCTCCGGCTTTCTTCTTCTTGCTTAAGGATGCTCTGCTTTTTGAGATTTTTTTGTGGTTCTATATGATTTTGTGTGTGTGTATGTGCATGTGTGTGTGCATGAGTTGGGGTCTTACTCTGTCGCCCATGTTGGAGTACAGTGGCAAAACACAGCTCACTGTAGCCTCAACATTGGGTTCAGGTGATCCTTTCACCTCAGCCTTCATAATAGCTGGGACTATAGTCACCTGCTGCCATGATTGGCTAATTTTTTTATCTTTTGTAGAGGCAAGGTGTCACTATGCTGTCTCTGCTAGTCTTGAACTCTTGGACTCAAGCAATCCTCCTGCTTTGGCCTCCCAAAGTGCTGGTAGTATAGGCGTGAGACACCACGCCTGGCCTCTATATGAATTTTGTAATTGTTTTTCTTGTTAATTTTGAGAAGAATGTTATAGTTATTTTGATAGGAATTGTATTGAATCTATACATTGCTTTGGGTAGTATGGACATTTTAGCAATATTAATTTTTCCAATCCATGAATACATAACATCTTTCCGTTAATTTGTGTCTTCTTCCATTTCTTTCACCAATGTTTAATGTTTTATAGGATAAAGATCCTTTACTTCCTTCATTAAATTTATTTGTTTTGTAAATATTGTTAATGAGACTTTTCCCTTGATTTTTTCTTTTCAGATAATTTGCTGTTAGTGACTAGAAACACTACTGAATTTTGTATGTTAGTTTTGCATCCTGCAATTTTACTAGATTCCTTTATTAATTTTAACAGTTTTTTTTTAAGTCTTTAGGGTTTTCTATTTATAAAGATCATGGTTTCTGCAAACAAAAGTAAATTTGTTCCTTTTCAATTTATATGTCTTTTACTTCTTTCTCTTTCCTAATTGCTCTGGCAGCATATACACTACTGTATTGAATAGAAATATCAAAATTGGGCATCCTTGTCTTGTTCTGAGTCATAGTAGAAAAACTTTCAACATTTTCTCCATTGAGTTAGCTATGCTCGTTATGTATGGTCCTAATTTGCTGAAAACATCCCTTGTATACCTAATTTGTTGAGAATTTTTTATCATGAAAGAATGTTGAATTTTGTCAAATGCTTTTTTTGCATATATTAAAATGATCACATGGTTCTTGTCCTTTTTTTCTGTTAATGGGTTTTATCAGCTTTATTAATGTACATATATGAAACTATTCTTGCACACCTGGAATAAATTCCACTTGATCATAGTAAATGATCTTCATTGCTGAATTGGAGTGACTAGTATTTTGTTGAAGATTTTTGCATTTCTATTTATCAGAGATATTGAACTGTAACTTTCTTTTTGTGTAGTGTTCTTGTCTGGCATGGTATCAGGGTAATGCTGGCCTAAAAAAATGAATTTGGAATGATTTCCTCCTCTTTCTTTTTTTGGAAAGTTTTCAGAAGAATTGAAATTAGTACATCTTTAAATGTTTGATAGAATTCAACAGTGTGCCATCAGGTTCTTCTTTGTTGTGATTTTTTTAAATTACTGATTAAAACATTTTACTACTTATTGGGTTATTAAGATTTATCTATTTATGTATAATTTAGTCTTGGTAGGTTGTATGCATCAAATAATTTATATATTTATTCTAGGTTATCCAACTTGTTGGCGTATAACTGTTTATAATCATCTCTTGTGGGCCTTTGCATTTCTATGTCAATTGTAATAGCTCCTTTTAAATTTCTGATTTTACTTATTTGAGTCGTCTCTTTTTTTCCCTCAATGTAGCTAAAGTTTTGTTAATTTTGTGTATCTTTTCAAAATAATTACTCCTGCTTTTAATGATCTTTCCTAGTCTCTATTTCTTTTATTTTTGCTTTAATTTGTATTATTTCTTTTCTTCTACAATTTTGAGCTTGTTTCCACTAATTTGTTCTTGTTTTTCTTGAAGTATATTGCTATTGTTTATCTAAGACCTTTCTTTTTTTTTTGATATAAGTATTTACCGATATATACTTCCTTCTTAGAAATGTTTTTGCCGTATCATAAGTTTTGGTATATTGTGTTCCCATTTTTATTTGTCTAAAGAAAATTTTAAAATTCATTTCCAGTTTCTTCATTAACCTATTGGTTGGTCAAGAACATGTTGTTTAATTTTCATGTATTTGTAAATTTTCCAAGGTTTCTCCTGTAATTGATTTCTAGTTTTATATTACTGGATCAGAATAAATATTTGATATAATTTCAATCTTCTGAAATTTGTTAAGACTATCTTTACAGCCTAACATGATCTATCCTCGAGAATGTTCTATGTGCAGTTAAAAATAATGTGTATTCTGCAGCTTTTGGATAGAATGCTGCACATATAATTATCATGTTCACTTGACCTACAGTGTAGTTTTAGTTTGATGTGTTTAGTTTATTGATTTTTGTCTGGATTATATGTCCGCTGCTAGAAGTAGGGTGCTGAAGTTCCTTAATATTATTATATTACAATTGACTTCTATCTTCCAGATTTATTAATATTTGCTGTATATATTTATCTGCTTTAATATTGGGTGAATATATATTTGTAATATCATATCTTGTTGCTAATTGACCCATTTATCATTATATAAGTACCTTATTTATCTCTTTTTGCAATTTGCCATAGAGTCTGTATTATCTGATATAAGAATGGTCACTCTTCTTTTTGGTTACCATTTGCATGGAATATCTTTTTTCTTCCTTCACTTTCAGTGTTTGTGTGTCCTTACTAGTGAAGTGAGTCTCTTTTAAGTAGCATATAGTTGGGTCTTGTTTATTATCCATTTATCCACTCTGTCTTTTGATTAGAGAATGCAATGCATTTCTATTCAAGGTAATTATTGACAAGTAAGGACTTAATATCACAATTTTGCTAATTATTTCCTAGTTGTTTTGTAGATTCTTTGTTCCTTTCTCCCTCTCTTGCTGTGCTACTTTGCAGCTGTTATTTTAATAGTATGTTTTGATTCTTTGCTTTTTATTTTTTGTGTACCTATGATAGATTTTTTCTTTGTAGTTAAGTCACTATGAGGCTTACAAAAAAAATCTTATAGTTATAACTGGTTTTAAACTGATAACTTAATTTTGATCACATACATGGGCACACATAATCTACACTTTTACTCTACTCCCCACTTCACATTTTGAATTTTTGATGTCAAAATTTACAACTTTTATGTTGCATATTTTAAACAAATTACTGTAGCTATTAGTACTTTAATAGTATCACTTTTAACCTTCGCACTAAAGATAAGCATGATTTACACATCACTATTACAGCCTTGGAGTATACTGAATTGAACTATGCACTTACTTTTACCAGTGAGTTTCATGCTTTCAGATATTTTTATGTTACTTATTAATGTTCCCTTTTTTTTGGCTTGAAGAATCCTTTAGCATTTCTTGTAAGACAGGTCTGGTGGTGATGAACTTCCTCAGCTTTGACTGTCTGGGAATGCCTTCATCTCTGTCTCATTTCTGAAGAATAGCTTTGCTGAGTGCAGTATTCTTGGTTGACTGTTTTTGTTTTTTCTTTGACACTTTGAGTTTATCATCCCACTCTGTCCTGGTCTCCGCTGAGAAGTTTTCTGTTAGCTATGTTTAAAATTTTCAATGCATTATTTGTTTTAGTCTCTTGTTGTTTTCAAAATATTCTCTTCTTTGATTTTTTTGACTGCTTGGTTATATACTCTTGAAGTAGTCATTTGGATTGAATCTGATTAGAGACTTCAACCTTCCTGTACCTGGAAATGTCTCTCTCCAGATATGAATATTTTTCTGCTACTGTTTCTTTAAATAAACTGTAGCTTTCTTTTCTTTTTCTTGAACTCCTATGACTCAAATGTGTGGGTTTTTTGTTTCTGTACCATAAATTCAATGCATTGTAAAAATTCCTCTTTATTCTTTTTTGTTTTTGTCTCTGACCATATATTTTTAAATAACTGTTCTTCAAATTCACAAGTTCTTTCTTCTCCCTGATGAATTCTGTTGTTGATACTCTCTATTGCATTTTTTATTTTATTCATTGTATTTTTAAGCTCCAAGATTTGTTTAATTTTTTTCTTATGATTTTAGACTTTCTATTAAATTGTCTATTCTAGTCAATTATTATTTTCTTCATTTTGTTGAATTTTATCTCTTATCTTCTTTAAGTTTAGTGAGTTTCCTTAAAACAGTTATTTTGAATTCTTCATCATATATCTCTATTTTTAGGGCCAGTCACTGGCATCTTTGTTTTGTCCATTTTGTGATGTCATTTTTCCATTTTCTTGATTTTTGTGGTCATGCCTCAATGTCTATATATTTGAAGAAATAGGTACTTATTCTTGTGTTAGCAGATTGGTTTTATTCTGGGAAGGCCCTACAACAAGCACAACACTGAGACAAAACAGAAGACCAGGGAAGCTGCACCTGGTATGGCAATGAATCCCACTGAAGACTGCCTGTTGCTGAGGTCTGTCTGGAACCACCATCCAAGCCTGAAGCATGGGACTGTGGTATTGCCTGGCACTGAAAAAGCTCTATAACATTAATCTGGTCAATGGCTTTTTGGATAGAACCCCAAAGCACAGGCAATAAAAGCAAAGAGCCTCAGTCTGCAGATTCTGGTCTGGAATATGGGGCCATGGTGTTCTGGCTGGTGCTAGGTTGCACTATGGCAGAGCCCATGTTGGAATCTGTGGCAAGGTTTTATACTTAACTTTCCTCTCTTTTCCCAAGGAGTGGTATTTCTATCTGCACTGTGTTGCCTGGGTTTGAGGGAAGAATGTCATAAGTAATGTAAAATGGCTCTTTCTACCCTCTTCAATGCTTCTTTTCTTAGTATTCTGCTTCAGTTAGATACTGTAACCTCTAAACTTGCTTTTTAAAGCTCTTGTGAAGATATTTTTGTTCTTTCCCCTTCTGTATCTCTTTTTCTCTCACTCCATCTATCTCCCTAGCTCTTTCTTTCCCTCACCCTATTATTAACCTTCCTTATTTCTCTGTGTTTTAAGCATTTTCATTTAGGTTCCTATGAGTCAAGTGCAGAACAACACCCTCAAATAGTCCCTTCTTCATGATGGCATCAGTTAATCATTAAGCCAATGGGCAACTTAACACAGTTTCCATTTTTTTAAGTGGCATGTTGACCCTCTCACCTACTTTGGTCTATAGTGTCCCACAAGGTCATAGCCCCAGGCTCACAGTCACAATCATGTTTCTAGCCTTCATTCCTGAGAGGAATTGAATGGGCAAGAGTCATTCTTCCCAGACGTAAAACAGTAAGCTCATTATTTCTAATTTCAAGAACTGTATAGAGCTTTTTTAGGCCATGTCACTCAGCAGTTAAACTCCAGACTGTAGCTTTAGACCCACTCACAACTTTGCATTTCTTAGTTTACAGAGATATTGATCTTTCCTTTGATCTTATAGGTTTTCTTTATTCTGATTTTTCATGGCTATTGTTTGAAGCAGTGGAAATGTGTTAAATATGAACTTATTGTGCTTTCTCAACCAAAAATGTCAGCTGATTATTAGAAATATATTGATAAGAAAGTTATAAACTTATAAAAATTATAAGTAAATATAAAAGGCCAGTCAAGTTAACATATTGTGAGACAAGATAGTTTTAGAAAAGATACCTATAAAAATATTGGCATAAACCTTTTGGTAATACTGAGTTTGAAACAATGCTAATTAATATTCTGTGGCCTAAGTAAGCTGAGAGGACCAGTCCATATGGTAAGGTCATGGGTATGCCATAGTCACTCTGTGCTGATCTGAAGAAGAAAACAAAAGATATCTGCATAGGTAAAACTGCATCTAAACTGTTAGAGTTCTGATCAGTGCTACTACTCTTCACTTAGTTCATGTTACATCTTCTCTCACCTGGACTATTCTAACAGTCTCTCTAGTCTCTCATTGCCAGTTTATTTTCTCTCATGACAAAAGATATTACTATTCAAAAAATAATCATGGCAGATCTTTACACTAAAGTTTCCAATAGTTCCCTGTGTTTATAGGAAAGAGTCTGATTTTCTAAATATGGAATGGATGGCCTTTATAGTCTGACCCCAACTACAATCTCAGCTTGTCCTACTGAAACTTAAGTACCTTCTCTTGTCAGTAAAACGTTTCCCAGCACACTGCATCACTCTATCACTATAGGTCTTTTTCCTTACTGACTTCTCTACCCAAAATATCTTCTCTTTTTGCTAATACATTCTCCTTAGCATCCCTCTCCTCCACAGTGACCTGAAAATTTTTATTTTTAAAAACTCAGGCCAAATATCTCTTTCTGCTTGCCAAATCTCAGTTAAAGCAATTATCAATGTGTATTACTTATTTGTTGGAACATTTATTGTGTTGTATCACTTATTTGTAAACAAATTTTTATAAATAAATAAATAAATAGTGTAACTAAGTCCTTCCACAGTCTTCATCTTATTCATTCCAGGATTTTCAGTGTCTGGAACAGTACCTGACATACAGTAGACACTCAATCCATGTTTGTCTTGATCTGTCTTCAAACCCAGTATGATGTCCTTCTTCCAATCCAGTAGATAGAATTTATTTATTAAATAAGCAAAAGTATTGTGTCAAGAGGAGTGTACAAAGAATGGGAAGAGAGATTTAAAATTGTATGAAAAACAGTGAAAAACAGCAAAACATTAATTTTAGGTAGGAAAATATTTGAGGAAAACAGTAAGTTTGTCTTTTACTATTAATTAAGCTTTTTTACTTGGTGTGTCCAAAACAATTTTTAAAAAATCTGATAAATTTTCATAATCAAACTATTTATTTAAGAGTGTTCAGTAATCCAAGCCTATCCATTGGAAAAGGCAAGAAGTTATCATCAAGTGGTAACATTCAAATTATTCTACATATAATTGAATGTGGCCTTTCACCTGTAACTAAATCTTAGAAAAAATATATGATTTTTTATTATATACTAAATATTTAATGCAAAAATTAAAGGAGGAAAGCACCCAACTGGAAATATCTGCTAGAGATCATTAATAGACTATGTCTGACTTCGTTAAAGATCACTCATTTAATTATTTTTTTTTAAAAAAAGAAGAGCTGTTAAGAGAGGGCAGAACCTGGAATTACCAATCACAGAAATAGTAGCTTCAGTTGATTAAATAACCACTGTCGGATAAGCACTCCACACACTCGTGTTGTTTAGTGTTCATCATAAACCAACTCCAACAGGCAGACATTATTTCTCTCATTTTATAGACCAGGTTTAGAGAGGTTAAGTTGCCAAAATCTCACAGTTAGAAAATGACTTGGCCAGATTTTTGACCCAGATCATCTTTATTCCCAAGTCAGTGCTCTGCTCATTTTCTGTAGGGAATAGATTTAAGTAGACAAAAGAAGCAGAGAGATGGTCAATCAATCAGTATAAAGTTGATTAAAGATGACCTCAAAGAACTAATTAAATCAAGGGATGAGAATGGTGACAGGAATAAGGACACTGAACTGAATTTATCATATGGCGTTAGGAATCCAGAGCATTGCCCCAAAGCAATAGCAACACAGTTTAAATTCACTCAGTTTTGGAAAAAACAGAAAATCCAGAAGACAAATGAATTATTTGTTCAATTCCTGTCAAATAAACATATTTGGAGAAAATCACAGTGGCTGCCAACCACAAAGCCTTTACAGAAATCTTTGTCAGCTATCCCTAAAAGTCAAGCAACATCATCATCATGCCATCTCTAGCACCTCCATGGTCACCCCCCTTTTCAGAAAGTCACTCTTTTCATTTGTCTCTGGATTCATTCATTGATTTGCCACTCATAAACAGAGTTGTGCATTGTATTACTGCTCTTGGTGCACCCACAAGCAAGGGTGGTGATATATATGCAAATCCTAAGATCTTTTGTTTACAAATTCACTGAACAACCTTGATCATTGTGTTCTGCATGCCAATGTTAAACTGAGTGTGTGTTGGTGAGTTGGTTATTTTTTGCATCATTTTCCATACACGTAACTCATGAAAATATTTAGCATTCAATCTAAGAAAAAGGATAATAACAAAATAATGCCTTTTATTTTATATCACATATTTGAAAGTTGTTTCTATAGCATCTTATTCTCTCAATACATCTGATTATTAATATTTTTCATTCACTTATCAATATATTTCTATAGAAAGTGGAAAACAATTTTTAAAATTATTTAGCCGCTTACACAGTAGAAAATCAAAAAGCGTTGTAACAAATTATCTCAATTCCAGTTTAGCTCATTAAAATAAAGTAAGAGATAATACATAATCATAGTATCAGACATAATATGCTATGTCTGGAGACTAACAGATAGGCATTACATACCTAAACATAAGATAATGTGCAAAAAAGATATTTTATATAGGCAAAACAATGGAATTGGAGAACATCATCCTAAGTGAACTAAGAAACAGAAAACCAAACACCTCATGTTCTCACCTATAAGTGGGAGCAAAACTAAGAATCAGCAAAGGTATAGAGATGCTATAACGGACACTGGAGACTCAGAATGGGTTAGGGAAAATGGGCGAAGGGACAAAAAATCACCTGTCAGGTACAATGTACACAGGTGGGGGCGGTAGTTACACTTAAAGCCTAGACCAAAAACTATTTATATCCCCCAAAGCTATTGAAATAAATTTTTTTAAAAAGGCAAAACAAATCATCTGTCACAGTCAATGACAGGTTCCTGGACACTAACAGATAGTTTTACTAGATGCTTAAGAAATACCCCTTTGTTGACTGAACTGTGTTTGGAGATGACAGAAAACACTAGTGTATTCAGTTCTTCAAAAGTATTGACTATCTGCCAAATATTTAACTATATTCTAGATACATAATATATGTAAAACATCAAGCTAAATGCCTGGTCACAATATATGATAAATTTATGTATTCTTCCCTTATTGGTTTCTTGTTTGCTTTTTCTTTTTTATTAGTATTGAAGATAATAGTAAAGGCTTTGGAAACTAGTTATTATCTGTTTTCAACACTAAATGTATTCAGACAATTCCATGTGTCTTAGGCAGGCAGTTTAATTATTTAAAAAAAAAAAGGATAAGGAAATTGCATGTCCACTCTATAGAGAAGGTCCTTCAAGTGCCTTCTGTGACTGCACCTTGAACAGGCCACTGCCACCTTGTGGCATTTTGATTCAATGAGTCTTGATATATGATTCATTCCTAATATATCAGAGTGAAGTTGAAATTTAAAAGTGCTAATCTTTCCCAAATATTTAATTTGGGAGTAAACTGTTTTAAGATTTTTAAGTCCGTGGAAGTAATTCTTTTTATATCTTGCTTGTATTTTCATATGTTCAGATAGAAAAACCAATTACCATCTAATATAAAATATTCAGCTACTTAAAATTGTCATTGACTTCTGAATGACTTTGAAAAGTGGTGAATAATCAAAGATCACTTAATAAATATCGCATATGTGGACATCATACTTTCTCTGTTTTTCACATTTGCTTTAAGTGAAATTCTTATTCCATGTATAGTATTGGAAAGCATTTCTGTTGAACCCTCATAACTAATACTTTTTTAAATTTACAATATAGTTTACCCTACTCTTACACTAAGTATAAATCCACTTGTGATTAGCCACCTTATCCTCAATAGGATTGAGAAGGAATACATTTAATGTATTTTTGGTTTAGTAGTAAAAAAAAATCACAGAAATAACCAGAGTTCATGTGGCTAATTAGGCTACAAGATCCATCAGAGAGACCTCTCTCCCTGCTGCCTCAACTACTATATGACTCATCTGATTTCCACCTCTTTCCATTTTTTTCTTCTAATAATTCATTGATGTTTATTTCACATCACATTACTCCTAAAATATTTTTATATATACCTTCATGTTTTTCCTAACACAGTAGAGGTGGTCAACAATTTTGGATCCCTGACACATTTTTGAATCTAAAAATACCTGATCACAAACTTGAAGGGATTATATTGAATTGTTATCACATCACTTACTTGCTTGGTTGCCCTCCAGTACTAGTCATTGTTTGAGAAAAGCTGTTTATTCTCCTTACTTACATGCTCATGAGATAAAATTTTTACATATTGCAGATAACAATATTTATTTTTACAAAAAAGCTTCTCTTTATGCTGTGCCTTTTACCTCTTAATTTCATGAAATATACCTTGCTCTACTTTTTATTGTTTTCTCCAAATACCTGAAAGAGTAAAGTTTATTCCTTCCAGACTTGACTTTCAGCCATGATCATGAGACCCTAGGGTTTCAGTATTACTCCTTCATCCTGATCTTTCATCTTTTGCAATATACAGACCACCATATATCATGAAGTTCCTTTTATTCCTCCAATTTTGAGTACTGGTTTTTTCTTCTCTATGTTCTCTTTTAAAAGAAAAAGTGAGCCTGTATGTTTTTAATTGCTTTGAGCAGATCTTTAAATTGCAGATACTGTATGGACTTACATGGATCAAGAGATGCAGCTAAACAATTTCAAATGATACCTACCTCTTTTAAAAGTTCTGTTCACACAAGCAAAGAATGTATCATAAATTCTGACCCTACAGTTCCATTATGGTTTTTAAAGCATGTTTTCTCTTCCTCAGTTCTTCCACCTATGCCCTTCCCTGATTAAACTGATTTCATCTGCATAGTTTCAGTCATCATTGTGATGGGCACTTTTATATAGGAAATACCTTTTAACATTAGGTGGGCATTTATATCTGCCACTCTTAATAGATGTTTGAAGTGATGTTCACTATAATAAAGTATTAAAAATAGGATTCGAGAAGAACATCAGAATCCCTTTGGAGTACAGAACTTTTGAGCCATCTGAAATAATCCTAGGGATGCAGACAAGGGTGAACCATAAATCAAATTGATTATTTTGTGTGTTTGTGGAAAATATTTCATTCCTGCTCTGCAAAATACCAAAAGGTAAATTGATGACAAGTATAGGCATCTCACAGTGAGAAGGCTGAGTTGGTGGTCAGGCCACAAGAAAATTAGATTGCAAGAGGAAAGGGGGTGACTCTTAATCAATTAATGATGACATCTACCATAATCTTGAGTAACTCTAGGTAAAGATGACATGTTTCACAGAGACAACAACATGGCCACTGAGATAGAGACATTCCCAAATCCTTCCACTCACTACTAAAATCCAGTTACATTTCAAAGGGCCTCATTAATACTCACAATCCCATTACTTTTTAAAAAAAGACCATTCCATTAATGATGAGTCACTTGCCTTTTCTTTGTTTTCTTTATCCTTCTGATACTATAAATAGTAGTCTAGTACCCTCATTCTTATCTCCTTAAAATTCTATTTCTGTAGATAGTTTCACAAGTGGGAATTTTTGGATCAAAGGGCATGTGCATTTTAGTTTGTACAGAGATAGATAACTTTCCACAAATGTCACAGGGAGGTATGCTTTCATTAGCAATGCATTACTAATTTATTAAACATTTAGTATTTAGACTTTTAAAAATAAGCATATTATGTAGAAGATATATATGTTTGTATGTATATACCTGAATACCTAATTATACCCCATAAGGATGTTCTATTTTCTGCATATTTTCTCACAAGAATTGTACATATTTGTTTATAATATTTGCATCTTTGATCTGGCTTATATACTGGACCCATCAGTGCCTCACACAACTGTGCAAAGTATCACAAGTATTGACCTAAACATACATTCTTAGGGCCCCCAGGAGAGCATGTGGTGACATGGGACAAGCCTTTCCTTGGTGTCAGGAGTCTCGGTTGTCTCAATGTATTTGTTAACTTGCACTGGGACCTAGGAAATGTCACTTTTCTTCACTTAGCTTGCAATTTTTCATTTATAAAGTTGGGACTAGATGATTTCTACAATCCTTTCAGCTTGAGGACATTATATATATTTATGCATGTATGTGTATACAACACACAATATATATTCATATGTATAAAATTGTGCATGTGTATATAAACACATACATATATGTATATAAAGTTGGCATGTATATATACAGCTTTATAGTCCTTTAATTATACGAAGCATTACCACACACAGCCAGTAAGTTCAGCTTCAAACATTATCTATGTGGTATGTTTTGTGGCTGACAGCAGCTTGGGGTCACAAAGAAGAGCCTCTGAGGTCTGGTTCCAGTCCTGGGCACCATAAATACACAGATGAAACTCTGCAGTTTAGTAGGGAAGACACACAGTCAGAAATTTCCCTGGAAGTGAGATATGATGTGATATTTGTGATAATTTTAGCTGAGGTAAATTCTTGGACATCTGAGGTTATATTGACCAGTGAGAGGAAATAGCCCCTTTTTCCTGAAGAGGATTAGTGACTACGTAGTAGGTAATTAGGGAAAATTACTCGCTCCCAAAAGCTGAAGAAATGGAGTTGAGGGTGACTCCTTCAAGGTACTATATTTTGAGGTAGGTCTTGAAGGCCCAAAACCCACTTTACTTTGGGATCACCAGCAATAATGTGGTTTCTTCCAACAGAAGTGCCTCAATTTATCTTAAGGTTGTTGCAGAGGTTGTTCAGTGAAATAGAGAAAACAGAAGTTACTTCTTTTTGTTTCATTTTGCTTTGTTTTAGAGTTGTGGGGTACAAGTCAGGATTGAGTACATAAGCAGTTTAGGTACAGGCAAAGTTTTGGGCCTCCCATTGGTCCTCACTTCGCCTAGATTAGAATCAGGCACCCTTATTGATATTACCTGCCCCCCTCCCTCCCCTGTCAGTGTCCCGCTACTGTCAACCCCATTTTTGTAGTAGTATGATAGGTGTTCAGGGTCCACTTATGAGTGAGAACATGTGGTACTCTTCTACACTGTTGGTGGGAATGCACACTAGTTCAACCTTTGTGGAAAACAGTGTGGTAATTTCTAAAAGAACTAGAAATTGACCTTCCATGTGACCCAATAATCCCACATCTGGGAATATACCCAGAGAAGCACACATCATTCTATAAAAAGATACCTGCACACACATGTTTATCACAGCACTATTCAAAATAGCAAAAACATGGAACCAACTGTGCTGCCCATTGAAACTGAACTGGATAGAAGCTACTTCTAAACTCCCTTGTTAGAAACACCAAGATGCGTGTCTAGCCAGGCATTGTGGTCCATGCCTATAGTCCCAGCTACTTGAGAGGCTGAGGTGAGAGAATGGATTAAACCTATGAATTTGAGACTGCAGTGAGCTAAGATCATGCCATTGCACTCCACGCTGCGTAACAGAACAAGATTCCATCTTTTAAAAAATATAATAAATAAAAATGCAGCATGCTCTCCTTAGAGCAAATCAATAGAGTCAGCTTTCTAATCCAAAGCAGACCCGTTGCAGTTAGGTACTGTAATATTCTTACAACTTTACTTTGTAAATAAGCTTGACTCCCAATAAAACATAATATTTTCTTATAAATATATAGAAATATTAGAAAAAGTAAACACTGTTATTTACTTGGCTCTTGTACAAGGTTGCTTCCATATCGCTGTTTACCCAGCAATGAACTATGTTTGACCTGTAGATAGTGATTTCTAAATTCTGTGCACTGACTGTTTGCAGTTCCCTAAGCTCAAATCATAGTTCCCAGAGTCGAACAAACTGATTTGAACTTCAGTTCTCAGTATAAGTCAAACTGTGGTAGCTGCATAGAAGGCAAGAAAGAGTTAATGCAATAAAAACAGAGATTTTCAAATAAATTAGATTATTAAAACATGAATAAAGTTTTTAAACACTTTACCACTGAGGAAATTCATAATACTGTATGGTATTTAAAATATAATTAACTGATAAACATTTAGATATGTCAATGAATCAATGGGAAACCAGGAGCTATAGTTAAATATACTGATTTACAATGTTTTTGTATAAATACAACTAAAGGTGTCCTCTGCACGTTGACATTAAAATTGTGTTTTTCTCTTCTGATCAGATACCATCTCAAAATATTTCAACTTCAGAGAACATTTTTAACATGTGTAAGCAATGTTTCCAAAAAATGTTTAATAAATGAGACTAAATCATTGCGATTCAAGACTTGTAACCACATTCAAAAGAGCCATAAATTTTAGTATTTTACCTGTCAAGTTCGAAAAGAAAAAAGGAAGAAAGGAAAAAACATTGTCCCAAGCCTTCTAATTTCTGTCAACCAAGTTACACTAATGTTGCTCCCAACCCTTTAGGAGATAACTGGCTCCCGAGTGCACCCGCAGCTCAAGCTGCTACCGTAGGCAGCTACCTTGATCCATCCTCCAGTGTCCATATCAAACCAGAGCCATCTTCTCTAATCACATTGTCTGTGATTCTCAATAGACCAAGGTCCCCTTTTCAATAGGCATGCCTTCATTTAAAGCTAGTGCCTTACCACTGGCATGGACTATCCTCTCTATTAAATATAGTGCTTTGAAAATCAGGTCATTATTAGTCACACAAATACTCCTTTTAGGACACTTTCTCTTAGGACACTTTCACTTTCTTTTCTATTTGCTTTGAATTGTTCTTTGAAAATTTGCTTCTGAGTCCTAATTTTTTTTTATTTTTATTTTTTGAGACTTGATATATTCCAAGTATCTGTTCATTTTAATCAAAACTCTTCCCATGAAGATAGAGAGAATAGCATTATTTCAGTGCAAACTGAGCTCAACATTCTGCTAAAGTAAATTTAGCTAGAAAATGGCTGATTTGTTATATGTACAGAAAGGAAAACATGAAATACAAAGTAGTAGTGTCCTTAACAGATAAAGCAGGCACTCACAAATGACAGTTTCGAATAACAAAGCTAACTTTATACTAATTGGGAAGCAATACCAATACAGAACATAAACTGGAGAGAATGAATCAAGCACGTGCTTGCCTGACTTTCTCCAGTAAAGGTCTAGGAAGAAACATAGCCAAGAGAGATTAGATCTCTAAACTGAAGAGAGACACATGTTTTTCCCATCATTTCTGTCTCACTGAACAATGTTTTGGTCAAGTGTTATTCTTCACAGGTACAGATGAATTGTAAAAGCAGTCAGTCCTGGAGTGGTGTCGGAGGAGAGGCTGTGAGTTTCAAGCTTTAATGAGTTCAAGACTCAGTTCCAGATGACCAATTAATTCAGTGGTCGGCATTTTACAAATCAACATAGGTGATTCTGATGCATGTGACATATGGACTACATTTTTAAAAAACGCTGCTCGCCGGGCTGGGTGGCTCAGCCTGTAATCCTGTGCCTTTGGGAGGCTGAGGTGAGTGGATTGCCTGAGCCCGCGGGTTCGAGACCTGCCTGGGCAGCGAGACCTCATCTCTACAATAAATCAAAAAATCAGCTGGGCGTGGTAGCGCATGCCCGTAATTTCGGCTACTTGAAAGGCTGAGGCGGAAGGATCGCCGGAGCCCAGCAGGTTGAGGCTGCGGTGGCCGGGAGCGGCCACTGCACTCCAGTCTGGGCGACAGAGTGAGACTCCAGCTCAAAAAAAAAAAAAAAAAATAATAATAATAAAAAACGCTGCTATGTGACATGCATGCATGTCAATAGAACACAAAAGTCAGATGAAATTTTGGTGGAGGAGATAGGTTGGGGGAGGAACAAATGTTCCTAATTGTCTTTTTGTTGTTGTGGTGGTTAGGGACTCACTTTGTGGCTCAGGCTGGAGTGCAGTGGTACAATCATGGCTCACTGCAGCCTCAACCTCCTGGATTCAGGGAATCCTTCTGCCTCAGCCTTTCAAGTAGCTGGGATTGCAGGCACATGCCACCACACTTGGCTAATTTTTTTTTTTTTTGGTAAAGATGAAGTCTTGTTATGTTGCCTAGGTTGGTCTCAAACTCCTGGACTCAAGTAGTCCACCTACCTCAGCCTCCCAAAGTGCAGAGATTACAGGTGTGAGCCACTGTGCCCAGCCCCTATTTTTCTTGATTGGCATTATGTATGTGACCTAGCCCCAGAGAGATAATGAAATAAATAATGTAATTTTTCTTATAACAAATTCATTGAGTTACTTAAATTTATTTGAAAAATTAAAGACGTGAGATCAATTTTAGAGTTAAATGATTCAGGCAATGATAACAAAAAAGTAACATAATGGATTAATTATCCTGATAAAATGAGAATGAGAAGTTCCACAAAAGATGTGAAACCAATAACTTCAGGTGTTGGAGCTCTGTATATTTTAACATTTCTGTGGACTCTTTCTAACATGAATTCTCTACTTTTTCTCCAACGATATACAGAAAAGATTTTTTTTTATAAAGCAGGATTTATTGAGAGGATAGAAAAGCTCCCACAGTGGAAGGGGACCCAAAGGGGTTGCCCCAGAAAAGATTTAAACTGGTACAGGTGACTTATCCCTGTAAACATTCACCACTGTTAAGATAATATATCTTGAGTTAATATTTCAACTCTGCTGCCTACCAGCCTTGGAGAAATTGCATAGCTCTCTGTGCCTTGCTTATTATTTATAAAATAAGTGAACATCATCTGTAGGCTTGTGGAGAATGAAATGTGTTCACGCATGTGAAAGAGTCAGCAAACCATTGTTGCTTTTCATTTCTCTCCTATACTATTTGTTTTCCTTTCTCACTGTTATACTTAATTCTCTTAGTTTGATGTTTCTTTTCATGTGGAGATTAATAAATCAGATTATCAAGCTTGTTAAGAACTATGGGTCAAGTGCAAGTGAGTGCCCAAGGCCACAATGTTAAGGTTTGGAATATTCAAAGGCATTTTCAAATAATTAATTAAAAACCATGTACTTAATTTAGAAAGTGGAGATTGTGCAGTTAAACCTCTATTTAAGCAGAAGTATTATTGGAATAGTTTCAACTACAGAAGATCATTTAATATAAAGATAATTGGGTACACAAATAGGTATATTGGAATGTCTCAAATCATTTATAGAGATATAGAGATTTTAAAAACAAAATATTAGATGAAATAAGTAAATCATTTCAGCCCTATGTATGGATGGGTGTGGTTCTATGAATAAGGATAGTAGTTGATTAGGCTTGAAATCCTTACTGTAGGATTTTTCTCATCAAACTCTAATGATAGTACATGTAATCATTTTCAGAGAAATTAAATCAGCATTGTACTTTTGACATAATTTTTTAGGTAACAAACTGAGTCAATCTATCCTTCTTACTAAGATTTTTGCTCTGTTTTCCAGTTTACTGTGCTGTTTTTCTCTGGAAAAAATAAAACATGATGTTTTGCAAATAAGTGTGGGTGGCTAAGAGTTTTTATATAGTCTTCACTGTATCACTAATCTACAAACAATTGGCACATACTGCTCTTTGAGGGATAAAAACAAAACAACAAAGATTTATAACAGAACTGTCACCAGTGATTTGTGACATTCACACAATATTCAATCATTCCTTCATCTAATTCAGTTTAGGAATCAGAATACTTGCCCTCACACTCAGGTGCATAAAGCCAAATGCATTATCTCCCTGGGTAGCTCCTGGTATGTGCAGTAATGACACCATTCATTTATTCTCAGTTTCTAAGTCCAGACCTACCATGGTTAGTGGCAGGGTCTACAGGCAATGTATTCATTTTGCTGGCTCCCTTTCATCCTTTGGTTAATGGGGAGTTAAGAAGCCAAGTCCTCAAAACTTCCAAGGAAACTTAAGAGAGTTTGCTCAATGGAGTTTAAATATCAGGCTAAAAGCAAGTTGCAATTTTGATTTGAACCCTGCTTCCTACTAATGTCCTAACCCAGGTGCGGTCTGGATTTAATAAAACATTAACTATTGGCTGCACAGGTGCACCTGCTATAGAGTGTTATGGGCAACCACAAAGTTATCAGAGTGGAGCATAGAAAAAATAAATAGAACAAGTGTGCTAAAGGGCACATTTAGATTGCCGTTGTAGATTGTGTATACAGTTAAATCATTCTGTCAAATAAGTTTAACGCAATTATTGAATGTAGTGTGGCGCTCCCATGGAAGCTAATTTGCTCAGCATTCTCATATGTCCCTGGATTTGGGGAATTTTTTAAAAATTTGCTCAACAACTACATCACTGGAAGGTAATTAAATGTAGTGTAGGGTTAGAAAAAAAAGTGTGACTGACTGAATGTGGGACAGACTATGCTTCCTTTTAATTTCTTTTGTGAAATGACAGAATGGTAGAGAGCACTGGGAACGTTTATTACTGACAGGTGCAATTTCACCCCTACTTGAAAGGCCACGACTTTAAAAGGAGATGAAAGCCTCCAGCTGATGGATGAGGGAAGCAAAGTCTGACAGGAATAACACGACTGTCTCAAGGGATCCAAGTCATGTGGTCCTGCGGTTCACCATTTGGCTGTGGAGTTGCAGAGATTTACAGTGAGCTCCAGAGGGGCCTGGAACCCGTGTGTTTGCATTTACTTCTGGACAGCTGATAGAACAACTTAGTGAAACGACAAACAACGTTTATCACTCCCCATCTGATAAGGACATAATAACCCTGGGCCACCCAGAGCAATGTAACCATGACTGATGGAACACTTCTGCCAGCAAGACTTGAGACAGCAACCTGGGTATACAAAACGTTTGTTATTGTTATCATTGAACATAAGTTTGCATTGTAGATTTTATGGTTTCAAAATAAGTTTCCAAAAGACACTTCAGCTTTAAGTACATTTAGATGAACACTTAAAATAAAAGTTCTTTAAATGATATCAATTAACTAAACCAACATACATTCTATATTATTATTTTTAAGATGCTAAGCTAAGAAACTGAGGGTCAAAAAATTAAAATTGTAAAAGAAAGAAGACATAAGTGTGAATTACTATAGCCTGAGGAAGAATGTGAAGATGTCATAGGAAAGACATAAGATAACATGGAAGATCAAAATAAGTGGCTGCTTCTCTGCAGGCATTACATATGCACAACACTTTTTAGAATTTGCTCTCTTATCCTTAAGTGTGAATCTTTTCAGCACCTTGGTAGTAACTCCCGGTTGAGGTTGGGACTCTAGAGTGCTGGTGAGTCAGTGACATCCATTCCAATGACATTCACGTACTGTCTTCTAGGAACAGAGAGCACAGTCTCATTTTCCTCCACACCTTGCTGACGTCATTTATTTTTATTAGAGCTTCTGTTAAACTAAAGAAGTTGTTCATGTGATCCAAAAAAAAGAGACCCAAAGGGGAACCAGTATATATTCAATTAATAAGTTAGTTAGAACTACTTTATAAAGTATAAAGTTATAAAATAAGTATGCAAATTGTCTGCAAATCTATAGACACTAATGAACATTATTCAGTTTTTTTAAGAAGTTTTAGGAAATTTCTCATGCACAAAATGGTGTCTAGATATAATTTGGAGACAGAACTACTAAAATGTAATTTGTCTGTTCAAACACAGTTTATAATTTTTGACTTCTTTTCACTCTATCACCTTGAGAGTCATTTATAGATTATTCAAGCAAAATTATCATTTTTTGGACAAAATACATTATTAGACAGAGATATGAGCACAAAAAGTTGTAGAATGTAGCATATGAACATGCAACTTGGTAGACGAAAACTAGGTATCACTATAAAACTATTAAATCACAATGTTACACCAAATTGCAATTATAAGAAATTCCACAAACGTTCTATAAACATAAAATAGAAAAATATGTACACACTAACTATGCCATGAAAAAGTCATTGTATGTTCCATTATTACTTTGGCCCTTTACAAAACTTAAAAAAATAAAATAATAACATTAGCACCTATTACACGGGACTGCTTAAAAGTATGATAGTAAATAGTTTGTTAATATAATCCAATATCAAGAAAAAATCTAAACAATCTTTACACTTTAATTAATATACTTTATAAACCAAACTTTGAAACATTTCTAGAGGGATATCCTCTTCCCAGCTAAATAGATTCCTCTTTTTACCACATAGTTTCCTAACTTGAAAATATTTGCAGGAACAGCATGACATAGTTAACAAGATTCCTTACTATAGCTAAATAATATCACAAAAAAAGAGCTCTTTAATAAATGTAAATATTATTCAAATTTTATTATAAAGTTTTACAAATGTGAATAATTACCCACATGGCAAGAATCCTATTTATTTACAAAGTTGCTTTATTTAAAGCAATGTAAACCTATTTTTGAAAATACTTTACATTTCTGGACATAGTAGGGTGCTCAAATAGCAAATATATATACTAAAGCTTTTGGCTACTTTTCCAAGGAATTCATCCATATATTCCTTTATTCTGTGTTATAAGCCCTGCTGTAAAAGTCTCACACACCATTTAAACCTGAAATAACCAATTAAAATAAATTCAAATGTAGACAATCCCAACTCATTTGTAGATTTGGATTTTGTCATGAAACCTTTTCTTCGAGTATTTCCTTCTTTTCATCTCCTGTTGATCATCCTCTTTTTCTCCCTCCATCTGCACATTGTGCAAGCTTTTCCCAGTTTTATGCAGGATTCCAACCCGATTATTCTGTTTCTAACTCTCTATTATTACTTATTAAATCTCCTGGTTTCAGCTCAATGATACATCTGCTTTCTACCAATGCCAAGAAGGACAGGTTCTTTAAACAAACTTTTGTTAAAAAGTAAAAATGCAAGAGTTGTATGGATCTTTAAAAAGTGAAACATCTAAGTATTTTTTTATTATACCTAAAATGAATTTTTTCAAAATGAAAGTCTTCCATTTACTCCAAGAAAATCATGGAAAATGTCAACATCTGTACATTGTAATAAAAGCACTATTTGTAACTGCCATTCATCACCCAGTGAGTAATTCGGAAAACAGTAGCAATCGACCTTGCAGTGGAGTATATATGTAGGATGAAGCCAAAATGTTTTTTCTAATATGTAAAGGAAACTTTTCCATAAGTAGTCCCTTCTGCCAGTTGCTTCTGCAAGGTAAGATTAGCATCAGCCTCCTGTTGGTTTAACTTGAATAAATTGAGAGGAAATCCAAGTGAGGAATATGTCAGCAAATCCTCCTCACTAAAGGGTAATTGGAAGCCCACTCTCTGGTACTGCTGGAATCAGTTATCAGTCAGGCATATTGATATATATGAGACTACTAAGATGGACCCCAAAATATAATAAACTTTTATTGGTCATTTGAATTTTGCTTTACATCTACTTTCTAATATTGTTAAAATCAAGAGACACATGGCCCAAAATGAAGACAGAGACAGAAGAAGCAAGAAGGTTAGAAACTGAATAATCCTAATTATCGTCTTGACAATACTTGTGAATAGCATAAAAAATAAGATAGCACATATCTTTAGCATGGATATCTACATATGTTATAATTATATATGTATGTATATATACACATATTTGTATATGAGACAGGGACCCAAAAAACCCTGGAATTTATTTACTAAAAAGTTTATATTTAGTCTTACATGTGTAAATTTCAGTCACCTTCAAAATACTCTCCATTTGATACAATACACCTATTGAGATGCTTTTTCCACCGCTCAAAACAGTTTTTGGTCAGGCTCGGTGGCTCAGCCTGTAATCCCGCACTTTGGGAGGCTGAGGTGAGTGGATTGCCCCCGTGTTCAAGACCCACCTGGGCAACTTGGCGAGACCTCATCTCTACAATAAATCAAAAAATTAGCCAGGCGTGGTAGCGCGCCTGTAGTTCCAGCTACTTGGAAGGCTGAGGTGGAAGGATGGTGGAGCCCAGCAGGCAGAGGCTGTGGTGGCCAGGAGTGGCCACTGCACTCCAGTCTGGGTGATGGAGTGAGACTCCAACTCAAACAAACAAACAGAAAACGAAAGTCACTTGGGATAAGATCAGGTGACTAGGGAGGGTGGGGCACAGGGGTCAAGCCATTTTTGGTCAAAAACTGCTGAACCTTCAGTACGATGTGGACAGCTGTGTTCATAAATCATCATGAAACTGGCAAATGCGTTGAAAGAATCTCCAAAATAAAAATTCACCAATGTCAAACGTAGCCTCTCACAATAATGCTAGCTGGTGCACTGATGTCAATGGGTTCCTAGAACACTTACCTAGCAGAGGAAGCCTGGACCACAATGGAACTGCACTCCAAAAAATAATTCTGGGTTTTCTTGGGTCTCCCTCATAAATATAATTATAATGTGGTAGAATTAGAAAGAAATTTTAGCTAGGAAACACTTTGTAAATGTCTCTACTGCATTATATTTTAATCTAAAATAAAAATATGCAAAAGTACTTCATACGGCCTTCATATTGTTACAATACATGGGACCCCAGTTCAATGTAATTTCCAAGCAGGCCTCACTATGAAAGTTCCATGACCATAATTAAATATCTATTCTCACAGCATTGAGGAGTAGAAAGCAGATATTTCACCTTTATGTGGACACATTTTCTGATTCTCCTTGCACAACTTAAAGTGTAACACAATCCCTCACAGCAATCCTTTTTATTCAAGACCCATGTTCCTCCTACATGCATGGCTGTCACCCTTCAGCCAGAAACCAATCTGTCATCAAGTCCTTGACTTTATGAAAATAACGCAATGTTTCTGTGATCTCCAAAGTCAGAAAATTTTGGAAATCTTTCATCTGGGATTTTTTGTTTGTTTGTTTTCTGCCTTGGAATACATTTTTACCTATTTCTCTGATGTGTACAGCTCTCACCCGCAGCAGAATCAAACTTCCTGCCTCTCTCCTCTCCTTCCTTCCCAGTCCTCCCTTTCCCTACTTTCTCTCAGTCTCTCATTGTCTCTCTCTCTCTCTACTGTGGTCTTTCTCTCTTTCTCTCTCTATTGTAGTGTGTGTGTGTGTGTGTGTGTGTGTGTGTGTGTGTGTGTGTGTGTGTGCACGCGCGCACGTGTGTGTCTTCATCTCTCTGTGACTTTCTCTCTCTCCCTTTCCACCTTTTGCTATTTACAAATTCTGAGCACTTAGATATCCTGACAAAGGAGAGAATAAAGACTCTACAGCCCTTCTTGTTTCTTGTGTATTTAAGGAGACATAAGTGGAAACAATTTCAGGTGCAATGAAGAAATGTAGGATGCCAAGGGACCATACAATAAAAATATTTAATTTTATATGTGTGATATTTTTCCTGAAGAAGTGATATTTAATCTTACTTCTGAAACACATAAAACGTTCACACAGAAAACTGTTAAGTAAATGTGATCATAATCTTGACTCGAACATCCCTGTTCCCTTTCGCTCATGTAAGGGCACTGCTGTCCCCTGAAAACTCATCTGGCTAGTTCTCTTCTTCCTTCTTCCCTCCCTCCCTTTCTTCTTTCCACAACCCTTTACTGAATGCAACCACAGACAAGAAAATTCAAATGATGATTATCAAAAGTACATAACAATTATTATCACAATTTAAATTCACAAAAAATCTACTAGACATTTACCTACAGATAAATCTTACCGAAAATCTGACAAATAGGGAAGATCTATGCAGCAAATCTTTGTTAGTTTTTTTAACAGCAAAATAAAACCACTTAAAAGTTAAATGCTTATCGTTTATGGTATGGATTGAAAAAGCATGGCATACTCATGCAATGAAATAGTATGCAGCCTTGAAAAAGACAGAGACAGGTTGACATAACTCATATCACAAGTTAATTCAGGTATATTGTTACATGGAAAGAGCAAGCTGTGGGAAAGTGTGTAGAATATAATCCTATTCAGTAAAATACAGAAAAGGATTTCTATGTTTATATCTGTGATTACAGCTACAGACATATGGATAGTTCTCTATTTGTAACTACATACCCATTACTGTGGCTATACTATATATCTTTGTATATACTTAGAATATTGCTGAAAAGATTTACAAGACACTAAATTGCAGAGAAGAATGGTGAGGTTGGAGAATAGGGCTTTCACTTTTACAATATATGCCATTATTAAGATGTGTTTGTTTGTTTACACCTTTATTTATTCATCAGCTCCATTAACTCTTCTCACAGCAAGTGGAGTGGCCCCTCACTGGAATGCAAAAGAAAGGCAGTGCGGCCCCTACTGCCCTAAGAGGACTCCTGCGGCCTGGCAGACACATCCCTCCCTCAGCACCATGGGAAACAGGAGCGTGGCTTATAGACACACACAACACAGTGCAGCACAACCACCTTTTGTTAAACTACTCCACACATTAAAAAAAAAAAACGGAAAATGTGATTAAAAATGATAGGTAACAATGGGTGAATCTGGGTCAAATGCATTTAGGTATTTTTTTGTATTATTCTGGTATCTTTTCTATCGTTTAAGATTATTTCCAAACAGAAAGATGAAAAAAGAAAAGAAAAGCTGGCCTAATGATATTATTAAACAGGGATATACAAAGTGTTTTTATTCTTATAACATAAAATAAATGCCTTCTTTTAATTTTATTTGCAGATTATATCAGAGCCAGAATGAAATACCACAAGCAAAAGCTCATCCTTGAAAACACATTCCTGACATTTGTTCTATTTCTTTTATTTAAAAGGTGATGTAGTAAAGTCAGTAAGAGCATTTAATAATGTCATTTCCTCTTGGCTAGATAATTTGATTTTCAGTTTCCAGCCTGTATTTAGAGTAAGATGTATTAGTGTCTTTTTTATGTTTAAGGAAAAGTGATTATTATGAAAACACTTTAGGAAAATCATTTTGGTATTTTCCTTCTCCTCCCATTAGGCCACTTTTTACCTCTGGAAAATAAAGTAATAGACGTGCTTGTTAAGCGTTTGGTAGAAAAGTAAATGTTGTTCAAAAGAAAATGTATCTGCACAAAAGTATCTCTTCTCTGAAAATCATCTAACTCACACTTTCTAAAATATGAATAAATTATTTCAGCCTGACCTCAAGTAGAATTACAAAAAACCATTTCTCTTTTAATTGAGGCAACCTTTTACATAACTCAGGCATGAAGAACACAGCTTTAAAATTTTTTCTCTATAACTGAACTTACCTTGAGAGCCCCGTTTTCACTAGCAGCAAAACATGTGACCTTGCCAATGTAAAATAAACTCAGTTACTTTTTTTTTCTAGCTCAAACACACTTTCTTTGAGGAAAATATTTGGCCAGTTCAGAATTCTCCTCCTCTCCACTATCCTTTCCCTTTCCTAGGTTAAATTTTTTCTTCTGGTCTCATGCTAGCCTCTGGGAACAAATGTCCCATTTGAAATCATTCACATCTGTCTATTCTGCCCTTCTGATGTGATATGAGATTCACACTCTTGTACAACTCATGTCTCGTTTTCTGATTGTCCCAACACTCACCTTGACACTCTGGTGTCTCACTTTGCTTTCCAGTAGCCAGGCTTATCCAGGTCATTGTGTCCTTCAGAGTCATAAATTTAAGATCCCTTTATGTCTGCCTAGGTGAACTTGACTTTATGAGTCTGCCCTCAGGCTACCAGGGACATCATGCATTCACTGCTGCTACTCAGGCACCATGCTGGACACAGAGCATCTCCTGGGGGCTTACAGCCCAGGCTACACTTTGGAAGCTATGTCAGGACGCCTCTACACTGGGATTTCCTAAAACATGGCTGTAGTTTCCATTATTGTCTTGCTATCATGTGTCAAGATGTATTTGGAGAGGAGAACACCAGACCATTCATTTCCCAGGGACTAACCAGTTCTAAGCTTTAGTCAAGTGTACTTCCAATTCTTATTGCCAGCTGGTCAAACTTTTGTTGATTGGGCAGAGAAAAGTCCATCACTTCATCCTCCCACTTTATTATTTTCTCTATACGCCCTAAGGCCCTCAAGCATTTAGCCTTTGACACTCAAAAGATACTTCCTCTCCCCAAAACCCAGCTTTTAAAACATAAACCCGTTTAGGAGTCTGTTTTGTCAAGAGGCTTTACATTTTTCTTTTGATTTGGGTCATTCCTTCCCCAGGGGAAACGCTTGAAGGAATTCATCCTCTTTATTTTTTATTTTTATTTTTCGAGTTGGAGTCTCACTCCGTCACCCAGGCTGGAGTGCAGTGGTACACTCAGTCCACCCCAGTGTCGACCTGCTGAGCTCCAGTGATCCTTCCACCTCAGCCTTCCAAGTAGCCGGAATTACAGACGCATCGATTAATTTTTTATTTTTTATTTATTTATTTTTTTGTAGAGACGAGTCTCACCAAGTTTCCTGGGCTGGTCTCAAACCCGTGGGCTCAGACAAATCCACTCGCCTCGGCCTCCCATAGTGCTGCCACCAAGCCCAGCCAGGAATTCATCCTCTTAAAGGTGAGGGCAATGGTTTCAACAAGTAAGACTCCTGGAGAAGCCGGGCTTGGTGACTCAGCCTGTAATCCCAGCACTTTGGGAGGCTGAGGTGAGTGGATTGCCTGAGCCCGCGGGTTCGAGACCCGCCTGGGCAACTCGGCAAGACCTCCTCTCTACAATAAATCAAAAATTAGCCAGGCATGGTAGCGTGCGCCTGTAATTCCAGCTACCTGGAAGGCTGAGGCGGAAGGATCGCCGGAGCCCAGCAGGTTGAGGCTGCCGTGGCCGGGAGCATGCCACTGCACTCCAGTCTGGGTGACAGAGTGAGACTCCAACTCAAAAAAAAAAAAAAAAAGACTCCTGGAATTAAGATCTCTCCATTTTGCTCTAATATGTAATACTAGATTCATGTTCCTTTCATAAGTGATCAGTTTGTTTTTGTGACCACATGCGGTAACATGCAGTGTTAAATTTTGAGGAAAAAAAAGGAGAAATGCAGAAAAACAATTAAGGCCCCATAATTCCACCATTCCAAGATAATTCCAGAGATTGTTTTCCCTTATGAGATAAAAAGATGCTTATAAATAGCCTTCTTAAATGAAATATCAAGAGATGGAATTTTTTATTCTTGAACTACATATTTACAACATTTTAGTCATTATATTTTCTCTGAAACTTTACTAATAGATGTATAATATTCCATCATATAGATGAAGAAGGCATTACTTGAGCAACTATTTGCTATTAGAACTGAGACTGCTATAAATTTATTTTTCTAAAGTAAAGAACAATGTACTGAACAAATATTCGCATAGATACAGCCTTAAACATATTCATGAATATTTTATTAGATACAGTTTTTATAAGTGGCTAAAGAACATACACATTTTCTACTTACTGCCAAATGTTCCTAATCGCATAACGTGGTCATGTGATTGCCTCTGACTTGCAACATTCAAGATAGCTATTATCATATCTACCTACCTATCTACCTACCTACCTGTCTATCTACTTATCTATCTATCCACCTATCCACATATGCCCAATTTGAGAAGCAAAAATTACACCTAATTATTGTTTAATTTAAATATTTTACACCATGTATTTATAAGATGGTATCTGGACATTCGGGCACTTTTTGTATCCATACATCCTTCTGCCTATTTTTCTATAAAAGAATATGTCTTTTTAAAATTAATATGTAAAATATACTCACACAATTTCCATATTTGGCCTTCCATAATCTCATTTTGCTTATAGAGACTTTTAACATACCAAAGTCTCATTTAGTCAAATATGTAATTCCTTGTCTTTGGCATTTTTGGTTTTAGTATCATACTTAGAGATCTTCTTTACCCTAAGAACATATGAATATTTGCTTACATTATTGTGAGTATAGAGGGCATGGGCGCACACCACCAGCACCTAACCATGTAGATACAGCATGAGGATTATCAAGAGAAAACTGAGAAGCAGACACACAATGGAGCATACACTACCCACCACCCCTCACTCTCATCACCCCTGGCTTTGATCTATATACATGTGACAAGTTCCAGCAGAGAAGGATCTAGAGTCAGTAAGGTCCCGCATATTTAGGCCAAGGGATAGCAGAATCTGTATGACCTGCATGCAGCAGGGGAACACTCCTTCTCACAGGATGGCCTTGTTAGACAGTGGGAGTCCCTGGTGCCCGGTGGCTGTCCTGTTAAACTAACTCAGACCCGTGGGGCCAGCTCTCCACCAGGCAACCAAGAGGAAACAGGAGATGAGTTACCATGGCCACTCGAATTTGTCTCTCATCAACCTAAATCTAATGGTTGATTAATATTCATATTTAAATGTTTATGCTGGAATTCTCCTGTGGTGTAAGGCAAAGGTCTAGTATTTTGTCTCCTCACAGAATTTTCTTAGTAGATTTTAATAATTTTCCAATTAGTTTTCTTGAACTTTGGAAAAAATTATATCATCTACTATTGATACTTTTGACCCTTTTTTCCATCTGTACACATTTACATTAACTGTGTTATGTCATTTATTAATCTGGGGTCTCTAGAAAATCTTGTACAATTGCAGCGATTGCAAGCATCCTTGCAAAGTTGTCTAACTTTAACAAGCATGCATCTAGAGTTTAATCCATGCCTTCTTATTTACATTGACTTGGAACCTGTTGATTTTTTTAAAATCACATTTGCTGTCCCTGACTCCTCATGGAAATGAATGAGTAAGTGGTCCACGTCTCTCTCATCTGGGTGGAGTTAATCACTCAAAAGTCAAGTGTGAGGTCATGTGGTGATCCCAGAGAAATATGCACCATGCACAACCAACTTTCTTCAGGTTGGCTCTTCCAAAGTCTAGAAGAGGGAAAATGGCATGCACATCTGCTTTCACACTAAGCCATCCTCCAGTATAACAGTATTCAACCATCTATTGAAGAGTCAGTACTATTTTCTCAGTCCATCTGACTTTTGAATCCCCTCTCAGTGGTTCCAAAGGTAGGTACAGCACCGAGAAGTCCTCAACAAATAATACCCTCAAACCTCATCAGAATTTATTGTTTATTTATTCCTTTCATTGACATTTAAAATTCACAAAATTTAAGAAGTATTCAAATCAGATAAACTCAAAATTTATGCAAAAATAAGTTCTCGTAACACAAATTTTCCACTCTAAATAATGTCATATGATGAAATAATGAGATTGGAAGCTTAACCTCTTCAATTTATCTTCTTAGATAATTAAGATGGACATAATAAGCTATCACCTCTTTGAGTCACCATTTCATAATCTGTAAACTGAAAGCAATAAAACTTTCAAAATTTTTTTCTAGTGTTCTTCTCTTTCACCAACTGAAAAAGTTGCAACTGTATAAAATAAATTTGTATCTAAGCCTTAATATTAACTACTATTTGTTAAACATTCAATAAGTACAAACATCACACTAAGCACATCATCTATTCTAACTCATTTAAATCATTTTAGAATTCAATTAGTGGATGCAGTAGTCACCTCATGCTGCAACTGAGGAAACTGAGGCACAGAAAAGGCACATTTCCCAAAGTACTTCAATTATTTAAGTATCAGAGCTTAACTATGAATCTAAAATTTTGGCTCTACAGCCTACTATCTTTACCACAGAATAAGTCTAAATCAGTTTATCAAAAACCATCCTTATATTTTAGATACCCAGAACCATTTCCCCGGGGGCTGTCTATTCTCATGGGGAAAAAAGTCTGACTTTTTCCATGGTAAAAAGAAAACCACCACAGTAGGAAATAATTGTCATGAAAGCTACAATAAGAACTTGAAACAATTTTAATTTTGCTACCCTATACAGTTATGAAAGTCTATAAGACAAAGCTTGTTTTTTGTTTTAAACCTCAAACAGCACAGGGAGCCCAAACTGTATTATAATACATTTGCTTTTGGAAAATAAGTATACACTGTCAAAGGAGAAAACTGACTTAAACAGAAGCTGATTAAATGCATGAAAATAATTCCAAGCACTATGCCATTGAAGTTCTTCCAAAAAGTGACATGGATGTAATACAAGATTCTGAACTACATCAGAACTCTGGGATTTAGCAAAGGGGTAAGAGGGAAGTTCATTCATGTAGAGGAAGAGAACATTTTCTTTGGACTAGTTATATCAGATAATATGTTTGGTTAAGGAAAAATAAACAGGTGGGAAAAAGTGCTGTATGCCTAACATGGAAGGAAAGCATATTTGTGCCTAATATATTGCAGAAACTGCTTCAGTACAGCTCATTCTTTCAAAATATTGCCCTAAAACAGTGGCCAAGGTCAGTTTGAATTTCGGTCATCTGTTATGTATAAATGTGGATCATATATGTTAAAGTGATCTCAGAGGTATTCATATCCTTGGCTTTTAAAAATATTTTCTCTACTTATTATTCATAGGTTACTAATTTTTCCCTTTGAGAACTGGTAAACTTTAGCTTTTTGTTTTCAATTTTTTCAAGAGTATAACATTTAAGTTTCCTACTGATAATCAACAACCTTCATTGCTTTGTTGCTAAAGACACATATTATGATTTGGCCGTATGCCTTATAAAAGCACTACTGTAAATGTTTAAAAAATAAATGATCCCTTACAACCGAAACACGTTTCAGACCTTGAAGATGTTCTCAGCGTGTAACAGTAGTAGCATGCAAGATCAGGGCCACAGACTTCATTTCACGTGAAATGTGTACAATGCAATCATGAGGCACACCTAGGAGAGTTTTGAATTTGCATTCATTGTTCATATGAAGTCCTACATTTATTACCTCTGAAATGTCAAAGTCACATTTTGTGTGTAAAAATAGTAGGAAAGGGGATAAGGAAGTTTATTTTTTAGACCCACTGGGTACAATAACTGTATGGTTTAGCCTCCATGAGACTCAGTGTTCTTATCTGTCATTACCAACCTTATATATGATAGTAGAGAATCAAAGATGATTCACAGGACATGTATGTTAGATACATAGTTGCAAAGAGCCAATTAGTGTCACTGCTAGTAAAGACAAGTTAGAAAAATATCTTGCAACAACTTGTGGAGGTGTCTTAAGAAACAATGCCATCACAGGATGTGATTTGTGAACAAATTATGTGGAAAATGATTATAGAGCTGTGGATTCAATAAAAATGGTAGAGACAGACATGGAGATTAGACGTAAGCTGTGAGGGCAGGGATCTATTTATGCCTTCAGAACAACTAAAATGGTGCACTGCTTATAATAGGCACTTTGTATAAATGCTACAACTGAAATGAATGCATGCTTAGAGGTTTTCTTTGGGATTTGACTGAATCAAAGCTACTTTGCATAAAGCTTTTACTTTCACACAGCTGGAGGTGGCAAGAGGCCAAAGCATGACATCGGAGCATGCATCACACCATTTATGGATATTCCTTCCCACAGAGGTGAAAAATAAAGCTATATGGGAAACGATTTACTCTGAGAAGAATATGATCAAGTTTCCAGCATCAGTTGCCCACCTCAAAACTATATGAAATGGGGATTCAGAAAAACATGGCCTCTCTTATGGTTTCCTTCCTAGAAACTCCAATGAAACATCACCTAGAGACATAGGTTAGACCCAGTTGAACCAGGTTTGAGATCGGAAGCAATGTCAGCTGAAGAGGGAAGCCTTATAGAATATCAGTCCAAGATTTTAGAATGTGATCCTATAGACCCAATATTGGCTATCAGCCACTTGCTTATGACACCTGCCAATGCTGAATGCATGGAGAAAGGAGAGACCGCTAACATGCTGGATTAGTTATTTAGGATTTCAAAGCATTCTAATAGGCTTGGACAGATGACCTGAATAACATGTAAACACCATAAGTGTTGAAGAAAAACATGAACTGCTGCTTTTATATTCAAACTAATCAATTCCATGAGTGCATAATGAGGAGCATGGCTTAATAACAACTCATATTTAAATATCCCACATTTTGGTTTACTATAACATTTAATTAAATTTATGTTGTGGCTTGACTGTGGCATAATTCAATGTTATCAATCAGTACATCATACGAAGCATACATTGCTAAATGTAGTTTCAAGACTACAGAAATCTAAAGCACCATGTGCTCCCTAATAGGACACTGCACTGTGCACTAGCATGTAGCACTAAGTATAGTTTGGGATGACATGTTGGAGGGTCCTATACTCTGTCCTCAGGCCTCTTCTTTACCCGTACTCATTTTCTCAGCATAACATCCAGTCTCACACCTTTAAGTGGCATTGTACACAGAAACCTTTCAAAAATTTAACTTCAACGTAGACCTCCACTTTGAAATCCATATTTTTATATGTATGCCTTCTTGACATCTTTGTGAGGATGTGCAACAGGTATCTCAATGTAATGTCACATTGATACAAAACAGCAATTGCAGGTAAAATTCACATCTAAATGTAAACAATGAAACCTCTACAAGATAACACAGGGGCACATATTTGTGATTTTAAGATGACAGCAAAGGTATCTTAAGCAGATGGGACAATTTCTATCCACAAAGGAAAAGATTAATAAATTAGACCACATTCAAGTTAGAACTTTTTACTAAGAGAGCAAAAAATAAATAAACTACAAGAGGGAGAAAACATTCACATCACATATAATTAACAAATAATTTTTATCTAGACTATATAGAAAATTCCTTAAATTAATAAAGAAAAAGGCAAAGATACAGTAGAAAAATGGACAAGAGACTTGAACAGACATTTCTCGAAACAAGATATTCAAATGACCAATAAATATATGGGAGACCTCATTAATAATCAGAGAAATGCAAATTTATATATCAATAATATAGCACTTCACAGGTATTATAATATCTTAATTCAGAAATCAAAATGCCAAGTGTTAGCAAGACCATGAAGTGACAGGGACTCTCATACACAGTTACTGAGAAAGAGTGCAAACTGGCCAATCACTTTGGAAAGTGTTTGGTATTATCTGAACATACACATAGCCTATGACCTAGCAACTTTGCTTGTAGTTATATACCCAATAGCTCCTTTCATTTCTAAGATGCTATAGTTTATGATGAAATTGGTATCAGACATATTTGTATGCACACAAAGATATGTACAAAAATGTCCACAAAATCATTATTTATAGCAGCCCCAAATTGGAGACAATCCACTGCCCTTAATGGTGAAACTGAAAAATGAATTGTTATCATATAATGTAAAACCACAGAAATGAAACACTCTATACTATAACTATACACAACGTGAAAGATTCTTACAAACAAAATATTTAGTGAAAGAAGTTAGAAAATATGTTTCTATTTACATATCATTTTAATAATGAAAAAACTGTGCTATGGTGTTAGAAATCAGAGTAGTGATTATCTTTGGGAGTAGAATGGTCATGACTAAATGGGGACACACGGGGTTTATTTGGTATCATAATATTTTTATTCTGGGGAGTGCTCAAATGGTTTATTCACTTTCGGTAATTGATGGTTGTACACATTTATGAGTATGTGCTTTATATGTATGCTATACTTCATTTTTTAAATGTTTTCTAAGACACATTGAGATATAGGAAGTGTCAAAGAAAATTTAATCAGAAGGCTGAAAGCTTAAGTAAAAAGTCATTAAAGGAATTAAAATTTTCAACCTAAAAAGGCTCAAAAAATTTAAAAGAAAAAGTTAAAACTATCTTCAATAATCACAGTGGAGCAGCAGCATTGTTTTATATTGTTCTAGAAGACCCATAATCAAGACAGATTTTGTCCATTGCAAAGTGATGAGAACTTGCTGAAATGTAAGTAATAACCTACAAAGAAATGAGCTGCTTGTCTATGAAAACATTTAAACCATTTAAGCTGAGGCTGCCTGGCCATCTGTCAGAGAAGCTGAAAGCAGTGTCCCATAATGAGAAAGAGGCTGAACAAGATAAATTCTGCTTCTTTCATTTCTAAGATGCTATGGTTTATGATAAAATTGATATCAAACATATCTCTATTTGTCTCTACTTTGCTCCCTCCCTCTCTTTATCTCTCCCTCCCTTCAAAGTCCCCCTTTTCCTCCTTTGACTCCAAAAAGATAATTATATACTATAAAATGAGATCTTTCATTTTCTCAATCCTGTCTCACTCAGAAGATTCTCACCGGCCTATAGATGTCAGAGACCCTCGCAAAGGTCAGCTGGAGAATGTTGTGCATCCCAGGCCCTGCCAACTCACCTTCCCCAAAGGAGAAAGTGTTTTGGAACTGGATGCCTTTCCTTCCCAAACATTTTCCGAAGAATTTTGGAAAACTTCATCACCTCAGAAAACATACAAGAGATAGATTGAGCCCAGGGGTTCAAGAGCAGCCTGGGCAAATTGGCAAGACCTTGTCTCTACAATAAGTCAAAATATTAGCTGGGTCTGGTGCTGCATTCCTGTATTTTCAGTTACTTGAAAGGCTGAAGCTGAAGGACCACCTAAGCCCAGCAGGTCAAGGCTGTGGTAGCCGTGAGTGTGCCACTGCATTCCAACCGAGGTGACAGAGTGAGACTCCGACTCAAAAGAAAAAGAAAGAAAGGAAGGGAAGGAGGGAGGGAGAGAGGGAAAGAAAAAAAGAAAGAAAGATAGATAGATAGAAAGAAAGAGAGAGAGAGAGAGAGAAAGAAAGAAAGAAAGAAAGAAAGAAAGAAAGAAAGAAAGAAAGAAAGAAAGAAAGATCTTAACGATGTTGGTTCTTCCAATCCATGAGCATGGAATATTTTTCCACTTGTTTGCGTCATCTTTGATTTTTTTGAGCAGTGTTTTTACCTAAGGCAATCTACAGATTTAATGCAATACCCATCAAATTACCAGCAACATTCTTCTCAGACCTAGAAAAAACAATACAGGAATTCATATGGAAACATAAACAACCAAGAATAGCCAAAACAATCCTCAACAACAACAACAAAAAAAAGAGCAGGAGGTATCACACTCCCAGACTTTAAACTATACTATAAAGCTACAATAATCAAAACAGCCTGATATTGGTACAAGAACAGGCATATAGACCAAGGAATAGAATTGAGATCCCAGAAGCAAAACCTCAATTTCTCAACCAACTCATCTTCGACAAAGCCTCCACCACCTATCACTGGGGAGAGGAGAACCTATTCAGTAAATGGTGCAGGAAAAACTGGCTGACCACATGCGGAAGATTGAAACAGGATCCCTACCTATCCCCATACACAAAAATTAAGTCTAAATGGATCACAGACCTAAATGTAAAACATCAAACTGTAAGAACCTTAGAAAATCAGGAGACTCTCTTATGGAAGTTCGAATGGGCAACCGATTCCTGATCAAAACCAGAAGTGCCCAGGCCCACAGACTGGGAAAAATTGTTTGCCAACTCCATATCTGACAAAGACCTATCATCAAGGATCTACAAGGAACTCAAACGTGCTGGAAAAAAAAAACCAAAAAACTGAACAAACAGCCCCATTACAAAGTGGACAAAAGATATGAATAGACACTTCTCAAAAGAAGGCATATGAGCAGCCAACAGACAAATGAAAAAATGTTCAGCTGCACTAATCATCAAGGAGATGCAAGTTAAAACTACACTGATATACCACCTAAATCCAGTCAAAATGGCCATCATCAAAAACTCAAAAAATAACAGATGCTGGAGAAGATGTGGCAAAAAGGGAGCACTTCTACACTATTGGTGGGAATGTAAACCAGTACAGCCGCTATGAAAATCATAGTGGCAATTCCTAAAACTCCTAAAAATTGACCTTCCATATGATCCCACAATCCATATGACCTTCCATATGATCCCACAATACTGGGAATATACCCAGAAGAACTCAGGTCACTCTATAAAAAATATACCTGCACATGTATGTTTATCGCAGCATTGTTCACAATAGCAAGAACATGGAACCAACTGTGCTGCCCACCAAAAGAGAACTGGATTTTAAAAAATGTGTTATATATACACAATGGAGTATTATGCAGCCATAAAGAAGAACAAAATCATGAACTTTGCAGCAACATGGATGGAATTAGGGCTTATAATACTGAGTGATCTCTCACAGAAACAAAGACATGAGTATCACATATTCTCACTCATAAGTGGACCTTGAACAACTACCATATTACCATAGCAAAGGGATTGAAAGTAGCGGGAAACTGTGGGGAGGAGGGTGGGAGGGATAGCTGGGTTGACGGTAGTCGATATCCACCTGGGGAAGGGGAGCACACCTCATCAATAAGGGTCCTTGTACAATGAACATTTATATACCTAACCCTGAAAAGTACCCCACAATTTCAAAATAAAAATTTTTTTAAAAAGAAAGAAAACATGTATAATTTCCTTTGCTTAATAACTTAATAAATATTCCATCCTTGATGACAGATGTCAAAGTGGTATGCAACTTCATCTCTCTGGCCCATAGAAAACCTTCACACAGCAACTAGTTATATGTTATATTCATGCCAGCATATTAGTTCTCAACAATCTCAATAAGATACAAAGTATCTAGATAAACAAGTCAACCTTAGTACTAGCCTATCAAGAAGCATTTATTGCAAAGCAACAGATATGTAGGAAATTTTGGACAAGTCAGTTTTATACATTGTTAATAAAAGTAAAACAGACATAGTTGGACTCACTTCATGGAGGAAGAAAAGAAGTAGGGATGGTGAGAGGGAGGGAAGTGGGAGGAGGTTGTCAAGAATTAAACCAATCTTACCAGCAGAGCCCTGGAGAAGCTCAGAACTCGGAAGTCCCAGTGACATAGGAAGCAAGGAGTGTAAGGTGGGGCGAAAACAAGGTGGGTTAAGAATATGCTTTGCCTGCATGGACAGAATTATCAATAGCCAGGTAGGCAGTCATGCCCCTCAAGTCCCCAGGAAAAGGATTGAGACTAATACTGTATTTAAAGAAACTAAACCAAGTCCCTGGGGAGAATCAGAGCAGATGGCCTGGAAGATGTAGAAATAATTCAGGAAAGAGAAGAAAATTTAAAAACAAACAAAACAAAAACTCTAGTCTCTTCAGAGATTATATAAGAACACAATACCAAGATGAAAACACATCAAATATATAATGATTAAAAAATAAAAATGATGTATAAAGTAAGATTACTTGTGCTTCTAGCATGATGTATACTCCAGAGGTGGGAAAGAAAAAAAGACACTGTGGTGAGCCTGCTGTGCTCAATTCCAGCACATGTCAATGATAAGATCATAGCAGGAAAGAGAGACGAGGAATTGGCAATCCAAATTAATAGACTGACTAATTTCAAAGATGCTGGGAAAATAGTAGAAGCTGGAAAAATACCCAAACACTTGGAAACTACGAGGAAAAAAAAACCTTTTAGATAGTGAATGGGAGATTAGAAAATTTGAACTGCATGAAAATGAAAGCATGGAATATCAAAATATCTGATGGTGGAAAAGCAGGGCTTCAAGGGACATGCTTAACCCTGAAATACGTATATCAGAAGAGAGGAAAATTCTCAGATCAATGACCTAAGTTTTCATTTAAGAAGCTAGAAAAAAGCAAATTAAACCCAGGGGAAGCAGACGAAATGATAAAGATTAGACATTACTAAAATCAACAACACAAAAATCAATAACAAAATCAATAAAGCCAATAGCTGGTTCTTTCTGGCTAGACCACTCTAAAACAAAGAGAAGATACAAATTACCAATATCAAGAACGAGAATCTGGATAACCTACAGATATTAAAATGATAAGAAAATACTATGAAAAACCAGTATGAATGACAGATGATTTGACAAATTGCAAATGCCAATACAAAGCAAGCATTCAATAAAAGATGACTGCCTGAATTATAATTGCAATAATTAACATTGTAAAGCTGTATAGTGATCAAATGTGAAGAGGAGTGGAAATTTCTAGAAAAAGAATGACAAACTGATCCTTCTGAGACTTTTCACCCTTATCTGGAGACCTAAAGCAGAGTACCCCTATGTGTAAGAAGTCACCATGACAGCTAACCAGGTATTCATGCAATCTCAACTGGAATGTAGACATTGGTTCAGATCTAGTTCTTCCTCGTTACCCAGGATGAGTAAATACAGAGACCAGCAATGGTCAGATATCTGGAATGGGTCCAAAGAAGGCACCTGTCAACATTTGTACTGTTTTCCTCATCTAAAGGACCGCCTCCCTGTAAATTACATCCTCCCTCTGGAAGTAGGAGTGGGAACAAGAAATGGAAATTCTCAACTGTATTCCCTTCTAAGCTACAGCATCTAAATAATCTAAATAAACAGAATACTGCTTCAAAAGTAAGACTGTCAAGAGCACTTGATTAGCCCACCACATACTGAAGTTAAGGAGGAGAAGAGAAACATAATTGCAAAGTTTCTATCTGTGATCCAAACTGTGCTGAGGGTAGACATACCAACCTCTTCAAGTATCAAATCATAGTCAACTGAAAAATCAGAAGAAAAAAATATTTTGATTATGATGCAACAAAACTTTCTTCTAATAACCCAGACATTAAATTAGAGTTGTTGTATATTACAACCTGTTTTTCTGCCAAAATTATCATGACGTTTGGCAAATTAGATTGAGCTACAATTTTTATAAATTTTAAGAAGTAATCATTGTTATATCCTTCTTCCTGATCTGAAGGTTAACTCTATTATTTATTCTAGTACACTCAACACCTTTCCTGACAATAGATTTTCATTATAATCTTTCTTGTCAGGCCCTCTTTGAAATTTGTGAAGTTAAACTATGCGTTGACAGAACAGCTATTTGATTCATCTATATCTTATAATATATTGCATATATCAAACTATTTTTTTGTTTTTCCATTGCTGTATCATTTGTAATATGAAAGCCATTGTGTTTCTTAACATTAGGCAGCCAGAACTCTTTCCTACAATTTATGCATTTGAAGAAAGAAATATTACCATTATGTTTTGCCAAGGTTCAAAGAGTCTCATGGATACAGTTGACCCTTATTCCATGTGTCCAAATCCAAAACAATCTACAAATGCTTTCTCAGTTAAATACAATAGCAGCTGTTATAAATTCATTAACATAAATACATTACAAATTAAAATCCATTATGAACATCACTGTAATCATCAAATTCACTAATTTTACATTTTATTAAATCCTCATCTTATTTTGCATTTAGTTTCTCCAAAATTTGTAGCAAGTTTTAATAATCCTTAATTCATATTTGAACTGATGTGTAAAAAGAAAGAAAGTACATAGACTTGGGTCTAGGGGAAGTAACAGCTTTCCTAGATGCGCAAAGAGCATGAATCCATAGATGCCAATCTACCAATGGTTTTGGAGGTTTCTTCTGGGTAGAACTGGCAATAATCTGTTCTCATAGAAAAATTCTACTAAATTATTATCTTCACTGTGTTACAGACAAACTTTTCTAATTTTAAGGTAGTAGTTAAGCTTCCCTTTACTGTAAACCAAGAATTAGAATCTAAGAAAAATGGAGGAGTTATTGGAGGATCTCCCAGATTCAAAGGCCTTATTGAATATTCAAAGCAAATGGAGCAGATACACAGGCAGATCAGGGACCTCAGAAACAGGAGCTAATGAGCATTTCTTAAAGAGATTAGATTAGCCTTTAGTCTTAATGACTCCTTGGCTCTATGTCTCTCCATTCTTTTTTTTTTTTTTTTTGAAAGCAGGATTTATAGGGAGAAGAGAAAAGCTCCCACAGTAGGAGGGGACCCGAAGGGGTTGCCCTGTCTCTCCATTCTTAATGTACTTGGCAACAGACAGCATCCTACTGATTCAGAACAAATGGACAAGTGGACTAGATAAAGACAATGTGGTACATATATATGATGGGATACTATGCAGTCATAAAGAAGAACAAAATCATGTCCTTTGGAGCAACATGGATGCAGCTAGAGACGATTATTTTAAGTGAACAATCACAGAAAAGAAAGCTGAATACCACATGTTATCACTCATGACTGGGCACTAAACACTGGATGCAAAGGCACAAGGATGGGAATAACAGGTGTTGGGCACTGCCAAGAGAGGGAGGGAGGCAAGACAAGGGACACCAAGCCACCCATTGGGTACCACACCCACCACTGGGGTAGGGGAGGGCTCATCAGAAGCCTAAATCTCACTGTCACGCAATATACTGATGTAGCAAATCCTTGCATGTACCCCACAATTCTAAAAAAAAGGATAAAAAATTTATAAAGAAGTTCTGAAGTAAAAGAAAAACAGCCAATTAACAAGTGTACAGATAATAAACAGGCAATTCAAAAAATGAGAAAGCCAAATACATTTTTAAAAGATGCTCAACTATATTGGTCATCAGAGAAATGAGAATTAAAATGAGCTACAGTTCACACCTGCCAGATTGGTAAAAATTAAAAAGACCAATTCCAAATGCAGGTGAGATATGAAGAAGCAAGCAACTGTGTGTAGAGATGGCAGAAGAGTACACTGTCAGGCACACTTTCAGAAGGCAGTGTGAGAACATCTAGTAAAGAAAGATGTGCATCATCTTTAAATTACTAGCACATACCTGAGAGAAACTCTCAATTAGATCTGCAAGGAGGTAATTACACGTATGTGTATTGCAGCCTTATCATTGTAGGATAATCTAAATTATCCTGCCCGAGAGCAGGATAAACATGAGAACAGGTTTTTTTCCTTGCATATAATGAGATATTACACAGCAATTAATGAGAAAAAGTAGAGATATTCTTTATATTAGTGTGAATCATCTCAGAAACATCATGATAAGTTTTTTAAAAGTATGGTTTCAGAATGATATGTGTAGAGTGACTCTCAGTCACTTATGAGCTCTGTTGCTTCCTAGATCTATTTCCTTATCTGTAAATTGGGTTAATATCAATCCACTATTGATTGGATTGATAGAATGTGGGTGAGGATTAAATGAACTAATACAGGTAAAGTACTTAAATACTATTGAAAACATGGTAATACTTTAAAACTGTTATTATTAATATTAAATTATTAATTGTTATTGTTAAAATATTATTTAAATTACTATTACAATATGTATACAGAGTTTTAAAATACACAAATAATTGATAATTTTTATAAATACGTTCATGTTAGTATCATGTGAAAGTTATATAATAAACACTAAGTTTAGAGAAATGATTACACTGTGCAAGATGGGAGAAGTTTGGAAAGGGAAGGAGTAGGAAGAGTAAATGAATAATGGGCTTTTATGTAATATTTTAAAAATTTGTGATCCTGTGTGGGAGAAGGTTAAGATTTGAGTTAGCTGCTTAGTTGAATGATTACTACATGAGTATTAGTTATGTTAATACATATTTGTTATATCAATATCTTTCTTAATTTATTAAAAATATTTTATAGTCATATACTGAAGGGTGAAACATAGATTATAACACATTAAAAACACTTTAAAATGTGCAATTACTAGATACATTTATTATGTCTAATAAAATGTTTATAAGAAACAAAAAAAATTCAGTCAAGACATCTAATCTTTGCATGACATCTTGCAATTCTTCCTTCTTTGGAATTGGAATCCAAGATCCAGGAGGCCATGGGTGTCCTGCCTAACCTTGTACACTACTTGGTAAGGTGTAAATGCTCCTACCATATTTCTCTGTTAGTTAAATAACCAAGACCACTGTTACTATAGAATACTGGAATACACCTCCATAAAGAGGCAAAGTGATTTATTTTTCAAATGTCTGTGACCTTAATCAACTATACTCTTTTTCGTAATTCTACAATCACCCAAAAATATTGTACTAGATTTCAAAATGTGTAGAGCTTAGAGAATAATAAACTGCATTCTCATGTCTTATGGCCACAATTATTACTTTAGTATATTTGCAAACATGTCTTTTGTCCATGCACTGGAGCATGAAGCTAGTTGCTCACTCATGAATAGATTCACTGTCTTGATTCTGCCGATCCCCAAACCTCAGCTGCTATTATATAAGGGGACATGTAGCAGTAGATATAAGATTTAAATGGGAAAACCTTTTATAAATGCACAATTTGGGGCTCCCAAAATCCTATTTGGACTTATGATTCTTTGTAAGTAAAGATGTTTTTATGAATTAGATACTTTTCTTTTTCATTAGAATGACCACATCTCATATTGGAAATAGAACACTAAAGCTACCGCTAAACTTTCCTATAAAATGTTTGATACATTTAAATATCTTTAAAATGTGTTTCACTCATATAAGATTACATTATTGAAACAAGGTTTTGCGGGGGGAGTTGTTGTTTTTGTTTGTTTTTTCTAAAATGACTAAAACTGAGCCTTCTCATCCGCGGTACTAGAGCCCTGCATGTTAGCGGTGCCCCTACTTTCCCAAGCATGTGTGCCCAGCTCCAGACTTGGCAGGTGTTAGTAGCTGGAGGTTCCCACTTGCACCTCCTCACAAGGACTGCCCTCCACTGCCAGGAGCCCTTGTACATTGCCTGCCACCTCTGTGGCAACTGACAACTGATGGCAAGGGGAAGGGGAAGGAAAGTGTATCCAAGCGCATTCCCTTGCCTCAAGGTGTAAGTTCAGTCTCCAGAGCTCTGTGATCTGAGGCTAGACTTCCCCTGAAGCCACACCTCTGCCTCACTTCTTCCTTGGTGGTATTGTGTCTCCCTCATGCGCTGACAGGTTTCACATGAAAGAACTTCTTCAATTGATCCCTTGCATTCACATCTGCATCCCAGGTTCTGCTTTTAGAAAACCTGATCTCACACAACACATACTATTTATAATTTACTAAACACCTACTAAGTGTTAGGCTTATGTATGCTTTACAAATTATGTAGTTTTATTCTAGCAGTATGAAAATTATTATCCTTATACCATGGGCGGAGAAACTCAGGCTGTGTTGAGAAACGTGTATTTAGCTTGTAATAAGGGGGAAATCCGAGAAGCAAATTCAGATAATGACTCCATAACTTCTGCACTTCCCTGCTCTTCTCACAGCCTCACTGCCAATTTTTTATCTAGGAAATAAGAAAATTAAAGGTCTATTCAACTATCCTTTTTCTAGTGTAATAAAAGTTGATATGCATTTTATTTTCCAAACATTGATGTCATTTGTTTAAAATGAAGGTAAGATTGTATGAGTCATATAATTTCCATAAGGTTTATTAGTGAAGGACCATGGATTCCATTAAAAGAGAAATAAACATCTGTATAATACCTTCATTTTCTTGAAAGGGAACATTTTATAAAGGTTGGAAAATAGCAAGGAGGGAAAAGATCATGTCAGCACAATGTTATTGGTCATATACAACACAATCTTATGTTTCATAGAGATTTCAACACAGGAAATGGGTATATTAGGAACTGCCTAATTCATAGATTTTCCTGACTCAGGTACAGTGGTTTCTTTGAATGATTCTCAAGGAAAAGCTATAAGCAGTATTTTTTTTTCTTTACCAGTTTCAATAATGCATATTTCAAAGCCAAAACCAACCGGCCATGTGATTGTTTACATAGCTACATTCAGTGGGAAAATAAGTGTCAACGGGATTCATTCTCCCCACCAGAACAGCATGTGACCTTTCATGACAATCCTCATGAGTCTCTGGTTAGGAAGGGAAAGTTTTATTTTTGCCTTCTCCATTCAACAAATCAGGGATTCCTAGTTTACTATGACCTGAAAAATAACAGCCACCTCCCTCAGGTACTTTGCTACTTGAAAGGGTTTTGTAGAAACACTTTGCAAATAGCAAAGCGGTTTGCACAGAGTAGAAATTAATTAAATAAACTTAGCTTTCCTATAATACTAAAACTTTCCATAAAGTGTTACTAATATCCTAATTGCTATATCTTACCAATAACCAATAATATTTAGATCCCTAATAAAATTGCTAAGCAGCCAATTGTCTCAATGAACCCTTTAGGCCATCTTTTCTAAAGAGAAATTCAGAACTACTCAATACTTTCTTTAAAAACTATTAGCAAAATGTTTCATATTTCAATATCTATTTTATTCTCAATTATAGCTTTAGCAGTTTTAACTTTCTATTACTGCAGAAATCATATTATTTATTAAACATTTGCCATGTATCATACAGTGTACAAAATGTTTAATCTACATTTTCAGTACTCAGTCGATATTAAGATGAGTGCACTCTTTTAATCCTCACACTACAGAGCAGGACATTGAGGCTTAGAAAATGTAGTATAGCCCTTTTGTGATCTCATACTGGGTAGGCAGTAAATCTGGAACTTGAGTCTAGTTACTGTCTACCTTCAGCATTTATGTTTTTTTAAGCCATTGAACTAGACTAAATCCTCTAAATCCAAGATCATACTTTTCTTCTCATTATTAAAATTATTATCAGTTGCTCACTCTCCAATGAATCCTCCAAATAGAAACATGTGATTAATCCTCAACAACTCTCTTGCACCTTTTACTACATCAAAACAAAGCGCATGGTGAATTTATCTTCTAAATTATCACTCACATCCATCTTTTTTCATCAGTCATTCTGTTACTTCTTTTTTAATTAATTTTTATTTCAACTGTTTTAGTGCTACAAGTGGTTTCTGGTTACATAGCTATATCATAGAGTGGTGAAGAAGTCTGGTCTTTAAGTGTGGCCATCACCCCCACTAGTGCACATTATACCCAATGGTTAATTCTCATCCATGACCCTTTCCCACCCTCCCCTTTCTGAGTCTCCAATGTCCATGATACCATTCTACATATGTTTATATGTCTTTGTAGACCCATATCTTAGTTCCCAATTATAAGTGAGAGCATGCAGTATTGGTTTTCTGTTTCTGTCTTACTCCACTTGGGATAGTGGTCTTCAATTTCATTTCTTCATCTCAGTGTTTCGTTATCTATTGTCTGAACTGTTACAATGGCCTCTCAGCTGACCTCCCTGTTTTATATCTCACCCCTAATCCCTGTGGACACATGCTTATCCACATCCTGCTGCTGCTGTACTCTTAAAATGCAAGTCTGATAACATCACCCATTTGTCTAATTTCTTTCAAGGATACCTATCACCTTCATCTCAGTGGCATTGTCCAGGCTACAGAGTACAGCAATGGAGGCCTCCTATTTGGCTGCTGCCCATCTCTTTCGCTTTCTGGCATCCTCCCTTACATATATTTGAGAGATATTAACCAGGTGGGATTGACCAGGCTTGGTGTCAACCATATATGAGATTTGAGATGTGGAGGAAGAAAACAATGAGCTCAGTATTAAATGTAAGGATCTGAGGCATAGCAATGTGGAGATCAGCACTGGAGTAGAGTTTGGGAGATCTTGTTTTTCTAGCTACCTGCTGAATGCTTGAACATATTCTTTTGTCAAAGACAACTTAGACACAATATGCTCAAAATCAAACACAAGATCTCTGTGCCCTGTAAACTCCTGATTTCTAGGTGTACTATATCTAAGGAGTGACAGCACCATTTAACCAATTCTGAAGGTCACTTCCTCTGCCTCTAAACCCAGTCCCCAATCCATATCGTACCTGTCACCACATCCCACCAAGTTTACCTGCTAAGCAGTTCTCAAATCATTTCTCTTCTCTTCATCTTCCCTATAATCTTCCTGTTTCAAGCACCATCTCATCTCTGCTCATCTGATTTTGAAGTGCACCTGCTGGCATCTGCTTTATCCTCTCTATAATTCATCCCCTATACTAAAGGCACACTATCTGAACATGCCATTGCCTATTTACCATACACAGTTAAATCTTTGTGCACTTTTCCTTCATAGTATCTGTCACAACTGCCATTTTGCCTTAATTTGCAGGCTTAAGTATTCACTTTCTTCCCCAAGAAACTGGAAGCTTCAAAGGCATATGCCAACCATTACATCCCAAGCAGCTAGCGCAATGCCTGGAATAGAGCCAGCTATCACTATTTGTTTAATGACTAATTGAAAGATTAATTAATAATTGAAAGAAAATGGTTTCTCTGTTCGGGTAGCCAGCATACGGGGGGGGGGCTCAAAAAACCAGAATTTATTTATTTTTAATTGTGTACTTATTCTTACATGTTTAAACATCAGTCACCTTCAAAGTACTCTCTGTTTGATGCAATACACCTATTGAAATGCTTTTTCTACAGTTGGAGTTTCACTCTGTCACCCAGGCTGGAGTGCAGTGGCAAACTCACCGCCACCCCAGTGTCGACCTGCTGGGCTCTGGCGATCCTTCCACCTCAGTCTTCCAAGTAGCCGAACTTCAGGCACAGCTAATTTTGTATTTATTGTAAAGACAAGGTCTCGCCAAGTTACCCAGGCTGGTCTCGAACCCTCAGGTTCAGGTTATCCACTAACCTCAGCCTCCCAAAGTGCTGGGGTTAGAGGCTGAGCCACTGAGCCCAGCCTTCTAAGTTATTTTTAAACTCATCAATTTTGATGGCTTTTAGTGCTCCTGCCTTTTTTTGTTTCACCTTTTCCACATGAGCAAAACATTTCCCTTTGAGGAGTTTTTCATCTGGTGAAACAAACAAAAAAAATCGCTCAGGGCGAGATCCCATGAATAGGGAGGGTGAGGCATGGAGGTCATGCCATTTTTGGGCAAAAACTGCTGAACACTCAGTACAGTGTGGGCAGGCGTACTTGAAAATCACCCGTCATCAAATGGGCAAATGCTTGAAAGAATCTTAAAAAAACTGAAGCCAAATGCAGCCTCTCATAATAATGCTAACTGATACACTGATGCCAGTAGATTCCTAGAACACTTATCCAGTGGGGAAAGCCTTTATTATTATACAAGGGAACCAGTTTCCAAAAAATGATTTTGATTTTTTGGAGTGTCTTCCCTCATATAGTCAATGAGTTCATGGGTTTGGATGATTCACTAAGGGAAAAACTGTACAGTGGAAGAGATACATGTCAACTAGAGGGATAAGATGATGACCCAAGAAAGAAGTTGAGTTCAAAAGTCAGAAGAAAATAGGAAACTGTAAGATAAGTATGTTATAGAGACAAAGGTAGGAGAGAAAACAGATTGATCTACTATATGATTACCTCAAGGTTATCTAGAAAGAAATTAGGAATTACTTTCTCAGATTTTACCCCTTTACCCTGATTTCTACTTAGTCTTTCCTTCATACAGTCTCATCAAATTTTGGCTATAAGATTTTCCTTAGTCTCTGTCATACATATGAAATGCTCTCAAGATGTAAGTCTTCATTCAAGTATCCTCTGTAATTTTACCATTCCTATTGCAACATGTCTAAAAATTAATTCTTAGCCTCATTTAAAAATTTAATTTCTATATTTTTCATTTTCCGAGAAAATGCATTCTGTAATATCTCATATAGTCACATAATGAGTTCAGTTCCCTGAATTTTTTTATGTCTGCTTGTATCATCGTCATTTGCCTCAGATGTGAGTTTCTGAATATTCAGAACCAGACCTGTGTAACATGCTTAGTCAAGCACTTGTCGTAAGCATACACGTTATAAATGTCTCACTGTGCTGGTAGCATTAAAAACTTCACAGCATAAGCAATCAGAAAGCTACACTGACTCAGAAAAACACAAATCTGCTTACAAATGAGAAGGAAATGGCAAATTATTCATTTCAGTCTTTTAAGAATGTTTAAATCTGACATACATGAAGTAGAAACATTTTCATACATGAATGACTCACATTCAAAAAATAAAACTACATAACTATATTACTAGGAAAATTAACATATGACTGTCATTTGAAGCAATGAATACAAATATTTTTGAACATTTTATACATAAATTTGTACATGAATTGCACATAAAGCTCAGTGTTTTATGTGTCTGAACTAATGATGAAACACCATAGTAATTTAAGACAAGATATTTGATATAAAGAAAAAAATGTGAATGTTTATGTAGGAAAGCATTCATGAAATTATATTGATTGCCGAATTCAATCAGATTACCTCTGGCTTAATACAAGCTTAAAAAAAATTTATCCTAAAGCAATAATGATTCCAATAGCATCTAACCACTGATCTATCAAAAGTTTTTTAATTCTCAAGAATGTTTATGTTTTGAATAGCAATTATACAAAATTTTAATTTTCTTACAACTCTATTCCCTCCCAGGACCTAGCCCTAAGACTACATGTCAAATCAGTATGTTTGTGGGAATAACATGAATGTTTATATTAAGTAAATATATAACTTAAATATTGAAAGTGTAGGGTTTTGGGCTTCCGGGGGATATAGAAGTAGAGAAATGCTGCTTCCCAGAGCTCCAAGATCCATAGCAGAGTCAATCCAAGGCATAACTGAAGAAAGCTAATAAACCAATTTCACAACCGGTTGGCCAGAGGGAGTAACAGGACACTTGGAACAAGAATCAATTGGACTAAATGGCATTTGAAACCTGGGATCACCAAAGTTAAAACCAAAATTAAAAGTTGTGAGTGTGGGAAAACAAATCTAATTTTACTCAAATTTCTTAGCTAATTTAAGGAAAATTGCCCCTCAGAAAATAGTTACAGAATTAGTGCTTCAAAATTCTATTAGACCATGAGGGTCAACATGTCAGTTTTAAGACCATATTATGATTTTTCTAGTATGCACTTTCTTTTTTTGTTTGTTTGTTTTTTCAAGTATGCACTTTCAACAAGGTAAAACAAAAAGAGTAGCAAATTTGCCTCCAGAATAAAATTTTCCATTTATTTTTCACCCACACATTATGTAGAAAAATCTTAATGCTTAGGACATAGTCATTTCCCTTGCAGAGTTTAAATTATTCAGCTTTATACCTGTAGACCTCATAAAACTCACATAGAACTTTTGCTGACAGTGAATTAAAAGAGACATACATTTCATAAATATTTTATGTCTTATATAATTACTTTTTAAATGCCTGTCCATTTAGTAAATGGCTTTAAGTAAGCTTATTAGACTAATAATTAGATCTACCCAAAATAATGTTGCAGTCTATTGTAAACAGTTTGCTATAAAACCACTTGGGGTCTGCTCTAAGACAAGACAAGGATATTGAAAACATAGGTCTTAAATGCTACCCTTGTCATAATGGTATATATATTTTAACCATTATGATAATATCGCAAATTCTAAGGCCCAAATAAATAATTCCTTTTTTTTTTTTAGAATCAGTAAGCTGTGTGTCTTACAAGATTTCAGTTTCCAAATCAGTGGTCACCCTACCAACATTAAATGTTATCTATTTAGCAAAAAAATTAAATTTAGGACCTTTTTAAGGGAAAAAAGTCACTAATTCTATAATACAGATAATTTGCAACAATAGTGCAGAGAAAATCGATACATTCAAAGCAGAGCTATCACATCTTCCCAGCCCAAGTCCACCCAAACATTTAACGTTGGTTGGGTGACCACTGATTTGGAAACTGAAATCTTGTAAGACACACCAAACTGCTTGGCATATGTGCCCACGCACTGTCTTCCCTCCTGTCACAGTGGAAGAGTAGCTTCTGCTCCTGTCAAAGGCAGACCATTACCTAGTGCTCTGGATCTCATCTCTTAAACAGAAGTTCTTTCAAGGATTTGTCTACAGCAATTATGGCCTTTCTTTTCTATGTGGTCAATAACCCCTCTGTACAGGATCATTCTCATTAACATAAAACATGGTTTAATATTACCCATTTTAAAGCAAAACAAATCAGAGCTCTCTTGATTGTGGGAGGTCTGTCACTCAATATCTATGCTGCACTTCATTGTGAAAATTTTCAAAACAGTTGTTTCTCTAATAAAAAGAGAAATATTTGAGGTGATATGATAGATATCCCAATTATCCTGATTTGATCATTACATGTTGTATATAGGTATCAAAATATCCCATGTACACCAAAATATTTATAACTATTATATGTTAATGAAAAATACAGAAAAAAATAGTTGTTTTTATCTTCACTGATACACATTTTTCTTTTCTCAGCCTATTCCAGTGAGACATTTGTCCACACTCCACTGAAACAACCATCACCAGAGTAACCAAATCTTTTAAATTATCTGTTGTGGGTTGAATTATATCCCTTGAAAAGATATGCTATGGCCTTAAATTCTGGTACCTGTGAATGTGACCTTATTTGGAAATAGGGTCTTTGTAAATGTAATAAAGTTAAGATTAGGTCATTTTCTATTAGGATGGGTCCTAATAATCTTGGCTGGCATCTTGATAAGCAGAGAGACACAGACATAAACACATAAGGAAAGCATCATAAGAAAAGAGAGGCAGAGATGAGACCGAAACGATTTGCAAACCACAGAACACCAGAGACCAAAGGAGAGTTATAAAGCCCTTGCAGAGAGCATGCATCTGCTGACACCTGTGCTTTGGGCTTTGGGCCTCCAGAAGTGTGAAAGAACAACTGTGCTTTGTTTTTAAGCCGTGCAGTTTGTGTCATGTCAGTCATGGAAGCTAATACTATGTCATCCTACTTGATCTCTCGGTAGCATTTGACAGGATGTATGTTATTTTTTGGAACTTGTTTTTCCTCCATGTGTTTGGCAGCATTGCTCTCACCTGATGTTTATCTCACCTGCTACTTCTCAGTATGTTTTGCCAGCTCTTCCACACATTCCAGATCCCTAAAAGTTCAAGTGTCCTAAAGATATGTCATAAGACTTCATAGTTTTTATCTATACTCTCTGCTTAATAAACTCTTGTAAGCCTATGACTTTACATACCATTTAGATGTTGATAATATTTAGATTTATATTACTAGTCAAGACTTCTCCCCTGTGTTTCAAACCAGTACATATATTGACCAATCAACGTCTTTATTTGGATATCTATTAGGCATCACAAAATTGATACAGTCAAAAGAGAACTATTTCATTATTGATTCACAGTAAATGGCACCATCAACCACCCACTTGCTTAAGCAAAAAACCTACAAGTCATCCAATTTCCTCTGGCTCTAATATTGCACATCTATCAGTGAGCTCTGTCTGCTCTACCTCCAAATGATAGACATGACTCAGTAGCTTCACTCCATCTCCACACTACTACTCTGTTGTAAGTTTCATCTCTTGCTGGTTTACTACAAAAGCTCCCTAACTTACACCTGTCTCTGCACTGGCCCTGCTTCCCAGTCTCCCATCCTACAACGGTGACATCTGTCTTTCTAAAGTGTAAACCACATCAGTTCATTTCTCTGCTTAAGGTCATCCAGTGACTTTCTATTATGAAAATAAGAGCATAATAATAAAAGACAAAATTTCGTAAAATCTGGATGCTGACTTTTACTCTGATCTCTTTTGTCTCTCTAAGTGTCTCATTAATCATACTCCAGGCATTCTGGTCATCTTATCCTCTCTTGAATATGCCATGGTTGCTATTAACTGGCCATTATTTCTTCTTGAGTTGCCTCACCTTCCCAAATTCTTAACTATTTGCAATGTATCTTCATCTCAACTCTGTAGTTCAAGTCCTCATTTCACTCAAAGATCAACGGATTTCACCTGCACAAAGTGATTTTTCTGTATATAGTAACTAAAGCATCCAAGCACTATTCAATTTATATTTAATTTTCTAATGTTATATTCTCTATGGTATCAATCCTGAGCTAATCATTCCATTTTTAGTCATTCCTCTTTTATTTAGTCTTACTTATTTTCTATCTCTGCTCTCTAAATATATAAACCCATTAGGGTCATGGACTCTTCAGTCTCCCTGGGTCCCAATGCCTAGAACCATTCCAGGCTTGAGCAACTGCAAACAAAATAAGGTGAGTAACTGTAAAAGTAATTTAAGTTGGGCAAGAAAATACATAGGTGCATCATTTAGGAGGCTGTTGTAGCAATTTATTTAAGATACAGTGGTGACTTGAATCAAGGTTAATGATATTAGAATGGTGGAAAGTGGGCTGATTTGACTTACACTTAAGGGAATTTGGTAGTTCATGCAACATGAGTAAAAGAAGGGAGAGTCTGTAATGATGTGTTTCTGACCTGAGTAAATGGGTGGATGGGATTGCAATTCGTTATCAAAGGACACTCTGATGGAAGAACTAAAGTTGGTATATTTGAGAACTACAACATGTGGTTAAAAACATGGACTGAGGGTCTCTGAAGCTGTTCTAAAACAGCTGGTTCTGTTGAATCATGGGGTCATTTTTCTCAACCCTGTGAAATCTGAATCTCATATTCACTACCAGTAGAATTTGTTCTTGTCAATTTTTAAAATCCACATGTCGCTAAAAACAGTGAATGTTTTTTTTTTTTAGTTCTTATCTTGCTTGGTCACTGGTGATCATCTGCTCCTCCTCTAACAAGATTCCTGTGACACCACAGTTTTCTGCCTTTCTTTATGTCTCTCAATCTGCTCTTTCTATTCACGGTCAGATAAATTCCTAACTTTTTCTGTTGTGATTGACAAGGCCCCCCAGAGTCTAGTCTCCATATTTATTTCCATCCCACTTTTTAAAAAATCTCTCAGTCTACTTATTTCAAGTCTGGGTTAATTCCATTCAATTGTCTAAACATGGTAGGAGGGGGGTGTTTGTTTGTTTGTTTGTTTGTTTGTTTCTCTCTGTGAAGTACATTGAGTGTTTTGTCTACATGTGATATTTTCAGTGGACCTGGTATAGCAAAAAACTCCAACTTTTGTTGGTGAGAAAACATTAGTAGAACAAATCTCCATATATATATTTTTCTGTTGCCCTAAATTTTTTATCATATCACTTCTGATTAATTTTTTGTAAGTCAATCACTTACTATAGTTTCAGGATGAGTACTCATTCTTTCAATAAACTTTAATTTGGAATATTTAATAAAGTAATTTTTAAAAGACTTATCACAAGTACCATATAACAAAGTATAAAAATAAGCCTTTATTCCAGTCTTTCATAATTTATTCATAATCTTTCCATATTTGATCTAGCACACATTTTAATAAAGCAAAAACATGTCTTCCTTGAATAATTCAAAATCAAGTCCTTCTATCGTGTGGTTTCTGTCACATCTTCCAAGGTAACACCATAAGATACACTATGGTATATATTCTAGGAGTCTCATAAAATCAGGTAGGCAGTGGACAATGCATGGGTGTCAGGGGGTGGATACAGCTTGGGGGAGTGTACTGGAAGATGGGGCTGAAAAGAAGCAGGAAGTTTTTTTTAGGAGTAGCATGAAGTTGAAGATGATGGCCAGGCTATGAAATGTAAGCATTTTCTCAGCAACAAATGTTTAGAATCCTAATTTTTTACCATTTGGTTGCTTCTAAAGATGTAAATAGGAACAAAAAAGCTTCTACATATTTTCCTATGATATAGAAATAATAAAGAGCCATATTTCATCCCCATGAATTCCTTTTCAGGGAAGACATTTAAGATTATATTTTTAGTATTAATTGTGCCTTGCGTATACCCATTCTAAGCTGTTGAGTGAAATGTACTTACGCTCACTTTCCCGCTGCGATTGTCCTCTTCTCTCATGGCCAGGGCCTTCAGGAAATCATCTTGCAGGTCTTTACCAGCACTTGTTAGTGCCCTGAAAAAAGCAAATCTTTAGTTATAACATATTAGATAACAAATATGTTTAAAAACACTCTGGAGCCAACAATCATCCTTCTTTATTCCAAGTGGCAATTACCTTATAACATGAAAATCATATAAACATGATCACTGTGATCTACTAGATTTCTCAATTTAATTTTATACCATAATAGGGCCTTTGCTTACAGATAATTTGAATCAAGGCTATAAATAATACATGTATCCATACCAAGACCTGTGTCAGATACAATCAATTTCAATTAAATTTTGTTATTTTATCATGTCAATAAATTTATATCCCTCACTTCCCACAAAAAATGTAAGTAACCTATAATCTAAGTGTAATTTATTGATTAAGAAAAGTAAAATATTAGATACAAAGCCAATGCTGTTACTTTAGCTCTATGAGTAATCAAGGCAAGAAGGGAAACTAGGTTGATTTATCTTTGTCAGATCAAAGGAAGCACTAAGAATTCAAGAAAGAAATGACTTACTCTGGAAATAAATTTTTAAAACAAATGTATCACAAAGACCTCAATCAAGCAACACTTAACTCCACATCAGTGAGTTTAAATGTGACTTGTGAAATAATAATCCTTATTCATATAGCAATTTGTGACATATTCCACAAATTCTTCCTTTATGTATCTGCAATGTGCCAGGAATTGGACAAGGGCACAAAGATGAGTAAGACATAGTTCCTTCTCTCAAGTTGCTTGTGGTCTCAGAGGTTAATGGATACATAAACATAGCATCATACCATTTGATAACTGTAATGATAGAGATGTGGACAGAGTAACAGAGGAGTTCAAAGAGAAATATGCTATTCAAGGAAAAGTCACTTAATCTCAAACTTAAGAGCAATTATTCTTTAATTCAATGTTAAAGGATGAGCTACTATTTTCCAGTTTAAGGGGGTGGAAGAGTGAGAGAGGTAACTCAAAATAAAAAACGACAGATGGGAAATTGCAAGACATTCTCCAATAATGGCAAAGTAGTCAGAGAGTAGACATAGAGAGTGGGGGTAAAACCTGATAATATTAATAAAATTTTACATTTTTACAGATATATTGTTGTAAATAATTGATAAGGCCAGATAGTAGAAGCAAAATCTAAATTCAAACCCAGACACAGGAGTCTGGTCCTAGGACCCATTCTTATAACCTCTAAACCATGATACCTAAAATGCTACTTAAAGAGCTTGAACCTTGTCTTCCTACCTGAAAGTGTCCAACAAACCACAAGGATCTTATACAAGAAAATTAGGTGGTCACATTTGTGTTTTGCAAAGTGTGACTAGCAAGTTGTGGTGCCTCACATCTGTATCTCAGCACTTTGGGAGGCGAAAGCAAGAGGATCGCCTCAGTCCAGGGATTCGAGACCAACCTGGGCAATTTAGCGAAACTCCATCTCTAAAAAATTAGCGGGGCATGGTGGTGCGCGTGTAGTTCCAGATACTTGGAAGGCTGAGGTGGAAGGATCACCTGAGCCCAGCAGACAGAGGCTGAGGTGGCCGTATGCGTGTCACTGTACTCCAACCTAAGCAACAGAGTGAGATTCCTACTCAGAAACAAAAACAACATCTGACTCTTCAGCAGCTTGGAAGAATGGAGTCTGGAGGAGAGTTCTGGGAGGATTAATTAATAGGCCATCACAAAGCTTTAGCAACAGATGATAAGTATCTGATTTAAAGCAGTGGTGGTAAGGCCAAGAAAGAAAGGATAGATTTGGAAACTGTTTAAAAGGTAAAATGGGTCCGGTGATTGCTTTTTGTGAAGAGTTTGGGGGGATTACAACCAGTTTTCATTGAATCGGTTTAACCTATTGATTATCTTGTTGATCTAGAAATTCAGCTCTTTAAGTTGATCATAACGTGTCTGTTTTTGCTTTTCTAACTTTATGCTCCTTGGCTTGTTGTTTGAACATCAACTAATAACCCAATCCCCTAAATATACATGGAAAATACTACTAACTAGTATCAATGGAAAGAATCAGATATCTGAGAATTTTTTAATCCATTATTTATCCAAAATTGAAACTTCCATGTTACAATATATCCAATGCACTGCTTTGACATTAAATGTCTAAAATAGGACATTCATTTTGTCAGTTGCTTGCTTAGAAAAAAACAAGTAATGTTTCTTCACTACTCACAGGATAAGTTTCTAATCACTTTGTCAATTTCCATCAAATTTCCTGCTTGTAGTCTATTTTAAAACCTCAGTCTGTTGGAAATTATCTGTGAAATTTGAACAGAAAATTGGTTTTACAAGTGCATCAGTCTGGAAGTCAGGACTGGTTAAATTATGCTACAGTGACCCATGGCGCAAATCTCAGTAACTTAAAATTACAAGAGATTTTTTCTCAATGATACTGTAGGTCATCATCTTGGAGGAACTAACTGAGAAATTGATGAGACAGCCTCTGTCTGAAACATCTTTGGCTTCTGTGCAGAGGGAAATAGTAACATGGCCACACACTGGCTCTCAGAACTTCTGTTTGAAAGTAACATGCATCACTTTCACTCATATTTTTTTGGCCAAAGCAAGTGCTATGGCCAACCCCAAAACCAATGTGGTTAGAAAATACTACCCTGCACAGGTAGTTGCAGCAAATATTTATGTACAGTAGCCCAGACACCCCTGGCTTCCTATAATATAATCCAACAAAGGTTGAGAGTAGATTGCTCAGTAAATAAAGAACACAATGTCTAAGTCCAGAAAATATGTTAAACAATGTGGCTCATTGCAGTAAAGATCATTTTGAAAAATAATATCACTAATCTTAGCTCAAAAATAGAACCTTCCCTCAGAACATCCTAAAATTATGGTTGAAGGAAGGAAGTAGATTTGGTCTTCTATGATCTTTATAGATACCTGTTGCTTTTGCTTCTGCAATATTTCTTTCCCCTTTTTATTGGTAAGAAAATGCTCATTTTTATTTGGGCAATGGTCCTTGCACTCTATACCTTTGTAGAATCAAGGTACCCATTTGTTCACATCTCTTATGTCCCAACCTTCAGCTAGTGAACACACCTCAAGCTTTACCAATGCTATTTTACATCATGAGAGTGGAAATCTTTAATAGAGATACAACAATGAAAAGCAGCAAAAGTGACTGTCCTTCCTTCCCACTAAAAATCCTTACTCAACTTTGTCTTTGAATCTATGATAATTGATGCTCTTCTATTAAATTCCTCTTTATGATTTACTTTATTAGAATTGATTCTTATTGCTTACAAACAAAACCTATAATTGATACAAGGGCTATCCAGTTGCATTTCTACAGAGTTCCTAAGGGTTTTCACGGGTAAATCTATGCTCTACTCCAGCCACCTTCCCAACCCTACCTTGGTTTGTTGTAGAATTTAGAACTTTACAGATAAGTTAAAATGCCATTTGATCACCAACCTCAATCACACAAAAGGTATCCATTATCAGTTTCACATGCATCCTTTAAGGTGAATATATATAGTCAGAAAATATAGAGGTTATTATATGGTGAGTAATTCATTTTATTACCTATTTTGCAACTTACTTTTATTGCTGTTGCTATTGTTTCTGGAAATGAATATTTATGAAAGTATCAAGAAAGTTAGAAATTATCAGATGCTGCTAATGAAAATGTATAGTGAACCAACCATTTGGAATAAAGGTTGGCAATTTCTTAAACAGCAAATGTGCACCTGCCCTACGAGCTGGAATCCTACGTAAAGGAATTATCAAAGAAAAATGAAAGTGTATGCCAAAAAAAAGAAAGTAGATGCCCATTTGTACACAGATATTCATAGTAACCTTATTTGTAAAAGCCAAAAACTGTACACAGCCCAAATGTTCACCAACAGAGAAATGAATAAACTATGGCACATTAATACAATAAAATACTCTCCGCAAAATAATGATTTATTGATGCACACTGCCACATGGATGGATGAATCATAAAATATGAGGGAAAGGAACTAGACAAAAATAACCATAAGGTGTATATGGTCACTGATATACAATTCTGGAAACTACAAACTCTTAGTGACAGGACAAATCAGTGGCTGTGTGGTGGCAGAGTTGAGACACAGCCACAAAGGTTATAATGGAACACAAGGAAATTTTGGGGAGTGATGGATATGCTCATTGTCTTAATTGCAGTGATAGTTTTACATGTGTATGCATATGTCAAAACCATCAAGTTGTACACTTTACAGCAATTTTGCACTTTTATAGCAATTTACTGTATGCCAATTATACCTCAATAAAGCTTTCTAAAAATAAAAAATAAATAAAGAAATTATCCTCAGGTGTATGAGATAGAAAAGGCCAGAACACATCTCTAGGCATGATCCACTGGTAAGTGTGGGACTCCTAGCATTCAGCGAAGCCTGGCTATTTTACTAATGGCTGAGGTTTCCAGCAGATGCCTGGGCTGGTTAGGAAAAGGGAGTAGCAGGCAGTATGATTCTTGCTGCTGCTAGACACTTACCATGGCAGACAATGTTCTTTCTTCTTCCAATACAAACAGAAGCCTTGGTTTTCACCTGGACATACAGCTGCCTGGAATAAAGACCATACTTCCTAACCTCTCTGCTGCTAATTTTTGCTAATTTTACGCAATGGAAGCCAAGTGAAAATGACGTGCACATTCTAGGGAGTTTACTTAAGGAGGGGGTTGTACCCTTTCTTTCTACAGTATAATGATCATAGCTCCAACTGCCATCTTGGACTTAAATTGGAGCCTGCTATTAAAGAGAAATAAGAGAAAAGAGCATGGTCCTCGACACTTGAGGGCACAACACAGCCCTGATTGACACTATCTCGACATCTTGAATATGAGACTGAAAATAATTCATATGTTGTTTCAACCACTGTCATTTAGGGGTTTTCCCTTCCTTCCTTCCTTCCCTCCCTCCCTCCCTCCCTCCCTCCCTCCCTCCCTCCCTCCTTCCTTCCTTCCTTCCTTCCTTCCTTCCTTCCTTCCTTCCTTCCTTCCTTTACCAAACCTAATCCAAACAGTTAATTCACCATATGAAATATGTTCACCTTTATGAAAAAGATGTGTGATTGGCTTAATGATCAAATCAAAATTTAAGTTTATCTGTAACATTCTAAGAATTTCTCAGGAGTGTGTATCACTTACATAATTAAAATGAAGTATTTTTTAAACAGTCCGAGAACAAATCTTTTATGTGGAATCAGGAGAAAATGACAATTATGTATAAGATGAAATGTCTTTAATTCTCACTCATTTACCAACTGATAAGTCCAAGCTACCACATTTTTCTGAAGTCAGATTTTATGATGGACTAAAAAATACCCAGGCCCCCAGTAGCTATAAAACTTGTGATTTAAAGAGATCATATTGTATCATCAACCACTAAATCTGATTAATGTAAAACCAGTCTAAGAAATGTGACTAGTATACTGACAATACATTAAGATCGTACTGTTCCTTTTTTACTATTTTTCAATCCTTATATACACAGACTTACATAATTTTATATAAACTTTAGAAGAAAGATGGTAGTATTTTTATTATATAAATTTGGAGCAGAGAAGATAAGGGTCTAATGTCCCAAAACTATTTGCAGCAGAGAAAAAAAGCTACATAAATGATCATTCATATACCATGCTACAGCTGAGAACCTGAAGCTTCTTAGCAAGAGGAAATATTGGAAAATAAGGAAAGTTAATGCAGAGTGGTTGTTAAGGAATTCTTACATCTTTAACATGCATTACTCCTATTTAACCAGGTTTATTTAACATTCAGTGACCTGCGAAACCTTGCTTAAATAAATATTACAAAAGGAGTTACTTCCTCAAGAAGTGAAGTATGTCTGTTACAAAGTCTTAGGATTATAAGTTGTATAAAGGCAAATACTTCATCTTTGTTGTTTATACTCCACTACACTTTGAAAATGAAATAAAAGTTATATGGATGAGTTAATTTTTACCAACCATGTTTAATCAATAGCTAAAAGTATTTATATAATCCTACATGAATTACTCTAAACATATTCTTAATCCTCAAAAATTAGGCTACTGGTTTTACAATTTAAGTATGTTGTTTGTGTATCCTGTTACTAGATTAACACTTGAAAAGAAAAAATAAATAACAAAAGAGAAAAGAATTGGAAAACTGGTAAAATAGATCTTATCTTCCCAAGAGTTTATTTATTTTAAAGATAAATTACTTCACTACCTATTGGTAACTTATTACTTTAGGATTTTAAACATATAATTGGGAGTGTTCTAAAACACAACATTTGATTTAATCATTAAGATGTATTCTAATGAATAGTTTCTGAGAAATCACTAAGTCAAATATGAAATTAAACCTATTTTAATAGCAAAACATTTTAGCTATTGGGCAGTCTTTGTACTAGTCTCTATGTTGGGCATTTTGCCAACACCTTCAACTACCTACAAACCAAGCTCTCAGGAGGAATGTGTTTATTTCTACTTTGGAGATGAAGTGAGACTCAGTGATACCTTCACTATCATCAGCTGGTACTATTTTTTGTCCTAGATCCCCGTGATTCTAAGTCTTTATTCCACTATACCGAAACCTCATAATATGGCAAAGCACTATACTTAAAAATATTTTGCATCATGAAAATAATGAGAAAACATCAACAAGGGTACCTGCATGATCAATGTTTGTATACCTGACCCTGAATTGTACCCCACATCCTTATAATAAATTTTTTTTAAAAAAGAAAAGAATGAGAAATTCCTAGGGAAAAGAAACAAATTAGCAGAGGTGTGGGGGGGGGGGTTGCAAGGTATGCAACTTTCATCTGAAGGGGCCAGATAACTCCATCTGGAGTTATCAGAGTCTTGTGGTCTTGAGAGCTCTAAGGAGAGTGAATCAAACATAATCATCATCCCAGTCTAGACAAGTTCTGACTAACTGCTTTGTACAGAAGTGGATTTGATTTTTTCATTTTTAATTATAATTATGTTCCCTCTATTTCAATAGCTTTGGGAGTACAAATAGTTTTTGATTATATCAATGAATTTTATAGTACTGAAGAAGTCTGAGTTTTAAGTGTACTTACCGTATCTACCTGTGCACATCGTACCCAATTAGTAATTTTTCATCCCTCCACTCTTCCCCAACCTCCTCCTTCTGAGTCTCCAATGTTCATTATATCATTCTCTATGACTTTGCAGATCCTTAGTTTAGCTCTCACTAATCAGTGAGAATGCACAGTGTTTGGTTTTCTGTTCCACCATTAGGTCACTTAGGATGATGATCTTCAATTTTATCCAAGTTACTGCTACAAACAGTATGCCATTATTTTTGACTGCTGAATAGTATTCCGTGGTGGTGGTGGTGGTGGTGGTGGTGTGTGTATCTCACATTTTTATTATACACTGGTTGATAAGCATTTGTGTTGATTCCATATCTCTGCAATTAAGAGTTGTGTGACAATGAATATGTGGATGCAGGTGTCTTTTTTGTATAACAACCTCTGTTCCTTTGGGCAGCTATCTATAGTGGGACTACTGGATCAAATAGCAGATCTACATTTAGACATTCAGTTATTCTAGAAATCTCCATACTGATTTCCATAGAGGTTGTACTAATTTACACTACTACCAACAGTGCATAAGTGTTCCTTTTTCACCACATTCATACCAGCATCTTTTTTTAATTTTTAGACAACAGCCATTCTGACTGGTGTAGGTGGTATCATGTGGTTTTAATTTGATTTCACTGATGATTAGGGATGCTGGACATTGTTTCAGATGTTTATTGAGCATTTATATATCTTCTTTTGAGAGATGTCTGTTCATGTCATCTGCCCATTTTTTAATAGGTTGTCTGTTTTTGTTTTTCTTGTTAATTTGTTTGAGTTCTTTGTAGATTCTGGATATTAGTCCTTTATCAGATATATAGTTTGCAAATATCTTTTCCCATCTAGTACGTTGCCTACCTGCTCTGTTGATTATTTCTTTTGCTATGCAGACTTTTTAGTTTAAGACATACTTATTTATATTTTTCTTGCATTTGCTTTTGGGGTTTTAGCCAAAATTATTTGTCTAGGCCAAAGTCCAGTAGAGTTTTTCCTAGATTTTCTTCTAGGACTTTTATAGTTTCAGGTATGATATTTAAGTCTTTAATCCTCTTTTGAGTTAATTTTTGAAGATGGTGAGAGATAAAGTTTCATTTTTCTGCATGTCGCTATCCAATTTTCCAGGAAGATTTGTTGAATAGAGTGTCTTTTCTTCAGTGTGTGTTTTTGTCTGCTTTGTCAAAGATAAGTTAGTTGTAGGTATTTAAGTTTATTTCTAGATTCTTTATTCAGTTCCATTGGTCCATATGCCTGCTCTTGTGTTAGTACCATGCTGTTTTGGTTACTACAGCACTGTAGCATAATTTGAAGTCAGGTAATGTGATAACTCCAACTTTGTTCTTTTTGTTTAGGATTGCTTTCACTATTCTGGCTCTTTTTTGTTTCCATATGAATTTTAGGATTGGTTTTTCTAATTCCATGAAAAATGACATTGGTAGCTTGATAAGGATTATATTGAATCTGTAGATTACTTTGGGTAATATGGTTATTTTAACCATGCTAATTCTTCTAATCCATTAGCATGGGATGTTTTTCCATTTGCTTATGTCCTCTATAATTGCTTTCTTTAGGGATTTGTAGTTCTCCTTGTAGAGATCTTTCACCTCCTTGGTTACATATAGTCCTGTGTATGTTAGCTTTTTGGTTGCTATTGTAAATGGAATTGAGTTCTTGATTGGATTCTCACCTTGGTCCCTATTGGTGCATAGTAGTGCTATTGATTTGTGTGTGTTGATTTTGTCTCCTGAAACTCTACCAAATTCATTTATCAAGACCAGGATTCTTTTGGAGGAGTCTTTAGTATTCTCTAGGTATAAGATCATATGGTCAGTATAAAGAGATAGTTTGATTTCTTCTTTTCTAATTTGGATACCCTTATTTATTTCTCTTCCCTGATTGCTGTGACTAAGACATCCAATACTATGTTGAATAGGAGTGGTGAAAGTGAATATCCTTGCCTATGTCAGTTCTGAGGTGGAATGTATTCAACTTTGTTCCATTCAGGATGACAATAGCTGTGGGTTTGTCATAGATGGCTTTTATTATTTTGAGGAATGTTCCTTTTATTTTGCTGAGGGTTTTTGTTTATCATGAAGACACTGTATTTTATCAAATGCTTTTTCTGCATCTATTGAAAGTATCAGATGATTTTTATTTTTAATTCTGTTTATGTGGCTTATCACACATATTGACTTCTGTATGCTGAACCATCCTTGCATCCTTGGGAATTAAACTGGATCATGGTGGATTTTTTTTAAAAAATATGTTGTTGAATTCAGTTTGTTAATATCTTGTTGAAGGATTTTTGTGTCTATGTTCATCAGGGGTATTGATCTGTAGCTTTCTTTTGTGTGTGTCTTTTCTTGTTTTTTTCTCTTTTTTTTTTCCTTTTTCTTTTTTTGGTATAAGGGTGATGCTGACTTTGTAGAATGAGTTACAGAGAATTTACACCACTTCTATCTAATGGAGTAGCTTCAGTAAAATTGGTACCCATCCTCCTTTGAAAGTCTGGTAGGAGACAAATGTCAGTCTGTCAAGTCCTGGACTTTTTGTTGTTGTTGTGAGACTTTTAATTATTCTTTCAATCTCAATACTCATTATCGATCTGCTTAGTGTTTCTATTTCTTCCTGATTCAAGGTTGGGAAGTTGTATGTTTTCAAGAACTTATCCATTTTCTCTAGATTGTCTAGTTTGTTTGCATAGAGATGTTCATAATAATCTTGGATGATCCTTTGTATTTCTTTCTATCAATGGTAATGTCTTCATTTTCATTTCTGATTGGGTTAATTCAATTTTCTTTCTTCATTTCTAATTAATCTGGTGACTAGTCTGTCAATTTTGTTTATTTTTCAAAGAACCACCTTTCTGCTTTATTGATCTATTATTTTTTGTTTTCAATTTCATTTAATTCTGTTCATATCTTCATTATTTATTTTCTTCTACTGGCTTTGGGTTTGGTTTGTTCATGTTTTTCTAGTTTCTTGAAGCATAACATTAGGCTATCAATATGTGATCTTTCAGTCTTGCTAATTTAGGACTTAAATGCCATAAATTTTCCTCTAAGCATAGATTTGCCTATATCTCAGAGGTTTTGATAACTTGTTTTGTTGTTGTCATTCATTTCAGTGATTTTTAAAATTTCCATCTTGATTCCATTGCTAACCCAAGGATTATCCAGGATCAGATTATTTAACTTCCATGCTTTTGTTTGATTTTGCACATTTTTCTTGGCATTAACTTCTAGTTTTTTCCCCTGTGGTCAGGGAAGTTGCTTGATTTGATTTTGATTTTTGTGAATTTATTGAGATTTGATTTGACTTATCATATGATATATCTTGGAGAATGGTTCATGTGCTAATGAGAAAAATGTATATTCTGTAGTTTGGGGGTGGAATGTTCTATAGATATCTGTTAATTCCATTTGCTCTAGGGTCTGGTTTAACTTTAATGTCTCTTTTTAACTTTCTTCCTTGATGATCTGTCTAATGCTGTCTAATGTTGAAGTCTCCCACTATTATTGCATTGCTATCTCTTTTCTTAGATTTAGTAGAATTTGTTTCATAAAGCTGAGAGCTCTTGTGTTAGGTGCACATGTATTTAAAATTGTTACATCTTCTTGTTAGATTGATTCCTTTATAATTATATAATAACCATCTTTTTTTACCGTTGTTAATTTAAAATCTGTTTTATCTGATACTCTTGGCTAATTTTTGGTTTCTATTTGCATGGAATATTTTTTCCCACCTCTTTGAGTCTATAGGCATCTCTGTGGGTCTCTTGAAGTCAGCAGATATTTGGATTGTGTTTTTCTTATCAATTCTGCCAGTCTCTATCCTTTTTTTTTTTTTTTTTTTTTGAGTTAGAGTCTCACTCTATCACCCAGGGTGGAGTGCAGTGGCACACTCACAGCAACCCCAGCATCAACCTGCTGGGCTCCAGCCATCTTTCCACCTCAGCCTTCCAAGGGGCTGGAACCACAGGTGTGCACTACCATGCCTGGCTAATTTTTTAAATTTATTTATTGTAGAGACGAGATGTTACCAAGTTGCCTGGGCTGGTCTTTAACCCATGGGCTCAGGCATTCCACTTGCCTCAGCCTCCCAAAGTGCTGGGATTACAGGCTGAGCCACTGAACCCGGCCAGTCTATATCTTTCAAGTTAGGCCCTGAAACGATTTACATTCAGGGTTAATAATGATATGTAAGGTACTATTACATTCATCATGTTGATTGTTACCTGGTTGATTAATTTGCTTTTCTTTTTTTCTCTCTCTCTATTTGTTGTATTGGTATTCTATAAACCCTGTGAGCTTTATAACTCCCAGTGTTTTTCTACTAGTGTATTTTGAGCTTTTGCTTTAATATTTATTTAGAACTCCTTTGAGTATTTCTTGTAGAGCCAGTCTAGTGGTGAAAAATCCCCTCAGTGTTTGCTTGTCTGAGAAAGATTTAATTTCTCCTTTATTTATGAAACTTGCAGGATACAAATTCTTGGCTGACTGCTATTCTGTTTGAGAAGATTGAAGTACGGGCCCCAGTCCCTTCTGACTTGCAGCGTTTTTGCTGAGAAGTCTGTTGTTAGTCTGATAGGTTTATCTCTGTAAGTTATTTGATGCTTTTGTCTCACTGCTTTTAAACTTATTTCCTTCACATTAACATTGCATAATTTGATGATTATATGCCTTAGGGATGGCCTTTTTGCAATAAATCTTCAGGGGGTTCTTTGAGCTTCTTGTATCTGAAAGTTTAAATATCTGGCAAGGCCTGGGAAGTTTTCCTCAATAAGCCTCTCAAATAGGTTTTCCAAACCTGCTGTTTTTGCTTCTTCCTCAGGAGCACTTTTGATTCTTAGGTTGGACAGTTTACATAATCCCATACTGAGAATTAAATGGTGCTATGGCAGCAAGTCCCATCCAGCTCCCTCATCTTAGCCACAGGTAGTCTGGGTTTAGAATGTCAAAGTTCAGCCTGTCTCAGGTGTTCTCCAGGAAGAAATATTCTTCAACAGCAGAATTTGCCCTTGAACCTGTTCCCTTTCAGACTGACTAGAAAGTAGCCTGCAGGAAGGGTTGAATTCCCATGAAATAGCAGCTGGATTCTTCTTTCAGGGCTTTCTTCCTGTACCACTCCACATCAGTTTCAGCAGAGACAGCTGTGGGGAAGGCAGTTTCCTGTGAGGAACTGGCATCTCATGAGGTTCAGGGGGGCCTTCCAAGTCCATGGCAGGAGCACAGAACTCCTAAATTCTACCCACCTACCTCTCCTGCTGCATCTGGAGGCCACTTGTGGCTTGTACCATGATCAAGGCGCATCTGGCTAGTTCTAATCCAGACCAATTTTTCTCTTCTTTGCACTCTGGGATACTATTGCTTCTTTGGTGATTTGTGAGGCATGCTGTTGGTCCCATTCCTCTCTGAGTGCTGAAGAGCTTTCTCTATTTTGCTTTACTCCATGGAAGGAACACACTCTAGCTACTTCTCACCAGCCATCTTAATCCCATCTCCAATTTGAAGCTAGTAAACCCCACCAAAGCCTCCATTGCTTATTTATAGAATTTACATTCAACCTTGTAGTACTTGTTTGACCACGTAAGGCAACCTCTCTCTGTCTGAGTCCTTTAAAATGATTTGTATACTCAGTTTGGAAAAAAAAAATCATGGAGGGTAAACATACTAGATGAGTATAAAGTGTATTCTTTTACAAAATCATTGATTATATTCTTCAAAAGCAAATAAACTTATCTATTAAAAAGAAATAGTTTTATTTCCCATAGATAAGTTTACTGACAAAACTATTAATATTTGTATGTATTTTTATCAGTATGGTCTCATGTAATTTAAATTTGATTTTAGAGGCCAAAATGGAAAATTATTTGCAAAGTTGATAAAATATTTTTATTTACCACAATGTACATATTTTTAGAGTAATTTATTTGAGAATTAAATATGGAAGATGTGTTATTACTGTATTTTGACGGAGGGCTCTTATTGCTCTATAAGAGAAAATCTTTTTGTACATCTTTTCCAGAAAAACATATCTTTTGATTTGTTCTTTACATAATATAGAATTTTTGAAATTCTTAGCTTTTCTCAAATAAAATATTTCATAAATATCCCTGACTCTGATAAATCTTCATGTTTCTTCTCTCAATGTATCACTGTGCATTTTCTTTATATCACTCAGTTTGGGCTGCCATAGTAAACTGCCATACAGTGGGTGCTGTAAGCAACATAAATATATTTTATCACAGTCCTGGAGGCTGTAAGTCAGAGATCAGGGTTTCAGCCTGGTGAAGGCTCTATTCCTGGTTGTCAGACTGCCATCTTCCTGTGTCCACAGCATGGCAGAGAGAGCAAAAATAAGCTCTGGTGCTTCTTACGAGGGCACTAACCCATGAGAGTTCCAGTCTCATGACTTCACATAGATCTAATTACTGCCCAGAGGCACCATCTCCAAATATCATATGGGTTAGGATTTCTACATATGAATGTTGGGGGTGGCACACTTCAGTCCACAGCATGTTGTATTTCCTTTAAGAACAAGATACAGAAATTGCATATGTTTTATTTCTTTTCTTGCCATATTCTGTCGCACTTGACTTATTACCTCTTTTATACAACTTAGAACTACTTCAAAATTTCTTTCATCATGTGAACTAGACTAGAATATTTCAGTCTCCTGAAATATGTATATTATAGTATATTTTTGAACAAATTTGCATTATTGAATATTTTTAAAGAAATCTAATGGTATACTGTTCCAATATAAATTGTCAACTGTATACTATCTGCCTGGACATCCAAGTCAAAATATAGGGAATCGTCTGATATATTTTATCAGTCAGAGTCCCAACAAAAAACAAATTAAACAGTAAAAGGCTTAAGGGAAGACAGTATAGTGGAGAACAATAACATCAGGGTTAAAGAAAAATTCAGGAGAGGTTTTGGGAACACCCAGGAATTAGCCATGGTAGGAAGACCTTACCACTCTTGGGCCTGAAGAGGAGTGGCACTATAAGACCTGGAGCCTTGGTTGACTGTCTGAGAGGCACCGTGGTACTGAGAGAAGAATATGGACACCAACAGTCTCCATCTCCTTCTGCCCTCTGATTTCCTTGCTGAGGATGCAGTATACAAGCATCAGCCTCTGAGGCTATCACTTATCTCTTGATTCACCGTCAGACTCTTTGCATGTTCCATCACAACCATGGCACAGTTCCCTGTGCCTTTGACAGCCCTCAACTCTCAGCCCAAAAGGTCCTTCCTCACCATCTTCTCTGACAAACCTCTAGTCTAGGCTCAAAAATCATGTTACTTGAAAATCATTTTCTTCTTGCCATCCTTCTTCCTTCCTCTTCTTCACACAGGAAGCCAGGAAGCTGAATAACTTGTATTTCCATTTAAAATGCAGTAAAATCTTAATGCATTTAGTTATTTTAATATTACTTCAATATATAATATAAATTAATGCAATCCACCATATTCACTATTTTAAAAAGAAAAAATATCAATACTAAAAAGTCTCTGAATATCATCTCTCTTTCAATAACTTTCATTTTTTTATGTTGTTGCTGTTGTTTTTCCTTTAGTTTTCTTGGAAGTGAATGGAAAATTAATTAAATTTACAAAATTTTGATTGTGTCTTTTCTGGGATTAATATTATACCATTATAGTGTTCACATTCAGAGGACAGCAAAGGAGACATATAATGATCTATGACTTGGGTACTTTCTAATTAATTAAATTCTTATCATATATGATCCAATTCTAAGTTTAAATTATTATTTAGAAGCCTCAATATATACCTAATAAATGCAATGGCATCTGGATTATCAAAAATAGACCCCTTAGGAATATTCACATATCTTAAATAGGTTCAGTGTGTTTGCATAATATTAATTGATCAAAAGAACACATACTAATTTTTTTAACTTTTTAGAAACATTTTTTATTATTGTTTTATTTTCAATTTTATACCAACAATTTTTCTCTCAAAAGTTTTGAAGTTATTTTTTGGATTAGCAGTGAACTTATAATTAAAAGAAAAACAATTATGTTTTAAAATTGACTTTTATTAATTTAATAATAACGCATACTGTATATTATTTAATCAACTTCAATTTACATTGTATTAGGATATTTTGTACATTAAAAATACTATAATATATAGTAACTTTTCACAGTTACAAAAAGAAATGAAGAAAATTTCAGACTATAGCATTCTAATCTTGTTTTGTTTTCCTATGACTTTAAACAACTTTATTTTTTGGTCAGTTTATATACAGACTATCTATATATCTACACAAATATGTGTGAATATACTGAAATAGCATATTTAAGTCAAAACTGTATAGAAGAAAAAAGCAACAGATGAACAATTTCAAGGTCTTTCCTTCGAGCATCAATTCAACAACACAATCTACCTTTAATCTCTCAGTGATCATTTTTTGAAGATATAAGACAGGGGAAAACAGTGGAGCTAAATCTCATGTATACTTTTTGAGTCTCCTGTCTTTTCTTGTAAACCAGTCTTGGTGGATTTTCATTTTCTTTTAATTAAATTGAAACAATGTTCCTTTAGGAGTCAGGTCAATCAGGATTATATCTAGAGAGATTTATGGTTTAGGAACTTTAAAGCTATATACTATGATTTCCATGGAATTTCCAAGAGGTCAACAATTTATATTCCGATAACTTTCAGAAAAGGAGATTACTTAAAAAATGAAATTCATTTACTGGTGAGAAAGAATGAGAATCACATTTCCACTAAGAAAAAAATGGCCCCACTTTCCCCACCCTCTTTTATGTGAAAGAGTTTTTAAATTATCAAATGTACAGTAAAGCTACCAGCATCTCTAGGTAGAGCTTTAACTGTCAGAAGCACATAGAAGAAAGATGAGACGCACTAACATGCACACTCGACAGCTGTTTCTTTTCATTTTCTATTTTGAGGAAAATCCAAGTGGGAGTCCTGAGATCCATGGTGTTTTAAATCAATCAGACTTTACTCTCTTGGATGGACACTTCTGCTTTTCTTTGAAGATCTGAAATGGGTTGGCTTCTGTGTGAGAAATGTCTCTGAACTCTTTTTTTATACATTTGGCAACTTTCTCCAGGTAATTCTTATTTAAGATAGGCTATGATAGTCTCATATTTTGGGGGCGAAGGTACTTAGAGAGGAAATAAAGGTTCTTAGTGTATGGATGTGTCTGATTTTATTCTGAAAACACATTAAAACTTTACTTTTGTCCTCTTCTGGGAGGCGGCTATATCATTTATCCTGATTTAGAATGTACTTCCTGACCCTCTGATTATATTTATACAGTGAAAGGCAATGAAACAATGGAAAGCAAGGACGATCACTCCTTGTTTGGCATGCCTGCCTCCAGATCCTTCTGTGTCTGTGGGAATCAGTCATATCACTCCATGGAACCCTCAGATTATTCATAAGCACACAAGGTTTTCAGAAGTCAAAGGTCTTTAGGCCCAATGTCCTTACCCTGCATATTTCTGATCTTTCTATGAGCTTTTTTAATCTGTGAAAGTTTTTATGGAAGTGGGTGTAGAACTTGATTTACTTTTTAAAAAATTGATAAACGTTAATGTGTAATTGGGTAATTAATTATGCTAATTTTTATTTCTACAATTGTGAATTATACTTTTAAGCATAATTTGTCCTGCATTGCCTTTTAATGCCTTTTTATTTTGATGCTAATTTGTTGGATAGTAAAGAAACACCTTGGGAGTGGATCCTCCAGTCCAAGTCCCCTTGGATGACACCAACCTCAGATGAGCAAAGGCCAGCTACCCGGCCAAGCCTTTCAGTGAGCAAAACAAAACAGATAATGGTACATTTATTTCTGCAAAATACACTGTGAACAAACATTTATTTAGAACACATGCAGTAAAATTTTTTTCCTCTGAAAAAATTAGAAACCTTCCTCTTTATGCCCCAAATAAATAATTTTCACATGCAATGAATGGAAAAAGGAAAGCCATATTTTATTTTACTGTTCATTTCATAAATGTGCCTATCACTTATAACTAGCTATTCATTCACATAGATCTTAAGAATAAAACTACTGAATGTAGTCATAAACTCTCATTTAAAATACATTTAAATCTTTGTAAAGTCAGTTTTCATGCTAGCAAAACGTTTTCCTTTTTCCATAATCATTTTCCTCTCTACAGTTTCCTTTGTAATATTCTGGCCCATACAAAAACTTAGGAGACATACTAGAAGACTTTAAAATCTAGATAATAAAATAAACCACTCATTTCCAATAAAAAGTGTTATGGCCCATGCGGTTCCGGTTGAGAATTTCATCTGGCTGACTCAGGGTTAGTGGCACAATCACATGTGTGCTATGAAAACATTTAACAGATCAGAGCCAGGAAAAGGGCATTTTCATTTCCATGTGAGGGTTCTCTCTACTTCAGCAAAAACAGGATCTATTTACTTTTTCCCAATTACACAAGTAATTGTATCTGATAGCCTGAATTAATTAGCGCAGCATGTTTCCCATGTAAACCAGTGGTATTCTAATACTCTTTATTAATTGGTGTCCCACACAGCATTCGTTATGTTGCCACAACAAAGAAAACAAACTAGGTTCTATTCTTTGACTATTTTCATCTAAATACTTCCTTGAAAGGCACAGAATGTTTTTATCTTGTGTAAATTAATGATTTCTGCTCCTTTAAAATGTTAGAAGATATATTACTTACATGGAAAGCTTTTATACACAAAAATTCAAGTATCAGTCACATGAAGAAACCTTAGCTGTAATATTGGAAGAATTATACACATAAATTTCCATGCATAAACTAAAACCCACTCCAAGGGGAAAAAATGCTGGTATATATTGTAGTACTGTGGTAGTATTTAGAGTAGGCTTAGTTGATTCTGGACTTAGAATACAGCATATTAATTAAAAATAATGATGTATATGTTATCAGAATGTTTTATTTATGTATACTTTTTCTATTGTGTATTTTATTTCTAAATTAAAGTACTTTTAAAATGTCCTATCTTTTACAAGAAATAATTGGATTAGGAAGTCATTTTTTAAAGCATCACTTTTAGTCATTTTGACATTGTTGGCATGCTGTCAGCTGAAAAATCTACTCTTAAAATTTGATTGCTACTTATGTAATCTAATGTATAGGAAATGTCTTTGTAAGGACCTTTAATAAAAGGAACAAGTAATTGTAAAAGCCACACTTGCTATATGATATTTGAAACTCCATAGAGTAAATGATTTTTTAAAAATATTATTGCTGCTTATATTCTTCAGTTAAACAGTTTCTATGGCTATCAGGGTTTTGGCAAACACTGAAGTCCACACCTGACCAAATACTGGCATGAATGTTTCATACAGTTACCAGAGCTACCAAAAGCATGTCCCATGTCAATTATCCAGCATTAACAATATATATTTTTTAGGTTTCTACCTCAGCTTTTTACTAAGTTTGAAAAACCCACCATTAACAGAAAAAGGGAAAAATGTAATTGAAATGCTCTCCTTGTATAGTTATAGCATAGTTTGGCATATCGGTAGAGTTGACTCAGCCCTTCATATTTCATATTTAGAAGTGTATGAATGTGTATGTCTTATGTGTGTGTTATATCTTTAAATATTTAGAAAATACTGTTAAGTTATATACATAGCTACTCCCTGAATCATACAGAAAGTTAAATTAGAAACAATGTTAACATTAGGATAATAATCATGGAGGATTAAAAGAAGAGGACTCAGTGTTCAACTCTGACATCATTTGAATATGATTAGTAATAGTAAATAATAAAACAGAATACACTTTTAAACCACTTAAATGAGGATATTATATTACCCAAACAGAGATCTAAAGATATTTGAGCATTGAGACTTGGTTACAAAATGTACAATTTGCCTATATCAGAGCAGTTAAATATATGTAGATAAAGGTACATTTAAATCTAAGAAAGTGAGATTGAAACATTGCATATGATGACTCAGAATTCAGCTGATTCAATCAAAATCTAAAAGAATAGCTTACACTTAATATCTATCAGCAAATATTATCATTAACTCAATATAATTTACTCAATATAATTGCCATGACTTATTCATAATTCTATATGCCACACATGCTTTGCACAGGTTTGAGTTTAATAAATGGTTGCTAAATAGATAAATAAAATCCATAGTAATGGGCAAATTAGAACTGTATTGTGTGAACTTTAGGTAGCTGCTTTTTTAATCCCTATAATCTCATACAATAATTATGAAATGTTGTCATAATGAATTATAATGGCATTTGGTAGATATTTATATTAATATACTTTAATTTATAATACAATATGATAGTATTGTTATAATACAATATGATAGCATGTTATTTAATAAGCTAGCAATATTTAAGGAATTTGAATGAACAGAGGAAAAATTTGACAAAGAGTAATTTGTGTAAAAAAATTTCCATATTTTCCTTTTACCTTGCAACAATGAGAAACTGAATATTGTAATACACAAACTTTTTTCTGTTAAATGTGTGTATCTAAAATTATACTCAGTTTTGAATGTTCTTTAAAATTCCTTCTTCTTTCAATATATAACACATGTAAGTACTCTCTGTCAACTAAAGAAAGAGTCCATTCGTATGCAGCATTTAATATGAACAGTTAAATTATTTTCTGTCAGAGGTCAAAAACAAAATTTCCATAGGTCCCCTCTTGAAAATCCCCAAGAGACAGTAGCATATTAATGGCTCTGAAAAGTTCTATGGCAAAGACACTTACTACCTTTGCCTTAACTCGGTGTTTCTAAAATGTATTTTACCACTGAACCACTTTTTTCATTTCTCACAACATCTATTAACATAAGTGTAACAAGTAAAAGTGTAGAAAATACCTTTAAAAACGCTGTCATGAACATTTCGATAGTTTGATGAACGTTGAATTCCTTCTCTTTCACTCTTCAATAAGTCCTGCTAAGTTTCCCTCTCTATCTAGAACCCATTCGATGTCCTTTATCTCTTCTGCCACTCTTTTTTTTTTTTTTTTTTTTTTTGAGTTGGAGTCTCACTCTGTCGCCCAGACTGGAGGGCAGTGTCACGCTCCCGGCCACCACAGCCTCGACCTGCTGGGCTCCGGCGATCCTTCCGCCTCAGCCTTCCAAGTAGCTGGAACTACAGGCGCGTGCTACCAAGCCCGGCTAGTTTTTGATTTATTGTAGAGATGAGGTCTCGTCAAGTTGCCCAGGCGGGTCTCGAACCCGCGGGCTCAGGCAATCCACTCACCTCAGCCTCCCAAAGCATGGGATTATAGGCTGAGCCACCGAGCCACCATCAGCATTTATGCTAAATATTACAATAGTGTCTTGGCTGCTGTCTTCAAAAATCAGTTTTTCTCTTTTAAGTCAGAATAGCCTAAATACGTGTGAGGGTTATGTTGGGGGTCTTCAAAGACTTGTTAGGACTTCTGCCACGTTCTTCCTCTCCCTGCGCTCTGGCCACACTCTATGGAGTCCTCAGATGAGCCATGCCTTTTTCCACCACAGGTCGCTCTGTAAGCTGTTTCCATTGCTGAAAATGCTACCTGCAATTGTTTTCATCTCCCTAATTCTTACCTATCTTTCATACTCGTTTTAATGTCACATCATCTGAGAGCCCTCACTAACCTTTATTATAATTTAGGCTGTGTTGTGTACTATTAGACAATTTCCATGAAAGACAATTATAGTACTCAATAATACAGCACATTAAAACTAAAGTTTTACTGAAGATGGCAAGGTGAGAGAGCCACTGAGCTAAGGAAACCATCATCTCCTGATCAGAGTCTTCACTCATGCAAACACACACAAGAAGAGTCAGGAAATGATGGCACTCCAGCAACCTTCACGAAACAAAACAAAACCATCACAGAATCCAAGCTGCTGCTTCTAAGTTATGTGGAGAGATATCTTTAAAGGTACATTTTCTTGTTTTGCAATGGATTTTTTTTTCTTCTGTTCTTGAAATACTTGTTCATTTTTGGCAATGATTCCATGGCAGCCTAGTACCATGACAGGAGGTAAAAAACTGCAAACTCTGCCGGGCTCGGTGGCTCAGCCTGTAATCCCGCGCCTTTGGGAGACTGAGGTGAGTGGATTGCCTGAGCCCGCGGGTTCGAGACCCGCCTGGGCAGGCGAGACCTCATCTCTACAATAAAGTCAAAAAATTAGCCGGGCGTGGTAGCGCGCGCCTGTAATTCCGGCTACTCGGAAGGCTGAGGCGGAAGGATTGCCGGAGCCCAGCAGGTCGAGGCTGAGGTGGCCGGGAGCAGCCACTGCACTCCAGTCTGGGCAACAGAGTGAGACTCCAACTCAAAACAACAACAAAAACCCTGCAAACTCCTGCCACACTAAGTCACAGTTTCCATAAATTCAGAATCCCTTTTTATTCTTTATAGCACTTCCAGCATTTATTTTTATGTTCAATTGTTAAATGTTTATTATCCTCACTAAGCTGAATCTAATGAGAGCAGAAGTCTCATCTGTTTGGCTTAACTCTGTATACCTGATGGGCAGCAGAGTGTTTCAATGTTTGTGAACTGAATAAATTCATATAATGCTGAAAAGAAAAAAATACATATATATACACATATATATGTTATATATAAATACACATATATATTTATATATAAATGCATATATATATTTAACACATTTACAACTTTGAAGTAATCCATTTGTTGCTTTGAAGAAATGATTAATCCCTATAATGGTCAGAATTACCAACCACAATGAAGCAACATTGAAACAAAGAGTTTAAATAAACTTAACCATGTTTATGTGAAGCAAACATAAACAGAGAAACTGTATTTCTGCAATTTCTAAAAAAAGTTAGAAAAAGCTTCACAAATATATTTCACAAGATTATCTTTACAGTCATATGAAACATTTATTTTCTGATCATATTATGCCTAAATCACATAAAATAGACTCCCCATTATATTTGTTGTAAAAAGAAGAATATATTTTTACTAAATGTCTTAGAGGAAGCAAATTTCTTTTTTGAAGCAAGGTTTTGGTTTGATTGGGACACAGGGATCAGAGTAGGAACGGAATCATTTGCTTCTCTCATCCGTCTATGTGGTTAGAAGATGTGACAATTATCAAGAAAAAATTCCCATAAAAGGAACAGAGTTATCCAACAGTTGAAAGGGTTTATCAGATAATTCCCTGCTAATCACTACAAAGGTTTATTAGATAACATAAGAAAAAATTACTTGGAGCTGTTTGTGGCATATTACGAGTTCTTCACTATTTCTACATCTCAAAGTATACAATATTTACTTTAGGTCGTGAAAATCAGACCTACATATGGAAAAAATATACACTTCAACCTTCTTATTTGAATGAGAGATTTTTAACTTGCTGTCCCTGTGAAGGGATGTGTTGGAATCTGAAGGCTATGGCACCTCTGTCTTTCCTTTCTCTACACAGATGTGACTGGGGTTTCCAGCTAATGGTGCTCATTATTTTTTTTTTTTTTTTTTTTTTTTTTTTGAGTTGGAGTCTCACTCTGTCGCCCAGACTGGAGTGCAGTGGCCGCTTCCGGCCACCGCAACCTCGACCTGCTGGGCTCCGGCGATCCTTCCTCCTCAGCCTTCCAAGTAGCTGGAATTACAGGCATGCGCTACCACGCCCGGCTGATTTTTTGATTTGTTGTAGAGATGAGGTCTCGCTGCCCAGGCGGGTCTCGAACCCGCGGGCTCAGGCAATCCACTCACCTCAGCCTCCCAAAGGCGCGGGATTACAGGCTGAGCCACCGAGCCCGGCTATGGTGCTCATTATAAAGAGTCATTTTCCTCTAAATTCCTTTGTGTCATCAACATAATCATAAAATTCTATATTTATAATTGTACTTTAAAAAGTTAATTTTGCCTACAGTTGTTTTCTCTCCTTGTTTGGGATATCAAAATTGTATAGTTAGTCCTGTGACATTTTTTACTTAACCTACTTACAATTTCTCCATTCATTATACAATACAGTAGCTATATATGCCTCAAACCAGGAACATTCCATTGTATTCATACTTAATTGAAATGGTTAAAAATGTTTTCAGCTATTAAGATGTCTGTTTATTAACATAAAAATTTGAAAAAAATAGACTCCTAAAAATTCACTGCATACCTCAACACTTTTAGTTGCAAACAACAGAGTCCACTCTGTATAGGTTAAGCATAAAGGGAATTTATCGAAACACCTTATGGAGCTCACAAAGCTTCCAAAAAGGCCAGAAAGCCAGATTCAAAAGCTACGCTTTTAAAATATGTTCAATCACACTGAATTAATTGCTTTGCAAAAACACTATTGCCTCTGCACTCGGCCAAGACATCTCAGCCTTTACGGATCCCACAGCTTACACCAAAAACATAACAAAACTATTTCAGAAGACTCTCTCTGCTGGCCCTAAGAACTAGATGCTCTGCTCCTCACCAAAGGAAGTGTGCCCAATGTGCTTGCTTTCCTTACCTTAGAACCCTCCAGACTCAAATTTTCACCAAATGAACGATTAGTCAAGCTACAGTCACATGTTTTTATGCCTTAGTGGGAAGAGAAGCTAGAATGATCTTTATCTTCTACTTTGCAAGGATGTTCAAACTGTGTTTTCTTAGAGTCCATATTTTTCTGTTTGGCATCGATTAATTACAGGGTCAAACTAACAGTCAACATTCTTTACATGTCCTCTGTGATTCAGCTTTTCCAAGAGTATGAAAATAATTTTATGAACCCTCCAGCCAATTCTGACTCCATAACCCTCAATTATCTCCTGTATCTGACTCTCTCATATACTTACCAATCTGATACCTCCCACAAGCACGCCTTCCTAAACTACCTAGGGCCAAGTACTAGAAAACCTGAGACTATACCAGCAGCCCAGAGCCCCCTAACATCTTTCAAGCTAGCCAATCCTGACCTGTCTTTCCTGCTCTGCCTCAACTTTCCCAGGAGGAACACAATGAAAGCTCTGGGCCATGCCATCCCCTCACTCCTGCTTCTGCCTCCCAACAAAACCTGGTGTTTTCCCGCATGGCCCTGCATGGCATGACATGTTCATCCCTTCACTTGGGATATGTACGTAATACATTCTTCTTTCAAAGGCAGTTGTTTCTACGCCTGTCACTTCATTATATCCAATTAAAACAAAACTTAGTGTACAGATTTTAGAACAAGAGGCCTAGGTGTGTAACCTGAGGCACTCTCCAAATACAGGGTGGGTATTCTAAATGTTGCATAGCCACAGATATGAACATCACCATACACATACTAGGTAAGTGAGATACTTTCATTAGTGGAAAGTTTTACAATTAATTAAATTTAGTGGGAGAAGTTGTATACAAATTCCAATTTAGCATTCTTCCCTGGAGAAATCATCACTATATCCTTTAAATTGACCTCTGAGTCTGAAAATGCCTTTGAGCCTGGGTGGCTAAAAACCTATTAAGAAATTTACAAAGAAAAAATGTTAACATTATTGTATATACATCAAGTTTTAAAGTAGCTTACTCTGACAGTTGTGGACAATGTAGCACTCCTTTGTTAATTTTGTTTCATCAAATACTATGTGTCATGTGTTTGTTTCATGAGTCACTTAATGATGGGGATACATTTGGAGAAATGCATAGTCATGTGATCTAATCCTTGCGTGAACATTATAGAGTACATTTCTTCAAACCTAGATGGTATAACCTTCTACACACTGAGGCCACATAACATAGGGTACAAGCCTGTACAGCACATTACTGCACTGAATACTGAAGGCACCTGGAACACAACAGTAAGTATTTGTGCATCTAAACATAGAAAAGGTACAGTGAAAATATGGTAAGAAAGATGTAAAAAGTAATCCACCAGTATAAGGCACTTGCCATGAATGGAGCTTGCAGGACTGGAAATTTCTCTGGGTGAGCCAGTGAGTGAGTGGTGAGTGATGTGAAGCCCTAGGGCATTACCATATACTACTATAAACTTCATATATACTTTACACTTAGTCAACCCCAGATTTATAAAAAATGCTTTTCTTTCTTCAATAATAAATTAACATCTTAGCTTGCTGTAACTTTTTAACTTTATAAACTATTTAATTTTTTAAACCTTTTACTTTTATAATCAATCATGCTTAACTTCTTGTATTGCACATTGTACAGCAATATAAACTTTCTTCTTTCTTCTATTCTTGTTCTGTAAGCTTTTTAAATTTTTTTATTGTTTTTAACTTTTTCAGTGACTGGCAGAACAGTAGGCTTATTTACACCAGCATCACCACAAACCCCCAAGTAGTGCTATGGTGTTATATTGGCTACGTCATCACTTGGTGATAGGAATTTTTCAGTTCCATGTATAATCTTATAGGACTACCATAATATATACAATCCATCACTGACTGAAAAGTCATTATGTGGCACATGATTGTAGTCTTCATCTGACAAGTCATAGAGTAGTATAAAGAAAAGAATTTATTATATTTTGACAAATAAAAATTTTATATATATTTTTTATGTACAATGTAATGTTTTGATATATGTACATTTTATAAAATAAGTCAAAGTAATATATCCATCACATCATGTATTTATTTATTTTTTTATGGAGAGGACGTGTAAAATCTAATTTCTCAGCAATTATTATTTTTTTTTTTTTGAGTTGGAGTCACTCTGTTGCCCAGACTGGAGTGAGGTGGCCGCTCCCGGCCACCGCAGCCTCGACCTGCTGGGCTCCAGCGATCCTTCCGCTCAGCCTTCCAAGTAGCCAGAATTACAGGCATGCGCTACCACGCCCAGCTGATTTTTTTGATTTATTGTAGAGATGAGGTCTCGCTGCCCAGGCGGGTCTCGAACCCGCGGGCTCAGGCAATCCACTCACCTCAGCCTCCCAAAGGCGCGGGATTACAGGCTGAGCCACCAAGCCCGGCTTCTCAGCAGTTTTTAAGTAGACAGTACATTGTTATTAACTATAGTCACCATGCTATCCAACTAGTTTCCAGAATGTATTCATCCTTTCTAACAGAAATTTTATACCTTTTAGGCAATGTCACTCCATTCTTACAGACTGCTGAGAAATGGCATTCTGTTCTCTCTTCTATGAGTTCAATTTTTTATATGCCCATATAAACAACATCATGTAGTGTTTGTCTTTCTGTGTCTAGTCTATTTCACTTAGCATCATGTCCTTCAGTTTCATCTACACTGTTGAATTTTCTTCTTTTTAAAAACTGAATGATATTCTGTTGTATGCACTTACCAGATGCCTATTATTCCTTCATCTGCTGATGGACACTTAGGCTGACTCCATATCTTGGCTATTGTGAATAGTGCTGCCGTGGACATGTGGGGGTATGGATCTCTCCTTGACATATTGATATCTTCTCCTGTGGATATATACCCAAAAGTGGATTGCTGAATCATTTGCTATTTTCAATGTTGTTGAGGAACCTCCGTACTGTTTTTGATAATAGCAGCACCTATTTATAAATCCCCACTAACAGTGCATGAGGTTATTCTTTTCTCTATAAAACTTATCTTTTATCTTTTTGAAAGTAGCCATTTTAACAGGTGTGAAATGATACCTCATTGAGGTTTTACTTGAATTTCTCTGATGATTAGTGATGTTAAACATTTTTCATAGACCTGTTGGCCTTTATATTTATTCCTTTGAGAAATCTACATTTAGATCCCTGTCCATTTTTTTGATCAGGTTATTTGTTTCCTGTATTGAGTTGTTTGAGTTCTTTATATATTTTGAATATCAATCCCTTGCCAGATATATGGTTTTCAAAAATTTTCTCCTCTTCTATCAGATGTCTCATTAATCTATTGTTTGCCTGAATACAGGGGTCATATCAAGAAGTCATTGCCCAAACCAATGTAAAGAAGCCTTTTTCCTGTCTTCTTTGAGTAGTTTTACACTCTTAGGCCACACATATAAGTCTCTGAGCCATTTTGAGTTGATTTTTGTGACAGTGTAAGATAAGGGTCCAATTTCATCTTCTGCAGATATCCTTTTTTCTTAACACCATTCAATAAAAAACCTACCCCTTTTCTTATTGTGGACTCTTGGCACTGTAGTTGAAAATCAACTGTCTGTAAATGTGTGGATTTACTTGTGGATTCTCCATCTTGTTCCATTGGTCTATATGTCTGTTTTTATGGCAGTATCATACTGTTTTGATTACCATAGCTTTGTAGTAGATTTTGAAATCAGATAGTGTGATATCTCCAGTTTTGTTCCTTTTACTCACGAATGCTTTTAATAACCGGGCTCGGTGGCTCAGTCTGTAATCCTGCGCCTTTGGGAGGCTGAGGTGAGTGGATTGCCTGAGCCTGCGGGTTTGAGACCCGCCTGGGCAGCAAGACGTCATCTCTACAATAAATAAAAAAATCAGCCGGGCGTGGTAGCGCATGCCTGTAATTCCGGCTACTTGGAAGGCTGAGGCGGAAGGATTGCCAGAGCCCAGCAGGTCGAGGCTGCGGTGGCTGAAAGTGGCAACTGCACTCCAGTCAGGGCGATAGAGTGAGACTCCAACTCAAAAAAAAAAAAAAGAATGCTTTTAATGATACATACATACCATGATTTAGAGCTACATGGTGAAATAATTATGCAGATTAGTTTATATAGAAAAAAATCAGAGAAACTAAGAGCCCCTACCCAGTGTAGGATCCATTTAGTGATATCCTTGAAAGGCAATAATTCAGATTCTGCCAAAATATTTTTAGTAGCAGGGAATTTTAAAAGTTACTTTATTCTATTTTTCAGCAGTTCCAATGATTAGAAAATGATTCCAAATACTGACTTGAAATATTGATTCTTGTAACTACTGGCCACTGCCTCCACTCCTGTTTTCTTAAACCTCACAATTATGTCAACCATCAGTCAGATCTCCTACTATTTGCGGATAATTATTATATGACCTCCTCAGTTCCCACTTCTTTATGCTAAATATTAACAATTCCTTAAGACCTTCAACACATGCAGTGGTTCTAGGTTCTTGCTTGATGATCCTCGTATGAATACACTCCGATGTGTCAGTATTTCCTACACTTCTGAATACATTCCAATCTGTATTTTGTACAAAATGCATTTCAACACTATACTCTAAAAGTGGGTAACTGAGGACATGTGGAAGGATCACTTGTGCTCTACACTCCTAAGCACTGACATCATGCTGCTGACACATACTGATCCTAGCAAACCCTAAATCCATTCTTAATTAATTACCCAAGGTATCTGTAAGGTTCAGTCAAACTCAATCAAAGCACAGAGTAGATGAATGTCTACCAAGCTAGTAAATTCATCAAAAACAGGAAAAGAGTTTGTTGAGATTCCTGTTACTAAGAATCAGAATTCTTCTTGAGTGTTAATGTCTTCCTGTCACAGAATGTTCAGCAAGCAGCTGTTTAACCATTCTGACACATGGCAAGGAATTGACATGAAGCCCTCCAGTCCAGAGTTTGTGGAATCTAATACTTTTTCTATTTGGAAAACTAGAAAATGGTCCCCTTTCAGGTGTCCTGGTATTTTTCCCATTCTTAGAGATGGCTCTGAAAACTAAAGGATCATTCTATTCAACTTTTTCAACTTTCTGTCTTGTAAATTGTTGGGGTTGAGAATTAGAAATAAGTTTCACTCTTACCTCTTTGTATTTGTATGGTGAGTACTTTACCCTATCCAGACTGAAAATGAATTTCCTTAGTAAAACAGTCATGGGCAACCCTTCGGGTCCCCTCCCACCGTGGAAACTTTTCTGTCCTCTCAATAAATCCTGCTTTCAAACAAACAAATAAATAAAATAAATAAAACAGGCACACACTAGACTAGACTATGTGTCTCTCCTCTTTGTCATGCAATTATATTATATCATCTAGTCCACGAAAGGCACAGGGATGGGGATGACATTTCTCTTTTAATCTTTATTATTTTTATCAGAAATCAAATAAAACATTCCGCTTAATTTAAAATTTTAAAGATTCTTTGATATTTGTATAAATTAACCTTTAATAGCTCCTGTTGCCCAATGGTTTCTATCATTCCTACATTTTACAAAAAAGGAAAACATATGTTCCATTAAAAATGTTGATAGACCGGACATGGTGGCTCAGCCTGTAATCCCAGCACTTTGGGAGGCTGAGGCAAGAGGATTACCTGAGCCCAGGGGTTTGAAATTAGCCTGGGCAACTTAGTGAGACCTCATCTCTACAATAATTCACAACATTAGCCAGGCATGGTGGCATGCGTTTGCAGTTCAGCTACTTGGAAGGCTGAAGTGGAAGGATCGCCTAAGCCCAGCATGTCAAGGCTGCGGTGGCTGTGAAGCGTGTTGCTGCACTCCAGCCTGGCAACAAGAGTGAGATTCCAACTCAAAAAAAAAAAAAAACTGATAAATAAAATTCATTTACTGTCAGGAAATTGGAGGATGTCATTCGTAATTTTTTAGTGTGGCTCTCCTTGTCCTGTCAAGGTATTAGTAAAATAAAATATCTTTATTTTAGTGACATTTTTAGTGTCACATGAGACCATGGTTTACTTTCTGAAACAAGAAGAAAATCTCTTTATATTCCAGATATAAAAGCATAAAATTCAAAATCTTAGTATCAAACTGATGTGCTAAATTGTTTCATTTCTATAGATAAATAGAACAGAAGTAAATTTGTTATGCTTTAAAACTATCAAAATTTTAAGAAATAATTCTCTATTTGCAATTATTGAGATTAACAATGCATTGTATCTAAGTACATATAACTACAAAAATAAAGCCAGCATAAATTGCCAAAAGCCAGGTGAGATGGCCTAGCTCTATACAGAAATGTGAAAGTGATCTGAATTTTCTAAATCTTAACAAAAGTATAGTAAGAAAACCTGTGAATTTCTTTGTAAAATTAGTTTTCTGTTCATTTGTTTGTGGATAATATATGTATTTAATCCTACCTCCCAGAAATAATCACTTGTGCCGTTTTTTGCAAGAATTTTAAGTATGTTGCATTCAGGATGTTAGCATCTTTTACTTTACCAGTGGTAGACAATAATTAATCATGGTGTTCTAGTCCAATGATCATAGTTGCCTGATAATTATAATTAGAGTACTAGATCCAATGAATATTTATGTATATATTCCCATTATTTGAATATAATATTATACATCCTATTTGTTGTTTCTATTTATTACTAAAGAAATCCAGAACATATTCTCAAGTAATCAAATAGTTTTTTACAACACCCCTTTAAAGACAGTTTAATATTTGCATGTGAGTTCTACATTTACTACAGAAAGTTTCCTAGGTATTTTGTGTCATAAATAACTCTAAGATGGACATCCTTGGAGTATGTATTCTATGTGATGTAAAATTTATTTGAATCAAAAAGTTTCTGATGATATATATTGTTAAATTATTGTTATAGGACTTTAAAAATTTTTTTTGGTTTCAAATACTAAAAGTCTGAGGGAAATTGACTGAATTTTATTCAGTCCATAGAATTTTCTCCAATTCTTTTTTAAACTTTCCCTGAGGCAAGAAACCGAATAGCTTTGTTTTGCCAACAGTTAAGGCTCTCTATAATTAAAATTGCAAGAGGTACCCACTCTGAAAAGAAAAAAGGATTTAGTGGCAAAAACTTCTTTTCTAGCTAGAGGAGTTAAAAATAAGGTTTAAAGAAGAGACAGGGACATTCCAGTAAAAGAATTTATAAATAGGAATTCTAGAATTCCACACCTGTGTATACTAGCAAATGTTAACAACATACATTAAACTTTGTAAAGAATAAAAGCCAGACAGATTTAGGGAACCAGGTTTGAATACAGTGTTTTTATCTTTTGTGTTTAGCCAGGTAACCACTGACAGCTTCAATTACCAGCTACTATTATGCAAATGAAATGGAAGGCAGAAGCCCTGCACCTGTGCTTGCCTCTGGTTTTAATATGTCTAATAAGTTCTTAAATCCTATTCTACAGAATGCACATGAGATTGCTCAACTCAGATTACAGTAGAGAAGGTGAAAACCTTTTCAAATGGAAACAATACTTCCAAGGAATTCAATAAGGCATATTATATACAAGATTGAGTTGTTGTCAGATGGGAGACAGACACAACAAAAGTACAATGCATTACTAAGATGTTTTTAGCTTTGAGATGCTTGGCCCAGTGGCATTACAGTAATGAGAACACAAAGGTAAGGAAAAGTTCTTAGCTGTCCATGAGCTTTCTCCTTGTGGGAAGTCCTTTTACTCTCTCGGCAGCCACCCCAGTGGAGTTATTATCAGATCTATGGTCACCTCCAGCTCTGTGGAGCTTTTTTCCTGTTTTATCAACAATGTGTGCAGCACAAACCTTATTAGTAAAACATTTCACTGTGTTACTCTAATTAGCAACACATAGATTTATGAATATCAGTGAAAATAATAGCAACAATATCAGTTAACATGCAATTGACTCTAACTGTGTGCCCAACATAGGCTAGGATTTCATGGGGTTTATATAATTTACCTATAGAATATCATTTAATCCTCATAAATTAATGAGAAAATAGCTATTAATCTCATTTTACAAATGAGGAAACTGAGGCTTAGCTAGATTAGTCAACTGGCTCAAGGCCACTTAATGATTACAGAACAGCAGGAGAAAATCCCAACTCTACCTGACACTATAGATAAGTGAACAAGATAAATATGACTTTCCAATGTTTCACGGTAGACTACTGCAAAGAAATGAAAAATAAAAATAAAAATAAAGTGATAATGGATTGATTCCCATTTTGTAATCATGTTCTCTTCTGACAATTTTCTTCCTGACACTTATCATAAGGTATCCAGAAAAGTGCTGCATTCTTCCATACGTTAATTTCTATTGCTTAAAAATAGAAAAAGAATTAAGTTGTGATAAGCTTCTTCTGAAATAGCCAGATCTCTGAAACATTAAATAGTCACTTGAGATTTTAAGTTGGATTCTGCTTCTCCACAGCTCAGGTCTAAGTGGGAAGATAAGAAAAAGAAGTAGGGAGAAGCATCACGTTGTCTGCATCTCTTAAAGCATCTTTCCTGTAACTCTGTAAGCAAATTCCCCAACATCTCACCAATCAGAGGTGGGTTGTATGGCCACACCTATTTGCAAGAGAGGCTAGGCAAATGAGTATGTTTGGCTAGGAACACTGCCACTTTGAACCAAATCAGAGATCTATTTTCAATAAGGAAGGGAAGAATAGATATTAAGCAGGTCATTCTCAACTGCTTCTCACAGCCAAGGTTTTTCTCTGTAAATGTTAAAAGATGACAAAATAGTGAAATTTAGACTTACAAGTCTAATTTTAAAAATTACATCAGCTGCAGGTGGTGCCAGGTGCTCTGGAGTGAAAAGTGAAAATAATTATTTGAGCTATAAGCTAAAATACTGACAATTAGCAAAATCGATAAGAACTCTGCTTCGCACTCTAAGAAACATTTAAAATTATGTGCTACACATTAAAACAAAATGTATTTTAAATGTACATATAATAGTTATAAATGCCAGAAGTGTAGCGGCAAAATTTTAAATAATACATGACTTTTCTTTTTCATTCACATTTCAAATTCAATATACTAGAAAATTTTGTAAGCACGACCTTCAAAATATATCTGGAATCTGACCACTTCTTGCAATTTCTACCCTTCTACCATCACGGTCCAAGCCACCCTCATCTGGACTAGATTATAAAACTAGTCTTTTAACTGATCTTCCCACTTCCTCCTTTGCTTCTCAGTACAGCAGCCACAGCCATACTTTTAAAATGTGAATCATTTTTGCCTCTACTTAAAACTGTCTAGAAGATGACAGTCTTTTATAAAGCAAAACCCAAAGTTTGTTTATTGATATACAAGGAGGACCCCCAAATCCTGGAATTTATTTATAAAAACTGTGTATTTATTCTTACATATTTACACTTCAATCACCTTCGAAGTACTCTCCCTTTGGTGCAATACACCTACCAAGACGCTTTCCCACTGCTCAAACAGTTTTTAAACCTATCAAGTTTGATGCCTTCAGTACATCTGCCATTTTTTGTTTCACCTCTTCCACAATGGCAAAATGTTTCCCTATGAGGACTTCTTTTCATCCTCAAGGAAACAAGTAAACAAGGAAACAAAATAAAGTTGCTAGTGGTGATGTCTGATGAATAGGGAGGGTGGGATATGGGGGTCATATTGTTTTGGTCAAAAACTACTGAATACTCAGTGTGGGTGGGCAGGTGCATTGTCATGGTGGAAGAATCAGTTACCTGTTTGTCACAACTTGGGATGTTTCTTCTGCAAATTGTGGTTCAACCTTCTAAAACATCCAGATAAAAACTTTAGTTGACCATTTGATCCAGAGGAACATATTCCAAGCGTATTACAAGGGGTCCAACCCAAAGATTATTCTGTTGTTTTTTTAGGGGGGGCATTCGCCCTCATACAAGGTCCTACATGGTTTGCATCATCAACCACTTCCACACTCAAGTCTTGGATCTCAAGTCTAACAGCTCTGTCACTTATCCACTCCAGCACTCCTTGAAGCAAATACTCCACCTTCAGGTCTTTCTACATGTTCTGAGTTACTCTGCTTGAAATTAAACAACTTGCTTCAGAATGACTTTTAGGTAAACAATAAAATCAAGACAGAAATAAAAACAATTTGAAACAGATGAAAATAGGGACACAACATACGAGAAACTCTAGAACACCACAACAGCTGTGTTAAGAAATGTTTATAATGCTAAATGCCCACATCAAGAAAAAAAACCTCAAGTAAATAACCTAATATTGCACCTAAAGAGACTAGAAAGCAAGAACAAACTAAATCCCAAAGTTAGCAGAAGAAAAAACAAAGCAAAATCAGAGCAAAATGAATGAAGTTGAGACCCAAAAAGACATGCAAAGGATCAATACGAAAAGTTGGTTCTTTAAAAGGATAAGCAAGATTGACGACTGCTGGCCAGAATAGCAAAGAAGAAAAGAGAGAAAATCCAAATGAGCACAATCAGGAATGCCAAAGGAGACACTGCAACCAATCTCACAGAAATAAAAAGAAGATCCTCAGAGAATGCTATGAGTATCTCTATGGGTGTATACTGTAAATCTACAGGAAATGGATAAATACCTGGAATCACACAACTTCCCATGATTGAGACAAGAAGATAGTGAATCCCTGAAGAGACCGATAATGAGTGATAAAATTGCTTTGTCCTTTACTTCTCCTTTGTTCCTATTATCATACCCAATAGGCTCTGCCTGGTGACACTAAGAGAGAATGACAGTGCTCTCCCTTCTTCTCCATTGCATGTATCATCATACAAAGCTCTGTCTTATAACTTGTTTGTTGTCTCTCTCCCCTCCACAGAGTAAAATCCACAAAAGCAGGGACTTTATTGTGTTAATAGGCGAATCCTTGTGCTTGGACTGATGTCTGGCACATAAGAGATACTCAATAAATACCTTTGAATGGCTTAATGGATATTATTATTTTAATAAATAGAAGAAAAACCTCATAGTTAAGAAACAGCAAAGAAACGGACTATAGCAGTTAAATGACTTTCTTTTTTGTATAAGATTTCTATAAATGATATTGTTCAGAAAATATCATCTCAGTAGGAGAGTACCCATATTATTTTCAAGTATTTTAAAATCATTTCACTTGACTATTTCAGAAAGTATCTATATCTTACACTCAAAATATGTAATGTGCTTGTAAGAAGTGCCAAATATTTACACAAGGGTATATATTTTTGCTACTCTTTGCATTTCAAATTTTGAAACACTATGATCATAGTTACAGATATATTTTCAAATATTTTTGTGATGTCATTGCAATCACATTCCAAAGCAAACATCTGGAAGTTCAAATCCCTTGTGAACTTCACAGAAATATTTTCATCGTACTAGCAAACGTGTGGCTGGCTTTACTAACTCACATGCATTTTAAAAATTAGTAATAACAGTCTGTTAAAAAATTCAATGTGACAAATTTATTCCCTCAGGTCATATTTATTTTTCTCATATTGCCTTTGAATACTGTTTCCTAAACAAGATATTAAGTGTTTAATACCATATTAGGAAAAGGAAAGGCAGCTCTCTTTTAATTAAGTTAATTTGTATGTTCCCCTGTTTCTTTCCCTTGTAACCACAGGTCTGTTCTGTTGCCTGTTGTGTCTGAATCATCCATGCTGTGCTCCTCTCCTCAACTACCTGTTCCTCACAACTGGTTGGTTGCCAAGAAAAGGAAGCATTGTCTCTAAACACTAAGCTAGTAAGTGGAGGTGAGCAAGAGATTCTTAGTCTCCCCTTATATTCACAAAAAAGAAAAAGAAATTAAACACATCTCTTCAAAAATAGCTTTTAAAATAATTCTCTGCTAAAGTTCAGGATTAAAAAAAAATGTGTATTAGGGTAGCTACTCAGAGGCTATGCATTTCACATGCAATGATTAAATCACATTAGCAAGACCTAAACAGCCAACTAACTCAACCCTGAATGAGTTAAGCTATCAGCACAGACTGAGACAAAACAAACAGTTTAACACATACATACAATAGCATTCAGTACTTTCTTGAAAGTCCAGACTACTTGTTAATGTTTAGGAAATAAAGACATTGTCTTCCTTATATGATACAGTATATTCTAAAAATGAGCCAGGGAGGATTTCTCAACCAGGGAAGATGTCATGGTCTCATGACTAAACTGAACCTAAAAGATAAGTCTTAATTATTGCCAGGAAAAAAAAAAATTGGAAAAGTGCCTATAGGGCAGAGGAAATAGCACAGGGAAGGACTGGATATAAGAGAACACAGTACTGGCAGAGAAGAAAGTGAGTATCTGGAGCTTGAAGAGCTTCCCTCATGCTGAGGGAAGACAGGCAAGCTGATACCAGGCAACAGAAGATCTAGAAGTCACTGATCTATTTCACTGAGTTTTGGGAAGATTGCTTCGAAGAATAGGATAAAATGGAGAAATTCTGAAGGCAAGCAAAGAAGCTTTAGGAATAATCCAAGCAAGACAGTTCAATGGCCTGAAATAAAATGGTGGACAAATAGAAGTGAATGCATTTAAGATCATAAAGGTAGCAAAGGTAGCAGGACTTTGGTAGTGTTTGATTAGTCTCAGAAAGTGAAAAAAAAATGGTAAGAATAGCATGGAGATATTGGCCTATTTTTTGAGACACTGGGCAGATGGTAATGCCACTCACTGAACTTTAATTATCGGAGAAAGAGTGATAGCTGGAAAGAATAACATGAATTTAGTCTAGGATATATAAGGGAGACTCCCCAAAATAGAATTATCTTCTGGAGGACAGGACCCTTGGAGTACAGACTTCCCTCGCTAGGTAAATATTCTAGGAACCCATCAGCATCCATGTACCAGCTGCCATTGTTGTGAGAGGCTGCCTTTGGCTTCAGTGAGGTTTTTTTGGAGATTCTTTCAACACGTCTACCCATTTCATGATGGGTGATTTATGAGCACACCTGCCCACAACATGCTGAGTGTTCAGCAGTTTTTGACCAAAAACAGCATGACCCCTGTGCCCCACCCTCCCTATTCGCCGGATTTCACCATGAGTGAGTTTTTGTTGTTGTTGTTTCCCCAAATGAAAAAAGTTCTCAAAAGAAAACCGTTTTGCTGATGTGGAAAAAGGTGAGACAAAAAAGGCAGAAGCAGTAAAAGACATCAAAACTGACAAGTTTAAAAACCGTTTTGAGCAACGAAGAAAGCAGTTTGATAAGTGCATTGCGTCAAATGGAGAGTACTTTGAAGGTGACTGGAGTTTAAACATGTAAGAATACACAATTTTTTATCAATAAATTCTGGGTTTTGGGGTTCACCCTCGTATTGACTTCAAGGTTACTGGAGGATATTAAAGCCAAAACACAGAAATGAGAGTTGTTTTTTCTCACCCAGTTGATGAGCAAATCCCTGGCTCTAACTTCAAAATACATCCAGAGTCTGATCTGACCACTTCTCACCATTTCTTCTGCTTTTATCCTAGACCAAGCCAACAGCATCTTTCTCTGGGATTAAGCAATAGTCTAATTGGCCTCCTTGCTTTCTCCCTTGTCCCTTTACCACTGATGTTCAATGTAGCAGCTAGAGTGATTCCTTTAAACTTAAATCAGATTGTGTAATTGTTTAGCTTGAAACTCCCCAATAACCATTCATCTCACATAAAATAAAATCCAAAGTCCTTGAGATGGTCTCTAGGGTCACACCCTCTGCTCCCACTCCACACTCTCTGATCACCTGACTATGCTCCCTCATGGTTCTGCTTGCCATTCCTCAAACAAGTCAAGCACACTTTCTTTTTTTTTTTTTTTTGAGTTGGAGTTTCACTCCATTGCTCAGGCTGGAGTGCCATGGCACGCTCACAACCATCCCAGCATCGACCTGCCGAGTTCCGCCGATCCTTCTGCCTCAATCTTCCAAGTAGCTGGAAATACAGGCACACGCTAACACACTCAGCTATTTTTTTTTTTTTTTTTTTTTTTTTTTTAGAGACGAGGTTTCACCATGTTGCCCGGGCTGGTCTTGAACCTGTGGAGTCAGGTCATCCACTCGCCTCGGCCTTCCTGAGTGTTGGGATTACAGGCTGAGCCAATGGAGCCGGACCACACACTTTCATCTTAAGACTCTGTAGGTAGTCCTTCTTCTGCCTGGAACACCGCCACCATATACTGTATCTGCATAGCTTGCTTTTGCACTCAGTGTCCCTTTATCAGAGAGGTCATTCCTAGTTTATCACCTCTTTTTCTAGCCATTCAATCATTCTGATTTCTCTTCATAATACTTATCACCGTCTGACATTTTATGATGCATTTATTTGCTGATTGCCTATATCCCCTTCTCATATCCCATGTAAAGTTCATGGAAAAAAGAAACCTTATGCTTTGATCACTATTCCTATCACTTAGAACAGGTCCTCACACATAGTAGGTACTCAACAAATATATTTTTTAGCGAATTCAAATGAAGCTATCCAACAAGTAATTGGGCATATGTGTATGAAGAGATCTAAAGTAGAAATATAGACTTGGTGGGTTTTAGTCGTAGCAATTAAAGTCATTAGAGCAAAAATTTCCCAGCAAGGAGAAATTCTAGCATTTAAGTGCCAGGCAAACACTGGAGACACACGCTAATACATAAATGTCTTCTGAATCAGTATGTTTGGGTTCTACCGTTCTCTTAAAAGTTTTAACCTCATATTCCCGTGTTTCTTCTAAACATCTCAATTTGATCATCACACAAGTACTCTTGTTAGATAGGTTATCTCCCTCACATCCCCAGAGCTATTAAAGTTTATCAAATTTAATACCTAAATATCTTTTAATTATATCCTGTTCTCTCAGTTCCCTCCACCACTGCAGTCATTCTTTCACTCATTCAACACATATTTGCTTGATGTCTATTACATGCCAGAAATTATTCTAAAGCTGAGTATGTTAAGAAGAATAAATTACAACAAATACACAGTCTAGTGCAGAAGGCAGGAATGTAAATAAATAATTACAACACAGTATGGTGCACTGTGATTGTAAAAAAACAACGTTACACAAGAGAGGATGTAAGCTCACATATTTGAAAGTGGGAGTTGGTATTAATTTGTGAACTGGGTCTTGAAAGAGATGAGAACTTCATCGTGATGTGGGCATTTTAGAGGGAAAAAGAGAGCAAGTTCAAAGACAGAGTGGAAAGTGTAGAAAGCATTCCATGCTTCTGGAAGTACAATGTCTCCATACTAAAGTAAAAGGAAGCATTGTGCAGGCAGGAAGAGTGGAACTTAATAATCATCAGCAGAAAAGAAGAAAGGAGAAATTATTTTTTTCCTCGAAGAAAGGAATTTGTCAACAGTAATAGGTTGAATTCTCCAGAAATCAGACCTAGAGATTCTGAGGTTTTTGTGCGGAAGGTTTCTTGGGAAGTGCTCTTAGTTACACCTATAAAGGTATGATCAAAGCAGGATTGGGCAACGGGAAAAGTTTAAATATAATCTGTGCATAAACTGTATGTCTATTTTGTGCTGTTAAAATGGAACACCCCAGACTAGGTAATTAATAATCAACACCAATGTATTTCTTCATAATTATGGAGGATGGGAATTCTAAGATGAAGGGGCTGGCAGATTGTGAGAATCTTCTTACTGCATCATAACATAGAAGGAGACATTATATGGGTGACAGAGAGAGGGAAGGGGGCCAAACTCACCCTTTATAAAGAACCCACTCCTGTGATAACAGCCTTAACCTATTTATGAGGGCACAGCCCTAATGACCTAATCACCTCTTAAAGGTCTCACCTTTCAACACTCTTGCATTGGGGATTAAGTTTCCAACACATGAACTTTGAGGGACACATTCAAGCCACAGCAATGTGTATACAACAAGAGTCTCATAGAACTAGCATATCTCCTTAGAGTTGTTCAACTTGCAGAAAGAGGTCAGATATTTATATTCTAACATAGATGGTTATTGGACGTGATCTGCTACTGGGGTGTGGGTAGTGAAGCTAGGAGGTGAGAGTAAATCTTTAGCCAGGTAGTTTCTTTATGCAAGGACAATTCCTGGAGAGGAGCTCAACTGTGAGGCTACAGCAGCAAATGCTCTCCTGGAAGCAGGAGGAGAATAAGCACCCCCATCTAAAAGAGTATCTAGCCATCTCTCTGTGATACCTACTACATAGCAATACACTAATACAGTAGATACAGAATGCTTCATGGACTATGGATATGATGAGTAAGGACTAGAGCATGACAAAGAAAAGAACTTTACCTTTTTTTGCTTTCAAACAAAGAAGAATGAGTTGTAGGAAAAACATCCAGTAATGAGAATGAGGTTGCAGACACAAGAGGGAGAGTCTACTGAGCTCAACAGAGGGCTAGGGAAATTCAAAGGACTGGAATTAAATACAAATATAAAAGATCTTCCAGCATGAGATGAAAACTATCTAGCACCTTCTGGTCTACCCTATTCCATTAATTTATGGGAATAAGATATAACAAAGTGGAAAATTACAACTACACTAGAAACCAAGTATCTTAATTACTTATTTACCAGACCTCAAGAATTGTTCACCCAAGTGCATCCATTCAAATTGTGAATGGGACTCTGAATCAGGAAAAAAGACCAAATAGGAATGCGTTAGGGGTGATAGCTACCTATTGCCACTTGTACATCTAATGCAGAGATTATGTCATTTATCATCTAGGAAAAAAAGCAGTCATACTTTTTCAAGGTTTGAGGTGACTAGGCCCATTTGACTATGCTTCTCCAATCAATTATTCTCTTTATATAACATCAAAGAATAAACTTTCTTTTTTGATCATGTAATGTTGACAAACACAACCATAATATGAAACCATAAAGGTCAGGCGCGGTGATTACAGGTCAAACCTGTAATCCCAGCACTTTGGGAGACCGAGGTGAGGGGATTGCCTGAGCCCACAGGTTTGAGAACAGCTTGGGCAATTTGGTGGGACCTCATCTCTACAATAAATAAATAAATAAATTAGCCAGGCATGGTAGCGTATGCCTGTAGTTCTGGCTACTTGGAAGCAGGTTGACACTGGTGGCCGTGAGCGTGCCACTGCACTCCATCTTGGGCAATGGAGTGGGACTCCAACTCAAAAAAAAAAAAGAAAGAAAGAAAGAAAGAAAGAAAGAAGAAAAGAAGCCATAACCCCCTAACAAATTCCAAAACAGAGAGGCACATCAGGCACAAAGAAGGGAGACATAAATGGAAGGGCAGAGTGAGAATGATCATGCAGTTTCAGTGACATGGGTAGCAGACCAGTTCGGCCGGGCAGTGTTATGTGAAGGGAATGGAAATTATTTATTTGAAAGGCACAGAAGAAGCCCGATTATGGAAGAATCTTCGTTTTCTAATTCTGGCTTTGAACACTGTCCTCTAAACTGTCCTCTGGCTTTTGTAAAAGGGGGGCTACATGTACTTTAGGACAATGAAGGCCCTATCTCCTCTTGCTTCTTCATTGCCAACACCTACATAGTCAAATTTTGTGAGGAAAGGTGCAGCGAATAGAAGGACACCACAGAAAAATTTTTATAACATTCTCCTGTCACTCCCTGCCCAAATTTGTTATAAAAACTGCTTCCAATCTGGGCAAGATAATTTTTTTTTTTTTACAGAAACAAATGTTGCTGCTTAGATTTAAAATTCTTGCTAGCAAACTCCTAGTAATTTCATGACAAGCCAGCATGCTCTGACACCAGGGAGCACATTTTAGGAAAATGATGATGAGTTCAAAAAGAGCAAATAACAATAGGTAATTTTTAAAAATATACTTTGTATGAAGGAGGCATTCGATTAACCATTTGTGTGCATGATCTCATTTATTCTTCACAATAATGACTGAAATACTTGCAAGGACTAGATGAGGAAAATATAGCTCGAAAGATTTAAGTAACTGGCCCAAGGTCACACAGATGACATCTGCTCTCACACCCTATACTCTGGGAGGAGATGAAAAAAAGTTCAAATACATTTGTTGCCTAATTAGTAGTGACATTCCAAAATAAAAGCCTCATATGTGTATTTATTCAAGAACTAGATATTTGGCTTTTAGAATATAGAATGTGTATAGAAACTAAATTAGAATAGGAAATAAAAAGGCAAGTAAGACAAGATGTAATAAGAGAGCTAAGTGAATCCATTCTGCAGTGCATAAAGGTCAATTAGTGTATTTTTATTAATTAGTTATAAACTGAATCAAACACATGCCATACAAAATCTAGAATAACCTCATATACTGAAAAATACAGTTCCAAAAATGCAACTAAATAGTGAAAATATCTTATTTGATTTTAATGTTATATACTTGAAAAAGGAGGGTTATATAGATATAAAAAAATCTATACTCATTAAAAATTATTAGAATATTTAAAAGGTTTCACTTCCCCATTAAGAAAAAAGTACTGAAGATGGCCTATTTAGATATTTTAAGTTAAATTTGCTTTTACTTAAGTGTGTATTCACATAAATAATGGAAACTATGTCACTAGTCTCTAGATATTTATGATTTTGATTTAGTATGCAGTAGTAAAATTTGCATAACATATTTTTTTAAACTGAGTAGTGGAAAAAGTTTGAGGCCATAAGCAAATAGATAATTATTTTTCACTTTGAACTTCTGTTCTTTCTCACGTAATGAATTTTATGCTTTCCATGCCAAAATGTAGTCTTTTAAGCTACTTTCCAAATGAATACATTTTTTAAACTTCTTGATCAAAATTGCCGAGAGACTCATCTCAGTTGAAGACTGAATACTTCCTCGCAGATTTGAGAGGCCCAGAGTGAAGAACCTAGCTAAGTCACACCCAGACTCCTGGTCCAAAGGAACTGTGAGGTACTTAACTGCCAAATAGTGCGTGTGTCTACTGTTGACACTTCAGAATCAGTTGATATTAAAAACCAAACTTAAAGTAACCATTTATCCTATATGACTAAAATTTCCTGAATTAAGCCTCTAATCAGTTATTTATTCACTAAGAATTTCTTTCTTTTACTTTTTTTTTTTTAAGTCAGAGTCTCAATCTGTCACCCAGGCTGGAGTGCAGTGGCATGCTCACGGCCACCACAATCTCACCCTACTGGGTACAGGCTATCCTTCTGCCTCAGTATTCCAAATAGCTAGAACCACAGGAATGTGCCACCATGCCTAGCTAATTTATGTATTTGGTCACGAACCTCTAGGTTCAGGCAATCTGCTCGCCTTGGCCTGAGGTTTTTTGTTTTGTTTTTTTCCTTAATTAAATGCTTATTATGCGCCAGGCACAGGGCTTTATGCTGAACTAAACAAGACACCACATCTCTGCTTTCCCACAGCTTGTTGTCTAGTGGAGGAAAGAGAGACTGGAACTACCATAAGTTCCAAGAGGAGGAATTTGCCATAATGAGAGCTTAAATATATTCAGAGATATCAGAAAAGTACTCTGAGAAAGTGAACTGGATGAAGTGGACAAATGAGGAAGGGAAAGCACACTTAAAAAGACCCTGTGGCAGAAGGAAGCCAAGGGTCTGAAAGGAACTGAAATGGCTGAGGAGAGAGAATCACTGGGTGGAGTTGGGGAGGAAATGACAGATCATGCAGGGGCCTGGTGAGCTTTAATATGGAATTTCAGCCTATTCCTAAGGGCTCTTGAAAGCTTTTGAAAAGCTAAGTGGGGAAATGAACATATTTTTCATTTCAAAAAAATCATTCTGGCTGTAGAACGGAGATGTCCAGAATAGAGACAAAAAAATACATTAAAAAAAGTTATCATAATGGTGCAGTGTGGTAGACACATCCCCAAGTGACCCCCAGTAAGTCATGTCCTTGTATAATCCCCTTTCCTAGTAACACCTGTGTCTTTCCTTTAATCAGTAAAATAAGGCAAAGGTAATGAAATGTCACTCTCTTGATGGCAAAATGTCATATCAGATTTTGCCTTAGAAAATTAAGAAAGAGAGATACTTTTGCTGGTCTGAAAGAAGCAAATGCCATGTTGTAAAGTGCTTACAGAGAGAGCTATATAACAGGGACTTGTGGGCAGCCTCTAAGACCTGGGGATAGCCTCTAGCCAGCAACCAGGAAAAAGTCCAGACTTTGTCACACAAGTACAAAAAAAAAAAAAAAGAAAGAAAGAAAAGAAAAGAACTTTACTGACAACCAAAGCTTAAAGCAGGTTCTTCTTCTTCAGGCAAGCCCTCAGATAAGAAAACAGCCCAACACTTGATTGCAGTCTTATGCAACCCTTACCAGAAAACTCACCAAAGCTGTGCCCAGAATCCTAACCTGCAAAAACTGTGACACGACAAATAATGTGTTACTGTAAACTGTTAAATTTGGTAATTCATTGCATATCAATAGAGAACAAATACATCTAGAATAAGGAAGATGATACCTAAAACAGAGTATGGTACTTCTCATAAGTGAGTAAGCCATAGCAAAGATCCAGGTTTGGAGGTAGGAGTTCCATAATGAGTTCTGCTTTAGCTATGTTAAATTTGAGACACCCAAGAGGAGATGTCAATTAGGCAGTTGCATATATGAGCCTAGAGCTCAAAAAAAGCCTTAAGCTAGATCAGTGCAATTTTGTCCCTCAAAGAATATTTGACAACGTCTATAAACATTTTAAGTTGTTATACCTGGGAATTACTTGCTTGCATCTAGTAGGAAGAAGCCAAGGATTTGCTAAACACTCTATAATAGACAGGACAGATACTCATGCCTACTTCCAAAAACAAAATGTGAATAGTACTGAGATAGAGAAACTCTGGGCTTGTCATATACACTTAAAAATTGTGTGGCAATGACAGATGAATTAATGGGCATTTGTTAGATTATCTAGAAGAAAGCATAAGGTGAAAAAACAATAAGATCTAGAATTAAGCCTCCTGGAAAGTCAACATTTTGTGACTGAATAGAAAAAGATTAATTTGCAAAGAACACAGCAATTGAGTTTCAAAAGCTTTCAAGAGCTCTTAGGAAAGGTAGAAGAGAAAGTTCTGTATTAAGTAAACTTGAGTACTTCCAGAGTTTGTCTAGATAGTTCATCTTCTAGGCTGTCCTCTCCTTGGATAATCTCATCCACTATTTGGTTTGAAGAGAAGGGTTTCAGGGTTAACCCAAAGACTTGGCTATGGTAAAACCTCAATGTTGTAAGACTTGAATCTTATTAGTGTCTTCTCAGATTATCTGGGTTAGTATGAAAAAATCAAATCCACTCACAACAAGCATGTCTGATGTTTGAGTCAGAGTTCTCTAGATACAGAATCAGTAGGACACATAGAAAAAATTTATTACAAGGGAGAAGTTACACAATTATCGAGTTTGAGAAGTCCCACAATTGCTGTCTGCAAGCTATAGGCCCAGAAAAGCCAGTGATAGAGTTACAGTCTAAACTCAAAGGCTTGAAAGCCTTTCAGTATTTGAAAGGCAGCAGAAGATGGGTAGAAAGAAAGAGCAAATTCAGCCTTCCTCCATCTTTTTTCATATTTGGGTTCCACAGATTGAGTCATGGTCACCCACATTGGTGAGAAAAATCTTCTTTACTGTGTCTACTGATTTAAATGCTAATCTCTTCTGGAAACACTCTCGCAGACACACCCAGAAATAAGGTATTATCAGCTATTTAGGCATTCCTTAACCCAATCAAGTTGACACATAAAACTAATCATCACATCTGGGCAGTAAGATCATTCACTCAGTAATGAAAACATTATACTATTCCATCATTAGTAAATAAGTTTATGTTCAATTTGACAGTACTTTCATAGCTTGCAGGTTACAAATCAGCACACAAAAATCAATTGTGTTTCTATACACTAACAACACACAATGCAGAAAGGAAATTAAGACAACAATCCCATTTCCCACAGCATCAGAAAAATAAAACACTTAGAAATAAACTTAACCAAGGAGGCAAAAACCTTGTATCCTGAATGCTAGAAAGCATTGTTGAAAGAAAGTAAAGAAAACATTAAGACATCCTGTGTTCATAATTATTAAGACTTAATATTGTTAAAATGTCCAAACTATAGAAAGTTATATACAGACTCAATGCAATCCCTATCAAAATCCCCATTGCATTTTTTTGTAAAAATAGGAAATATAATTCTAAAATTCATATGGAAGCAAAAAGGACACCAAATAGCCCAAAAATTCTTGAGAAAAAACCAACAAAGCTAGAGTATCACCATGAGTTCAAGCATATTACAAGAATATAATATTCAACATAATACAGTACTGAAATAAGGACAGACATATAAACCAATGTAACAGAACAAAGAGTTGAGAAATAAACTCATGAATATGTGGTCAAATGATCTTTGATAAGAATGTCAAGACTACATAATTGAAAAAGGATAATTGCTTCAACAAGTGGTGCTGGGAAAATGAGATATTCACAGGCAAAAGAATGAAAATTATGTAATAGTGTAAAAAACCTATAATAATCTGTAATAGCTTGCTTAACATAAGTAACTCCATCTTGTAACAGAGTCTCCATTTTAGCTGTTCATACCCAGAGATGAACCCCCTAACCATCCCGTAATCACAAGTTGTAACCTTTCCATAATCACAAGCCTACATTCTTGTTCCCCTTGGTGCTTGGAAACTCCCTAATTGCAAATTCTGTAGCTATCTGTAACCTTTCATAAGCAAATGCTCTGACAAAAATGTAATCATAACTGTACCGTTTTTGTGGTTTTGCCTTTATAAACCTCCTGCTCACTCTGTTCAGGTTGAGAGTTCTTTATGGCACTAACCTGCTCTTGACCGCCAGCTAATAAAGGACTCAAATTCAACTTTCTGCATGTCGGCAACTTCTTTCTTGCACTTTGGTTATAACATTTGGAGACCCCAGTAAGGTTCACCAACCTCAGGAGGTGGCATCACTCTGGCTCTCCCTGGTTTGGTGGAGAAGTTTTAGGGGAGGTGCCCCCTGAGATGTTTCAGGGTCCCATAATCTCTCATATGGTCTGGAGGGAGTTGTAAAGACTGCTGGCTTCCCATTGCCTCAAAAATTCCTGAATCTGTCTGCATTCTCCTAGGAGGTAAGAATCTGTTCTGTTTATGGCCATAATTCTGTTTAAAGGGAGTCACAGCCTGACAAGGCTGTCCCTTGGACACTATTCATTAAGCCAAAACATTGGCTTAATAGAGTCCTGGCTCAGTTTCTGATTTCAGTTTTAATTTTCCCTTATTGGTATTCTAATTACAGTTTTAATTTGCCTTTACTGGTATTCTGATTTTGGTTTTGATTTGCCTTTACTGGTTTTTGACAACATGGGGTCTCAGTCTTCTCAAAACTCCAGTCCCTTTGACTGTATAATAAAAAGTTTTCTGCTGAATCTTGGAGGGCAACTAATAGTCTCTGCCTAGGGCTACTCCCTAGGGGGTCAAGAAGGTCCCCAAAGGAAAGTTTGGACTGCCAGCACCCATAGGTGTTTGAGGCAAAGTGTTTGAATTCTTTGTTCTTTTCTTTTCTGGTTGGCAAAGCGACTCCATGAAGAAACTTAAAACTCCAACAGCTGCATGGTATGCCTTTCTGCAGCTTCAGTGAGTCATCCCTCATTTATTATCCATGGCATCTGACCCCAGCCTCCAGCCTTCTTGCCTCTCTTCCCCCCACTGTTTGATAACCCCCAGCAGCAGCCCTACTTGCTGCAGCAAGTCACCACCTCCACATGTACTTGGGAAGCCCATTCAGATTTCCACATAACTTAACAAGTCTCTCCTCGGGGTGGGAGTGGGGGGGGTGACTGTAACAAAAAAAATTAGGGTTCTTTCTTGTTTTTTTAATATATATAATAAATCTCTCTCAAGTTATATCTAAACTAGGACTATATCAACCTTCTTCCCAAACAAAAGTAAAGGAGTCATGTAAATTAATTCTGTTAATTAACTACAAAAAAAGTCAATTGTAATTTGTTTTTCCAACCAAACATGCAAGTGCGCTAATAAAATTTTACTTCCAACTTTACCATGTGTTAACACATTAGTGCTAAGTAACAACACTGTTTGCTATATCAGACTTGCTAAAGTTGTATTTTATAAACAAAAAATTAAATCACCGGTTGTTCCTAACTAGCACCCTCTTATGAGACAGGTAAAGCTTAAATGCTAAACACCCTGCATGACATAATAAGGTTTGGGAACTGGTCATCCCCACCTGGTTAAGTCACTTTTACTAAGCCTAGTACTTCTTCTGCCAAATGAATAAAATACTAGGTACTCTGTATGAGCACAATGAGAATGAGAACAGTAATTCATAAGGGTTTTTTTTAACAACTTTGCCTATTCATAATTATAAATTAGCAGGAGCAGATCATTACACATCCATGTGGTCTATTTACTCTAAAAGGTTTTACGTCAGATTGTCACAAACAGAAAAATGGTTAAAAAGTTTCATATGTATAATCTATTAAAAAAGAAGATTTTAAGGGTTTTTTCCAACCAAAACATTAAGAAAAGATACAGTGCCCTCAACATGAAAGGCAGCAGAACCAGAGGGCCAAAGAGGCACCCCAACTGACAGTCGCAGTTAGTGACCAAAACTCCAACTGTCCATCAAAGACCTGGTAAAAATAAACCTGCTAAGGGGATAGTGTCCATTGCTTATGGATACAGTCTGAGGGGGGGCACTGAAAGCATAGTTGCTCCCAAAAGGCCTTAACCTCCTGGGCCTTGTACACTGTGCAGGCCAGAAAGTTGTTGGGAAGCAGGTGCACTCTCTTCTGAAGAGAGAAGTAAACACTTGACTCACAAATGGTGGCCACTTATGGAGGCCTAGAAATCTGCTAAACTGCCTGGCACTGGCTCACCAACACCCCCACAACCCCCCAGGTAAATATTAGGGCACTGACACCCAAATCAATTTCTTAATTTAACACAGGTACCAGCCACAGGTCCTGGCCACTCATGTTGAAATCATATAACCTTACCCAAAAGACTTTTCTCTTTTAAACAACAGAGAGGGGAAGAAAAAAACAAAATTCAATTAGCCCTCCTCCACTGTCTTTGTTACAAAAAAGCAAGGTTTATCTAATGAAATCAGTTATGCACACTCATTGCCCCACCTGAGATGATTACAAGCAGCTCCTTTTAACCCCATTTACCTCTAAGGAGCAAGAATACATTAGAGCTAAGAGTAAAAAATCTATTCTAGCCTCAACTGTGGGTATACAGAAAGAAAGTCAGAAAATGTTAAATGAAGTTTTTCCCTCTTCTCACCCAGATTGGAACCCTAACACTTCAGTGGGGTCCAGGGCATTAAATACCTAACACCAAACTCTATTAGTTGGTTTGAGGGGAGTGGCCCAGAAAACTATCAATCTTTCTAAAACTACCGAGATTCTCCAGGGTCCTGAGGCATCTCCAGGAGCATTTCTTGAATGTCTACAGGAGGCTTCTCGTACCTATACCCTGTTTGATCCCTCAGCCCACAAGAATGCTTGAGCTATCAATTTTGCATTTGTTCCTCAAGTGGCTCTGGACATCCAAAAAAAGTTGCAAAAGCTTGAGGGTTTTGCAGGAATGAATATTTCTCAGCTACTCAAAGTAGCCCAAAAGATTTTTAATTTCTGGCTAAATAAGTAACTTCCAGAGTAACTGCAACCCTGTTGGCCTTCTTGATTCAGTCTATCTAAGGTGGGGTAAGCATCTCAATCTTTATCATGCCAACATTCTAATACAACTCCTATTTCCTTAAATGTAGTAAATAATTATAATTTATAGATGTACTTAACTTAAATCTCTCCCTTCTCCCTTCCCAAGTGGTAAAAAAGTTCATTCACAGCAACTGTCCTTGAACACAATAACTTAAAGGGAACGTGGACCTCAACACTTTCTACCTTCAACTTTCAAAAAGTTTATTACTAGCCAAAGACAACATCACTAAAATTGAAAAACAGGGAAGAGTTTGCTGCAAATTCTAACAGTGCAGATTTTAAAATGTCAGGTTAGTTCAATAAAGAAAAGTAAAATAGCCAGTAATGGTTTTATAAAACCCACACATTGTTTGTTCACCATTCTCTAATATGCCTTGTCTTTTATTTAACACTTTACAACCAAATTGCATGTCTCTAATGTTTTCAATTTTTCTTTCTTCAGACTTTGTCAAAGTGGCTGCATTTCCTTGTTAAAGTACAACTATAAATAATTTACAAAAAAAATTTCAACTTATGTTAATAAATTAAAAACTTTAGCTAATTGTACATACAATTTATGGAGCTACTTTCACTTTTCCAGCATTATTTCTGGGGCAGTAGACTTTTTCATCATTGTTTGCTTAATAATTTTTTACCTGTGCTCTCATTCAATGTTTATTAAATCCAAATAATATTCAGTTAATGTCCCACTGTTTCCTATTCATGCCCTTGAAAATAAATAGGCAGAAAACATCTCTATGACCCACCTCAGCAGGAAGCAGTTACAGAAAATTAATCTTCACCCCATTTCCCAAAATCACAGAAATATTTCCAGGGGCAGAAGTAAAAAATAAAAGGACAGACCAAGAGCAGGAAGCTATTTTTTATCTTATTCTTAAACCCTAACACAATGATGAAAAAGTAAAGGCTATATCTAAGAGAAATACATGCTCTAGGTAAAAATTAATCATGCCAACTTTGTCTTTTCAGAAACACAAACTCCTTAAACATGACTGTTACTGGCCTATTGTAATTTGTATTTTTTAGAAATCCAAACTTCTCAAACATAACTGGTATCAACCCATTGTATACTCAGTCCATGGTAACCAGGACCCCCCTCAGAGTCTCCAAGACATCCACAAGTGGTCCACAAGAAAGTCATGGCAGTCACGTTCACCAAATTGCAACATCTCCGGGGAAAAAGTTTAAGCCAGGGTTTGGGGGTCTATGGGGCCACACTTATCTAGAGTGTAGGCCCACTTTCTGTCTGTAAAAAGTAAACTTTTCTCTTTTACCTTTGGAGAAGGGGCCAGTACCAAAAAAGGGCTCTGTGTAATGCTAGAAAAATCATGCTGTTTTTATGCCAACAAATCAGGGGTTATTAAAGACACCCTCCAGAAAGTCCAAAAAAATTTGGACAATTGACCAAAAAAATGATAATTATAATAAATCCTGGTTTCAATTCTATTGGTCTAATTGAATCCCTCATACTTCTCCTCCTTGGTTTACTCAAAGGGTTCTGCACAATAAATTGGTTTATTCATTTTATCAAACAATGAATCAATTCCATAAAACTCATATATATAAAACCCTATTATAATAATATACCTATGACTGATGAGTCAAAACATTGACTCATAAACAAATAAAAGGAAAGGAGCCGGGCTCGGTGGCTCAGCCTGTAATCCCGCGCCTTTGGGAGGCTGAGGTGAGTGGATTGCCTGAGCCCGCGGGTTCGAGACCCGCCTGGGCAGCGAGACCTCATCTCTACAATAAATCAAAAAAATCAGCCGGGCATGGTAGCGCATGCCTGTAATTCCAGCTACTTGGAAGGCTGAGGCGGAAGGATCGCCGGAGCCCAGCAGGTCGAGGCTGCGGTGGCCGGGAGCGGCCACTGCACTCCAGTCTGGGCGACAGAGTGAGACTCCAACTCAAAAAAAAAAAAAACAAATAAAAGGAAGGAATGTAATAGCATAAAAAACCTATAATAACCTGCAATAGCTTGTTTGACATAAATAACTCCATTTTGTAACAGATTCTCCATTTTAGCTGTTCATACCCAGAGATGAGCCCCCTGCATAACTTTCCCATAATCACAAGTTGCAACCTTCCTGTAATCACAAGCCCACATTCTTGTTTCCCTCAGTGCTTGGAAACTCCCTAATTGCAAATTCTCTAGCTATCTGTACCCTTTCACAACCAAATGTTCTGCCAAAAATGTTATCATAAATGTGCAGTCTTGTGGTTTTTAAATCTTCTGCTCACTCTGTTCGGGGTCAAGAGTTTTAATGGCAAAAGTTTTTTCTATTTCTTTTCTCTACTTAAATATTTCTATTTTCTTGACTACTAAAAGCTAAGTTTATGGCCCCCATTCACATGTGTAGTACTCTGGTATGTATTTTCTTTCTATTTTTTTTAAAATTTTTTCTTTCTTTTTTTTTTGTATGTGTGCGAGTTGGAGTCTTACTCTGTCCTTCAGGCTGGAGTACAGTGGCACACTCATGACCACCCCTGTGTCAACCTGCTGGGCTCCAGCGATCCTTCCGCCTCAGCCTTCTAAGTAGCTGGAACTACAGGCGTGCACTACTGTGCCTGGCTAATTTTTTTATTTTATTGTAGAGACAGACGAGGTCTCACCAAGGTGCCTGGGCTGGTCTCAGACTCAAGGTTCAGGCAATCTATTCGCCTCAGCCTCCCAAAGTGCTGGGATTACAGGCTGAGCCACCAAACCTGACCCAGTATGCATTTTCATGGGAGTCAAGTTCCTATCTCCGGTTGTTTTTCTCTATTTTTAATCATTGTATTTCATGTTTCTAATTTACATTGACTTGCTGTAAACTGTCTAAGGTAATTTGTGGAATAAGTTAGAATACAATTTATAATTATAAAGAACCAGCAAAAATTTTTGTTAATTTTGTATAGATATAGATATTGTTCCAATTCTTAAATCCATGTCCTCAATTCTATCTTTTTAGCTACTATTTTAAGTATGTAAAATTTGAGTTTATTCTTGCCTCCCCACATGTGCCTGAATAGAGAAAGATAATGAAGATTTCACCTTCTCATGGGCAAGGCTGACCTCAGTACCTCGTGATCTTGCATTCCATTGGGGCATGATTTGGTGAAGCTGAATTGCAGCTGATCTACTGCCTTTGGTGATGGTTGATGATACCTGGGAAATGCTTTGATATTTCCATTTTGAAGGAGAGGGAGAGGACTTTAAAGAAAAAAGAATCTTAAACAAGAAGTGAGTGTTTCCAGAGATGAAGGTAAAATATGACCCACCCTATTGTGTCAGAGAAGGTTATCACAGCAAGTATACTGACCATGAACAGAACCCAGTGAACTACAAGATACTGCAGCTGGATATACCCCGCCTGCCTGCTGGTACAGTCAATATTTTGGTGCTCAGGGGAGATAAAATGAGTTCAGAAGTGCCTCTCCCAGACAGTTTTAGCGGGGCTTATTTCTGTATGGTCGTGCTACATACCCATGAAATGATTTAACCTATTGGGTACTCAAACAGAGATTTTAAATGAATAAAGAATACATGGAAAACTAAATAAATAGCTTTAAAAATCATCACCTATTTTTTTCACACTGCTTCCAAATATCTGTTTCAGGCTCTTCAGTGAGATCCCAAATTAGTCTTAGCCTAGAATGGAGACAAGGGAGGCAGAGTTGGTGCAGAAAACCTCTCTTCTGTGACTGTGTCCTGACCCCTCCCAGCATTCACTAACTGCAGTCCTGATACCACACAGATCAGAACATTATGTGCTCAGAACTCAAAATAAGACTTCAGGTGTAGATGATGTATATAGGCTGCAGGGCTCTCACCCACTTGGCTTTTGTAACTTGTAGTGTGCAACATACTTTTATGTGTCCAAGATTTGGGGGACAGTTTCATGATAGTGTGAACATATGAGGGGATCCTCCCAGAACAGAATTATCTTTTGGAGGGCAGGCCCCTTATAGTTCAGGCTTCCTCACTAGGTAAATATTCTAGGAGCCCATTGGCATCAGTGTACCAGCTAGCATTGTTGGGAGAGGCTGCGTTCAGCTTCAGTGAATTTTTTTTAGGTTCTTTTGATGCATTTGCCATTTTATGATGGGTGATTTACGAGTACACCTGCCCACAGGTTTTTGCCCAAAACGTTTTTGACCAAAAATGGCATGTTTTTGACCAAAAACGGCATGACCCCTGTGCCCCACCCTCCCAATTCACCCAATCTCGTTCCAAGTGACGTTTTTAGTTGTTTCCTCAGATGAAAAGCTACTCAAAGGGAAACGTTTTGCCCATGTAGAAAAGGTGAAACAAAAAACAGCAGAAGCACTAAAAGGCATCAAAATCGACAAGTTCAAAAACTGTTTTAAGCAGTGGAAATAGCATCTCTGTAGGTGTATTGCATCAAAGAGAGAGTACTTTGAAAGTGACGCAAGTTTAAACAAGTAAGGACAAATAAAAAAATTTTTATAAATAAATTCTGGCTTTTTTAGGGAATTCCCTCTTGTATATTTGGCCATAGTCAATTGAAAACCTCCTATGTTTTCTAGCCCAGAACAGCTGTTAAGCCTGGCTTACCACCAGACTGCCATCTCTAGCCTGCCCTTAGGTAACTGATTTCCTGAACATAGGTCTAAAGTTTTATGCTGGTCCTCATATTACATTATATCTCATTGCTTTTGGCCCATTCCAGTTTGTCTTCATATTTTTAATTCTAATTCAATTCTAATTTAATTCTAATTATAATTATTCTCCAAAGCTTTAAGTCTCTGAAATGACATCTGTTCAGCAAATATTAACTGCTTTATATGTACTAGTAACTAAACTAGGGAGTAGAGTAACAGAGATGAGGAAGACAAAATTGATTATTATTCAATCACCCGCATTAATGAACTTTTTGACTCCTCTAATCAAGCCTTATAGTCTAATACTCCCACCCTCATACCCTGTTGTCACACTTCACTTTTCAGCATCCACTTTCCTGGCCATGTACTTTCATACATGTTATGTCTTAAGTGTGTGTACTTTCTTCAGCCTGCCCATGCTTCTTCTCTAAGCAAAGTTCTACTCACTTCTTCAATTCTTAGCTCAAACTTCAACCCAGGCCATAAGTGACTAATTCTAAGCCATGTTAAGGCCCATACTCCCATTCATTAGGTGGGAAACCTAATAGTCAAGCAAAGCCAGCATGCCACACACAGTTCTGTTATCTTTCCCTGGTTACACCCAACATATAAACTTCAGTCATTTTCTTTCCCTTGAATTCACATCTTCTCACTGTTCTGTAATTTTTTGCATCTGAACAAGCATTTCAGAGCTTTCCTCCCTAATTCAAACTATGTGCTTCAAAAAAACCCCAATTTTACAAAAAATAAATTGACCTCCATCCTGAACATCTTTACTGAATATTTCTCTATGTTCTTGCCTTCATCAGGCCTGGTTCTTCCATACACAACTCACAAGTAAAATCCATTCATTTTCTCATACTCTGTTTATGTTAGAGGAAGGATGAGTAGTTATCATTGTTCTAAAACCGTGGTGGTGCCTCCAAATATCTGCCCAAAGAATTCATGAACCCTTGATCGTCAATGGCTTACACAGCACTCTGGTCTTCCACCATATCCCTTCTAGTCAATTAACCACCCATCTCTTAGTCATCCCCACATTCAGGGAAGGCTTTTTCTCTCTGTATTGTTTCCTATACACCAATTGCTAGCATCATCCTGGATGTCTCCAAAGTCCACATGGACAATTGTAACCTCTCAGATTCTCTTCCTCTTCATCTTCAGTGAACCCTACTTCTATTCTACTTGATCAATTAACTCTCTCATATCCATGCCTTCGGCCTTGTCATTACCTAAAAGTGGTCCACTCCCAACCTGAACATTTATCATAATACTTCATGAAAAGGATTGGCAGTAGTGGGACACTGCCAGGAACAGGGAGAAACCAGGGAGAGCTCACAACATCAGTAAGGGTACCTGATCCCAAACCAGGTGAAGTGAGGACCAATGGGAGGCCCAAACTTCACCTGTATGATGACCACTTGTATGCCTAATCTTGAATTGTACCCCACATCTTTAAAATAATAAATAAATAAACAAATAAACAAACTGGTCCACTCCTAAACTGTTAAACTCAGGCGAACACTGTTGTCTATGATTCTAGCTCTATCACTCAGATTTCCCCTCATACCTGTTCTTAGAACTCAGTAAGACACCCAATTTCTTAATGTTTCTTCCTATCAAAGAGTCTCATCTTCAACCTTATTGTGCAGCCCATCAATCACTAGTTCACCATGTCCTCAATGCCCTTGCTCATCCCTCTACTGCACCCTCACTGATTTAAACTGAATTCCTGCCTTCTATGCCAGGATGGGTATATCAGTGCCTAAGTATGTATCTGTGGCTTGCAATGTCAGCAGCTCACTCACTGATACCTAGGAATACTTCTAGGTCTCACAAGTAAAATGGCTCTTGCCATTCCCTACAGCAGCCATTTCAAAATAACTACACATCTCAAATCTCATTTTAAACATAAAATAATGACCTCAATATTACACAGCAAAAATTAAGCCAATGGAAGTCCCTTGACTATCTGCACCTAATCTTCAAACTCAGCTGTATTCACCCACACACTTTCAGTTGTCTCCTTTTACAATGGGAAAGGGGTGTGGCCTCCTAGGTGAGGGTCATTTCTCTTCCCATGATCAGATCATACTCCCAGTTTCCCATAGGCCTAGCATGATTAATTATATTACCTGTCTTTAGGAGGCTTCTAATCAACATTTCAACATGCTCAGTTCTTTCTGATCTAAAACAACAGAAATCCTTGCTCAAGTCGGTACACTGTTCTAAGCAATTTCCTATTATTTTCCTTCCTACCCCACAAATTCAGAAAGTGCTGTTGCATGTGGGCTGTTATCTCCCTACAATTTGTAAAATTAAACATTGTACTAAACAATCAGATCTCATCAAGGTTACAAATGAACTCCCTGTTGCAAAAAGAAAACTCATTTGTTTTTTATCATAATCCACTCATTCATTCAGTGCATATTTACTGGGCTCCTATTACATCAAGGTCCTGAACTAGGTGCTGAATATAGAACCGTAAAAAAATAAACATGACTGTGGCTCTTGGGACTAGGATGTCTGAAGTTTACAGTGATAATAAGCTGACCATGCACTGAGAGGTGTGCTTCCTGAAAAAGTAGCCTACACTTATTCTTTACACTACATTCCCAACTGGCTTTTAAACCTTGCAACCAGGGTTCCTTACATGCTTTAAGGAACCCACTACTACTTTGTTGAAGATCAGACATGACCAAATTTCCTATTTTCTCATTATATGTCGTATCTTGTTCCCCTAAAGTAATGCATCTGCAGGATACTTCTTACTTTATCTTCTTTCTTGTATCATGATCATGTGCATGATCTGTTGTTATTCAAACCTAACCATCAGCTCCTTTGGCACATGATTTATATTAATAATTCCTCCATTGCCCCCCAACTGCATTCTAGAGCTTCACATATACAAGATCTTTTCAATATTGCCAAATGAACAGATAAATGAATGCATATGTGAGCATAAAAAGAAATGATTTACAATAAGTCCACAATTATCCACCAAAGGGAAGACAGTTTTATTGGGTTCTATAATTCTATGAGGTGTAGGAATCACTTATATATTTATTTTCAACAGTTTGTCTCCCTAACTCTATGGGACATTATATTTTCTTTTAACTAAGAGTAGAAAGTGGAGATAAATTTAAAGTTCTGTGTCTTAACTATTGGCACATAAACTGAACTAAAGTATTCTGATCAGACAAACAATACAGAAATATGCAAACTTTTCAAAGACTTAGGCAGGAGATTCTGATTTTTGCTGCTGCTAAGTTTTTGCCAGTTTTTTTTAAGACTGAGATTGTGCCTATAAAGACAAAATGAAATGAGGAGCATAGTGATTAGCATGGGAACTAGATTAACTAAGACAGATAGCTTGAACGATAACATTGGTCTTTTCTCTAACAACATAGTGGGGGGAACATTTATTTCAAGAAAAATCTCTGCTTTTAATGTAATTTCATATTTTCATACTCTCCATGTGCAAATATATTTCTAGATATTTTCCTAAAGCAGACACCTTTCATATTTCAAGAAATCTTATTCAATGGGAAAGCACTTAGAACATAGCAACAATTCATACCTGGTTTAAAAATGTTTCTTTAGGTGTTAAAGGTAAAACAACTGTAAAGAAATTTAGATCATTTTTCTTTCTTTGTAGACTAAAGATGCTAAGACATCTGCATTCAGTTTTTGATGTTTGAGCATTACATCAAAAGACACCTAGGTAAAGGAGTTTGTGTTGTCGGGAATTGTTTCTTTCTATTAGAATAGACACATTTCTAGGTGGGTTGAGATGACATTAATTTTTGTGTCTTTTGTAGTGAGAAAACTGTTCTCATCAAATTAACTTTAGAAATAAGACAGATTCATCTTTCATATAACAAAATGAAATACTAAATTACTATTGGCTTTATTTATTCTGGTAATTTAAATATATAGTTACTGAACTTGAAGTGACCATGCTTTTATCTCCATTAGATTTTTGTAAAGGAGATCAAATGATACTCTTTCTCAATAACTAGAATCTATTCAAAAATGAAACTAAGAAAAAAGAGTGAGAAAGGTAAAGAAAAGAATCCCAAGTATGCAAAGATGTGGTTAGTAGTAGCAAGAGGCTATAAATTTCAGATCTTTGATGTGATGCACTTGCAGCATCAAGGGACTAGTGAGTTCTAAATAATCACTTTAATTTGATAATGGCTTACCAGTCACCTGTGGGTAATTCACCTGAATCATCTCATTTTTATGCCAATAATTCTCTTCCTATTGACTTGGAAAAATTAAAGACTTTTAGAACTCTACTTTAAGACCTACACTTCTCTTTTTCCATCATGCTATTACAATACTTAAAGTTTATTGTAATTATTGGCTGCCTCTTAGCTAAATTACAAAATTGGCTTAAGTGTTATTAAATTCCTGAAAGATTAATAACATGATCAAAGAGTAAAGACCAACCCTTAAAATGCAGGTCTAAAGCTCTGGTTTCAAATTACCATCTGGAAAGTTCTTTGCCAGTTGTTGTCCTAATCTTTCCTCCTCTATAATATGGTGTATTTTTAAAATTGATGCTACTGAATTTGCAAGTCATCTCTTTGACCATGAAAGAAATTTGTATCATAACATGTAAAGAACATTGCTGAGGGACTCCGAAATGATTGCTGGAGAAATTCTGTAGTAGAAATTCATTGGAACACTATTAACAGGAATTTCAATTATATCATGACCTCTCTTCTCCATACTGTCTCTTCCCTTCTTCATACTTAAACATATATGGGTTACATCTCTCACTTAGTATCTTATTGGGATGACTTAATTAAGTCTTCCTTAGTGTATATGTGTATTTTATATAACCTAATAAATGTAAATAGTAATGCTGAGAGATTCCTTGAATAAAAATTTTATTATTCTCGTGGCAGCTAATATGATGGATACTATTAACTTATCATATTCAAATTAATGTTTTCATCTTGAACAATATTAAATGAAAATAAATTTACCATTCAAATAAATCATTCTAGATAAGTTTTTCATTCAAACCCTATGGGACTCATAAAATATCCTGCACCTGTGCTAGGTTGTTGTCTTAGTCTGTTTGAATTGCTATAAGAAAATGTCACAGACAGACAGCTTATAAACTACATAAATTTTATTTCTCACATAGTAGAGTCTGGGAAGTCCAAGATAAAGGTGCTGGCAGATTCAGCATGTGGTGTGGGGGTGAGGTCCCACTTTTTTGTTCATAAATGGCATTTTTTTCACTGTAACCTCACGTAGTACAAGGGGCAGTGTCTCTCTGGGCTCACTCTTAAAAAGGCACTAGTACTACTCATGAAAGTTCTGCCTTCATGATTTAATCACCTTCCAAAGGCCCTATCTCCTAACGCCATCACCGTGGGTTTAGGAATTCAACATATGAGTTTGGGGGGAATACAAATATTCAGACAGATGAAAAAATGAATAAATCATGGTCCCAGTTCATGGTTGGCTTATACAGGGGTACTTAAAAGCAGAGCCTGGGACAGGGATTTGGGTACTTGGGTACTGTTGAGAAAATGCTTAAAAGGAAAAGGCAGCGAGGGGGTAAATAGGTCAGAGAATGAGGCAAGAAAGGATGTGAGCTCAGCTATAGTCCATTTCATTCTAACCTCAAGGGAGAACATGAGGTGCTCTGGAACATGAATGGCACCAGAGAGCAGTCCTATCTTGAGGCAAAGGAATGTCTGCTTGCATCTCTGTAACACTACAATATTCTGGAGAAGAACAACTGTAGGTCATGTGCAGCCAGCATGCTCAGCAGCTACAGGACGGGTGAACTGGTTGGTAGAAGAGACCTGGATGGTGCCAGAAGCATCCATGACATTCATCAGATAAAGAAGGTAGGCAGCAGTTCACTTGTGTAGTTGGTATTATAATTCAGACAGGTACAAGAAAAGCATAAGAACAAAGAGGAGGCAAGACAAAATTCTATCTGAGGCAGCTGGAGAAGGCGTCCTACATGGTTTTTAAACACAGTGCAAAATGAAAATGTGAGGCACCTTGTGCAAATTATTAAAAATTTCAAGATGGTGGCAGAACACTAAACCAAGCATGGGGCCTTCTAAGTCAAGGACCCTGCAACTATACAAGTTGCTTGCCCATGAAGTGACCCTGATGGTGAGGAATCTGTACGCAAAAAAGAACCAACATCTCCTTTAAAGGAGATTAATTCTAAGTTTCAGTCTGTATTTTAAGAAGAAATTTCTAGCATCAGTGCAGAAGGTGGTCAGGGAATCAGTTTTGTGATAAACCCATGATGTCTTCTAGGCAATTTAGATGCTTCGTCACTCACCTCAATGAAGCAAAATTCCATCTTCAAAATGTATGACAATTTTCTAATGCTGACCAGTTAATAATAACATCTGAAATAGTCAATTCTATGTGAAGAAATAACAATTCTATATTCCTAATGAATAATTTTTTTTCAGCCGGGCTCGGTGGCTCAGCCTGTAATCTTGAACTTTGGGAGGCTGAGGTGAGTGGATTGCCTGAGGGTTCGAGACCTGCCTGGGGAACTTGGCAAGACCTCATCTCTACAATAAATCAAAAATTTAGCTGGGCGTGGTAGTGTGTGCCTGTAGTTCCAGCTCCTTGGAAGGCTGAGGCAGAAGGATCGCGGGAGCCCAGCAGGCTGAGGCTGCGGTGGCCGGGAGCGGCCACTGCATTCCAGTCTGGGCGACAGAGTGAGACTCCAACTCAAATAATAATGATAATAATAATAATAATAATATTTTTCAAATCATGATATGATAAATTCTGTTGCTAGTTAGTATGTCTCAGAAACAAGCAATTTCTATAAAAGCACAATATAGAGTTCCAATATTCAAAAGCAGAGGTAAAGATTCAAGACTTGATTAGGGAAAACTACAATGAGTGTGTATAACAACATATTCTTGACATATGACAATAACAAGAGATTCAGTATTTACTCAACTTTGACTTAGGCCCTACTTTACTTAAAAGCAAAATATATATTAAAACTTTATTTGCTCAGTATGCAGAGTACAGCTGTCAATAAACACATTTAATTCCACCTTCTCTAGTCAATCTTGTTCTAAAATACTTCCACATTTTTATAAATTTGACAATATATTTTTAGCATACTATAAGTTAATAAAATACAAAGTGCCACGTTATTATTTTATAAGGTGTTTAAAACTAAATTAAATAATTTCACATATTTAGAGTGTATGTTCAAATTCTATATTTAATTTATACCAGTCATAGTTAGGCCTCTATGTTCAATATGTTCAAGCATATTGCATCCTGGGTTTAAACATCTTCTCTCTCTTCCCCTTCATTGGTAACCAAGATCAGCGTGGAAAATCTGGGGTCAAGAAGTTATCTCTAGGATTTAGGTTTAGCAAAGGCTAGATTCTAGAGCTGGTCATCTCTAGAAGTCTACGGTTCAGAGTCTAAAAAGTGCTTTCAGTCTTGCCCCACACTGCTCTGTTGGAAGACTGTCATTTGGCCCATTCTGGTGTCTGGAGAGTTGTGTTCCAGAATAAACCTAAAAATATTGAGAGAGTTCGTGAAGACAATTCATCATAAACTTAGAATTATTCAGTGTTGGGTCTACAAGCCTAAAAGTCTTTGGATGTGGTGTTTATCTACTAATTCCCCACCACAACATATGGGATCTTACTTATCCATGGTGCTTTTGTATATGTGATGGAGAGTAACTGAAATCTCCTCTAGTACAGATCTCAAATATCCTCAAGTTTAGATCAATCCCACTTCTAAGAGTTCCTTTAGATATTATTTTTACCAAACAGAGTCTCACAAAGTGCTGCCATATGCCAATCAAGTGGCCCCTGAACATAACCACAAAGTCAATTATAAGCTCTCATCATGTGATTGTGGCTGTCTACTGAGTCAAAGACATATATTAACTAAAACTTTAAATACATTGAGAAAAGAATGCATGACCAGGTACAACACTTTACTCACAAATTAATTTGCAAGAAAATACTCTTTTATTTGTCTATAACAATTTAATTTCTAAACTCACTCAAACTCCAGCTACTTTTGTTCAGGTTTGAGTCTAAGTCTTGCATAATAATAAAGCATAAGGTTGGGGTGCTCTTTGGTGTCACCTGCCCACGTTTGCAACTCATCTGGTTGAAGTCCTTCTCCCATGTTTACCATTCTGTCAAATCTAATTCTCACGCATAAGATCCTCCCCAGCAACTCTCTTTGCTATTTTCATGATCCCCTTGGGTGCCTGAGAATGTAGTCAGTCACTGCAGATCATGCTGTGAGCCAGCCTCAGGCAAGTCTGCTTTAGGAGGGCTTTACAGTGATCTTTATTAAGGGCCCTTTAGCCTTTCCATGGGGGTAAAAGTTAAGTCTTCTCTGCTCTAAGATCTAAAAATCTGATTTGAGGTTCCAGTTAATCCTTACTTAAGATTCAATGAGTTGAGAAAGTCGTGTGGCTTCTTTCTCAGGGACCACCCAGACTACATTAAGCCTTCATCACTTCTCCTTTGGTTTTTTCACTCTCTCCATTCCTACACCTTCCCAAGTCAAAATATTCTCCTCCTTTTCCTTTTTTCTTAGCATTTTCTTGAGTCCTCTTTTCTTTAGAGCAATGAACAAAGATATATTGCTCTACTATATTGAATGAGTCAGGGACTACAAATAAATCTTGGAAAGAAAAGCAGATTATATTTTAAATTACTCTACACTATGAGTGATTTCATGTAATGTTAATGGGCTGGTCTGCTAATATTATATGAATAGTTATTTATGCCTTTTTTTTTTTGAGTTGGAGTCTCGCTCTGTCATCCAGGCTGGAGTGCAGTGGCACACTCACGTCCACCGTAGCTTTGACCTGCTGGGCTCAGGTGATCCTTCTGCCTCAGCCTTCCAAGTAGCCGTAACTACAGGCCTGTACTACTACACCTGGCTTATTTTTCGATTTGTTTTAGAAACGAGGTCTCACCAAGTTGCCCAGGCTGGTCTCGAACCTCTAAGCTCAGGTAATCCTCTCACCTTGGCCTCCCAAAGTGCTGAGATTATAGGCTTGAGCCACTGCGCCTGACCTTATTTGTGTTTGTTTTAGCAAAGAATTGTTGAGCCTGAAATTTCTTCTAAAATTGCTATAATTTGCATGTTCATACTTAAAACAATTACTTTTACATTAATTTTTTCACGTGTATTATATTATTAAAAATAGAAGTGCAAGATGACATTTCTACTACCCAATATTCAAGATATGGTATCTCTATTTATACACAGTTTTCAAATAGTCAGAGTGGTAGTAAATATTTTAAAAAATCAACTTTATTTCAACAAATTTTTGAAAGTCTCCCTAACATATATTATGTAATTTTACTTCTTCTTGTTTTATTTTTTTTTTTGAGTTGGAGTCTCACTCCGTCACCCAGGTTAGAGTGCAGTGACACACTCACAGCCACCTCAGCGTCAACCTGCTGGGCTCAGGTGATCCTTCTGCCTCAGCCTTCCAAGTAGCCAGAACCACAGGCACGTGTTACCACGCCTGGCTAATTTTTTGAGTTATCTAGATAAGAGCTCTCGCCAAGTTGCCTAGGCTATTCTCAAACCCATGGGCTCAGGCAATCCCCTCACCTCAGCCTCCCAATGTGCTGGGATTACAGGCTTGAGTCACTGAACCCAGCCTACTTCATCTTAAATAAGGAAATGAGAATAGACATAAAAAGACCTCAAATGATTCCCAAATGCCCATGTGTCTTCACTGATTTTAAAATATTGATAATTTACCAGAAAGTTTAATTTCTGAATGATACATATGGTGCTGACAACACACAACTGATATTCCTATTCTTGGTCATCAATGTTCCAATATCAATGTATTTATGTAATGTGAATGCATGGTGGTCTATTTGGAGATATTGTGAGACTTTAAAAATATCCAAAAGTGTGAAACAACTGGATTGTATAAAAATAGTGTTCTGTTGCATATAGTTTCAGGAATAAAATGAAAATTAACACAATGAAAAATTTACAAATTAATAAAATGAAAATTTAAATTAAATAATTTCACATATTTAGGGTATATGTTCAAATTCTGTGTTTAACTTATGCCAACCATAATTAGGCATCTATGTTCAAGCATACTACATCCTGTGGTTTAAATAGCTTCTCTCTCTTCCCCTTCATTAGCAACCAACATCAGCATGGAAACATCTGGGGTCAGTAAGTTATCTCTAGGATTGAGGTTTAGGAAAGGCTAGACTTCTAGAACTGGTCAAAAAAGAAAGGAGCTGGTCAGCTCTAGAAGTCTACAGTTCTGAATCTAAAAAGCGTTCTCAGTCATGTCCCATTTTAACTTTATTTTAAACTTAATCGTAAGGATAGTCAGTATTTGGTTTTATTTTTTTTAAAAAAGTATATTATTGAAAAAAGAGAGGAAACAAAGGACAGATGAAAGTTTCATACCAGAAAGCCCTGGCATGGGCAAGTCTCTCTAAAAGGAAAAGCTGCCAGTATTAAGTTTTCATCACTACCCTAAGTTCTACATTAAGCCAGTAGGTACTTGCAGAGGTATTATAAAAAGTTAGATTCATTTAAAGCAATATACTTGACCTCTTTCCCCCAAAAGAAGCAAAATGTAAACATACAGATCATAGCACTAATAAAGATTATTCAAGACATCAAACTTGGATTTTATTTAGAATTTCAATCTGATAATGATAATTCAACACTAAGTCCTTGAAATACAGAAGTAATGGTTTGGAAATTAATCAAAGAGTAATGAAAGCATTATTGAAAATATTAACTAATCCAATGGTAATAATCAAGTTGTCACAATTGCTGATGATATGTTTTAAAATTTAATTTGAAGGGATTTAGTATACTGTTATTTAAAAGAGGCACTAGTACTATGCATTTAATAAGAGGTTTGAAAACATCAAATATATCTTAGTTCACAGTAATGATAATCCTCAAGAAAATACTGAATGAATGGCAAATATTATTTCTGTGATGCTAGTAGAATCCCAATAGAAAATATGCTATATATTTATTCAATAAATATTAATTAAATGTTACTTTGAATGCCTATTATGGTGCAGGTAATGATGAAGCAACCATTAATATTTGGTCTTTGCCCTTCACAAGAGCATATATAAAAACAGGCAGGATGATGAGGTGAGAAATATAGGTCAGTAGTGAGTGCAATAAATGCAACTGACTCACTTTTGAATTAATCAGGAGCTAATTCATTCTTGTTTCTGGGGCAGGAGAGAGGAAGCCTTCCTGACAGAAGTAAGTATAAAGTGAGACTTGTAAAATGAATAAGATTACCAGGATAAAGGTAGAGAACATTTGAGTTTTGCTTCACTCGTTCATTCATTTAATACATATTGCTATAACTCAAGCACTGTTCTAGGCACTTGAAAATCAACAGAGAAAAAAGTAGACTATAACTCTTGTCCTTGAAGAGCTTACATTCCAATGTGTCAGCAGACCATAAACACATAAGCAAGATATATATAGATAGACATTAAATCATGAGGAAATAACTGCTCTATAGAGCACTGCAGAAAAAGCATGTGGTCAGGCTTAGCCTCTCTGAGAAAGCAACACACAAGCAAAGATGCAAAGGAAGTAAAGCTAAGATCTATAAGGAGGGGTATGATCTAGAGAATGTCCCAGGCAACAGGAATAGTCTTTGAAGTGGAATTTTGGCTGGCATATTGAAGGTCAGTGTGGCTTCAGTGAAGTAAGTGATGTGGTGACTAGTAGAGATTAGGTCAGAATGCTGACAAGAAGTAGGTTTGGGTAGTGTTTTGTAAGCCATTGTATTTTGGCTTTTACAGTGAAGAAGAAGGTACTTATCTGATGTAACAGGATAAATCTGACTTTGGAGATGAGAACAGAATGTAGTAGGGAGCAGCTAGGGCATAGAAACAGACCAGTTAAGCAGGGAAACAGTCTAGATCAGGAAAGTAGCAGTAGAGGTGTGAGTGATGATTCAATTCTGGACATATTCTAAGGGTAGATCTTACATGATTTGGGGACAGATTTGATGTCAGATGAGATAGAATAGAAAGACAGGAATCAAGATAATGCTGATTTTTAAAAATTTTTGTCTGAGCAACTGGATAGATTTTCCATATCTTGTTATAAAGCCTGTGAGAGAAGGTTTGGGAGTGGAATAGGAGGCAAGAAGTTCAGTTTCAGACATAGTAAGTTTGAGTTGTCACATAGACATTTAAGTGGAGATGCCACATAGGCAATTGCGTTTAAAAGTTTGAATTTTGAATTGAAGATACAGATGTGCAGATGTAGACATGGAATTTTAACAGCAACCAGTCAGTGAGTCTGAGAAGGAATGACAGGTAATGTAGGGCAGAAGCCGTGTGATTTCCTAGAAGAGTCTGTAAGGCCAAGCCAAGATGCTGTTTCGAGAGTAAAGTGATTGTCTCTCAGCAGGATGGACTATCAAACATTGGATTTAGTAACAGAGAGATCAATGATGACCTCACAAGAGCCGTTTCAGTGGAGAGATGGGCACAGAAACAGCAAGATTACAGTAAGACCAAAACAGAAAGGCATTGCAACTTTGTGATAGTGAAAGCAATGGGATATGTTCTATTCAAGAGAATCCTACATTAAGACCAGTGAGAGCATTGCTAACATGTTACTTGGGTTGCTCAAGAAATATAGTCAACTGTGAGATAAAATAATAATTTTCATTTTCACAAAGACAGCTCCAAAATTTCTCATGAACTAAAAACAAAAGTGGAATATCACATGCAAGTATATTTTCATTGATAATTTAGCAAAGGGAAACTTTATTTAGTAATCATGGTTTTAAGACAATAGAAATCAAAGACATATTAAATGGTAAAATTCACTAGTGCTAGAAATTATGAAACAATGAAACAGATCTTGTATACTGCATGGTGATGATTGATAAATGTGAATAGAATTTGTTTTGTTTTGTTTTATTTTAAAGTTGTGGGGTACAAGTCAGGATTGGGAACATAAGTGATTTACGTACGGGTGAACTTTTGGGCCTCTAATTGAATTTCGCTTCACCTGGATTGGGTCAGAAATCCTTGTTGATGTTATGTGCCCCACCCCTTGGCAGTGTCCTGCTATTGCCAATCCCTTTTTTATAGTATTATGAAAGATATTAAGGGTCTGTTTATGAGTGAGAACATGTGGTACTTAGTTACTTGTTTCTGTGATAGATCACTGAGTATGATAGACTCTAAATCCACCTAAGTTGCTGTGAAGTTCATAATTTTGTCCTTCTTTATGGCTGCGTAATATTCCACCATGTATATATACTACATTTTTTTAATCCAGTCCAGTTTCAATGGGTAACATGATTGGTTCCATGTTTTGGCTATTGTGAATAGTGTTGCAATAAACCTGTGTGCACAGGTATCTTTTTTGAAGAATGATTTGAGTTCCTCTGAGTATATTCCCAGAAGGGGGATTGCTGGGTCATACATATGGAATGTCAACTTCTAGTTCTTTTAAAAATCACCACACTGTTTTTCACAGAGCTTGAGCTGGTTTGCACTCTCACCAACAGTGTAGAAGTGTTCCCTTTTCTCTGCATCCTCACCAGCAGCTGTTATTTTTCATTTCATAAATGATGGCCATTCCTATTGGAGTTAGGTGGTATCTTAATGTGGTTTTGATTTGCAACTGAGAGTGAGTATTTTTTCATGTGTCTGCTGGCTGCTTGTATGTCTTCTTTTGAGACGTGTCTATTCATGTCTTTTGCCCATTTTTTAATGGAGCTGGTTTTTGTTTTTGTTTTTGTTTTCCTATCAGCATTTGAGTTCCTTGTAGATCCTGGATGTTAGACCTTTGTCAGATATACAGTTGGCAAATATTTTTTTTCCCATTCTGTGTGGGTTGTCTCCTCACTCTCTTGCAGAAGCTTTTCAGTTTGATGAGGTCCCTGTTGTCTATCTTTGAATAGTATTTTTAAGTAAGAAATAAGAAGACTTAAATATAACTATCTCAAGTAGTTTTGTTGTAAGCAGGAACAGAAAAATGAGATGATATTTAGAGTGAAATATAAATTTGAGACAGGAATTTATAAGGTGAGAAAAATTACAGAATTTTTTTCAGCTGGTGTGAATGATCTAATAATGAGAGAAAAGTTTATGTTTTAAAAGTAGAGAGTATGGTTGAAGCAGTTTCCTTAGGTTGGCAGGAGGGGATGGGTTCAAGTATACCAGCAGAAAGATTAGCCAGTTTGTTGACAAAAGCAGGAGAACAAATTATATTGGTAAAATGTTTGTGGATGGGTGGCTGTGATGGTAGATCTCATGATTTCTATTCTGATTGCTTCAAGTTTCTCAATAAGACTGGAAGAAAGGTCATCAGCCAAGAGTGAGGATAGTGGGGATGGGGGGTGTTTTGAACAGAGAGGAGAAGAGTGTAAAAATCACTGAGGAGAGTAGGGGAGCAGAGGAGCTAGATCAAGGGAATAGGACCACCTGATAGTACTGAGAACACACCAGGGCTGGTGGTCACAAACTTAAGAGTTTTGGCCCAGCTTGTATTTTTTTTTCCAGACATATTCAGCTGCATAGGACCAGACATGTAGTAAGCTGTGAGTTGGGTTTTACCAAGTCTGGGATTTTACCAGGTGAATATGAACGAGGGAAAAAGGGGCAAGGGAATCAGATGTTGAGGGTAGAATCCCACTAAAAAACCAGAAATAAAGAAGATGAAGGAAATTGGAGAAGATGAATAGACAGTACAACAAAAATCATAATATAGAGTGATTGAGCTCCTGGTTAGTGTGAGAGATCTTGACGTGTTAGTGAGTGGGTTGACGAGGTAAGCGGTGGTGCGGGCATGGGCTCCCTGAAACTGAGATGTTAAGTGAGTTGAAGTTACTAATAATGACCAGGTCAGGACTGTGACATTGGGACATTGGGAATGAGGGACTGAGGTCAATATGCATATGTACTAGAGTAATGGTCTTTTTTTTTGAGTTGGAGTCTCACTCTGTCGCCCAGACTGGAGTGCAGTGGCCGCTCCCGGCCACCGCAGCCTCGACCTGCCGGGCTCCGGCGATCCTTCCACCTCAGCCTTCCAAGTAGCTGGAATTACAGGCATGTGCTACCACACCCAGCTGATTTTTTGATTTATTGTAGAGATGAGGTCTCGCTGCCCAGGCGGGTCTCGAATCCGTGGGCTCAGGCAATCCACTCACCTCAGCCTCCCAAAGGCACGGGATTACAGGCTGAGCCACCGAGCCCGGCTGAGTAATGGTCTTCTAGTGAATTCACTTTAGGTAGACAAACAGGTTGGTTACATTGAAAAAAATGCAGAGCATCGGAAGAACCATTTGATAGCAAGACAGGGGTATTGCAGGGCTAATACAACTCAGGTCTTCCTATCACAACTTTCTTTCTTATATTGTTTATTGCATTGGAGAGAAAACAAACCAAAACAAAATGAAAAAAAGTTATGTGGGAAAATTCATTCCACAGAATTGGTTGTAACAAAAAAGGAAAATTATCTCTTTCTAGCATACTCCAGAAAAATAATTGTGCTATACAGCATTATATCATAGAACACTATCATTTTACAGCCTTCCCCATGAAGCATCTTATTATATGGCGGTCAGTTTATTCAGATATTAAAATTTAAAAAACAGAAGTGTAGCAAATTTCTGAAAATAAGAAAATGGGTGGGGAAAACATGAATTCATACTAACTGCGTCCCTCTAGAAAAATAACACCTTTTCAGTGCAATCTAAACATAAGGAGTTTTTTATTTTGTTTTTTTCCTAGGGTACTGTAGACATGACATACTTTTTAAAGGTCTTAATTATGGATTATTCTTGTATACCAGCTGAGACCAGTTTTAAAAATGTATCTCGCTAGTATAATTAAAGTTATTTAGGGCATGACTAATTACAGTGTATAGTATGAGAATAAAACTGTTATTTTAAGTATCATCTCTCTTTACATGGAAATCAGTTATGATTTATTATTTTTAAGTGAAGGAAACACAATATAAGTCTCTAGCAAGTGGTGCTTCTGAAACCTACAAGCCTTTCACTAAGATTCAGAGGCCTGGCGCTGGGTACCCATGGTCTATTCACCTTGTATGAACACCAAACTGAGGCTCATGGAGGGGAAATGCAGATGTGAGAGCATTCAGACCAGGCAGGGTGGACGTGGTCAAGGTGGGAGATGTGATTAGAGCAGAGCAGCACAGTGAAAACAGCGTGTCAGTGGATTCAACATCTCTTTCTGAGGTGGAACCAACGTGATTTGATGGTAGACGAGGTTTCAGTTAAAATGCAATCTTCTAAAAGCAGGCTTGCAAACAATCCATGAGGCTGTGCTTCCGAGGCTGCTCTCATAAGACCAACGCGACACTGCACATGAACTACTTGGAAAACTGCCTCAAGAAGTATTGCAGAGAACACCTTTCCGAAGGCCCCAAACACCTTAACACTCATTTAAAGTAAGTGTCATCAGGACCAATCTTCGGAGAAGATGGAGTAGGAAGACAAGACCACGTGATGCCCTCAAAAGGCCCCTCTTGTCACCACTGCTCAAGCCAGGCTGCTTGAAAATCTCCCCATTACCAGTGTTCTCAGGCCCCTGTGGTCATGGGGTGAATGGAGCTGAGGTGGGCAGCTCCCTATCCCAACTACCACACACAACCAAGGCATGCTCACTACTGCCACACATAACCACACACATGCTCATTACCACCCGCACACAACCACACGCATGCTCACTACCACCACACACAACCACATGTATGCTCACTACCACCATAGAGAAATAAGCTCCCACATGAGAGTGCAAGCAGATACAGGAAACTAGAACCAGCATCTCCAGGGGTGTAAACAAGAGAATAATAGGAAGTTGGGTTTAAAATGACTAAGAGATGAATTCCTTTTAACTAAAAATAACTTAAACTCTCAGTTAAAATTAAAATTATTCTGGAAAGTATAAATGTTTTATCAGCTAAAAATTTAAAATATTGGTTGATAGACTTTAGTTAATGGAATTTGATTAATCACCATGGACTATGTATGACTAGCTTTTCTTTTTTTTATTCTTTATTTATATTACATTGAATATCCATATAAAGTGAGCTAACCCTACAACCCAGAACACTGGCAATAATGCACATCTGTCTCTGTGTTATTCTCATCACCCTTAATTTTCTTCTCAGATAATTAAGAGTAGGTGTTTATGGAATTAGAATAAACAATAGCTACCTGAGATTAGGAGTAGATAAGAAATTTTGAAGCATAAAAAAGAAAAGTAGAAAAACAAAGACAAATTTTGTTTACCTCATGATTCAGTCAAGGGCTTCCTGGATACTTTACCTCAACGTATTAGTCAATATATTGGCAACTCATTCAAATAACAGAGAAATTAAAGTTCATTTTTCTAATTGTCTCTTCCTGCAAAATCATGAATATAATTTAAAACAATCATCATAGTACAAACTTTATTCAAAGGATTTCTTAGAGATAATAAACCATAGAATGGGTCATTTAGTTAGTTTAAACTCAATGAGATTTCCCCCGACAAACACTCTCAACTACAGTATCATTATCTTTGCATGTACACAACTCCTGCTGATTCTAAGAATAATCGTATGTATATAAAAATAAGATTTCCCACATATAGGAATCTCTTTATATAGATATCTGTTTCAAATAGTCTCATCTGGATTTACTATAACCAAAACATCTTAAAATAAAATTTGATGTTAAAATATATCTATCATAACTCAGTTTTGAGGTTTATGAATGGCAGTGTTTCACATTTGAAGTTGGAAAACATTAAGATGTAAAATGTCTTTTTTTTTTTTTCTGACTCAGAGTCTTACTCTGTCACCTAGGCTGGAGTGCAGTGGCACAATCACAGGTACCGTAGCCAAGATCTGCTGGGCTCAAGCAATCCTTTTGCCTCAGCCTTCCGAAGTGTTAAGCAGACACTTGTTATTAAGAACACAGAGGTAAAGCCCATAGGTTTTCCTCTTGAGGCAATTAAAAATAGTGTTCATTATATAGCATAATGACCTTTGGATAAAATCTTTACTAAGATTTCATATAAAAGAGGGGCTATTTTCACAAATGTAACTGTCCATGCTTATGCCTTGATGGGTACCCGCTCAGCATTGATCAGTATTCTCGTGTCTTGGCTGAAAAAAAGATAGAGTGGTTGAACCTACTTTGGTTGTTCTTCATAACAACATGAATATTTTATAAAATGACTTCCATAAATTTTTTACAGTAATAGTCATCTTTTCAGGAGTTACTTTTAAAAACTTTATTGTATCATTACTAGTCTCTGCAAAAAGAATGCAGCTGTGTATGAGAGAAGGTGACAAAACTTTATGTCACTGTCTTATTTATAATATGACACAATTTCATACCTCAATTAGTACCTATGCAAGCAAATTGATGAAGAAAACAAAATACTTTGAAATGTATCAGGTTGGTTCCTCCACTCAGGAAAGAGCTGGATTAAATTTTGGTCACTACACATATGACTTAGTGTACAGTTTGATATTCCTTAAGAAGTATGAGAGAAATCAGTACCTAGTCTATTACCCTGGAAAAAATAGTGGAAAAGGTTAAGTGCATGTTCCTCATTTGTTTATATATGTCCTTTCTTCATCTTCCTCTTTATCCCTGCTCTTCTTAGGCCTTGGTAACCACATGCTACCTGCTTCTCAGCACATGTACACTTGACTTTGCTAAAAATACGATGTCATCACTTATGTCTATGGTACCTTTTTACTCCCCTGACTCAAAACCTGAGAAAACCCCAAATCTCAGAACCAAGGTCTTAATACACTAAAACTGAAGTAGTGTGTGCGTTACCTCTTTAATAGTGCATATATTTTTAAAAAGGAAGTTTTATTTTATTCTTCCAAAGGCATTTTTAAAATAATTAATTCCATTCTTTCACATAAAAAGTTTATAACGGTGGGATTTGAAGTAAAATTTCAGTATAAATTAGAAGTGAGTAAGGTGGGTAAGTTGTTTTTGAAAGGTGAAGTATAAAATTGAAGTAGAAACTCCAGGTGGGAAAACCTCTTCACCACATGTGCAGTTGTCTACTTGGTGTGCCCTTTAAGGCTTTTCCTGGATCCATATTGTAGGAAGGACCTGTCACAGTTTTTCATAAAGCCAGATATATCCATACCAGCACCTTTCCCTTATGCTTACTGGGTTCTCTCTACCACCAAGTTAGCATCTCACCTCAGAACACTGGTAACTTCCTTAGGGAAGCCATTCATAGCTCCCCGAGCTGAGTCACCCTCCTCCCCACCATAAGCATAAAAAGTGCCATCTACCACCCCTTCATGACACTAGATACTGTCTGAATTAGACATGTGTTTGCAAGGTTATTCAATTCATGCCTGAACTTTAACACTTTGGCATTCCTTTCAACCCACTCTTACAAATGTCAATTATTTCACTTTGTGGCAAGAACGAAGCTTGATAAGGTAGCCTCTAACCCCAAAATGCTTGGAGCCTGAAAGTGGTAGAAGATACATAATGATTGTTAAAAAGTGACAGGAACAACTAAATACATACTGCTTAATACATGACAGCCACTGTTCTAAGAGATATGTACATCCGACCCTTACAACAGCCCTATGAGAGAGGCACTGTCATAACTTGTCTGATAACCCACAGGTAATAGATGGAGGAATCAGGATCTTGATTCCTCTCCTAAGAATGTAAGAACATAATACAGCCATGTACGAAATTCTATGAAAACCGTTGCGTAGGAAACTTGCAACAGCAAAATAATATTTCATTGGACTTTAAATGACGAATGAGAGATGCTCACCAGGAAAAAAAAAATGTGGAAAGAGGAGGACAATACAGGCAAAGAGAGTAGTAGAAAACAAATCAGAGTCTCAAATGTGAGCTTATATGCAGGGACCAACCCGTAGATCAAAGGGCATGCTGGAAATCAGATAAAAAGTCCCTTGAGGCTAGTGAAGGACTTGAATCCTAGGTTAAAGGGCTTTAACTTCATTTTTGCCAATGATGAGGCGGCACTGATGGATTTAATCAGGTATTGGTATTGTTAGAATGACGTTCGACAAGTCCCATTTAAGACAGAATGCAAGGATCTTGGTTGCTCTTCTGCCTCCCCCAGTGATATCATTTCCACCACTGCCTTCAAATTCCACCTTGGCTATCAGTAGGCAGCACCATCCATACAGCACTGCCTTTTCTGAGAATGATAAGGACACAATACTGTCACATCAAAAAAACTGTGAGAACCATTGGGTAGGAAACTTTGAAAGGCAAAATAATATTTCATTATTTCATTGAATCAGGTGGGGGGGCGATAAAAACAGCACTAGACTTGGCTTTTTCCAGAAGAACTTTCATTCAGGACTTCTTATTTGCCCCTTTCTACCTAGAAAAGAGAAGAACACCTGTATAAAGAAAATCTACAACATTAACTTGAATTAATTGGTTTGTGCCACAGATCTTAATTCAATAACTGTAAAATTGACTTGCTTTCTATGGTATTAATGTAAATTAAAACTATCTGATGGGCAAAGTGGCGCTGCCTACAGCTGTGGTTTTCAATGTAAGATAAAAATTATTGAGGTTGGTGATTTATATCTCATATATCAAAGCACAAAACATAATATGTTATTTTCTTCTTATTTGATTCAACAAATCACTTGCTAAAGTGATACCTGCAAAACCACAAAACAAGTTCCAAGTTTTGATAAAATTAGATTCTGACCCACTATGGTATTGAATATAATTATGGTTTGCCAATAAAGCACAAATTTGCCTCATTATTCCAGAGCTAAACATTTCATATTATCAAAATAGTGAGACAGGGATATTACTTCACAATATTTTATGAAAGCAGTCATCCTTATCAAGAACAATTAACAATAGACCACATCAAACACAAAAGAATTTCAAATTTTCACCCTGAGGCAAAATATTGGGCAGTTGGGCAGAATTTAGCAGAAAGAAGACACTGAATTATAACCGTAGCAAAATAATCACACTAATTAAAATTCATCCTGAAGATGAAAAACAGAACATTTCCCACATTACTATACTTTATATACTTCAAGAAAAAGACAAGAAAATATACAAGAAAAAAAAGGTGATAAATTTTGCATCAAAAAGAGTAACATTTTAAAATAATTGTTCTGTGTTTTAAAATGTTGAGATAAATTCAAACTGTTGAGAAAACTCTTAGAATCTTATCCAAAGTTACATGACTATCTCTTAGTCTTCAATTAATTTTATTAAACTATTTGTAATTTTATACATTTATGCTATATATTTATATATAATTTATGTTTACGTTACAAATTTATATACTTATATGTACAAATATAAATATTTAATTACAAATATAAACAATGCATAAATATAAGTATTTAAATGTATAATAATAATGTGAATATTTATGCTATGTAAGTTTATACATTTACATATAAAATTCTATAAACTTACATATTTGCATATTTAGTTATAAAATTATATAAATTTTGACTTTATATATAAATTACAATTAAGAGAGAATATATTTTAATTACAGAAGTAAGTACTTACTGATAAAAATGTTAGTCTACCATTAAGCACAATTTATTGATTTTATTACTTTTGTTCCCAATCATTTAAAATAATTTAAAATTCAGTAATAACTCATATTGTAAATGCAAGTGACCAAGAGCAGTGATAAGATACGCTAGAGTTATGAGTGCTCAAGTTATCTTCAAATTATCAGAAATGTTGATAATTATTGCATTGGTCTGTACTTGCTGTGACCACGCATTTTACAGGATTCAGTTGGCTTTATTAAAACTCTCAGTTTTAATAAAACACTAGGAACAACTTAGGCTGAAATCATTGTCATCTTAACAGTTACTTATCCTTGTTTTGTTTAAGTAAATAAGACCACCTTCCATTTGGTTATTCCAGTAATTTTTAGTACTTTGGGAATCCAGGAAGTCTAAAGTATTACACTGAGCACGTAGGCGGCTGATGGAGGGAAAAAAAGTTTTTTAAAAAAGAACTAAAAGCACTTCCTGTGGTTAACGTTTTAGAACCTCGTCCAGAACAGTCTGTACCAATATTGTGGGTTTGTTGGTATCTTATTTACGAGCATCGGAAACAGACTTGCACTGGTGCCATGCTCTGAGAAGGATGCACGTGTGAGACAGATGGAACTTGTATTCCATCAGATGCAATTAAAGTCTTATTGAATACACTGCCAAATACCACAAATATTAAGCCATTTTAGAATAAATTTACTATTGCTTTGACAGCAGTTTCAACAAAATAGGAGGTTATTCCAACAAATGAGAAGACTGAGCATGTTGAACTAGTGGAATTATTGCACTTTAAAATCTGATAGTTTGTTATAACCTAATTTTATTAATACAATATAATCTACACAGATTTAAACTTAAAAATTTTATTTTAATAAAATGCATCAGGTTCTTGTATTTAAAAATGAAGAAGCAGCTTTTAAGTTCTCTCTCCCATGAATAAATTAATAAGGCAGATGAGAACAGAGTTGAAGACTGAACACCTTGACAAGCTGCCTTTCATGCCATGGCAGAGGCCACCAAAGGATAACTAATGTCCAAAGCAGCTGGATGGTCTTGTAAACTGGTCGTCACAGGTGATCAAGCCCAAGAGATACTTATTTCCAAATCCCCAAGAAATTATTGTAAAATCAGATAGCTAATTTTCAGAGGTAATTATCACAGCCAAATAAACTAGTAAATTTGCATCTGCAGACAATTCTGCTTCTTCCAAATGGAAAATTCTTAGAAAATTCTACAAAGGAAGCAAATTTAAAATCAGAAGGTTGCTTCAATGATCACAGGTTCTAACAGATGGTTGAATAATCTTAAAGGTCAATAAAAAGAAAAGTATAATTATCAGCTGGATGAATAATGACTACAAGGACATAATAGTCAAGTACACTGGCAAGTTTAAATGCTAAGGTAGAGTAGTCAGGGACCTTTTTTCAGAATTTATTAAAACACTAACCTATCACTGCTAGGCAGGTACAAGAAGGCGGGAAATGAACCCCGATTCCTAGCACCAGAAATCAAGAGGCACCAGTCTGAAATAAGGTGGTTCATTACATGCATCTTTGTCTCCTGGTAACCTCCTCACCAGATGACTATCCCAAGCCCTTTGTGACATAACCCTGCTAAACAAAGGGTTATGTTTGCTTTCTATGCTTGCATTGCTTGCCTTCCATATTCTCTCTTATCTTCGTGTGATACCAACCAAGGTTGAAACATTAGCCAGTAACCAGCCAACACTCTGTGTTTCCATGCTGCCATAAGTCGAATTTCTGGTATGTTGACCACTACTTCCCTTCTTGCTTGGTGACTGGAGAAAATGGCCAACTTCAGGACTTTTCAATATCAGCCACAAGTGAGGGACAGCAGCCACTTGGAGGGCAACTCCCAGTGGAAAGCAGAAACATTAACAAACTATTTAAACAAGATAATAGTTTAACAAATACCTTTAGCGACATCTTGTTGGAGAATTGAGGTCTACATTGTTGAACTAGCAAAGTTCTAATAATTGCTAGAATTTTCCAGAAAGAACATACAAAAAGTAGAGAAGAAACATTCAGGTGGTGACATCAACCTTGGCTCCTGTTAACCCTTTCTGTCAAATCTAAATAAATCTCATTGTTCTTTAAGAACAAGAACTATGGACTCATTACTTTTGTTTCAGGCAACCATAAAGGTGAGTGAGACAGGTTTAAACACTTGAGGAGTAAGACCCATTTTGCATGTTTATAATCTCCAAATTAAAGAAAGCAATTTCAAGTAGTTAAGAAGAGGTCTCATTAGAAATGAGGCATATAAAATTCTCTCATGAAAATTCTCCTTATAGGAAGCTGGTTATTTTATCACAAGTTTCTGAAAATGTTAAAGGAGTTGAACTCATTTTAATCAGTTTTCTTAATTTCTAAGATATTTTTTAAAATATACAGGCCTTGAAAAGACTGTGAACTCAGACACTGTGACCCCAGACACTACTCTGAGAAACAGACTGGCTCCTAGCACAAAATCCCCTCTCACTTTGGGCCCTATCTCTTTGAACCTCTGACAGCTTATCTCACAGCTTCCCTGGAATGTCCTGTAGAGACTCAGACACAACCGGCTAGCACCCCAGTCACTGCTGGCCAAAAACACAGGTGGGGTTTTTAGTGGACCAATGGATCAATGCTTCTCCCTACAGAGGATATAGAAACGGAGACTTTATTAGAGCTACCCAGGCAGAGGCATTGGTCTACAGATGCCTGAGGTGGGGGTTGGGTGTTCACAGAGACATAGGGACTAAAACCCAGGATACTTGTCTTCATAGAAGCACAAGGACCCGGGCAAAGTGAAAGAAAGCAACTTTTGTTTTCTTGTTGCCCTGAATCCTGGGTTAATCAAATCAAATTATTTAAGAGAAGAATGTTGGGGCTATTTCAACTTTGGAAATCAAAGTCAACCTACAGGTCCTAAAAGGTCCTAAAACGCAACATTAGAGCTTCTTCCTTTAGCAGCCAGTCCTGGAGATGAACTTCCCTGTGTCCTGGATTGGTAAGCAACATGTAAATTTAGGAGAAACTTGTCTTCTATGGAATTTGCATCACAGAAGCATGATCCAGGCAACACAGCTAGAATTTGGCCCCTACGCAGGCAGCCCTCCCTCAGGGTGGATGCCACTGGCATTTAAAGGCCTACTCTGGAAAACAAGGGCAGGGAGAGGCACTCAGTGCCTTTCTGGAGAGGAAACCTCACACATTGCATCTATTCCCACCAAAGGCTTGTGGACACCAAGTAACTAAATATTAATTAATACTAAGGAAGCAGAACTTAATAGTTAATAATCTGATTAGATTAGAATTTAGTGACTAGTTTAAAATAACATAAGGGCTATGAGGTTTCATCATAAAAATTAAATTTACTAATGGAAAATTAAAAATAAAATGTGTTACTTTTCTGAGAGAAAAAGGCAAATCTAGCCAGAAAAAAAAATTCAGCTTACATTTCGGTACTTTGAACAATTTCTGCCATCAGTAGTCATTTTATTTACTTGTATGCTTAATCAGATAAATATACTACCTTGAGAGTTTGTTGGAGATTTTAGCACAGGAGTGCAGGTACAAGTAAGCTCTTGACCAATGGACAGCCCTGATCTTCCTTTACTGGGAAAGGCTGTCCTCCTTGACAGAGCGTGCTGCTTGGGGAGGGACACACTTAGAGCAAGGAGGAGAGAAGGGGACACCCACTTCGCCAACCAGACCAGGCACATCAACTGTAGCCATCAATAATGGGGTGATAAATGTCACAGTCAGATAGTCCTCATGTTCAGATAAACATACTATTCTTAACTCACATTTATAAAATATATTTATTAACATGATACATCTTTTAAGTATCTTTAGTGAATATGAATAGATGTGTTTAGTAAAATCCATTTTATGTATTACCTCTTTGATTATTCATTGTAACAGGGCATTACAGTCACAGAGAAACTGAAATGAACAATATTTAGAAGACAAAGCTTGTTGAAGAGGGAACACTCTCCACAGCAAAGAATGGATACAATATAGCAACAGGTTATTAAACACACTTCCCCTCCTTTTCTTCTGTAGAAAGTAATTCAGGAATGTAAAGTTAGTACCTTAAATATGCTGATCTCTCAGTCCAAGGGGAAAAGAATTATTTAATATTTTTATGTCATCAGGAAGATGTTCTGAACAACTTCAAGAAGATGCTTTCTTTCATTTACAAAATACAATCATTTTTACAATTATATACTAATGTGAAGGCCAGAAAAACATATATTAAAAGGACTCTCAATGTGTACTAACTTTTTTATAAATATATTCCAGGTACAATTGTCTCACTCTTCATTTCTTCAATTCCTCAGAAAAAGAAGAAAATAATAAAGTACATGAGCACACATAGTGGAAAGAACGTCACTTATTATTTTTTAAATTACTATGCTATTTTAATATTTCCATATTTAAGTAACATTAACCTATCTCTATATGTAGCATTAAGAATTGATTTAAGTACACATGTAACTTAAAAGAAACTTTCTGAGACAACTGTTATACTGCCCAAAAGTCAAATGTTAAAATTGGTACTGAACAAAATAACAATTTGAATACTCAAGTGTTCTAATTATTTAAGCGGAAAAGAAAATATTTTCACAAGAAATCCAAAAATTCCTTAAATAATTAACAAAAAAATTTAAAGTCTTAGTCATTGATTCCCAGAGATATGTGTTTGGAACAAAAGGAAGAGGAACAGGGAAATATTTAAGAACACCACTTTTTAAAAATGTTGAACACCTGTTCTATACCCTTTAGAATTAGCTATTATAATCAATTCCTAAATTTAAAAAAAAATTGCATCCAGATTTTTAAAAATTTGACCTTAGACTCCGTCTGGTTATAACCTACACTTTTAGTCTTGCTTTAAAGCTACAGTATACAAGATTGTAAATGAGTATTCAAGAAAAGGACAAAATTGAGAATAATAAAATGTTTTAAATATTTTTATCCATCATTCAATAATAAGAAAAATAAGAAATAATTGATGCAATTCATCTAAAATGTAATTAGAAAGAAAGAGAATGCTAAAACCTATCTGGTGTTAACAGTTTTCTATTGCCATTACAATAAATTGCCAAAGCCTTAGTGGTGTAGAACATAATTTATTATCTTACAGATCCACAGGTTAGGGATCCCAGAAATAATCCATTTCCTTGCCTTTCTTATCTTCTAGAGATCACTAGTATTCCTTGGAAAGTGGTCCCCTTCAGTCTCTAAGCCAGCAACAGCAGGTCAAATCCTTACCACGTCACGACACCCTGACTTCTCCTTTTGCCTCCGTCTTCCACTTTTAAGGACCTTTGTGATTACACTGGTCCCACCTGCATAACCCAGGACACCATCCCTAGTTTAGGTCAGCAGATCAGCATCTTATTTTCATCTGCAGTCTTACTTCCCCTTTGCCGTGTAGGGTAACATATACACAGGTTCTAGGCATTACAACATGGACGTCTTTCAGGAGGGGGGATTATTCTGTCTGCCACACCTCAGTACTGCTTGAAGCCCCTGCCCTGGAATTTATATATACACTACTAGATATATTTAAGTGATAAGAGTTGAGGTAACATTATTCACTGGGACAAAATGTTCAGGAAGATAACTAATTCAAATTTACCTTCAGCATTTGATGATTATTGGATGGAGCATAGTTTTGAAATTATCAGGGCATTGCTTTCCTCATCTAGGGAGTGGGGACAGTAATACTTCACAGGACTGTTGTGAGGATAAAGGTAACTTAGGTAAAAGAGTGAGCATGTGCCTAACTTAGTGCTGCACTGAACCCTCCAGTGCCAGCTAATAGTATTAGCTTATTGAATACAATAGAGTGTCCTACTTCTTCTGACATCTGTCTGATAAAGACTGTTTTCCTTCATAGATTCTATACTGCTTTGTTCATTATTGCTGTAACCTGAACAATTTCTCAAATACATATGTCACTACAACCTGCATGCCAAGATATTTTATTAAGTTTATGTGTTAAAACATTATCATTTCTTGGACAACTTAAAAGCTTTCTTAGGAGAATTATAATCTTGAATGGTATTTTAATATTTCCAAAAATAACACTTTATGGGTGATGTTATTAAATATAGTATGGACTTAGTGACAGTATTTCACTCTGAATGTTTCTCATTCTCTAATGCCAATCATGGTTAGAGAAAAGAGAAAAAGTCATTAGAACCAGCACTGATATTACTGCAAAGGGTCTAATGTGTACTTTCTTGTTGATCTAGTACACATTTCTGGTAAAAGAATTTCAAGCACAATAAACTCTGTCCTTAAATTCTACATTCCCAGACAGAGTTGCCACCTGTGCAGTTATAGAACCATTTAACAAGGTTTTCTGACTCCTCCACTTTTATTACTATCCAGTTTTAAACAGTAATCTTTTCTCACATAATCACTCAAAACATATGCATTCTCATGTTTTCAAATACCATATATACCAGAACACAAAAACTATCTCTCTTCACTTCTTGATATAAGTTCTTTAAATTCAATGTTTGATGTGGTAGATTAGCCATGTACCAGGTATTTGATAGCACAACAATGAGACTACAAACAACAATAATGCATTGCATATTTTAAAAGAACTAAAGAGTGAAATTGGAATATTCTTTGCACAAGACATGTAAATGCTAGAGGTAATGGATACCTATTGTGGTTACACTTATGTGGTTGCTATACGCTATATGCCTGTATCAAAACATCACATGTACCCCATAAATATAGACACCTGCTATGTACCCATACAAATAATTTTTTTTTAATTTGAAAGGTTTATACTGGAAAATTCTTAGATGGATAGAATAAACAGGAAAAAATACATGGTAGCACTACTATCATATTAACTGATAACAACAAATATATATAATAGGTAAAACATGTATTTTCATAATAGGCCAAATACAGGTTCTATTTTCAGGTTTTGAAGTAGGGGCATCTGAACTTTAGCCCCAGCTCTGCCACTATTGAGCATGTAATTTTTAAACCAGTCACTTTTAAGCCCTTGGGGTCATGCCTGGTCTCCACAATCTGTAACATAAGGAAATAAAAAATAGGTCTCTAAACTCCCTTCCCGTTTTAAAATTTTATCAGCATTTAGTGACTAAAGTCAGTAACTCAAGTTCTCTCGGGAAAAAAAAATCATTAACAAAATTACTTCATATGTGCTTTGAAAAGCCATCAAAATAGATGAATTTACTCTTTCAGCAGAGATTAAAAATATGCCTTTGGCTACGTTGAGCACACTATCTGACAATGAGATTCAGTTCTGTTAATTTAAAAAATCAATAGCTCAATAATATAAACATATTATAAAAAAGGTATTACCTGATATGAGTTTAGAGGAATTATACTGGTGGTGGATGATAATTTTTAGCACATTATTTTGTTTTTATGACACATGGAAACTTCCCAGAAACAACCAACAACAAACCTCGTGACAGCATCCTCATTTTCGATAAAGTACAGGCATCCTTGTCGTAACTATTTGCCTTTACTGGTCAGGCTTAAAATCCACAGAACAGCCAGTGAAACTTCTACTGGTCTTTTGTTTGCTTGTTTGTTTTTTAAACAAAGCACTGTCTCTTTTTAAAAAATTTGTTTTTATTTACTTTAAAGATGTGAGGTACAATTCAGTATTAGGTAGATTAGAGGTCATCATACAGGTTAAGTTTGGACGTCCTTTTGCGCCCCACTTTGCCTTGTTTGAGAGCAGATACGCTTATTGATGTTACGTGTTCCACTCCCCTGGCAGTGTTTCACTACTGCCAAACCCTTTCTTGTAGTATTATGGTAAATATCCAGGGTCTGCTTATGAGTGAGAACATGTAGAACTCAGCTTTTTGTTTCTGTGACAGATCACTAAGTATGATAGACTCTAAATCCATCCAAGTTGCTGCAAAGTCCATATTTTTTTCCTTCTTTATGGCTGCATAGTATTTGTCTATGACCATGCTCTTTCAGCTGCCATGCATGACAAGGTTATTATCTTAGAGCAGGACATTTCTACCTGAATGACTTAAAGAGACCAATGGCATAAAAATATGTTTGTTGAGCTTTTGGATACCTTTTCATGAATAATGAATATTTTGGGAGACATTAGTTGCTCTTTACAGTAGAATTTAATTATTTTTTATTAGCTAAATTAATACAGAATAATTTTAAGACTATTTTGTGAACAAGTGTAGTTTTATATTGCAAACTCTTCGTGGATTGGGCCAAGCTGTAAGTGATCAGAACACACCCAGTACCAGAACTTCGGGAGTTTTTAAACAAATACTATAATTGGAAATTCATTTTGATAGACATATATTATCCTGGGAATATAATCTTTTGAAATGGTTTATTCAATTGTTGAAGTAAATCAAACTAGAGAATGGACCTGAAAAATCCCTCAGAAGGCACAGCCAGTTAGGGCTTAAAAAAGACCTCAACCTCACTTAAATTGCAAATGTTAGTGAAATGTAACTCTGGCCCTTCCTTAAAAATGCTTGTATTAGAGAAAAACAGAACTTAGCTCAACCAATCAAAAGCTGCCAACTACCATAGTTATATAACTAGAGACTTCCCAACAGGATAGACCAAACTAGCCAACGGTGTGACTGTAACCAAACAAATATTTTCCTTACTTTACCTCCCTGCTCATCCTACAAAAAGCTGTCCCTTTGAGTACCCGCGGAGAGCTCCTGAACCACTTCTGGTTTGGAGCTACCTGATTCATGAGTCACTGTTTGCTCAAGTAAACTCTTAAAAAAATTTATTGTGCCTCAGTTTACCTATAGTACAATGAACTACAACCAGCAACATCTTCACATTTGCCACTTTGACACCTTTATATAATCCTCAGAGTACTGTGTAATCCACATGAAAGCATCCATAAGGATAATTTTTTAAGACAGTACACAGTGAAGAGTTTTGCTTTCATTTGTTTTTTAAGGAAAATGCCCTGATACAATGAGGAAAATAATATATTAACTAGTTATTGCCCAGGCCAATATTAAATAGCTACATCTGCATATAACTATAAAACATAAAAACTTGGATATGACCATTAGCAGATACTTGGCTTGCATAAATCAGAACACATGTTTTAGCTTTATGGTAATAGGTTGTGAGCTTTTTGTCACTTGGTCTCCTAAGGCTTCCCAAAATGTGTTAATGTTCCAGGTGTCCACTTATTTCAGTATCAATATAAAGCTTTTTTTTCTATCTAAAATTTCAACATTTAGGATCACTTTATTGAAGTAAACGAGTTTGCTGAGCTAAAGTGATCTTGCTCTGTATAATGTGGTAATATGTGTTCTATATAATTAGTTAAAGTTGAAATATCTAGTTTAAATGTATTTAATTAATATAATTTACAGTGTTCTGTATTATTCAAAATAGACCAGTTTTCATAACAAATAATTTATTACTTTATCAGTTTGTTGCAACTGTTTGCACTTTTGACCAGAAATGTGCCCTCATTTTACCGAACAGTTGAAAGCAAATTAATGACAGAAACATTTGGTGTTTCCCCCCAGAGTATTCTTCAAAATATGAAAAACATTTTACCTGATTTTTGTATGTATGGAATATGTGTTAGCATATTTCAATAAAGAAGACAGTTTGAATTTTTCAACCAAGAATTTCCCAATGTTATTTGACTATGGGATACTTATATGCCATAAAAGCTATTAGTCTCTTGCAGCAAATACTTTAAAAGCCTTGAGATGAAAAAGATACCTCCAGTTCTTCTTTGTAAACTTCATTTTTAGTTATTAAATGACTTGTTTCAAAAGCTTCGATCCATATTTCTTGCACATTAAGTTCCCTCTCTCTCTCTCTCTCTCTCTCTCTCTCTCTTTAGATAGAGGCTATGATAAGTCAACAATCTTAACCTCAACTTTTAGGTAATCCAATTCAATGTAGTAAATGCACTAAGATATTGTGATTGGCATTGTACAATTATACACCATCTCTTAGTTTTCACTTTGTTAGACTAAATAGACCAAGGTCTTGTTATTATTTTCAGATAAATCAGCATATACTCATCTGGTCATTCTTCTTGAATTGTGACTCTCAAAACTTCACGTATCAATCTAATTAATGTAGCTCGCTCCACGAGTCAGGAGCCACTTTAAACACTTAGAGTTGTCTGATATCACTGCTTCACATTCTGTTAAGATGGAATTCTTCAATATTTATGTGAATCCACCATATGAACACCACCCCTTTCCCCCCAAAATATGTAGATTTTTTTCTCACCAGGGTACTCCACTATAACAATGTCTTTCAAAACAAAGTACTATAAACTTACATTTTAACTGAGACAAGGAGTTAAACTTTCATCTAAAAAAAAATAGATTTAGCTCATACCTCATGGCTGTTATATTCAGAAACAAAGTAGTTCATTGGATATACACATTTATTGGAACTGAAAAAATAAATCAGGCCCTTTTTTATTTTGAATCCTGTAAAAAAATTTTAATATTGTTTTTTGAAATGTGTAACAGATTTTTATTTTATTAATTGCTTTTTAAAAATAATTGTAATGATAATTCATTAACTGCTTTAACTGATAAAAACTTATGTCCAGAGAAAAAAGAATTTTAAAATTTTAATTGATATGCCTGTTATTACAGATAAGGATAAAAGGGTGATATATAAAAAGCAAATATAAACAAATTACATTAGAAGAAAATAAAGTTCTGTGGGGAAGGTAAATGGAATAAAAATAGGGTCAAAAAGAAATAAAAGTGATGAACATTTCCATGGTTACAGAGTAGCTTGCTTGTGTTTTAAAATAGTGGACACCATCTGTGGCATTTGCCTCTACTGGATACACTGTAAAAGATGGCATACCATATGCCAGGTGTGACATCCTTCAGAGCAATTTAAATTACAATGAAAACATTAGATGTAAGTTTAAATAATATATTGGGGATACACAGTTTTTGAAAATTACTTTAGGGAGTAAATGAACATATTGGAAGATCACTAGTTTTGGACAGTGGGAGAGTGAATAACTGCCCAGGGAAATGTAGTCATATTTCTCAAGTGCTAAGGTCCACACAGGCTTTGGTTGTGAATTCATAGTGAGACCAGTTCCTTTTGCACATTTTTCTCCAGCCATTTTCAGCTCTGAAGATGCAGGTGTGGAGGGAGAAAAGAGCTGGAACTTTGCCAGGCAACAATAATGAAGCCAAAAATAGGAGAAAGAGAGTTGATAATGTCTTCAAGGGAGCGATTATAATGCTGGACACTGGAATCTAAATGCAGTAGGGAGATCAATGAAAGGGGGAGACTGTGAGAGTTTTAAAGGGTGTTAGGAACCGTGGGTGACAGGTCTTGGGGGAGTCAACAGAGAGAGAGCTGTGAAAAACTACGTGGTGAGAACATTGGGTTCTTGAAAGGGAAATAAGAGAAGGATACCAAAAGCTCAAGATCTAGGCTTTGACTATGGGATGCAACAGATGAGGTTGATGGTGAACACGCTCATTGGAGGAGACTCCATGGCCTAAGTGGCCAGAATGGAAAGCGCATTTCCATGAATACTGAATTACCAAGAGTTACAGGTCAAGAAAGTAACAGAGACCCAAGAGCCCAGACCGAAAGTCTTCAGGTAACATCGAGAAGCAGAGAGGGTGGAGGGCATCGTTTGAAGACATGACTTTCAAAGGTGAGAGGTTGAGGAAGGTAGAGAAAAATTGCCTGTGAAAAGCAGGGTCCAGGGAGGCAAAGGTACAAAACCTACCACCACTCCAGAGAGCTGCTGGGGAGACAGTATTTCTAAGGAAGAGCTGGGTGATAGTGAAGGAAGTGACCAGAAGAGACCTCCAGAGAAAACTACAGAGAGGACCCAGAGATGAAACAGAAAGGAGATGCAGTTAGAAACAGAGATACACAAATGGAATGAAATCTTGGGAACAAGCAATCCTGGGAATTCTGAGTTTCTGTGTAACTGGCACACATAGATTCATTGTGGGGACCTACTCGGACCCTAAAATTGATATAAGGATCCTCTTAAAGTGAAAGCATTTGAGCCAATGATGATGAAGGAACAACGTTCATCTGAAATCCCCCCATATGACTAAGGCAAGGCAGCCATGGACTCCTCTTCCAAGCAGTTTCATGGGAATTCGACTGACATGGAGACAGACAGCCTGTTCCCATTAGCATGGAAAAGTTTGGTTGAGCCTTCCATACCTCCCCATTGAAATCCTAAACTTCCTTCCAGCCCTGGTTACATTTGGTGTGTGATCTGTGGCTACTGAGTTACTCTTTACAGAGTGCCCTATGCACACACAAATACATCTTGACTTTTCTCCTGTTAATTTAATGTCAGTTAATGTGCAGCCCCCAAACACAGAACCCAAGTTGGAAAAGAATAAGTTTTCCTGCCAACACTGTCAAGCCCGACAGTGATGGTGAAGCTGTGAATGTTAAGGGCGAAGAGAGGATGGAATGAGGGGTGAGAAAGATCTCTCCATGAGCTTGGAGAATTCGAGAACTTCTTTACTCCTGCTAGTGACGCTGCAGAGGTTGGAGCAGAAACCACTTGATTACAGAACCACGTGGGCTTTGGTACACATAATTCATTAAAAGAATAGACTGTGGCCTCACTGGAAACTATGAAGACTTCAACAACACTTTTCTCTACTGGTTTCTGGGACATTCCATTCTCCTGGCTTTCACTCTGCTTTAATGATTCTCTCTCTCAGTCCCTTTCCTAAGCCATCCTCCTCAACTGATCTCTAAATTTATGAGTGTTCTGGGTTCAGCACTTGGCCCTTTTCCTTCCACCTTTCTTCTTAGGGGTTCTCAATTAGCCACATAGCCTTAAAACAAAATATTCATTATTTATAATACTATTCATAATATTGTAGTGATATTCATAATATTCATTAATGATGCTTATCTATTTCTAAACATACAACTCTAAACCTGACTTTATCTTGAGGTCCAAATTCACATAACAGTAACCTGACTTCACTGAGGTGACAGAGGTCTCAATGTTAACATATCTAGGAGATATTATTTTCTTCCTTCCAAGTGCACAGAACAGCCCGTTCTCTCTCAATCTTCCTTCTCTTGCACCTCAGTTAATATTATAACAATTTATCCAGTTGTTTAGGCCAAAAATAACTTGGATGCTTCCCCTGATTTCTCCCTTTCAGTCTGCATAGTTAATCAATCAGCATGTCCTGTCACTCTGTTTTCAAAGGCTTACTCCCACCCTTGTCCCACAACACCTTCTACCTCCTGCTGTCTCGGACGGCACTGATGTCACTTCTCACTCGGGCACTGCCCTCAACTGATCCTCCTACTTCTATTTCCCCAAGTCTGCCCTCCACCGCACAGCCAGAGGGGATCTTGCTAGAGGCACACATTTCCACATCGACTGCCCTGTTGCCTTCGAGTCCTGGACTGCACAGGCATCTGCAAGCCTGAACCGTCTCTTTCCACTCTGCCTCTTTCTTAGCCACACAGGAATTCCCACAATGCCCAAACCGGTCACACTCATGCCCTTCAAAGCTGTTGTCTCCTCTGCCTGAATGTTCCTGTGTCTGTGCAGGGTTCACGCTTTCTCAGCAGGCAAGCATCTCCTCAGGTTTCCCCTGAACACACTATATAAATAACCAGCCCCGCCTCAAGTCCCCCAGTCACCTTATTCCGCTTCATTATCTTCAGAGGACCAATTAGTGGCAGAGATTGTATTTTGGGTTAATCTGTTCACTTTCTTACTATCTGCCTCACTAGAATATAAACCCCGCAAACACAGGCACCGTATCTTTTTCATCTCAGTATTCACAGAACCTAGAACAGTTCTGTCAACAAATAATATTGGTGAATGAATTAAGTCATTTTATAAATATATTCTTTATATTTGCATCTTTTTATCAATGTAAATAGTAAATCTCAACTTCTACTGGCTTATGCAAGTCAATTTGATTATTCTTTGTATCCTGCAAAACAGGTATAGTCTGACCATCTCATGCAACCTATTAATATGATATAAATAGTCATCATAGTATATGGATAGTGAAATGTAAAATAGTGTTTTAAAGTCAAATTTGAACTTGGGTATTCCCCATCCTACTTCACCATGCCAGAAAAGAAAATTGAGTTTATCTTAAATGGCTTGTTTTTGATAGATGAACGTGACAGTTACTTAATGTCTTATTAACCTGTAGATATTCTGAAACTGACTTTAAATGTATTGCCCTCCCCCCCCGAAAATGTTCACGGAGAAAAGCTAGATTCTAATTGTAATCACCTTATTTCTATTTTTAAAATAAGAAATGTTATTTGCCATGTCAGTAATGAAACTCCTCAACTCTTTGAAGAGATTCATAAGTTTAAAATATATAACATCACATTTGTCAGATAAAATTTGGTCAGATATTAATGTCCAAATAAGACATTATTTTTCTTACTCTTATTACTCAACTTGTTCTTATTACAAAACTATTCTTACTGCTCAACCTGTTCTATTGCTTAACAAAAATGCTAAAAATGTGAAATTATAGGAACTTGAGATGTAGTCATAATATGAGAGAATTAAATTTAATTTTAAAATTTAAAATTATAACTTTTCAGTAGTCAAAATGTATTTTAAATAACAAAAAGAACTATCTGACAGTAAAAGTTTTTACTAATAGAAATGCTTAAATAGCCAAAAGATATTGAATTTTAATATAGTTTATAGTCAACCTTTTTTTGGAAGTTTATTAACGGAAACAAAATTTTTTTTTTCAATAATCTAGGTTCTTCCTCTTTTACTCAGAAAGGGCACAAAACCTCTAAAAAAAAAAAAATATATAAGGAATACTCCATTAGGGATAATCTACCCCTCTTTCAAAAAGTTACATATTGGATTTTTTAAAAGCATGGGACCATTTAGACATATCAAAACTATAAAAGTTAAAATTAAACTTTAGAGACACTTGAGAAGGATTAACGATACTGGCCCTTGGACTCACTTTACTCAGTTTGTCTTGAGGAAATGTGCTCTTGGCTTCAGGAAGTCACAGATGCTCCTCTGCCTAGAACATTCTCGACCCTGCCCCAACCTGGCTGAAGCCTGCTCACCCATAAGGCCTCCGCCTGTAAGGCCTCCTCCTGTAAGGACTCTGCCTAAAGGCCTCCTCCTGTGAGGCCTTCACCTGTGAGGCCCCCACCTGTAATCCTCCGCCTGGCCATATTTCTCTCTGCGTGGGCTTTCCTGGCCTTCTCTTCTTGTCTCTCTATAACACTCTACTGCAATGGTCTATTGTCTTATGTATGACCCTAATCAATTCTAAGCTCCCTGAGGGTAGGAACTGATTATCTTCTCCAGTGTTCCTGCCACAAAGCCAGTACTAAATAAATACTTTACAATAGATTTCGTTTTCATGAATCAACAAATTGAGTACCAGTTAATCACTTCATTCACACTCATGGTGCTTGAACACAGAAAACAAGAGGCCAGTCCACTCCACTGTGTTATTCATTGGTTCCTGACAGCAACATCATAGTTTGTGGAGAGGATTAATTATTTATCTATTTTTTATGAAACTGGTAATTGCCACTGCAAATATGTATTACAACTCTTCTGCTCTAACATATTGTACCTGAAACCTAAGAAACCTCAAAAAATAATTCCTCTCCTCCTCTTTTGCTATATACTTTACTAAATGAATAACTCATTTTAAGTCCACAATCTCTACCGTCCAAGAGATGCAAATTAGAGAAAATATGTTAGGTCCATATAAAAGCAAAAGTTACATGAAAACAACTCCCTCTCCTGCCCCCTTTTTATAAAGTTCAACCATATTTACAAGACATAATCAATTCTAGTTTGGTATTGAAGGAAACGTCTGTGTAACGTTCTAAAATCTGTGAGATCCAACAAACTGATTTCTATTAATTCCTGAGCTTAGGACTCCTGAGTCAACATTCTAACAGGGCTGGCTGGTGAAAGTGCAGGGTGGTGTGGCTTGCCATGGCTGACAGCAACCCAAAAGCTGCCAGGGAAGGACGCCACGGGTCAGTGCTGCCAAGGCCTCAGTGTAAACACAGGTGTGTGGGAAGGAGCAAGGCTCTCCCAGCTCGCACTGGAGAAACACTGGCAGTCATGCCGCGGCATCTGAACACTACATTTCAAAAACACATGATTCTTGTAAAATTGATGCATCCTATTTCACATGTTATACAACCTCAACTTAAAGGGTTCACGAGGCACACCTGAACCTCGTATCATTGTTTTCTATTGAAAAATTAAGCAGATATTTCTCTTTTTTTTTTACCCCACTGAGTCTCTCCCTGCTGAGCAAAGTAGTCTGAAGTTATTACCACCTCATTTGCTGGCATTTAGCAAGGATTCTTTTTATGGTTGCATGAAATTAATGTCACCAGAAGATTTTTCCTGCCAAAGTCTGTTAAATGGCATAATGATGCGATTTTAAGTACAAAATATAATGAAGATGACAAGCATTATCAATAAGTGTACTAATAACATTGGTTAATAGGTTTGGGTTTGTAGTACTTTTTTATTTTTAGGATTTTGCTTTCTTGGTAGCTGTTATTTTGTTTTGTTTTTGTTTTTAAGGGGAGTTATTTTAGTTTTCTGATATAGCTGTCTGTTGTTATTTAAAACAGAGTAAAATAGTATACCATATAACAAACTTCAGGGTAGTCAACAGTTATGAGCACACATTCTGAAGTCAGAAAGTCAAGGTTCATATTTTAGCTGAACAACCTCCTAGTATGAGACTTGAGCAAATTATGTAAACTCTCAAGATTCAAGTCTTTCTCTGCAAGATGGGGATAATAATGATATCACCTTATAGAAGGTTAAAATGCACAGAAAGGTTATCAATACACAGAAAACACTTAGTACAGTGCCTAATAATAGTGCAAAATAACTATTACTGTCATTATTATAACTTTGTAATTAGTATCAGCTTACTTCATTTAAAATTTAATTTCATTTGATACGGCTTCCAAACTACTGGACTGTATAATTGATTGACTATACAATGCAAACATAAACATATTTACAATTTCTTTGCTGAAATATACCTCTTCTTTGGCCTATTCTGTTTCCTTAGTTTTGAACCTTTCTCTTGAGGCCGTGGTTTACTGGATGAAAGATGACACCTCGGTGAAAAACTGCTAACAGTGCATTCCAGAATTTTCTGATTAATACATACTCCTGATTCAAAAAATAAGTGACACATTATAAGTCAGCAAAATAATCTCATAAAATTGACAAAGTTGTTGTAACCCTAATTGAAGTTGAAGAAAATAAAAAGTATAAACCAGTAAGTGGCATTAAGGGATACAGTAACAATACATGTAATAACAATTACATTTGCATAAGGTGTTTAAAAGTAACACATTTTCATTTAAGGTAATATATACATAAGTGACACCATGTTCTTAGTGAGGATATGAATTTGATTTATTAAAATATTGCCCTAAATTGTATTTTGAAAGCCAATACATATACAACATTAGAAAGAGAGAAAACAAGAAAGTAGACTGAGGATTAATTCCTTTGTTCAACAAATAGTATCTATGTGACTAAAATGTTGTATAAATCAGCTTAAACATGCATTTTTACACTAATTCCATTCAGGCAGTGAGAGGTCTGAACATGAGACACTTAGAACCAAGTCCATGATGGCAGAGACGTGTCCTTGGTGTTCCTGAACTGTCTGGTGCTTTTCTCACTGCTCAGTTGTTCTAAAGAAGCATTTTTCATTATGTAAGAGAGGTAAACTGAGAAAGGAAGAACCACAGGGGACACAGAGACATCTTTCAATGTGGATGGAGACTTCTCAAATATGTTTTCTTTTACTAAATCAAAGGATTCTCCTAGATTTTTTTCTTCTTCCTCTTATTTTTTTACTGCAACAACAAAAAAATTATGTGGAGTTTATTTTTAGAAACTTGTATAAAATAAGATAATTTTTTTAAAAAAGATGCTAAGAACCAAGAAAATGAGCAAGTCAATATATTCTTCAAGAAGACTTACATAATTGATATAACTGAGTGTCAAATTTGGCCCTGGGAGTCTTAACAGCCAAATTAAAAAAAAAGAAACATAATAAATTATATCATTCTTACTAGCAGAAATGAATTAGGGCATCTTTTTCTTGAGCTATAAGATATTTTTCCTGGCATTAAACTCTTGAAGAAAATTTCTCACTGATCTTTGTGATCAGAGACCCACAGATAATATATTAAATGACGTCCTTTTTTACACCCCAACCTGGCATCTTCTGTACATTGTTAGCTATTATCCATATTATGATTACCAATATTATATATATAATATATATATATATAATATTTTCATGTTTTCAAACCAAATATCCTTTGGGGAAAAAATCTTTTGAATTAGATACTGTTATTATCCTCTCTTAACAGAAGAGAAAACTTTCATACAAACAAGAAAATTTAGTAGCTTGCCCGAGGTCATATCAATAGTAAATACTAAACACTCACCCACATCTAGTTATGCCTAACCCAAGTTCTCTTTCAGATAAAAAAAAAAAATTGCACTTCATTGGTGATCAACTCTATGGCCACAGCCCAGAACAATGTTCTCGAACATGAACAGGTATGAGGGCCACCTGGAGGACCAATGAGAATGCACATACAGAATCTCCAAAAATCTCCAATTCAGAGAATCTAAGATGTGGTCCAAGAATGTGAATTTCTAACAAGTTCCCAGGGGATGCTGATGCTACTGATCAGAAACCACATACTGAGACCTACTGGTCTAGAATTTTAAAGCTTCTAACTATAAAGCACACAATATCTTTCTTTGCTGGTTGTTTTTTTCTCAGTCACCCAGATTTATTTGACAATGAAGATCCAGTTACTGAGAAAAGGAACCATGGAGGATGAGCCAGGTGATACCTAGAAGTATGATCCCTCCTAAAATCACATTTGCTAATTAGTTTTCCAAAGCTAACAAAGAGTGATGCCCACTTCATTTTTTTTGTATTCTTTTATGAAAAAGCACATTATCATTTTGATATATTCCTTTTGTTTAACTTGTAAGAGAAAAATATGGATTACATTTAAGGGCTAAAACAAAACAGGCAACCTTGTGACTATGCAGAGTCAACTGTCATTTCTGTATAAGCATTCTCATTCACACCTATACCATATGACTTAATATATATATATACGTCATTTATAGTACCTATCCAGAGTTTGAAAGGCACATAAAAACATTCTTCTTCATCTTGAACAAAAAGGATCCAGATGAAGCTGTGTCCTGAGAAGACTGCCAGGTTGACACAAGACAAAGAATTGGGGAATTCTCTGTGAAAATATCCAGAATGTGGATGAATTTACAACAAAGGCGGAGTGCAAGAGGTTGTAAGAGGGTGGGGTCATTTTTCTGAAGATCAAATCTAGAGCAAAATGAAGATGAAAGAAAAGGAGAAAAATGACAGACCAGGTTTTCATTTCAGGAAGTGGTTAAAAGAGAGACCATCTAGCCAGGTGTGGTGGTGTGCCCCTGTAGTTCCAGCTACTTGGAAGGTTGAGGCGGAAGGATCACCCGAGCCTAGCAGGTCAAGGCTGCAGTGGCCATAAGTGTGCCACTGCCCTCCAGCCTGGGCAACAGAGTGAGACTCTGATTCAAAATAAAATAAAATAATAAAATAAATTTTTTTAGAAAAAGTAACACCATCAAGGTATTGGCTTAGTGTGGCTCTAGGTATTCTGTTTCAATCACCATCAACAGGACCAAACATGGTGGGGGTGGGGATAGGTGATGGATGGCATTTTCCAATATCCCTGTTGTAAATACTTTCATCTTGGCCAATTTCAAGACAACGGCAGATAACAGAGCTGGGAAATGCCATGCCCAATTGACTTACATGGTTATGAATGCTGGCTCAAGCCAACTACTGCCCTAAACCAAATTTAAATGAAAGTGTAACCTAACAGAGAAAATGATAGGCTTTCTTTGCACACACAGCTTTAAGACAGTAGCTCCCAGTCTTCTGCACAGCCTTCAGTTAAAATACTGACTCTAAAATCCTGCCATGTAAAATCATGAGCCGTCTCTTCTCTTACATTAGTAGGGTGGCATGAGAGTCTCTATTTTCAGGTTTCTAAACAAAACCTGGGTGTGCAGTTTTCTACTTCTTGGTCCTGGCATATATCCTTAGCTGCTCTGATGGCATCGACTGCAGTGCAAGGACCTGGGGTGACACAACACTGCAAAAGTCCAAGCTGGGAGGCCATCTGATTATATGGAAGAGATGCTTCAAGTCAGGGATGGGTGGCCGTGCCCTGGGCAGACCCATGAAAACAGAATTCAGGAGGTGATGTTGAAGAACGCACTTTTGCTGGCCACTATGGTTCAGAGTAGGCGGGGGTGGGGAGACACCTCTCTTATCACAGTCGGTTTTGAGAACACTGGACAGAAAGCTATTTCCCAGGAATGGAAGGCCCATGATTACCTATCAGTTCTTGTGCTGTAAACAGTTCAGAACAGGACCATACCTCAAAACTGAGTCCTTGTGGAGAAAAGGGAATGTTTCTACACTGTTGGTAGGAAAGCAAGCTAGTTCAACCTTTGTGGAAAACAGTAAGATGAGCTACTATATGATCCAGCAATTCCTCTTCTGGGAATATACCCAGGGGAACATTAATCTCTCTACCAAAAAGGAGTCTAAACACAGATGTTTATTGCAGCACTATTCACAATAGCAAAAACATGGAACCACCCACACTGAAAGTGGATTGGATAAAGAAAATGTGGTACATATACATGATGGAATATTATTCATCCATAAAGAACAAAATCATGGCCTTTGCAACAACATGAATGCAGCTGGAGACAATCATCCTAAATGAACTGTCACAGAAACAAAGAACTGAATACCGCATGGTCTCACTCATAAGCAGGCCCTGATCGCTAGTCACAAGAGCACAAATGTGGGTTCGGCAGACACTGAATGCTGCTAGAGCAAGGAGGGAGGAAGAGAAAAGGGAGGGGGATGTGGCAACACACTAGGTACCAGGTCCACTATCAGGGAGCAAGAGGGCCTGCTAGAAGCCCAGACTTCACCTGCATGCAGATTACTTATGTAGTAAATCCCCATTTGTATCCCACAACTCTAAAATTAAAATTGAAATAAATTAAAAAAAACCCTGAGTCCTCAGGTTAAATATTTTAAAATGTGGCTCTAGATACCTTGCACCTATTTTAGATAGTCATGAATATTTATTTTAAAAATACTTTTGAGAGAAACATTCATAATATTCCTTTCTTCAAGCATTTATAAGCAACTCACACAGAATTTTTAGAACCTTTAAATATTTAGTATTTTTTGTTTAAAAGAATATAACAAGGAATATTTAATAGTGTCATTTTCATGACTTATATTTGTAATTCCTTTTTACAGAAAGGTTCTAGAAAGATCTTGGCTCAAAAAGGGCTTCTAAATTGCATGCCATGCCATTATTTTCAGTTAGGTAGATGTCATTCAGGTCTGAGATGCCATGACATGAAAACTGTTTTCTTCCTCAATTATTAACACATATGCAAAATGACCAGAAAATAACTGTTTTCTAAGGGACTCTGAGTTGTTTTCAGGTAAATTTAAAAACTTCAGCCAGGACCCTCAAAGCCTTGAAATTCCTACCCTTCTCTGAGCCTCTGGAAGAATGGTTCTTTCACAGCAATTGTGGCCCCGATGAGAAAAGTTGGCCTTCCCAGGTGTGTGATTCACAACCCGGAGCCCAGCAGCAGTCCCCAGGCCTGTGGTGCCACCATGTGTGCTGTCCAGTGCTCAGAGCTGCGGTGCTGACCGTATGTGCTGTCTAGTCCCCAGGCCTCCATCTTCGTATGCTTTGGGACTAGCGACTCCGGAAGCGCAACTCTAGCAGGTTCCATGAAGAGGTATCGCATATTGATGAGAAGTTCCAGAAGGCATCGAATGCTGCGCTTCCCATATTCATGTGTTCATTTGCTTTGCTTTAGTTTTTTTCTTCTTTTAAGTCTGCTCACTGTATTTCTTCTCTTGGATTCCTTCTCCTCAGCTCCGAGGCCTGCAGGGTGGTCGTGGGTGGTGAGCAACTATGTCAACTTCTTCCTAATATGGCAACTGTTTTTGGAATGTGAAGGAGGCAGGGCCAGCGAAGCAAGCGAGAGTAGGCGCCAGGGTCCCTCACCTACGGAGCATGACTGCAGGCGGCTGCTGGGTTTTGTGGGCCTCTCGGAGTCGAGGCCTCTGGAGTCCTCAGAGTCTGCTGTTGGGGCAGCCAAGTCTCACTCCTTTCTCCAGAGTCCCATGGTGCTGCGGCCCCTCAGTAGAAGGGGCCTAACCTCTACCCGCTTTGCCTGCCTGCTAAGACCGCAGCACTGATTGGAGGCTATGTGATTTGTTACTTATGAGTTTTCTATCATTTTTATTTGAGTTATCTAAATTAGGGTATCTTATAAAGTAAAATGTCAAATTCAATTTTTCTCTTTTCTTGACTTTCATCTGCTGGAAAGTAAGATTCAATACATACAATAAAAAGAGAATAATGTAACCAAATAATCTGGATAATTTGGGTTCCACACACAAGAATCATATTCCACACATACCCAATAACCTTTGTTCTTGTATTAATAACAAATAGCATTTGGGCTGGGCATGGCGGCTCACACCTGCAATATCAGCATTTTGGGAGGCCGAGGTGAGAGGATTGCTTGAGACGAGGAGTTTGAGACCAGCCTGGACAACATAGCAAGGTCTCATCCCTACAGAAAGTAAAAAAAAAAAAAAAAAAAAATTAGCCAGGCATGGTGGAATGCGCCTGTAGTCCCAGTTGCTTGAAAATCATGATCAAGTCACTGCACTACAACCTGGGTGACAGTGAGACTCTAAGTAATACTACTACTAATAATAATAGTTAGCATTTTATTAATACCATAAAACAAGTTAGCCATGGAAAGATCATTTTAACTGAAATTATAACATAATTTATCATTTTAATTCCATTTTTTCTAAACGCATTATGCTTATCATAGAAGAGGGGGGAAAATTTGTCAGTTTTATCTTGCCAGAGTAGAAAATTAAATAGCTGAAAACTAAAAAATGTAAGTGTTCGTTGCAATTCATAGGACCTTGTTTTTCTATTAATCAATAATATTCCAAGTACTTTTATAGTATGAAGCTCACTAGAATATGTCAAAATATTATGACAGGGTAGAAAATGCTATAAAATTTCTGAGATTTACAGCTTGCATGTCATTTGGTCCAACTAACAGAAAGTTTAACACAGTCAGGATTTATTAAAAATAAATTATTTTATTACTACTAACTTTATCTGCAAATGGCAAATGCAAGAAAGAGTGTTTAAAAAGAAAGGTTAGAAAAATAACTGAAGTAAAACAAAAACGAAAAGTTTGCTAGTTTGCAGTTTATTTTTTAAGCCTTTGAAGATTGGAATCCTGGACGACATATTCCATCTGTAAAGCTCAGAAACGTCAGGAGCAAATTTTTAAATATTGAGAAATTGAAAGACACTAATTGTTTTCAAAGTTCTGCATGACACACTATGGCTGCAACAGCACTGCAATGCTTTAAATGGTCAAGGAATATCACTTTTCTTACTTCCAGGTAAAACATCCATTTTCTCAGTGAATGCACAAAGAAGTAAAATGCGTAGAAATACAGCATATTCATGTGTCTTGAATTATGCAGCTGCATTCAGTTTTCTTTAGCTTCAGTACTAGTAACATAAGTAAATATTACAGCAGGCAATTGGCAGTACAGTGATGTTGAGGACCTAGCAACCTTCCACATTTTTAGAAAGTTATAATTTGGTCTTAACATTTGTTTCAGACTTAAACTTGGCATGGCAGTTCTTGATTGGAGCATGCATTTTTTTCATTTTATAAAATAAAGTCAAAATTAGTCTTCTTGTTATTTAGTCAAAGGCAGCCAAAAAAACCATGATTTTGGCTGAATATAGATACTTTTATGCATCTCTATTTAAAATCAGCTTTAACTTTAAAAATGAAATGTTGCAGACATTTGTGGATAATGAAGAACAGGTCAATTGGCAGAGCTTTAGTGTTTGTGCACATGAAGCTATGCACGGAGCAGTATTACCCACTTATAGTGAAACATTGCTTCATTGAATCTCCATTCTGTTTAGTATAATGATGTGGGTGAATAGTGGCCCCTAAAATTCATAGGTTGAAACTCTAATTCCTAATCTGACTGTACTTAGAGATAGGCCTTTTAGGGAGGAAATTATAGCGAAATGAGGTCATCAGTGTGGAGCCCTAGTCCTATAGGATTGGTGTCACTTTAGAAAAGAGACCATGTGAGGACACAGCAAGAAGACAGTCATCCACAGGCCAGGAAGATGGCTGTTTCTCACCAGAAACCAACCCTGACTGCACCTTAATCATGCACTTCTGGCCACCAGAATTGTATAAAAATAAACACGTGTTATTTTAGTCACCCAGACTGTGGTACTTTGTTATGGAAGTCCAAGCTGTCTAGTACATATAAGGAGGACAACCAAAATATAATTTATTTATTAAAAATTGTGTATTTATTCTTACATGTTTAAACTTTGATGCAAGCGGGGTGTGGTGGTTCACGCCTGCAATCCGAGCACTTTGGGAGGTAGAGGAGAGAGGCTTGTCTGAGCCTAGGGGTTCAAGACCAGACTGGGCAACTTGGCGAGAGCTTGTCTTTACAATAAATCAAAAAAAAAAAATAGTAGCCAAGTGTGGTAATGCATGCCTGTGGCTCCAGCCACTTAGAATTTCCGGCCGAGGCAGAAGGATTGCCTAAGCTCAGCAATCGAGGCTGCGGTAGCTGTGAGCTTGCCACTGCACTCCAGTTTGGGCAACAGAGTAAGACTTCAACTCAAAAACAAAAAAAAATCTGGATGCAATATGCCTATTGATATGCTTTTTCCATGGTTTAAAAGTTTTTTAGCTCATCAATTTTGATGCCTTTTAGTGCTTCTGCTGTTTTTTGTTTTACCTCTTCCACACTGCTAAAACGTTTCCCTTTGAGGACTTCATTCACCCAGAGAAACAAAAATAAAAGTTGCTCGAGGTGAGATCAGGTAAATAGGGGAGGTGGGGCACAGGGGTCCTGCCTCAGTTGGAGGCCCAAACTTCATCTAAACATAGACTACTCATATACTTAATTCTGACTTGTACCCCACATCTCAATAATAAAGGGGAAAAAAAATCTGCTGAACATTCAGCACAGTGTGGGCAGGTTGTATAAATCACCCATCATGAAATGGGCACATGCATTGAAAGAATCTCAAAAAAAAAAAAAAAAAATTCACTGAAGTCTAATGCAGCCTCTCACACATCACTAGCTGGTACACTGATGCTGATGGGTTTCTAGAACACTTACCTAGTTGGAAGCCTGTACCATAAGAGGCCCACCATCAAAAAGAACATAGTTTGAGGTTTTACATTTAGGTCTTTGATTTATTTAGAGTTGATTTTTGTGTCTGGTGAAAAGTAGAGGTCCTGTTTCAATCCTCTGCATGTGGTCAGTCAGTTTCCTCAGCACCATTTATTGAATAGGTTCTCCTCTCCCCAGTGTTGTTGGTGAAGACTTTGTTGAAGGTGAGTTGTTTGAGAAATTGAGGTTTTGCTTCCAGAATCTCTGTCCTGTTCCATTGGTCTATATGCCTGTTTTTGTACCAATACCAGGCTGTTTGGATGATTGTAGCCTTATAGTAAAGTTTAAAGCCTGAAAGTGTGATACCTCCCACTTTGTTTCTTTTGCTGAGGGTTGTTTTGGCTATTTGTGGTTGTTTTTGTTTTCATATGAATTGCTGTATTGTTTCCAGGTCTGAGAAGAATTATGATGATAATTTAATGGGTATCATGCTGAATCTGTAGATTGCTTTGGGTAGGATGGACATCTTACAATTTGATTCTTCTAATCTGTGAGCATAGATATTTTCCCATTTGTTTGTATCTTCTTTGATTTCTTTGAGCATTGTTCTGTAGTTTTCATTGTTAAGTCTTCCACGTCTCTGGTTAGAAAGATGCCAAGGTATTTCATTTTTTTAGTGGCTATTGTGAATGGCATTGTACTTTTTATTTGATTATTTTCCTGTTTGTTGTTGGTGTATAAAAATGCAACTGTCTTTTGCATTGATTTTATGCCCTGAGACTTGCTAAAGTCTTTTATTGGTGCAAGGAGGTTTTAGACAGATTCCCTTGGGTTTCCCAGGTATAGGATCATATTGTTTGCAAAGAGCAATAGCTTAACTTCCTCTTTTCCTAGTTGGATACCCCTGATTGCCTTCTCTTGTCTGATTGCTCTAGTTAGAATTTCCAATGCTATGTTGAACAAGAGGGATGAGAGTGGGCATCTTTGTCTTGTTTCAGTTTTTAGGTGAAATGCTTCCAATTTCTGTCTATTTAGTAACATTGGCTGTGGGTATATCGTGGATGGCTTTTACTATTTTGAGGTATGTCCCCTCTGTACCTAGGTACTCAAGAGTTTTAATCAAAAATGGATGCTGGATTTTCTCAAAAACCTTTCCTGTGTCTAATGATATAATCAAGTGGTTCTTGATTTTACATCTGTTGATGTATTTAGTTACAATTATGGTCTTACGGATGTTAAACCAGCCCTGCATCCTGGGGTTGAAGTTTACTTGGTCATGATGAGTAATTTTTGAGATGTGCTGTTGGATCCAATTTGCTAGAAAACACAGGAGTCACTTTTACGGAAATTGAAATAGGCAATCAATTCCTGATCAAAACCCCAGATGCCTATGCCATAGGAGACAAGATAGACAAGTGGAACCTCATCAAAATGAAAAGGTTCTGCAAAGCAAAAGAACCCATCAGGAGAGTCGGGAGACTGTCCACAGAATGGGAAAAAAATATTTGTCAGCTGAATTTCTGACAAAGGCCGAATTTCCAGTATCTACAAGGGACTCAAATATGCTGAAAGGGAAAAATGAACAGCCCCATTAAAAAATGGGCAAAAGATATTAATAGACATTTCTTAAAAGAAAACATATGAGCAGCCAACAGACACATGAAAAAATGCTGCGCCTCACTAATCATCAGAGAAATGCAAATCAAAACCACATTGAGATACCACCTAATCCTAGCAAGAATGGCCATAATTAATAAAACAAAAGCAACAGATGCTGGAGAGGATGTGGAAGAAAGGGAACACTTCTACACTTTTGGTGAGAGTGAAAATTAATTCAACCTCTATGAAAAACAGTGTGGTAATTTCTAAAAGAACTAGTGAGTAACCTTCCATATTACCCAGCAGTTCCCCCTTCTGGGAATATACCCAGAGGAACTCAAATCATTCTATAAACAAGATACCTGCGCATGCATGTTTATTACAGCACTATTCACAATAGCAAAAACATGGAACCAACCAGTGCTGCCCATCGAAACTGGAAAGGATAAAAAAAGTGGCATATATACACAATGGAATATTATGCAACCATTAAAAAGGACAAAATTAGAGACTTTACAGCAACTTGGATGGATTTGGAGTCTATCATACTTAGTGATCTATCACAGAAACAAAGAACTGAGTACCACATGTTCTCATTCAGAAGTGGACCCTGAACACCTATCATAATACTACAAAAAAAGTATTGGCGGTAGCAGGACACTGCTAGGGGGTGGGGCACATAACATCCATGAGGGTGCCTGATCCAAATCCAGGCAAAGAGAGGTCCAATGGGAGGCCCAAACTTCACCTGTACCTAAACCACTTATGTACCGAATAACTTTAAAGTAAAATTTAATTTAATTTAGAAAAAAGATAATTCTGGGGGTTTGGGGGGGATCTCCCCTCATATATATGAAGATCTGAAAGGACCTAGGATCACCTTCACTAAATATTTATATGCAATTACTTTAAAGTCATTTTTATTCATGAAATTCCTCTCAGGTTTCTTTGGTGATATGTTATTCAGAAAGAGTAGGAACTTGGAGCATGACAAGACAGGTTATTGATGGTTATTGATCCTTTTCCCTCCCATGAAATAGCTATTATTTTCCTGTTTGTCTCTGAACCTCTTTTGTTTAAAGTGTAAAAAAATCTAAGGCAGGTATGGTAGCTCATGCCTGTAATCCCAGCACTGTAGGTGGCAGAGGCAAAAGGACTGCCTGAGCCCAGGGGGTTGAGACTAGTCTGGGCAACTTGGTGAGACTAGTCTGGGCATCTTGACAATAAATCAAAATGTTAGCCAGGTGTGGTGGTGCACTCCTGTAGTTTCAGCTACTTGGAAGACTGAAGCGGGAAGATTACCTGAGTCCAGCAGGTCGAGGCTGCTGTAGCAGTGATCATGCCATTGCACTCCAGCCTGGGCAACACAAGTGAAACTCTGACCAAAAAATAAAAAAGTCTAAGAATTGTAAACTTTCAGAACTCTGGGAGCCACAGAAAGTAATGGTGAGGGATGACAGCACAGGGAGTGGCAGAAAAATTGTGACCTAGCTGCCAAAGCTCTTGACGAACACAAGAGGTGGATTGGTATCCACAGGATAAAAATGGACATCAGGAGTAAGTCTCAAAGTAGAATGAGGGCTTGTATTGGAAGATGCCAGAGTAATGGTTCAAGAAATCAATAGGAAGTTGTAAGTCCTGCAAAATATGGGATGGATATCTCTTTGGTAAACAGTTGCCAGAAAAATGGTGTCCCCCGCAAGGGGGGCCTAGTCTTAGTTGAGGCAAAGGAATTGCATGGATCATTCTATGAAAAGTGAATGGTGCAGTAAAGTTGGTTATCGACGGCCTAGAGGGCATCTGAGAACATCTAAGGGGTGGGAAGAACTGGCAACACAATGCTGGCTCAGGAGGGAAGCTATCACTGCAGACCACTACAGACCAGGACTTCCAAGCAACAGCTCTGGGTTCACAACAGGGAGGAGAGGCACTGTAGGACCACATATAACTTTTTTGAAGTTTGTTCAGAACCTCCTAAAGGTCAATGGAGCTTGGCGTTGTCTCTAGTCATGTGGGCCTGGGAAGCCAAGGGCTGCCTGTGTCACCTCTGAGGCATAGAATCTGTGGCGTAGCTGAGCCCTCCTAGGGCCCAGGCCCCCTAGCTCACTGGGCAAGGCATTGCTCTTGAGTGGGGATTGAGTCCCGCTACTCAGGAGATCTTTCATGCTTACTGAGTTGGGGGGAAATCTGTTCTGTATTGCTCCTTACTCTTGAAGGTTGGACTCTCTCCCATACAGGACTCCAGTAGGAGTCCTGGGAATATAAATGCAGTGAGGAAATGTAAAGGCCTTACACCTGATTAAGAGATTGGGTACAGAGAGGTCTTGAGAAAACACCAACAAATAATACCTCAACAAATGAACTTACTCCATGTTGATATCTCTATAAGAAATCAAGTTTCAATAGTACTCTAGGTAGTCAAAATACATTTCAAAAGAATGTTTCTGATACTTTGTTAATTTATTCAAGCCAAAAGTATCTGGGGGATACAAGATGTCATCCCATTTAATTTTACGTAAGTGTGAAAACTCCAAAGAATGTTTAAGTACCACCAATATGGTAGCCTCTTTGGTTCTTATCAAAAACAACTTTCCACCATGGCCTAATAATGATTTCGTGTTTCAGAGATGTTATTAGAACACAGACAAAATACTATCCTCTCTTGATATCTAGAACACCATACTTCCTTTTGTCTTTCTGGCCAAACCTTCTCTATCTCTGACAGTTAACTCTTCCTCATCTTCTAAATCTCTGTATGTCAGAGTGTTGCAGGCCTCGTTCCCTGGAAATCTTGTATCTTACCCATTCACATAATGTTAAAGACCACTGTACTTGCACAACACTCAGATTCATGTCTCCAACCCAGACCTCTCCACTTAAATCCCGCACAACTGCCCTCTCCACCTCTCCTCGGATTTCCACAGGCTATGTCAAACCTGATACATCTGAAACACAAGCTCCAGACCCAGTCTTCTGCATATCTTCCTCTCCTGGTCATCTCTTTCTGGTCGAGTGGCCATCTACTCCGTCCTTCCAGATACTCAGGCAGAACACTTGAAGTCATCCTGGAGCCCTCCTCTTCCTCACACCTCACATGCAAACATCTGAAAATTCGTCTGTTCTATCTTCAGGAAATACCCAGATGTGTTTCCACACTTCCACTGTGATCACCACGTGGCATCATCCCTTGCTTGGTCTCCGACTGCTATCCCTGCTTCCTTTCTTATTCCCACTGCAAACTACTTTTATGACAGCCAGAGATTTTTTTTTTACATATATCAAATCTTGCGACTACTCTGAGCAAAGCCTTTCTGCGGCTTTGTATCTCAAAAGTGGAAGCTACGTATGGTCTGCCATGAGTCTGGCCCATTCACTTATCTTTCTTGACCCTATTTGCTCCAGCCATGCTGGCCTCTTTGCTGCGTCCCAAGCACACCTGCCGGCTTCTGCCTTCAGCCTTGCTTTCTCCCCATCTAGCCTCAGGGTTTGCTACCTCAGGTCATTCAGTTTTTTGCTCAAATGTCATCTTCTAAATAAGGACTTTCTTGATCATCCTTTTTTTTTTTTGAGTTGGAGTCTCACTCTGTCGCCCAGACTGGAGTGCAGTGACCGTTCCCGGCCTCCACAGCCTCGACCTGCTGGGCTCCGGTGATCCTTCCGCCTCAGCCTTCCGAGTAGCTGGAATTACAGGCATGCGCTACCACGCCCGGCTGATTTTTTGATTTATTGTAGAGATGAGGTCTCGCTGCCCAGGCAGGTCTCGAACCCTCGGGTCAGGCAATCCACTCACCTCAGCCTCCCAAAGGCGCGGGATTACAGGCTGAGCCACCGAGCCCGGCTGATCATCCTTTTAAAACTACAACCCCCTCCCCGGCACACTTTATCTCTGTTTCCTGCTTTATTTTTCTCCTAAGAACTTATGGCCATTATCATATCATACATTCTTTGTTATTTGTCTGTTGTCTCCCTTCCCCAACTGAAACATAAGCCCTGCAGCTACAGAGATCTTAGTATGCTTTGATCACTGCTGTATTCCTTGGTGCTCTAAGTAATGACAGACACATAGTAGGTGCCCAAGCAATGCCGGATGATGAATAGATAAATGTGTGGGTCACTGAATGGTATAGACTGGTGATTGCCAAAACTCATATCTGAAAATATTAACTTGAAAAATCTTAAGGTGTATAAGAAGACTACAGAGACGCTTAGTCTCTTGAGCTATGTGCTACAAAATAAAACAAGTTTCTCTTTAGCACCTTTTTTTTCCTTCCCACTCTTGTAATTGTCCTCAACTTTGCTGGTTCTACTTTTGAAATATTGTATTGCACCTATCTTTTATGTATTTTTATGTGTGCTCATTCTTATTTTTAAAGTGTTGGTTCTGTGCAGCATTGTATTCTTGTTTTTAAGAATACTGAAGTCAAGTGCAGTGGCTCATGCCTGTAATCCCAGAGCTTTGGAAAGTCAAGGCAGGAGAATTGCTTGAGGTCAAGAGTCTGAGACCCAGCCTAGACAACACAATGAGACCTCATGTCTAGAAAATAAATGTTTAAAAAATTAGCTAGCTAGCTATAGTCCTAGCTACTTGGGAGGTTGAGGTGAGAGGATTGCTAGAATGTTGGAGGTTGATGTTGCAATGAGCTCTGAGTGCATCATTGCACTCCAGGCTGGGTGACAAAATAAAACCCTATAACAAAAACAAACAACAAAAAAACCCCCCAAAAAACTGAATAAAGGGTAACAGTGTTTGGGAGGACAGTGGAGAGAGTTTGCCAAAATCTCTATATAATTTGAATAAACATCAAAAGTCCCCGTATAACTTGAATAAATATCTGTTTCACGTGTGCCCATGGGTGCATTTACGGGCATTCTGTATGTTTCTTAGCTTTTCTTTCTTATGTTTCAAGCTTCCTTAAACATCTGTTGAACCTTAGTTGTCTCTTCACATTTAGGAATGAGATGATAAAAAACGTAACTGCATGGGCATGTGTGCCCTGGTGCTGGTGGGGCTTCTTGGTGGTGAGCTTGTCCTCATGCCTCAGGACTCCCACCTCCCAGAACGCAAGATCTTTGTTCTGGGCACCAACTCTAATACCAGCTGCCCACAATCAATTCAGGCAGTCCCTTTTTGTGAAGAGAAAAGTTTTGTATTGGTGGGTTGATGCTCACTGGTAGACATCCTGTCTACTATGCGAAGCATCTGGTTCTTGTGACCTCCATCTATAAATTTTTACTGCCCTCATTTTTTTAAACATGCTTTTCACTCCTGCTCCTCATCAGATCTGGCATTCCTGAGTCTTAAGCCTCTCTCCAGATCAGCTCCCTCCCAGGCCCTGGCCCCTCCATCTTGCTTCCTCTGTCTGCCAGAAAATTCTTGATGGACACCTCCCATTGTCTTTGTTGTGAAGTGTTTATATTTTTTAATCCCTATAACTGAGGGGTCTGAGATGGTTTTTTTTAAAAAAAGATGTAACAACATGTGATCATTGTGTCACCTTGAACCTAAAATATTCTCCAACCTTTAAAGCTCCTGTAAAGCTAGAAAAATAGCTAAGAACGTAAAAATCAACATCAGATTTGCAGGATTCTTTTTAAGCGTTAATTTGAAGTATGGGTATATAAAAATATTTTTAGATAATCGTCTAAGTAAAACTTTTGGTAAGCTTGTTAAAATTTAAATTACTGCACCACACTACTAACTAACTCAATTAGGGTTTCTAGGACAGGATACATGAACACTTCAATTTAAGAAGAAGTGAATCAGCCGGGCTCGGTGGCTCAGCCTGTAATCCTGCGCCTTTGGGAGGCTGAGGTGAGTGGATTGTCTGAGCCCGCGGGTTCAAGACCCGCCTGGGCAGCGAGACCTCATCTCTACAGTAAATCAAAAAATCAGCTGGGCGTGGTAGTGCATGCCTGTAATTCCAGTTACTCGGAAGGCTGAGGCAGAAGGATCGCCGGAGCCCAGCAGGTTGAGGCTGCTGTGGCCAGGAGCGGCCACTGCACTCCAGTCTGGGCGACAGAGTGAGACTCCAACTCAAAAAAAAAAAAGAAGTGAATCAAAGGATGGTAAATGAGAGCTCATCTCTTTGAGCAGTCATAAAGTGCTTTAAATATCTCCACCTGAACACCCAGAGAAAACTCTGTTACCTCTTATACACCAGGACCTTGTTTGCAATATACAAGGTTCAGTGGACAAAAGCATGATCTCCTCTGATAATATTTATTATTTTAAAACTTTTCCTTGCCTATAAATAAAAAGGAATAGAGTTTTCACTGTTTACCCAATAGTCTTGTAAAGTAATAGGTGAGTGTGTGTTATGTCAATCATAGGAAACTCTATAAGACTGTAGTTTCTATGAGACTTAATCAGGGATTACGTTGACTGTCCATTTCAGGCATGTTAATAACCTGTGCCAATTTTTGTTTCTACTCTGCTCTCAATCCCTAGGCAAGTACCAGGGACTGCTTTAATGTAAACATTCAAAGTACCGAATGCATCATCAAGACCATCTGTTTCCACTCCCATTTCTCATGGTGTCTCTGACTTCAACTAATAATGCAAACATCATTTTAAAATTAATCATCATCAGAGTAGTGTGAATTGTTTTAAGTTAAATTAACATCTCTGAAGATGACTAATGGAAAACATCAATGTGGACAGATGTTTTCATTTGGGGAAATGTGTTATATCCCTTCAAACAAATCCTATAATCTACCCCCACAATTTCTACTACTTAACAAGTAATCAAGTAAAATATAATAATTTAATTACATTATTTTTCAAACGTATTGTTGAAACACAATGTTCTCATTCAGCTTGGTTTGACAGCCCTTTTAATGTTAACAACATTAACAATAGTAGCTTTAGCTCCAAAAGGCATTAAATTTCTATCATCTTAAATAAACCAACCATCAGAGTATTTTATAATAGTCTTTACCCAAATAGCAACATGTTAACATAACTTAGCTAGTCTATACAGGATACTCACGGCCTTTACAAACCTAGGAGACAAATAAATTCTCAGAGGAAATTCTAAAAGTAATACTCTTCTTTTTCTCAGAAATGGCAGTAGCCAGAAAAAACTAATTTGGATTCACATGTCCTGTAATTTATTCTGTTGGGAGGGTACCAAGAGGAATAAGGAGGGAATGAAATGAGTAGCTGAGGTCCTGCTGGCTGCAACAGGATGATGTAATGGACTGAGAGATCCCCACAACGCCAAGCCAAGGCTACATGTTCCTTTAATGTGAGTAAAGGATTCAGGTTGCAACATATAGCTCACCACATACACCAACCACAGCACAGCGGCGCTCCCGGGCAGAGGGCAGGCTTCCTCACCTCAAGGCCCCACTACACATCCGCTACCAGGATAATGTTCTTTGGGGTGAAGACCTTCTAAGTCCTTCTGGAGATCATCTCTATATTTCTGCCGACAGACTTATATTTCCTGTCTCCATTGACTGTTCTGAACTCAAGTAATGTGCCTACCTGCCACGAGGCACAGGTTAGCAGGTAACAAGCTCAGCATGTTTCTGAATGTTCACTCCAGGATCTAGTGAAAGTCAGTTTGCCAGGAACAATTTTCCATATTACAGCCTCAGCCTTTCAACCTGATGGAATTGAGTCTCTCACTGGATATTTATCAGATCAACATAGTCAATCTTAAATTGAGCTCCTTCTCACCACTGGCACAGTTCATTTAGCGCTGGCATGTTCAACTTGCAGACCGTGGACCACAGACAGCCCAGGATAGCTGGTAATGTGATCCCATTGTTCCTTTTTCTAAACTTTATAATAAAAAAATTTACAAAAAGGAGACTTATCATATATACACACGAAGTATAGTATCTAATTTATGTGTGGCCTAAGACAATTCCCCTTTACTTGATATGGTCCAGGGAAGTCAAAAGGTTAGGTACCCTGGTTTAGAGTAAAGGATGAGAAGATTAATTAATCTAAGCCATCTATCATTGTAACTTCCTTTCCTTTACTTGTGTAAAATACAGTCAAAAGAGGAAAGTAAATGGATCTACTATATTGTCAAAAGATCAAAATCAAACTTTAAATCAAGCATTTAAAAACAATTTTATTTCAATGAAAGTAGATAATACCACACTAATGCATAACAGACAGAACTATGTTTCATGTATCAGTCCTCAATAATGTGAAAATCATTCCTACACTAAAGAATATGAACTCAGTTAATTTTTTTTGTTGTTGTTGTTGTTTTTTGAGTTGGGGTCTCACACTGTCACCCATACTGGAGTGCAGTGGCCGCTCCCGGCCACCGCAGCCTCGACCTGCTGGGCTCCGGCGATCCTTCTGCCTCAGCCTTCCGAGTAACCGGAATTACAGGCATGCGCTACCAAGCCCAGCTGATTTTTTGATTTATTGTAGAGATGAGGTCTCGCTGCCCATGCGGGTCTCGAACCCGCAGGCTCAGGCAATCCACTCACCTCAGCCTCCCAAAGGCGCGGGATTACAGGCTGAGCCACTGAGCCCGGCTAACTCAGTTAATTTTAATGAGCTTTTACAACGTACTCAATTGCACAGACTCTCAAAACCCATGTGTTGAAATCCTAACCCCAGAATGTGACTGAACTTAGAGACAGAAGCATTAAAGAAGCAGTTAAGATTCAATGAAGTCATATGGGTGGGCCTTAATCCAATCTGACTGGTATCTTATAATAAGAGGAAACATGGACACACAAAGAGATACCAGGGATGTACTGGCACAGAAGAAAGACCACCTGAGGACAAAACAAGAAGGTGACCATCTGTCAGTCAAGGAAAGAGGCCCAGAAGAAACTAAACCTGAGAACACCTTGATCTTGGACTTCTAGCCACCAGAATGGCAAGAAAATAAATATCGATTGTTTAAGACACACAATCTGTGTGGGTTTGTTATGGTAGCCCTAGCAAACTAACACAATCCCCGTTCACTCAACAGATCCTACTTGAGTGTGACCATGGCCTGGGCAGGAACTGGCTGCTGGGCTGGGTACCATGATGAGAAGCTCTTTCCTTTCTGGCTGCTCAGTCCATCAGAGAAGCTCTTTCATGTATGTCTCAATTACTACAAAACTATATAAAAATTGACAAAGTTTTTCAACTTCCCACCAAGAACAATTATCTTCCTTATTTTATTATAAATTTACTTCATTTGTTTTTTATTCTGATGAAAAATATCCAGCTCATTAGTCTAAACTTTCTAACCACTACCTTCTTCATTACTTATTTTTAAAGATGCTGCTTTTTTCAGGCCTTATAATGCCACCAGTTATTAATGCACTATTCATTCCTGGCAAATTAAAAGGAGTGGCTCACAATCTTTTTTTAATGATATATTTAAAATAATTTTTTTTAACAAAAGTGAATTTGGGAGCATCTCTATGGGGCTTGATTAAAAAAATTGCATTTTCTTTATATCTTATGGTTTTAAGGATTATAATTTAAATAAAATACAAAATGTTGAGGAAGATTTTAAATATTGAATATAAATGGGACTTTCCAAAACCTTTTTTCAAAACTTTTAATAAAAATCATGAGATTTATTTGTGGACATAATGTTTCACAATATGGTGTTATGCTTGAAATGGTTTTATGTAAATCTTAATCTAGACATTTTAATGAATTTGTTCTTAAGTTTTTCATAGTCATATCAATGATAAATTTTGTTCACACAAGTAAGTGGGAACAAATGAATGTTTTTGCTTGTATTTCAATCATTGGAAATAACTTTTTAACAGAATTACCAGAATTCACATAATTCTGTTTGCTTAAATTATATTTTAAAGGTCTTTAAACTAAAAATTTCTCTTTTTTCTGTGACAAATATAAGCAAACATTCTTGTGGTAATGCTGATTTTTGAGCTTGGAGTATTGAAATTACTAAAGATTTTCCTCAAGCTTACCCAGATGTTGCTTTCCTTATTTCAATTCTTTGGGTTTCAAATGTGAACAATTAATAAAAATCATTAGTGAATCACTTTTAACTTTGCTTCTTCACTAATCTATCAGCATATTAATATATTTTAATTAAGTTCCTCAGAAGTTGAGCAAACATTAGTCAAATGTACTATTTTGAAAGTCAATAATAATCCCTTTTGAAAAATGCACAAATGTGCAAAGTGAGAAACCAGATCCTTCCTCCTCTCTCTCTCTCACTCCATCGGTGTATGTGTCTCTCTATTGTGCTCTCTCTCCCTCTCTGCCTCTCTCTCTCTCTCTCTCTCTCTCTCTCTCTCTCCACACACACACACACACACACACACACACACACACACACACACACGCCATTAATCCTTTTTTTAAAAATTCTTGCCTAACTTTGCTTGGGCAACCAATGTACTTCAATATGAAGTAGTGTTCTGATCATGCTTCTCTCAATACAGTTTAAAATAGTATTTTAACAACTAGAATTTTATTACTCACCCTTTTAAAAAACATCTTCTAATGTAAAATACGAATCTGTGGACAAATATCGACATCTATGAACATCTCAAACATTAAAAAGTATGTACTTCAGGATTCTGGGATTAAAATATCACTCTTGATGTATGTCTAGTATGCTTTTCTGCAATCTGAAATAACCATCAGTGCACAGAGATAGCTACTCTTTCCCTAGTATTTTATTTGTTTCAAATATTCCTTTACCACTTTGAATATTTTGTTCCTAGCATTTTGATTTGGAATTTATTTGGAACAAATAATATTCTTCCATGCATTTCTTTTTAGGTATTCTAAGCAGTGTGATATTAAGTTAGCATAGTTACTACTTCTGTTGGATCATTCATCTGCAGTGAAAATCGTTGGTGTATTAGTATTCTGAATTCATGTTGTCTCTGTGTGTTTGGCATGTATGTCTATGTATTTACTGGTAAGTTTTTTTTGAACTTTTCAATTTTCTTCTTTGATCTCAGATACAGAACTGATAAATTTTTACACAAGCTGGTAAAATGAATGGTTTGCAGTTACAATAAGTATCTTGTTCTGTCCTCACTGCCCCTGGCTTTACTTATTAATCCTGCACCTAGTTTCTTGAGTCAATTTAACATTGTTGTAAACTCACAATCATGTTTTTAAAACTCCTGTGCCAACATGGATTGCTTGGCTCCACTGCTTGATTGATATCTTTTCCAGAAAAACAAGACATTTAAATAAGACATCTAGGCAGAGAAAGGAATAAATTAGTGGGGCACAAAATAAACAATTTTGAGTTATTTCCCACTGTGTAGCTTAATTAGTGACAAGGCATTTCACCTTGAAAATTAGATAACTTTCTAACTTTGAGAAAGAAGTACAGTCTGGTAAAAAAAGAATATCCATAAATATTAAATAAAATTAAATATAAAGTACTAGCTTCAGAAAATTAATTTGTCAAGAGTGTTAGTTTTAGGTTCTTAGAAGTGACACAAAACAAAATGTATTAAAAATTTTCAAACTAAGTATAAGCTTAGTAGAACAAAAAATATTGATGGATTATTTTATTCAATTTCATTGTAATTCTGGACAAATCAGAAAATATAAACACCATTTATAATTATAACTTAAAATATTTTTTACAAAAAATCAATTTCTTGAACACATTAAGGCACATAATCCCCTCTGACAAAATTGTTAAATTATATTCAGTTATTACTTGTCTTTAGAAATAAACTTTCTAAACCTCAAATCCAATATAAATTCTTCCAACAAGAATCAGACTTGGCTGTTAATATCAGTAGCCAATAAGCAAATAAGCAAAGCTAGGATGAAGATTGAGATAATATACCAAATAATTGTTTAATGTATAATGCTAGTAGATGATTAATAATAATAAAATTAAAAATGAAACATTATCAATGTGAAAATTCAGAGCAAAATAAATCTTAAGAAAAACTTAACACTTCAGGTGTTCTCACACATATTTCTCTTGTACCCACAAAGAAAAGAACTTCATCAAGTCATTGATAAACATGTTGATTCCAGATAGAGACAAAACAAAAGTTGGGGGAAACACCCTATGCCATCATGCACATTTTGCCTAAAAATCAGAGGTAAATTCAGAAATACAGATGATACATCTTGTCCATTTGGGATATGAGGCCGTCTGCCAAGGGATTTGCTGTAATTTGTGAAGTTACCAGAGGAAGATGTAGAACTTTATGTCTTGACCTTGATCTCATGAGGTACATGCACTATTTCTGCCTGATGTTTATAGTTCAGTTCTGCCCATGGGAAGATCAAATGACCACTCGGGAATGTGATTCTGTCCCGGAATCTGTGACTGCCTCACCACCTAGAGCACAAAACACTCTCATTTGGAAATATGTTTGGGTATGTTTCTACTCGTATGGTGGATATATCATAATCTTGTTAGAATATTCTTTTTTGGAACCCTTCAATTTGAATCCTAAGAATTACTTGAAGCTGAAAATAAAGTAATTGCTGAAATTGAGTCCAAAAATGTTTCTCTATTATGTTCAATGCTACTTATACCTAAACACAACAGAAAGCTCACTGTACTCTCAGCCTTAAGTATTGGTAATTGAACCAATTTTCAGAGACAGGATCTAACTCTCTGAGTAAAAGAGGGGTGAAGAACTTTTCTAAACATTCATATTAAAATAAAATTGTCTTAAATTTTTAATGTCATGATTATAAGAAGATACAAACATAAATTTACCACTAAATTGTGTTATATTAAATAGCACCTCCAGGGTAAACTCATCCAATCATATCATTAATTTTTAACAGCTTCAGAATGTCCCTCAAACTTATTATTGTATAACTAGAATGATGATTAGAGTTTATGATCAGATGAATAATAGAAGGTACTAGGCATTCTTAAATGCTGTAAGAAACATTGAATCAGCACTCAACAATACAATAAATCAGAAAATCAGCCAGGCATGGTAGCACGCCTGTAATTCCAGCTACTTGGAAGGCTGAGGCGGAAGGATCGCCGGAGCCCAGCAGGTTGAGGCTGCAGTGGCCGGAAACGGCCACTGCACTCTAGTCTGAGCGACAGAGTGAGACTCCAACTGAAAAAAAAATAAAAGATTTTCTGACACTTTCACTACCAGACACAATTTAGCTGCTGGCATGTACTATGGAGTACAATAAAGATGAGTAAAGAGGTTGCCCCAAAAAACCTCCCTTGATTAGATTGGGAAGAAATAAAGTAAGCAAGATTGCCATGAGGTGGGGGTAATCCAAGCAGAGAGAATACCTTTGACAAAGCCACAAAATACATGGTGGATGTACAGCTCTCCTCTACAGAGTGCCTGAACTGAAGACCACAAGCTCTCACATAAGTGGGTCCTGATCACCGATCACACAAGGACAAGGGTGGGATTGACAGAGGCTGGACACTGCTGGGGAGAGACGGATAGAGGAGGGAGGGGAGCATTGCTAGAGGAAGGAGGAAGGGAAAGGAAAGGGAGGTGGATGTGGCAACACATTGGGCACCTGGTCCGCTAGCAGGCGAGAGGGTCCACTAGAAGCCCTGACTTCACTTGCATGCAACCTACTTATGTATTAAATTCTGACTTTTACCCCACAACTCTAAAATATAGTAATAATAATAATAATAAATACAAAACAAAGTACAGCTTGCTGGTACCTAAAGCATGAAGAAGAGTGGCATTTCCACAGTGAGGCTGTGCAGATCCACAAACATCGATCAGAAAGAGCCTGTGTGCCATGCTAAGGAACTTGGGCTTATTTCTATAAGCCAGTTGGTACAATTTGCACCACACAAAGATTAAACTGGCAAGAATATAGAAAACTGACTATGAAAGGGGGTGGGGTAGAAATGACATTAAAACTGAAAGCAAGAAGACTGCTAATAAAAGTATGGCTGCTAACCCATAAGAGAGGGTAACTGTCTAATTACAGAAAAGGCGGAGTTATACATGAGGAAAATATCAGTAGGCTGAATCAGTAGAACTTGGTGATTGGCTTTATTGAGTGAAGTTATATAAAAGAAAAATGTTCTGAAGCATGATACTTAATCCTTTATTGGATTGCAAACCCCTTTGAAATATATTAAAAGCCATAGCCAAGAAAAATGCGCACATAAAATACAAACATAAAAGACTATGTCTCAAAAAGTTGACTGATTTAACTGTCCAGGTTAAGAATGATGGATCTAAATTTTCTTTCAAATTTCTAGCTTGAGTGACTAAATAGATTCCAATGTTACCACTTGAGAAAAAGAATAGAGTTGGTGGCAGAGACTTGGAGGAAGAAAATCATTTCAGTCTTACAATGTAATGTTCAAGATGCCTACAGGTAATGCAGAGGAACTGATGAGAAGACAGCTGTGTTTCTGAATCTAGAGCTCAAAAGAAGGGTATGAGCTGGAAAAATGGTTCAGTCTCAATAATACAAAAAAATGGCGGTGAAAAGAGGATGATACTACTTAGGTAGAAGATAGGAGTTATAGGAAGACTCCAGAACTCAGTGTGGCGAGTGCTGTCCTGTGCCAACCATACCTTCTTGCAGAAATGAAAGGCTTAGCCCAGTAGTCTCTGAACTTGTTGTGGGCAGGCAGTCCTTAGCTCTTGGCCTCCCTTGGGGGATTTTCCCCTGGTTGAAGAGCGCTGTCTTATAGAAGCTCTTGCCCTCTTCCTTCACTGAATAGCTACATCCCATGACCTGTTGATGCAGGGATCAAAGAGTTGAGTATCACAGGTTCTTACTCATAAGTTGACCTTGAACAACTACTATAATACTGTAAGGATTGACAGTAGTGGGAAACTGCGGGGGGTGGGGGTGGAATTGACAGTAGTTGATACCTAGCTGGTGTAGGGGGGGACACACCTCACCAACAAGGGTGCCTGCACAATTAATATTTGTAAACCTACCTTAAATTGTACGCTACAATTTTAAAATAAAAATTAAAAGAGGAAAAAAAGAAAAAAAGTACAGCCATCTCTTCCAGGCCCTTCCTGTTCCCACACTCTCCACGCAGACAATGGACAACTTGGGCATCCACACAGGCTGGCTAAGGCCTCCCCTCAGCTGCAGGAAACCCCCACCTCTCTGTCACCCAGTCAGTCCTGCATCTATCCTCTCTTTCCTCCCTCACTGCTCCCAAAACTGACCAGCATGCTCATCTCCATCTCAAAGACTTCTAGTCACTCCAAGATGCAATATAGACATCAAGGGGAGGAATGCTACTTAAAACTTCTAGAGCAGAGTGAGAGAAAAAAAGACCTGAAAGTTTTTAAGAGGCCAAAACTCCTGACACATGCGTACCACACACACACACACACACACACACACACACACACACACACACGCATACACACAAACATATCTTTAGAATAAACGGTGACTTTGTTATAGGAACCTTACTCATGGGATAAACCATATCAACTATGTCATAAAAGTCACATGATCACGATAGGTGCTAACAGGTTATGCTTAACAAAATGTATCTTCTGTTCTTAGATTTTTCAACTTTTTTTTTTTTTTTTTTTTTTGAGTTGGAGTCTCACTCTGTGGCCCAGACTGGAGTGCAGTGGCTGCTCCCGGCCACCGCAGCCTCGACCTGCTGGGCCCTGGCGATCCTTCCGCCTTAGCCTTCCAAGTAGCCGGAATTATAGGCATGTGCTACCACGCCTGGCTGATTTTTTGATTTATTGTAGAGATGAGGTCTCGTTGCCCAGGCGGGTCTCGAACCTGCGGGCTCAGGCAATCCACTCACCTCAGCCTTCCAAAGTACCATGAAAGTAGATATTTGCTTAACCTGATAAAAACAAATGACTCACAATAAATAACCACATTATGCTTAATGATTCTCCTTGGAGTAAGCTACAAGCTAAACATTCCCATAATCATCACTTTAATTTAATATTATTCTCACTATGCTAATCAAAATGAATTTAGACAATAGAAAGAAATAAGTGACAAATGTAGGAGAGGAGAAGACAAATTTAAAATAATTGTTGACAGTGTAGTTCCTTACCAAGACAACACAAAAAATATGGCAACAAATTGCAAAATTACAATTTAGGTAGCTTTTCTGAACACTATTTAGAAATTATAAAAAAGAAAGCAATTTTACTTAAAATATCAGTTGAAAAGAAAAAGGCCTGGGTATAAACCCAGTAATTAAGAAAACATAGTATTGTACTTTAAAAACCTATTGAGGAACATAAAATAACATTCAAATAGATAAATAAACAAGCCATTTTCTTGTATGGAATGATTTAATACACTTGCCAATTCTATCTATCTATCTTCTACTTATCTATCTATCATAATATAAATTAAAATACCTATAAGATGTTGAAACTGGACAAAAGAATTGTAAATTCCAATTAGAAAAACAAGGAGAAAAACCTATCAATTTCTCAAAGTAGAAGTTGTAATAGTTAAAACAGATTGTTAGACGAATTTTAAAAACAAATAGACAAAACAGATGAATGGAACAGAAGAGAGACAAAAAAACCAAATTCAGATGGAAATTTATTTTATTGCAAAAGTAACATTTTAAATCACTGGAGAAAGAAAAAGATTACTCAATAAATTATTTTAGAAAAACTAGACAACCTTAACCCTTACAAATGAATGAAGTATGTAAACACACATACAGACTTGTAGAAGAAAAAAAAAAGTAAACTTAAACTGTTAGGATGACATTTGGAAGCTGGACATGAAACAGATAAGTAAGAGAGGTGCCCTGCCATGCCTCAGACACACTAGGCCCATTCCAGGCTCAAGGACTTTGCATTTTCATACAGCTTTTTCTAGAACTCTTTCAAGTGAGGTCCTTGGTCTCCAAGTGCAATCCACCCTTATATCTTTATTCCCCATTCCTTTTTCCTGTGTTAATCATCTTAGCACTTGCCACCATTTCACAGGACACATTGTTTTACTTATTTATCTTGTTTATTATTTAACTTCCCCAACCAGACAGTAAGCTTTATAAAAGCAAAGATTTTTTTTGTTTTCTTTACTTCTCAGTGCCTACAAGACTACCTGAAGCATATTAAGTGCTCAAATATATATTTGATGAGTAAGGGAAAGAAGAAATAAAAAGTCAAAAAAGAAAGAAGAAAGCCTAAAGAAAATGGTGCAACCGAAGCCAAAAGAGGGATAATGACAACAGTGCTGTAAGCTGCAGAGAAGCCTAGTTAGATAAGTGAACAAAAGTTCCCATTCGAATAAAAATATGAATTTCACTGTTGACTTTGGCAAGAGCAGTTTGGGAAATGATTCTCCATGGGTCTCTTGCATTTCTACATGCTACCAGGAGAGATGCTGTCTTTTGTTCCAGAATAACTTTTCAAAAATGTCTGATGGTGAACAGCCTTAGAAGATGCAGACTCTTACAACCTTGGAGGATGGAAATAGTGTCTCGCTACTGGAACAAAAGGCAGGCACCTTACTGCCCATTATAGATAAATTTGAACTCTTGTCTCTCAGAACTTCTCTCCTGTAGTACAACCCATTGAGTGTACAGGTATCAACTCAGCCTTGTTGTGTTCCCTTATGGGAACTGGAGCTCAGAGAATAGGTGCAGAAGCTACGGATACTCCAGCTGCTGCTACTTCTGTGAATAATAAATTGCCCTTCATCTATAACCCAGGAGTCTTGGTCTCCTGATGGCACCCATTAATCTATGGCACGCTAACTTCTTAGTAGTGCACAAATGAAGTAAAATTGCAGACCTTTTCTAGGGAGATAGATGGCAAAATAATAAAACTGTGTGTGTGTGTGTGTGTGTGTGTGTGTGTGTGTGTGTGTGTGAGCACTAGCAATAATACAGGTTCAGTTCCACTCCATATACAATATTAAATAACACATGGAAACATCACCTCAATTTCTCTTTCACCTGGATATTGTTCAGCGGCATAACATTTAATTAGGATAGTTCACGACAATCATTTATCTGGCTATCATAACTCTTGGCTACAAACAATATACATACTCTGGGTAGCCTGATGGTCCCAAAAAAAGAATAAGAAATATAAATAGCAGAAGCTCCAGACTACATGAATATGAAACAGAGCTGTCCCAAGCAATCCATAAAATCATGAGTGATAAATAGATGCTTATTTTTTTCACTTAGATAATAATATTGCTTGTTATAATAGTCATCTATTGCTGCATAAGACCCAAAATATCAGCACCTTCAGTGTGATACAACTTTATTTATACTCTATGCTACTTCTAGAGGTAGACAATACAGGACTAGTATGAGGACTCTGCCACACAAAGTTGCCCAAAGGCAAAAGCTCCTACTATCTTCTCTGCTCTGCCTTCCTCCCAAAATCACCCTTGTCTTTTGTTCAAAGTCAGCTGGACACCTTATCTATGTTTTCAAAGAATAGGATGGAGGAAGAGTGACAGAAAGGTAACATAGTCTCCTTTTAAAGACATCTCAAATTATGCACATATTAAGTTTCCTCACATTCCATTGGTCAGGTATAAGTCACATGGCCACACCTAACTTCAAGGGAGGTAAGAAAACATACTATATTTGTGGCAGTGCTAAGTATAGCAAAAAACCAGGAGTTATATAACTGTGAAGAAGAGAATGGAAATTTGAATGCAACTAATATTCTTTGCCACAGTCTATCTTAATGTGGCAACCCAAATATCCATACACAACCTCTCTCCTTCACGTAGAACATATTCATCATCTCCACAAGGGAGAAACCCCCAAAGCATCATCAATTATTGCACCCAGCTAAAAGTCCCTCATATAAGGTGATGTATAGCCCTCTGCATAAAGGATGTGTTTATTTGACCTCAAAGTACACAATACTCAAGAGTTGCAAAGAAATTGGATATGGCCATCTAAACTGCCCCTCATAAGCAAAGGAGGATTGGTGAATACATGGTAGTCCCTGGATCATAGCAGTAATCACATACCACTAAGTAGGAATTACAAATATTCCCTAATCCAACCACAAAGTAAGTCCCTTGGTCAGGCCCATATGTAAGCCCTTGTGTTGCTTTGAGGACATGTTCATTTTCCTCCAAAGCCTTTGGTTCAAGCCTCTGCAAGGTGCTCTCTGATCTCTTGTCCTCCCTTGCCATAGATCAAGTAGGCATTACAGAGAGTTCTCTTCTTGGAGATTGCAATGTTTTTCTAGTCTTTTTTTCACTGGTCCAAGTTTGGCAGCCCAGAGATGTCCTTGGAGGCTGAACAATTATGGGTTTTTGCAGGCCATATAGTTGTTCTTTATCTGCATAATTCCCTCAAAAACTTAGTATAAGCCAGGCTCGGTGGCTCAGCCTGTAATCCCTCACCTTTGGGAGGCTGAGGTGAGTGGATTGCCTGAGCCCGCAGGTTCAAGACCTGCCTGGGCAACTTGGTGAGACCTCATCTCTACAATAAATCAAAATGAGCCAGGCATGGTAGCACATGCCTGTAGTTCCAGCTACTTGGAAAGCTGAGGCGGAAGGATCACCAGAGCCCAGCAGATCGAGGCTGCGGTGGCCGGGAGCGGCCACTGCACTCCAGTCTGGGCGACAGAGTGAGACTCCAACTCAAAAAAAAAAAAAGAAAGAAAAAAACTTAGTATAAGCTTTCAGGCAATTTGTTTTGGATGAGTTTCACATGTAAGTAACAATAGCCAAAGATCTTAATCTAAATGTAGTTTAGCCTAAAGATGCTTGTCTTTTCCTTATCACTCTTTGTGCTTTGCTTACCTCCTCTCTGGAAGAAAGAGACATCCAGACTACTTGAACCATTTTGTTTGAGTGGAAAAGAAATACCCTTAATTTAATTTTGCCTCTAGACCAACTCCCAAGTCTGGCAGGGCATCAAGCTTGTTTCATACCAAGGCAGTGGCTTTGAAACCACCAATTATAATTCTTTTGGTTCAGAGTACAGAAAAAGTTGACTTTTCAACCCTCAAAGGCCTCAAATTATAGGACTCTCAGTGAAATTATTTTGCTAGCCTAGCACAAAAAGTCTTTCTTAACAGAACTGTTTTCCTTTCCACCTCCACTTGCATACTAGTTAACTCTAGACTGACTTCATCTCTTTCATAAGATTTTGCTGGAAGAGCAACAAGTAGTCAACACTTCAATATTCTGCTGTCTTCCTGTGATTTCCCCTAATGTTTAGTCTCAGTTTGTGGTCTGCCTTCTAAGATATTACAAGCCACAACAATACTAATGCTTTGCCTCAGCATTCTTAAGGATTGGTCAGCTTTCAGACCCCAATACTTGTGTCTCTTCTTTCTGCCTCTCAACTGCTAAACATAATATGTCACATATCCAGGATATGCCTCTTTATGCACCCCACTTCTGGCACCAAATGTTGTCTTAGTTAGGAATATGCAATAGAGACTCAAATACAGTGTATAAAGAAAATAGACCTTTAGCTCCTTTTCATTACAGTCTGAAAGTGGTAGTCCAAGGCTCTTACAGGAGACCCAGGCTCTTTCTGTCATATGACATGTCATCTTTAAGATAATACTATTTTCTACATGGTGGAAAATAACGCATCACTACAAACACTTTTTAAATCATCAAAATGAGAAACGGGTGGTAGAAGAAGCAGCATTTCCTCCCTTTAAGGCATGCCTGGAAGTTGCACAAACCAAGTTTAAAGGAGCCAGGAATAGTCTTTACTCCATAAGAAAGAAGAGGAGAATGACCATCAGGAAACAAAAAATAGTTTTTCTACAATTAAAAAAAAAGAGACTTGTTTATTTGGATCTAACATGTTTGTGTATTGTGAACCAATATTTGTAATAACAAAAAAATTAAGGAGATTAGAACATTATTTTAAGAACAGCTACTGCTATAATGATATTTATAAAATATTTTTAAGATGTAACATTCAAAATAAAAATTTTAATGAAATAGATGTAAATTTACAATTTACTTTTTTCATTAAATGCTTGATACATAATAAGCATTTGGTAAATTGTTGCTGAATAAAACAAAGAATGAACTGAGCAAATAACAAATTTTTATTGAATACTTGCTATGAGAACATTTGTGTTACACACTAAAGAGGTTTTTTTTTAAAGCATGATGTATGCTTTCATACCAAAGAGTTGACAGCATTTTACTTGATGATACTGATAACTTAAAGCATTAGCACATCTAATAAAGGTTATTGACATAATAATCAATAATTTGGGGGAAATGATTGTACATAAAACAAGCCCCAGAGCACTCAGCATTAAGAAATCAGGAAGATGGGGAGGGACCAGTGAGGAAATTGATAGTGAACAGCCAAAGAGGAAACCCTCAGAAATCCCAGAGCTGTGAAGAAAGTGCTGAAAGGCAGAGGAAAAGATCAGCTGGATAAGGACAATGATTGACCGTTAATTTGTTTGTTTTGTTTGCTGTCCTCAATTCACTATATGTAATGTAAACTCCATTATGGCAGGAAATTTTTGTCTTATCATTAATAGTTTTCATGAACTAAAGTTATATTATTAAATGCATTAATCTTATCTATGAATATAAATATAAAAATCCAAAATAAAATAAAAAATATTTTATGATTATAAAATACTTATTAGATGAAAAAATGTAGAAGATCGCTATAAAATTTCATGTTCTAGATGGCATCAATTTAAATACAAGATTCAGAGAGTGTGACAGTATAGAGAAAATAAAACTTGGAAATAAATCTTTAGAAATATGTATTCCTAATGTATTCTTTAGCATGCAGAGCAGATTATTTTACCTAAGCCCAACACATTCACAGATATGGACATTTCTCATAATTTTTTTTTTTTGGCAATGACACATTCATTGCAAATTACAGCTCTTAACCCCAAATCAATTTCTTGCACAAAGTAATATTTAATTCTATTAAAAGGCACTAAAGAACTCTACTAGAGTCACATTAATTATTCAACATTTTATAGCATGCTCATGTCTTAAAATCAAATTTTAGACTAATGCTATAATAACCAGTTATATATTATCCAAATATCTACATTGTCCAAAGCTGTATAAAATTCCCATGAAGTTGAGTTCACAGTTAAAAATGACATAAAATTTCAGCACTATAATCACCAAAATAAATGAACAAGTGTGGAATGTTGATGGCATAGTATAAATGCAACAGAAATATGTCATTAAATAAAGTTAAAACAGAAACATGTCTGGGAAGTTCCTAATTAGATTTTATACTAAGATCTATAGATTCAGTATTTCTAAAACTATATCTTACCAACAGTATAACTGTCTAGGATCTTTTATATTTGCAAAGATACAATTGAAATGTATATTTTCCCTCCAAATTTTGGGCAAAAGAGTACTTGGGTCTTTCAATTAAATGTGCCCTTAACGTTTCAACAAGGCTAATAAAGAGTCATCTTGTTCAGATAAATAGCTCTAGAGTAACTAGTTAGTCCCAACTGATGAGTGATTTTATAATACTAGTTGAATTTTGGGTGGGAAGCATGAAAACCTACCAGAATTTCCACAGGCAATTTGCCAGAGAAAGCTTGTCAAGAAAACAGTACTGCGATTTCAACTTTGAACTTTGAACTGTACATTGTGTGAACTTGCCAAATACGCATCCCACAAATAACCTCATGCTCTTTCTGAAAATCTTGCCAAATGGAATGAATCTGATTTACTGGGGGGGAAAATGTTTCAGGCCAAGAAAAACATACACATTGTGTATAGAGTGTCAATAATTCTGGAAATATTAATTTACCTCTATTCATGATTTCACTTTAAAAGAATGCAGTGTTGTTCCCGCTGAAATATTTTTACCATAATAAGTTCATTTTTCTCCCAAGGAAACATGGTTTTCACATGTTAGTACACTTGCATTATTTTCCTAGAGTAAGTTAGCTGGTTAAAACATGATGCTACTGATGTCAAGGTTGAGATTCTGCACCCCAGTCATTCTCCACTACCATGCAGATTACTTAGACTATTAGGATTTTAACCTATGGCCAAAATCCAGTTGGTTGCTTTATAGAATACAAAAAAACAGCCTCTGCCTATTTTCAATTTAGAATAGGCTTTCAATTAGAAGATATTGAATGAATAGGGATAATAACTGAATGAATGCAGAGAGTTAATAGAATTAAGAATTGAACTAAAAACAAAAGATAGTCATCAATGAGAGGAATTACAATATAGAGCTCAGGAATAATAGCATCAGAATAGATGCCAGTAGTAACAAAAGCAGGGGTAAAATGTAGGACCACTCAACAAACTCAGCCAAAAACTTATCCTTTTGAGTTCTGTTAATGTTATTAAGCCACTGGCTTCTGTAGTGACTTACTGTCTAGCACATTCACTTTATTATCTCCTCAGAAATAAAAAGGTTCAAATTAAGAGCTATTCCTTAAAGTCACCTGACCTTTTTTTCATAGTATCTAAATGTGGCAAATGGTAGCTACTGAATGACCACTTGTTAATGAATATACAAAAATTACTAGACAACAGGAATCTGAAGCAATAAAGAGCTATGAAGTTTAAAGCTGTTATTAAATGTCTAAAAATGGAGAATATCCCAAAAGAAGTCTACGAAAAAAAACCTGAAAATAAAGAAATTCTAAGCATTATAGACAGTTGAAATAAAAACAAAATGTCCTAAATACCTTTATCAAAGAATTATAATGTATTATTTTATCTTATATGAATAGCAAAATTGCTGTTTAATGCAGCTCCTTGATTTGTGAAAGAGAAGACAATGTAGCAGTGTCAATTACCTCCTTGAGAGGAGTGAGTCTTAATCTTCTAGGGGTCACATAACTCTTTGAGAGTCTAATTTTAAAACAATGAGCCCTTTCTACAAAAATATGCACATCATACACAAAATGCCACACACAATTCTGGGACTATTCATGCCATTTATTGAAACCTGAAAATGTCGATGGGATTGAAGTTAAGACTTCCCATAGAAAGGAACAGTAAAGTTCAAGATTTGTTATTACCTTCAAAATGAAATGAAAGATTAATTACATTTGTGCATAGTAATAATATCCCATGCATAGTAGGTACCAAACACATTACTTTAAATTTATATTTTCCAAACTAAAATTAGTTTTAACATATATTCATAGGCTAAAAGTTAATTGCTGACATACAAATTAAATGTGGTGGAGAAGAATTATATAGTTAAACAAGCTTGTGAAATACTAAACGAAACAAAGTTAAGCAGGTGTTTCTTTACTCCACAATTTTTAAGAGTTTTTACTGTATCAAAACACAAAAATGCAATAGATTATGGTAGTATTTCTTCAAATTCTTTTACTGATGAAGTAGCCTTTTCCTTAAAACACTGGTTAGCTGTTGCTGGAAATAATGTTACTTGTGACAAGTGTGATAAGAATAACAATTACTTTAATTAATACTCAATTTTGAATGGAAATAAGTTTACATTTAACCTATATTATATGCCTCTTGAAATAAACTTAGGTATTAGCATAAAAGAAAAATAACATATTTGAGAAGATTTCATATCTTTTTTAGAATGAAATGTAATTCTTTATACTCATACACACAAAAAAGTGTTACCTCTGAGTTACCTATAAGAATTATGAAAGCCCGGACAGGGTCAGAGGTAACAGTGAGGTAGTTTGAGCCCAAGAGAAAGGGGCCCTGCTGCAAGGTTGAGTGTAGAAAATCCACCCTTCAGCTGGATGCCATGGCTTACGCCTGCAATCCCAGCAATTTGGTAGATGGAGGCAAGAGCATTGCCTGAGTCCAGGGGTTTGAAACCGGCCTAGTCAACTTGGCGAGACCTTGTCTCTACAATAAATCAAAAAATTAGCTGGGCATGGTAATGTGTGCCTGTGGTTCCAGCTACCTAGAAGGTTGAGGTGGAAGGATCGCCTGAGTCCAGCAGGTCAAGGCTGACCGTGATCATGCCACTGCACTCCAGCCTGGGCAAGAGAGTGAGACTCCAACTCAAAAGAAAAAAAAAGAAAAGAAAAGAAAAGATAATGCTGGTATATTTAATTCCTACATGAACTTATACCCAATTTGTTTAAACTAATTCATGCATTTTATCGTTTCTTTTTTTTTAAAGTAAGGAGTACGGGCAGATCACGACTTCCAGGCATCCTGCAAAGCAGGCAGGTCACATTAGGGGCAAACTTTACCTGCTCAAAAATTTATCTCACATTAGCAGTGAGGATTTGGGCATCACCCTGAATCGCTATTTTCCTTACTCATAAGTGTGAGGCATTATCATCTCTTTGAAAAAAATTATTTGCATACGTACTAAATTTTATACAACTACTACTAATAGCTAATATTTATTAACTATGTACCTTGTGCCAAGCATTGTGCAAAACACTTCACATGGTCAACATACCACTTAATCCCTATGTAACTCCATTAGTAGGCATTGCCAGTGCCCCCAATTTATACACAATAGCATGCAGGCATTGCCAGTTGCTCCAATTTATACATGAGAACATTGAGGCTTGCAATTATTGGTATTCTCCTCACAGTACCCTGTTAAGAAGTGGTGAAATCAAGATGCTAACACCAATATCCTAATCTAAACACTTGCTGTTAATCACTACCCAATGTTTGTTGGATTTGCTTGATACAAGAATCATCTGGAATGCTTGTTATACATACAAGGTCCTGGCCCCTCCTCCTGGAGATTCTGGTTTAGTATGGCTAGGATACACAATAATCAATTTTCATAGGACTCCTGTCCAGAAAATTCATATGAATGGGCAAGTTTGGGAAATCCCAAACTGCACAATGGTGAATCTCTGGAAACTCCTATATATGTATAACCTAACCTCACGCTATTCTAGCTCTTAGAATCACTTTTTTTTTTCTTGAGACTGACAGGTACTATTTCATTTTCACTCCTTTTAGAAATTGTTAAAAGATCTCCATATCTCAATATAAAAACTATAGTGAGAACCTTCCAAAAAGAGCAAAACATGATGTAATGACCATATTTACATATACAGTAAAATTAAATGGCTAATCAATATATCATCTTTTTCCCCCTTTTTTTTTTTTTTTTTGAGTTGGAGTCTCACTCTGTTGCCCAGACTGGAGTGCAGTGGCAGCTCCCGGCCACCGCAGCCTCGACCTGCTGGGCTCCGGCGATCCTTCCGCCTCAGCCTTCCAAGTAGCTGGAACTACAGGCGTGCGCTACCACGCCCGGCTCATTTTTTGATTTATTGTAGAGATGAGGTCTTGCTGCCCAGGCAGGTCTTGAACCCGCGGGCTCAGGCAAACCACTCACCTCAGCCTCCCAAAGGTGCAGGATTACAGGCTGAGCCACCGAGCCCGGCTTTTTTTCCCTTTTATAACAATAGAAATAATCTCTACTAAGCAAGCATTGGTTACATTCAGATTTTTTTAAATGTCAAAGTAGTAAACATGTTAAATGTCAGAATAATGTCTTTAAAAGTCAAATTCAAAGAAGAAAGCAAGCTAAGAGCTCTCTAGGAACTCCACTGAGCTTTCTTTAGCTGTCCGTTTTATTAAGTATACTGATATGATTGAAATTTTTATACACAGAGCTGTGGACTGAATGATTCTTTCTTTTGTGCACTTGGAGAGTAACCCAACTTCATCCACAAACTTAAATACATGCACACGCAAATGTGAAACATTTCCAGTGAGATGGGCTTTCATCAAGCTTATTTACTAGGCTTTTTCACTTTAACCAACGAGGCTGCTGTTTTTACACAGGACTATATACTCATTCCCCAGTGTAAAATCACTCCCTGAGCAATTCAGTGGCTTAATTGGCAACACCGCCCTTTTACTAACAAATCCACAATAAAGGAAATGCTTTTAAACTGTGAGTATATGTAACAAGGCAACATATGATTAAAATTCAGCACATTATCTCTCTCAGATTTTATGACTGCAGGTGCAGAGCACAACTGTTCAGAGGCTTGCTAAGGGCAAGGTTCCCTTTGATGGAAAACAATTCTATTTTTACACCTGTGTTTACAAAGATTCTAAGTGAAAAGACCTAGGGACAGATAATGGAACAAGAAAATAACACTCAACATTATCCTCACAGAAGCCTGAACCAGTCATTCCCCAAGGAAAAGGCAGAGGTGAGAATAATCCTTGATCTAGCAAAACTATCCCCAAAGTTACTTGTGTTCTCAGAAATTTATGTGTAGTCATCAAAGTGTTAGATAAGGGAAAAATATTTCTTATCCTTTCCTGATCTAGAAGCAGTTACCAGGAGCAAGAGCTAAGAATTTACTCTGTGTCACTTGGCATGTAGTCATCACTTTCAATTTAAAAGGTATGCATTAAGCATGTAGTATTTATTCAACAAATATTTATTGAGACCCTACCATGTGTAAGAAATTGTGCTGGGTATACAGTGTGAAAAAAGATCATGTGAAATATTATTGGATAGGCCTTGCAAGAGGAAAAAAAAGACTAATAAATAGGAATACTAAATTAATCAATTCACTCTGCCCTCAGGGCCTGACCCCATCACATGAGTCCTCAACTTCTCAACACTCTCACATTGTGGGTTAAGTTTCCAACACATGCTTTTTGGGGGATACATTCGAACCTTAGCAATGGCCATACCCTATGTCTTGGAGGGCGTGTAAGTTCCCAGATCATTAAAAGTGCCCCCCCCCACACACAAGTAGACGGTGCTGAACAGGCTCCTGGAAGAGATGGACATTATTCCTTTAGGACTATCTATGGACTAGGCTCTGATTCTGGCTGGACTCCCCTAGAGCATCCATATAAACAATTTGATTAAATAATGTATTAAAAATTCACAAGCCTACATGATGTTTAGTGATTGATAACAATTTAGTATAATGGATGAGAAGAGGCAGTAAGTATATTTTGATTGTCCCGTCAATGAAGGTGAAGATTCCTCCTAAAGTCTAGGTATCTTCTATCTCTTCCTCAACAGGTCCAGAAACCATCTCTTCATATTCTTTATTGTCCTGCGCTGTGCTTGGCTAATTTAATTTAATTTTCTATCTCTTTCATCAAGGAAAAAATAGCAATACTATTACTACTTATAATGCCATGACTCTTTGGAATCTGTACTGCAACAATGTAGACTTCTTGCCTCTGCGGTTCCCTAATACCAGTTCTTGTGCACTGATCACATCACCCTTAGGAAGCGGCCTCATCTCCAGTGCCACCCATAAATGCTGGCAGTCAGTGACTCTTAAAGATGATGTTATGCTTTATGGTTACAAAAGCAAGCCTTACCCAGAGGATGCAGGAAGATGTAAATGATAACCCCTTTTCTGGTCATGTTACATTTACCCTACCTCTTGTACTCTTTAAATCACAGTCACTGCATCCCTGGAATGTAATCCCTTTCAATGTTGAAACAGCAATCTTGCCTCCCACACACCACTACCAGTGAGAAGGTTAGGGGAAGAGACAAGCAGAGAAAGAAAAGTCCCAGGAGCAACAAACGTCCCTTCCTCTCTCAATGTGGTTTCCCATTTATTCATCCACATAAATGGAAAACAAGAGGATACCAACCTAGAGGGCCCATTGAGTGTTACATGGCAATTATCTCTACAGTCCTCAGAGGTCCTGGGACATAGCCACCCTGAAGGACCACCTGCAGAGAAGCAAGGACCACTTGCAGAACGATGGGTGACTGCACTGGGAGCCAACAGTTACAAGTCACTGTAATGTAGCAACCCCAAAGCTGAGGGGGCTTGCGTGTATGGTTCTTTTCCTATTATAAGGAAGTCACCCAGAGATTCAGTAAGGAAAGACAGTGGTGTATTAGAACTTAGAAGAGGCACCAATGGCCCCTTAGAGAAAAAGGGATTTAGTTGGATATCCTGTGTTTGCATGTGCTGAGTCTAGCAACTAGACCACACTCAACTCATTTCGCGAGTTACCAGTGGTCCATTACACCATGATTTCTCCATTCTTGATTTTGATGAATTTTTATCATCTAAAATACTTTTGATGAAAGAAGATATAAGGGCAGCCAACAGACACATGAAAAAGTGCTCGACCTCACTCATCATCAGAGAAATACAAATCAAAACCACATTAAGATACCACCTAACCCCTGTAAGAATGGCCATCATTAATAAAACAAACAACAGGTGCTGGTGAGGATATGGAGAAAAAAGAACGCTTTCACACTGCTGGGGGGAATGCAGACTAGTACAACCTCGTTGGAAGACAGTGTGGCAATTTCTGAAAGAACTAGAAATTTACCTTCCATATGACCCAGCAGCTCCCCTATTGGGAATATACCCAAAGGAACTCAAATTATTATACAAAATAGATACCTGCACATGTATGTTTGTTGCAGCTCTATTCACAATAGCAGAAACATGGAACCAACCGTGTTGCCCATCGAACCTAGACTGGATTTAAAAAATGTGGTACATATACACAATGGAATATTATGCAGCCATAAAGAATGACAAATATACGGACTTTGCAGCAACTTAAATGGATTTGGAGTCGATCATACTCAGTGATTTATCACAGAAACAAAGAACTGAGTTCCATATGTTCTGACTCATAAGATGACCTTGAACAATTATAATGCTATAAGAAAGTGATTGGCAGTAGTGGGAATCTATCGGGGGGATAGGATTGGTAGTTGAGGGAAACTGCTGGGGGGGGAGGGGAATACCTCATCAACAAGGGTACCTGCATGATCAATGTTTGTATACCTAGCCCTGAATTGTACCCCATATCTTTATAATAAATAATAAAAATTAAATTAAATTAAAATACTTCTTAAAATAATGTTTTCCAGAAGGGGACATAGGCAAGAACACTTTCTAAACTCTGGCATATGCACATATTTCCATTGTTCTCTACATATATATATGGCAGTTTGAGTTCTATAGAAATGAATATGTGCCTGTCTTATAGAATCATGAGCCACCAAACCAGGTTCTGGTGAACCATAGACTACATGTACAGGGCGGTCCCACAATATTATGGTATGCCTTGGACAGGTGTACCATTTGTTATCTTTTATACCTTACTTTTGCTGTACCTTTTTAATGTTTAGATACAAAAATACTACTATTGTATTAGAGTTGCCTTTAGTATGGAGTATAGTAGCCTGCTGTCCAGTCTGTAGCCTCAGAGCAATAGGCTGTTCCATGTAACCCAGGTGTGTAGTGGATAAGCCACTTAGGTTTGTGTAAGTATACTCTGGGAAGTCTCACAATGAAAAAATTTCCTGATGACAAATTTCTCAGAACGTATCCTTCTGGTATAGAATTTGATGTAGATAGTCCATTTTTTCTGCCTATAATATGTACTCATATTATACATGTATACCAGAAAAGTATATTGATCATCCACTAATAGTTTATTCTACTTTGTTTACATGGCCAGGGCAGATCATTGGCTGCTGGAAAGCAAAGACTTCACCTTACTCATCTTTGAGTGAATAAGTAAGAATATATTTGCAGTATTCAATCCAGGCCTGAGGTACTTAATAAGAAATGGTTGAATGAATAATTGAATTTGATAATTCCATGTAAGAAAGAGAAAGGACAGAAATATGACAAAGTACTGAACTCTGTAAGTGATCTCATTTTCGAGAGGACAGAAAAGTTCCTACAGTGGGAGGGGACCCAAAGGGGTTGCCCAAGTGATCTCATTTTTAAGGAACATGGGGTCTGTATGTGTACATAGTAGAGACGCAGCTCACTACCATGTGGTGGGAAGTGAAGCTGAAGATTTTTTTTTTTAATTTGAGCAGCATGAAAAACCAATGCTTTGAGATTATTAAAGGAAAGTCTGCTTATTTAATAAATTACAGAGGCCTTTTTCTCATCAGGTATGTTACATCAACAACTTTATAGGACACTGATTATGGTGTATAGTTGCTAAGTTCAGACTTAGTGGAATAAGAGTGCTATTTTAGTATTTAGGGAAAAAATCATGGGCCTTTTTATAATTGTCCATCAACCCTTAGGACTGTTGACTTCACATTTTTGTATTTTATCCCATGAAGATGGGTGAAAAAAAACTACCATTGCCATTCGCTTGTTGAAGTCTTCCTAATTAGTAGTTTCTTAGTAAACTACATTAATGACTGCTTCTATAACTTGGCTGACAAAACTCTGAAATTAATATGTACATAGAACTTAGTTTTTTAGAAGTCATTTATATATAGTGACATTCTTTGAAATGCCAAGATAAAATAAATGAGTAAAGGAGACTAGTTAGAACAGTGAGGTTTTATTTGGTGTGGTTTTGTGTATTTCTCTTTGAGAATTAGATAAAAGCTACTGACTCATCTACAAGATTTGCATTAAATTTTATAGACTTCCCAGATCTCCTAAAGTCCATTCATGCATGAAGTTCCAAGGGGTCGGAAAAACCCAGGTTCAAAACAGATTTGGTCTACATTGAATGATTGTTTCTTGTTCCTGCTCCCCCATTTTTCCTTCTTATCTAAATATTTCAACTAAAGAGAAACCAGTGAAAAATAAAAATTCATGGGAATATAAGTAATAAATAAGTACTAATTATCTAGAAAGCTTTGTATCAAGATCACAAAACATTGTAGCTATATTGGTTTCCTAACTTCTCAATGTAGAAATCAGTCTGTGTATAACTGGTTTACAATCTCATCTTAGTTATTTATTTCACAGATGTTTATGAGAACATACAAAGTAACTTTCTAGGAATTATGGGGGAAACAGAGGGAGTAAAACATAATCCATGTCCTCAAAGAGACTGTAATCTAATAGAGGGACTAAAAGTCTCGCCATTAATAATGAGAATGCAAAACAGAATGTTACTGGTCATTAGAAGAATACAGATCATATGATAAAATGTCATGAGATCCCAGAAGGCAAAGAAAGTGGAGTCATTAATGCATATCAAGGAAGACTTTGTGAAGTTTTTCAGTTGGGCTATGAATAACGAATGGAATTTATATGGGGAGATTGGGAAATAGGTGATTTAATTCTTTGTGGAACGAACAAGAGAGTGCCTGGCAGCTCAAATATTTCATTATTCCACAAATGAACAAACAAAGGAGTGTGGAGAGGCTAAGAAGCAGGGAAGTCCAAGAACCCTCCTTTTATGATGTCTTCTATTTTATTGACACAAAATAGTATATAAATGTATGAAGTATATGTATTTGCTACATGCATGCAATGTGCAGTGATCAGGTCAGGGTATTTGGCACAGCCATTACCTTGAGAATGTGTCACTTCTGTGTGTGAGTGAAAATCTTTCAAGTGCTCTCTTGTAGCTACTTGGAAATAAACAATACAATATTGCTAACTATAGTCACCTCCCTTTGTTATAAAATATTGAGATTTATCTGTTCTAACTGTATGTTGTACCCACTAACCTTGCTCTTTTGATCTCTCCATCCTGCTCATACACCCATCCCAGCCTCTAGTACCTCTCATTCTATCTCTATGAGTCTCTATCTCCAATTTTTTCTTTTTTTAGCTCCTACATGTGAATGAGAATACCTGTCTTTCTGTACCTGGCTTATTACTTAGCATAGTAACCTTCAGTTCCATTCGTTGCTGCAAATGATATGATGTCATGCTTCTTTAATGACCAAATAGTATTCCACTATATAGATGTACCACATGATCTTTATCCATTCATTCTTCAGTGAACACTTAGATTGTGTCTATATCTTTGTTATTACAAATAGTGCTTCAACAAACATGTGACTGCAGGTGGTCCTTTGTTATGTAGATTTCTTTTTTGTTTAAATAAATAGTGGAATTGCTGGATTATACAGTAGTTCACCTAAAAAAAACTCTAGATGAAATAGCAAGTGTGTGTGTGTGTGTGTGTGTGTGTGTGTGTGTGTGTGTGTGTGTGTGTGATGTATATATCTGGGCAGAGATGGGTGCTGGAAGCCATAGAATGGTGGGGCATCTTGCAGCCACTCCCTGTCAAAACTCCCCAAAAGCACAACACATCACCCTACACCTGGGTGGGGAGCACTGGAAACACTCTAAAATGTCATGGAGTAGAAAATATGGTTTCATTTCAAATTGACACATGATTGTGAGATAATTGACCAAGGGCTATGTTTTCTGTTACAATTAAAATGGCTGATTGTCATCCATCAGAAACTAAAAGTAAACTGAGCAACCATTTTGGGGAAACAGCCACCATTGCCATGTTATTTAGTCACATTTCATCTCCCTGCATAGTCACAGTTCATCCTGCTATCGATGAGCTGCTCTGGTAGATTGCTGCCCCATGCCTTTGTTCAGAATGTCAATGTGACACACTTTAGATCCCCAAGCTGCCACATTTATACACAGGGAGACCATTATAAATTAGTCTTCAGGTCCAAAAATATAGTACAAAGATGCAATTTATAAAATATCTATCTTGTATTTGATTTGCTCATGCTCATAGCAACTTTTTAAGAACTGTTCCCATTTTTCTTAAATTAATGATTGGAAGGATAAAGTTCATAGAAATATCTTGAAATGTCATAGAAAAACTTGCTATATTTCTTTAATTTCTGATGGGCAGAAATTGATCTTGCAATATCAGACAAATAAGTAGCTGTGCCATGTACACCCATGTGAGATTCTGTATTAGTTATATCTGCTTTTAACACATATTTTCAGCGACATGTATTAGTTATATCTGCTTTTAACACATATTTTCAGTTACATGTTCTAAGTTATAAAACTTTCAGGAAAGGACAGTTGGTCTTTTGTCAAAGCCTCACAAAATTTAAATGAACTAATATAAAAATAAAAGTAATGTAAAATATGTATGAGGTAAATTATGATCAGAACATGGAATCATAACAAGTTTATTATGTAACAGAAGCACTATTTTATTTTATTTTATTTTTGACTTGGAATCTCACTGCCACCCAGGCTGGAGGGCAGCAGCACGCTCGCAGCCACCACAGCCTCAACCTGCTGGGCTCCGGCAATCCTTCCGCCTCAGCCTTCCGAGTAGCTGGAACTACAGGCATGTGCTACCATACCTGGCTAAATTTTTTATTTATTGTAGAGATGAGGTCTCGCCCAGCTGGGTCTTGAACACTGTGTTCAGGCAACTCACTCACCTCGGCTTCCCAAAGCGCTGGGATTACAGACTGAGCCACCAAGCCCGGCCAGAAGCACAGTTTTCAATGGTAAAGTCAAGCAGACCATCAAAAAACATCCCACAGTCAAGGTATTTCCAAAGTAACCCTACTTTTTAATAACCTTGAGGTGCCAGGGTACCAAAAGGCTGAATGCCAAGCAGTCTTCTAGCATTTATACTAATGACAATCTGTACTCACTTTCAACAGCTTTTCCAGGAAAGGATGCTTTCCAGGAAGTCATTAGGGCAATTTCTTCTGTTTGGGTTCTTACTGTTGATTTCATCATAAATTGTATCTGTTTTACTCCTGTCCATAAAATACAGCCCTTAAAGTATTCTAATGTTCCAGTCTGTTTAAGTCTGTAATGGTCTCCATGAAAATCAAACAAAAAAACCAGTCAGTTTCAACCTATAGTCATATTGAACAGTATTTCAGACTGTTAAAAATAGCAATTCACTATTTTTTTGAGATTCAAGGAGATACTTTAACTGCTACAAATCTTTTCAGTAGAAAAATATTCCCTATAATACAATGACTCCTCAGAAAAGTCTAAAATTGAACTAAGGAAATTTGGTTTATTTTTACTCAAAATTATTTTATAAATTCCTATTTTTGAGGTTTGAATTTATAACTAATGGTTAAATCATGGTCTCTGGAACAGATGTCTATGGCATAAATACATACACTAATTTTTCACAATGTATATGTTTCAAAGTAAAACATTATTTCCCATGTATATATTAACAACATTTATACAAAAATTATAAAACTACTAAACACTATTTTAGCAACCAAATTTAAAAATACACGAAACAAATTTTTAAAAAATTATTTCAGTCAGATTCACTGTGCTGAGATAGAATCATGCACACATTACTAATCCACTATACTGTATGGCAGGAAGCAACTTTTATGCACGTGGTAAATGTTTATGAGATAATTTTTTATTTGATCTCCTTTGCAGTACGGACTTATTTGAAGGAAAACTCAGAAACATAGAAAGTTAACAGAACTTCTAAGCTCCTAAGTCATTTCTTAGGCCTGGCCACACATTAGCTCATCCAGAAAGCCTGCCAAAATGTTGTTAGATGTGTTGTCACAACCTCCACTGTCACATTACCAAGTGGTATTAGTGGTAGAGGTAATGTTTTCATTTTTAGGTTGACTTAATTCAGCAAATATGTATTGCAAAACCACTAGACGTTTGTTAGAGAATCTTTTTAGAGGGGTGACATGGAGTCATCTATATAATTTTATTAACATATCCATATTCATTCAACACAACTAGTACTTCAGCACCTCTATGTTTCATGCAGTGGTTTTGATGGAAAGAATCACAATGATGAACCAAAAAGGCAAAGTCACACCCTCATGTTACTGAACACAAGCGTGTATATGAAACTTTTTCTGTCACCCAGGTTGGAGTGCAATGGCAGCCTTGATCTCCTGGGCTCAACCAATCCTCTCACCTCAGCCTCCCAAGTAGCTGAGACTACAAGTTTGCACCAATATGCCTACCAATTTTTTTTTGGTAGCTACAAGTTCTCACTGTTGCCCAGGCTGGTCTCAAACTTCTGGGTACAAGCGATTCTCCCACCTCAGCCTCCCAAAGTGCTGGGGTTATAGGCATGAACCTCCGCACTCAGCCTATATGAAATTTTTATATGAAACACAAGTGCCAAAATTGAAGAATATATATAATTAAATAAATATGTCAAGAAAAATGAAATTCCCCTAAGGTAACTCAAGAGTGGTTGCATGTGGACAATTTGTATGCAGAAGAGATTAGTAGCAGAAGGCAAAGATAGAGCTCACTGGGGTATAATCTATGTCCTTCAGAGAACAGGCAGGGAGGGCTCCGTGACCCTGGAACCCTGGATGATGCTTTAGCCACAGAGCCCCCCTCAGATCTGTTTTACATTGTGGAACTGCACATGAGACTTCAGTTGCAACAAGATTCTGCTGAAGGAACAAAAGAAAAAGGCTTTGAAGATCATTGACCTAATTATTGTGCTTCATTTTATTCCTTAAACGTGATGATTAAACTACTTTAGAACTATGTAAAAGTTCTTTGATGTTTTAAATGGTTTCTATTTTTAAAATTGGATTTGGAACAGTATTCTTCCCTATTACACTTTGCATTCATGTCCCACTACGCCAGAAATGCCATTGCCCCTTGCACACCGTTCACACCCCACTCCACAAAGATAACCATGTGTCCCTTAAAAGATGATACTCATGCTTCTTAAGAGGACAAAGGCCAGATGATTCAGGCCTCTTAGCCAGAAATAACTGGACCTGGATCAATCACATTTTTCCCTCCTGAAATTTACAACTGAGACAACTTTTATCAGTCGTAAAATGACTATTGCAATTTTTATGTCTTTCTGTCCCATGCTGGGGACATAAAAATTGCAATAGTCATTTTATGGCACAAACACAGAGTAACAGTGAAGCAGGTTTGCAGGTGGACAGAAAAGAATAACACAAATCTGTTGACAGATGCAGAAATAAGTGGCCATGAAGCTCTGAGAGACACAGAGGGTCAACTTCATTCTTGATTCTGAGGTTCTGGGCTTGATACCCAGCTGGAAAAAGGGCTTCTGTTCCTTTCACCAGGAGTCACTGAGACATCCACTGTCTGTTGCCCCTCCAGTGTCCTGGCCCCTTCTCTGTCCTGGGTCTTCTTTCTTCTTTTGTTTTTACTCAGGTATAGTAAGACTCAGCTCTAAAGTTTGGAGGAACACATGGGGTTTTGTTAAAGGGAATGAGCTACATTTGTGGGTGTTTATTCTGGTCTACATAGCTGTCCAGCTCACAGGGTTTTCAAGAAAGGTGTCACAGGTGAACTCACATGGTCTTGTTGTCTCTCCCACTCTGGTCCCTTCCAAATATGCCTGCTGCCTGCACAGTCACCTAAGGGTGAGGTTGCAATGCCACAGTCAGCACCACTGCCAAAGCTCAAGTTATGAGGCTACACTTGGGTCTAAAACTGCTGTGCAAACCCACTCTTCCTAGTCTTTCTTAAACCCACTCTGGTTAAATCTTCAGTCGTACTGTTGACATCATCACACAGGTGGCTTTGGGATGCAAATAAGTCTATTCAGACTCAAACCAGATCCTCCACTAGACTTTTAAGTTCTGCTGACAAATCTTATTTAAGGTCTTAAATTCTCTTGAATGTTCTAATACAGTATACAAAATTGAAATATCTATACTTAAAATCACAAGTTGAAACAAATTACTCAACTGCACACTTTAATTGGAAGTGACTGGGCTATCATTCTAAAGACTGAAATCTCTTACTCATTTTAAGCATATACATACAATACATACTAAATGTGAGCAGAGTCTTCCTTAACGCACAGGTATTAAAACTATAATTTTGGGTCATATACATTTTTATACTACATTCTAAATCTTGAGGCTGAAAAATGCACACCCACTGAAGAAGATAGTTACCATTCCAATGAACTGAAGTTATTTTAACCAGAGATTTAATGAAAGAATGAATAGACAGATGGGTGGTTGGACATGTGTGTGTCAAGGTGCCATTTTCTGATATTAATAATCCAGCAAATAATTGAGACACACATCTACAAGTTGCTGCATTCCTTGGAATCCTCCGTGAGCACAGCTGCTGGAAAGTCTGTCCTCCGTTTCTCATTCTGCACAATGTCTATGACCAGGTGTCCTAGTTATCGTACCCAATTACATGTCCCTCGGCTCCCTTTCCCTGAGGCAAGGTCTAGGGCCCCACACTCAAATGAGGATGGATCTCTTGCTTCTTTGTGCTTCCAGACGGTGTTGTGTACAGCACAGCACTCTGTCAGCACATTCTGCTTCGAGCGATGCATTTAAATGAATGTGTGTGTTACTTCCCATCTGAACTATAAGCTTCTTCATGAATGGGATTTTTTTCTTTTACTTAACTCTGTATCCCAAAATGTGTCATAAAAATACATTCATTTAGTAGTAGCTTATAATAAACAATACTTACATAAATTGTAAAGCCTTTATGCTTAGTTTTTAACAAGTAAAAAACAAGAACTATATGTTGATTCAGGCTATTGATAGAAACAAAGTGCAGAAGCTTGGAGCAGTTCAAATGATGATTCGGACATTTTCCATCTGCAAATGGTCTCCAGGAGGGAAAAAGCCTACTATGGGACCAAATGCAAAGTCCCTTGATTGCCAGGATATAAATCCTAACTCTTCTACTTACTAGCTGGGTAAGGACGGGGTAAGGTACTTAAACTTTCTATGACTTACTTTCCTATTTTATGAAAGGGGCCTGCTGCAAGCCCGTTTCATGGGGTGATTATGAGAATTTGAAGAGACAACACATGCAAAGATTCCAGAGTAGCACTGGACATACAAGAAGCTAGCTACCTCATAGATTACACTACAGATGGTGTCCTCTGTGGGCAGAGTGAATGTCCAATAAATGTTATATATTAGTACTATTACTGAATCAGTATATAACTGCTCTTTCATTCTCTTCATATGGAATAAAAGTCTAAGATAGGGAATTCAAAAGAAAAAGATGACAAAGAGAAATTTTATCCTAGAAAATAACATTTGAAGACTCTGAACAACCATTTGTCTCATAAGCTTCCCAAGGAGCAGGTATCATAACAAAACAGTAACAAAAAATGGTAAAAGAACTCACATTTATACTAACAAATCAATTGCTTCAGGTTCTCAGTTGTTTGCAAATAAATAAATGAGAAAGGTAATTTTTTTCCTAAAAATGGGATAAGTGCTATAGCATGCAAATTGCTAATTTTTAATTAAGCGTATGGATTGCTTATATTCCATTCATCCATTGTAATGTTTCCCAGAAATACTATATTTTTTACTTGAAATACAAAGACTCAGATTAGGTTAATGTTAAACACACCTTAGACAATGATAAAATTAAATAAAAATTGATTGAGTATACTTAAGAATTCATGAATTAATTATGAATTTATATATAAGAATTATTTGTTTAAATTTTCACTAAATTTTATTATACTATTATTTTGAGTTTAAGTTCCCTGTGGAAATTTTCATTATTCCATGTCACTCAAGCCTTTCAGAAGCCTAGCTCCTCAGACTCCAAAGCTCATGTGAATTGCAAAGCTTTGATGATTTAAGAAGTCATTCAATTACCCCAATTGTAAATCAAGTAGCCAACGAAAATAGCCATCTTTGTATGTATGCAATGCTGCTTTAGTGGAGAGGAGCAATTTAATTATGACACACCAAAAAACATCACCAAATTTTACTCCGATTCCAAATCTTGGTCTTCATTGATTAAACACACATTTCTGGCCGAGCTCGGTGGCTTAGCCTGTAATCCCAGCACTTTGGGAGGCCGAGGCAAGTGGATTGCCTGAACCCACGGGTTTGCGAACCGCCCAGGCAACTTGGCAAGACCTCGTCTCTACAATAAATCAAAAATTAGCCGGGCATGGTAGCACACGCCTGTAGTTCTGGCTGCTTGGAAGGCTGAGGCGGAAGGATCGCCGGAGCCCAGCAGGTCGAGGCTGCGATGGCCGGGAGCGTGCCACTGCACTCCAGTCTGAGTAACAGAGTGAAACTCCAACTCAAAACACACACACACACACACGCACACACACACACAAACACACACACACACACACACACACACACCTTTATATTTAGCTAATACAGATTATTCCTTTTTGGAGATAGCATAATTACAATATTAACAAAAGTTGCCAGTTTCAATGAGAGATACTTTAAATGCTTCCTAGAACAGAAGAAGGATAAGCTGGCCGAGGTTTGAATTCTACATGAACCTGTTGAAAGACCATAAGCGAATGATTAAATTTCTCTTAGTCTCAGTTTTATCTGTGAAACGAGAAATGTACTACCTCCCCGTTATTAAATTATCTAATTTAGTGCAATTCCTAAATATAATATTAGCTGTTATAATTTTCAAATAACTTTCAATATAACATTAGCTGTTATAATTTTCTGAATTATCACTGTGGATTCAAAAAGTTCAGAGAAAAAGGCAACATATTCTACAATTCTACACATGGCCCCACTGCTTATACCTGTTTAGTGAGGCGGAGATCAGAAATACCAGGTAGACCCTTGATCTCTCTCTCTCTCTGCTGAATTCCACTTTCTATCCATAGATAAATGCTTGTAACTGACTTTCTTTCAGGTAACTCCACAAGAGTGAAAACAGCACGCACAGAATCTCAGAACTGGAAAAGTTTCAAAAGGAGATACAAGGTAGTTCCCTGCACTGGTCCTAGTTTTGAAGATCTCAGAGGATTAAACTTCCCTTAGTGTTTGGTCACCTGTTTCAGTGTTTAATCTTTTCTTCATACTTATGTTCATCTTCATGAACAACTGAACTTTCTCTCTTTCTACAATTTAAAAGTCTTTTATTTGGTCTCCTGTGGAAGAGGAGAACATCTGTTCTGCATCTTCCGTATAATAACCTTCAAATACTCGAAGACAGTTAAATCACCCCTTGGTCTTCTCTTCTCCAAGTTAAACAGCCCTGATCCCACGGAGCCCCCTCCCGGGAGCCAGTTCCCATTCCTTACATCACTTTTGCTGATCTTCGTTGGACTTTCTCCAGAGACTCCATATTCTTGCCAAATGCAAAGGCCAAAATCGAACACAGCAAAAAATGCCAAATAAAGCAGAAGGATTACTTTTCACTTCTGTGTCCCTTTCTTGATAAAACATTGCAAGTGGTGTGCTTGCCCTTTTTCCAAAAATATAGTGCTCTCTCTAAGCCTCTTTGCCTTGCAATCACGGATGCTATCATCTATGGCATCTTTCTAATGTTCATATCAGATTTTAGGAGTTTCAAATAATTCCTGTCAGTAAGGACCACATTTAGATGTGCACTGCTTCAGAACATTTTTCTACCTTCTGGAAAAGCTAAAATAGAAAAGCTGTGAAAACAAAATCAAAATTCACACAATCCATGAAATAACCATAAATATTAACATCTTGATGACATTTTAGGAACATGGTTTCTCCATGATATGTATGTAGAAATCCATTTTCTCTTCATTCAAGAATGAGATAATCTAACAAACCTTGTAGAAGTATTTTATAAACAAATAATAGCAACAGCAAAACAAATTAAAAGGCTAAAATTTATAGAAAAATCAAGAAATAAATGTGTTGAAATGATGAGTCTTTGTACATTTTGTCTGATTTAAATTTTATGATTTTAATTTACACTCCAGCTTATAATAGTATAATTAAACATACATTTTCTGATAATTATATTAGTTTAAATGTATTTATTCAGCAATATACTTCTGAGGATTTTAAAGTTGCTGATTAATAGCAATCTTTTATTTTGAACTATTATAAATAACAATATTTGAATCCAACAGAAATTTCTCATGGTTTTCTTTCTGTTTACCTTCCTGAGGATACCTATGTTCAAATTTAAGTTAGAATTATGCAGTTCTCTAAAACAAGGGTTCCCAACCCCTGGGCCACAGACTGGTCTGTGGCCTATTAAGAACCAGGTTACACGGCAGGAAGTGAGTGGCAGATGAGCAAGCTAAGCTTCACCTGTATTAATAGCTGCTCCCCATTGCTCACATTAGTGCCTGAGTTCTGCCTCCTGTCAGATTAGTGGCAGCATTAGATTCTCTTCGGAGAGTAAATCCTGTTGTGAGCTATTCATGCAAAGGATCTAGGTTGTGCACTCCTTATGAGAATCTAATGCCTGATGATGTGAGGTAGACCTGAGGCGGTGATGCTAGTGCTGGGGAGCAGCTATAAATACAGATTAACATGAGAGGTGAGGTTTGAGTGCACAGAGACCATAATAAATAAATTACTTGCAGATTCATATCAAAATCCTATCAGTGAGTGGCAAGTGAGTTGATATACTTCAGTTGTAAAGCTGCATCTGGTGGCAGGCTTTAAGTCAAAATCCAACACTTATTTTAGTCCACACATGGCCTACCCATTATTTTGTTTATCACTTCCATCCACACCTCTTTCACAAACTGCACACTTGTCTCAGTCACAGTTTTGGCAAACCCACAAGCTAATCCTAGCCAAAATGAGTATAGTTTTGGTAAGCCCACAAACTAACCCTAGCCAAAATGAGTACAAAACAAACTTCACTGTAAATCTTCTTTGAAAAGGGGGAAAGTCCAGTGATGAGACAACAGAAGACTATTAGACTGCCAACAAAAAGAAAGCTGCATTTAAAAGAAAATACCAAGAGTCCTACTTAAATTACGGGTTCATTGCAACAGGAGGTATTTCACGTTCTCCAAGCCGCTTTGTATAATATGTGGCAATTGGTTATCCAACCAAGTCACGAAACCTTCAAAACTGCTTCACCACAAGGAGACCAAGTACGCTGCATTAAAAGACAAGCCTCTGGAGTTTTTCAAGATGAAAAAAAAAATGCAAACACAAAGAAACAGAAGCAATTATCAAAGGCCATCACTTCATCAAATGTGTTTGCACTGAGAGCTTTGTTCTTAGTGGCTAAGCACATTGCTAAAGCTAAGAAGCCCTTTACTATTAGTAAAGAATCAATCCTGCCTGCTGCTAAGGACATTTGTCAAGAACTTTTAGAGAGGCTACAATTCAAAAGCTGGCACATGTTCCTCTTTTGGCTAGGACCATAATTAGACAAATTGATGAAATAGCAGAGGATATTGAGGCACAACTGTTAGAGAGGATTAATGAGTCACTGTGGCATGCAATCCATGTTGGCAAGTCTACTAATGTTGGCAACAAGGCAACAATGTTTGTTTTTGTGCAACATGTTTTTCAGGAGAGTGAGCATGAGGGTATGTTATGTGCACTTTTGTTGTCAACCAATACCACAGCTGCAGAACTAACTATTCAAGTCTTTGGATGATTACATATCAGGAAAACTGAATTGGTCATTGCCATGAATGGATGGATGACTTTCTGGTTTCACTACTTTGGGTCAAGGAGGTCATTTCAGAATGTGAGTCCATGTCATCTATAGAGAAATGCTGGCTAGCCAAAAAATGTCACCCGAACTTAACAATGTCTTACAGGATGTGATTACAATTACCAACGGCATTAAAGTATATGCCCTTAACTCATGTCTGTTTGTGAAGTTCTGTGAGGAGATAGAGCACACATATCTCTAAAACACAGCAGTGAGACGGCTTTCTAAAGGTAGACCACTGGCCAGGGTTTTTGAGCTATGAGAGCCGTTTCAGAGATTTCTTTCAGAAAAAAATAGTCACCACTGGCCATACATTTTAGTGACAGAATGGGTTGCAAAATTTGCTTATTTGTGTAATGTATTCAACCTGCTCAATGAACTCAACTTGTCACTTCAGGGGAGAATGACAACTGTATTCAAGTTGGCAGATAAAGTGGCTCCATTCAAAGGCAACTGGAATTATGGGGGCAGTGAGTATTGAATATAGGGATTGTTGACTTGTTTCAAACATTAGCAGAGATTTTGAAAGAGACTAAGCCAGGGCCTTCTTCCTCCCAGCTGGTTCATGATCACCTATCTCGGCTTTTAAAAGAGTTTGAGCATTACTTCTCAACCACAAAAGGCACCCCCCCACCAACTGGGAAGGAATGGATCTGAGACACATTTGTGAATAAGCCAGGTGAATCCACTTTGTCTATGCTAGAAAAAGATCAACTGCTTGCAATCACAAACGACTGCGGCCTTAAAAGTATGTTTGAGAAACTCCAAATCTCCATATGTTCTGGATTAAAGTCAAAGCAGAATATCCTGAGATAGCCATAAAAGCACTAAAAAGCCTGTTACCATTTCCAACATCCTATCTTTGTGAAGTAGGGTTTTCTGCAGTGACAGCAACCAAAATGACATTACAAAATAGACTGGACATAAGCAACACACTTCGGGTGTCACTGTCTCCCATGACCTCCCGATGGGACCATCTAGTTGCAGAAAAACAAGTTCAGGGCTCCCACTAACACTGCATTATGGTGAGTTGTATAATTATTTCACTATATATTGCAATGTAACAATAATATAAATAAAGTGCACAATAAATGGAATGCTCTTGAATCACCCTGAAGCCATACCATCCACCCTCCCTTCCATGGAAAAACTGTCTTCCATGAAACTGCTCCCTGATGCCAAAATAGTTGGTGACTGCTGCCCTAACACATATATTTATCAGTTGTTTGTATTTTAGAGACACTGCTTTAACCATTTTATTGTTTAGAAATGTTGAAACTGAAAAATGTAAAAAGAAAAATGTTACAATGATTTGAAGAAAATAGAAAAAGTATGACTTTCGTTTTAGAAATTCAATTTTTCAAGTAGTAAATTCTCCCCAATTCCCCTGTTTCCTCAGAGCCTCTTCTATGTCTGCATTCTCAGCCACTCTCTTGAATGTTGGTACACAACCCGGGCATGTGTGGGTTGGTACACAATCCGGGCATATGAGGGAGGGGAGATGATGCACAGCTTGGACACATTGGCACGGGTAAACAACCTGGGACCATTGGGGGTGCTCGTGCACAACCTTGGCATATGTGGGAAGAGGACAGTAGATATCTCTGCTCCTCACACAAGCAAATGCACGTGTGCAGCTTACTCTGTGGCTTCCAATAACCTTACTCACTTCACATTCTGACTGTCAAAACCATCTCAAATAAAGAGAAAAGGCAAATTACCACCTGGGAGAAGCTACATTAAATATCTATAACTTAAACAAGTATAAGATGAATATTGCTACAAATAAATAAGAAAAGTACAATAACACAGCAAAAAATGAGCAAAAAAACATGAATGGCTTTTCACAAAAGAGAAGAGAAAATGACCCCAAAAAAGGGAGAAATTTATTTATTTTTATTTTATTTTAAAGATGTGGGGTACAGTTTAGGGTTAGGTATACAAATGCTCAGTATACAGGTATGCTTGTTGATGAGGTGTGCCCCCCTCCCCTGGTAGTTTCTGAAAATTACCGATTCTGCCTCCTACCTCATGGCAGCTTCCCCCTGCTGCCAATCCTTTTCTTATAGTATTACAGCAATTGTTCAAGGTCCAATTCTTCAGGATATTCTGGGAACATGTGATACTCAGTTCTTTGTTTCTGTGATAGGTCACTCAGTATTATAGACTTTAAGTCCATTCAAATTGCTGAGAAGTTCATAATTTCGTCATTTTTGGCTGTGTAAAATTCCATCGTGTATATGTAACACATTTTTTTTAATCCAGTGCTCTTTCAGTGTGCAGCACAGTTGGTTCCATGTTTTTGCTATTGTGAACAATGCTGCAATAAACATACATGTGCAGGTATCTTTTCCATAGAGTGATCTGAGCTCCTCTGGGTATATTCCCAGTAGGAGTATCGTGGTGTCGTATGAAAGGTCGATTTTTAGATCTTATAGTTTACACTCCCACCAACAGTGTAGAAGTGTTCCCTGTTTCCCGCATCCTCTCCAGCAGCTGTTGTTTTTTTGAATTACTGATGATGGCCATCCTGACTGGAGTTAGGTGGTATCTCAGTGTGGTTTTAATTTGCAGTTCTTTGATGACTAGTGAGACTGAGCATTTTTTCATGTATCTGTTGGCTGCTCGTATGTCTACTCATATCTTATATCTTTTGCCCACTTTGTAATGGGGCTATTTGGTTTTTGATTTTGTTTTATTTTCTTTTTTGGCACGTTTGAGTTCCTTGTAGATCCTAGATGTTAGGCCTTTGTCAGATATACAGTTGGCAAATATTTTTTCCCAGTTTGTGGACTGTCTCCCTTCTCTCTTGATGGTTTCTTTGGCTTTGCAGAAGCTTGTCAGTTTGATGAGGTTTCACTTGTCTATCTTACCTCTGATGGCATGGGCACTTGGGGTTTTGATCAGGAACTGGTTGTCAGTTCCAATTTCCATAAGGGTGTCTCCTGCAGTTTCTAGGGTTCTTATAGTTTGAGGCTTTACATTTAGGTCGTTGATTCATTTAGAGTTGATTTTTGTGTATGGTGATGGTAGGGGTCTTGTTTTAATCTTCTGCATGTGGTCAGCCAATTTTCCCAGCACTGTTTACTGAATAGGTTCTCCTCACTCTAGAGGTTGGTGATGGAGGCTTTGTTGAAGAAGAGCTAGTTGAGAAATTGAGGTTTTGCTTCTGAGATCTCTATTCTGTTCCATTGGTCTGTATGCCTGTTCTTGTACTAATATGAGGCTGTTTTGATGACCGTAGCTTTATAATAAAATTTAAAGTCTGGGAGTGTGACACTTTTTTTGCTGAGGATTGTTTTGATTGTTCGTGGTCACTTATGTTTCCATATGAATTCCTATATTGTTGTTTCCAGGTCTGAGAATAATGCTGCTGGTAATTTAATAGGTATTGCATTAAATCTGTAGATTGCCTTGGGTAAGAGGGACATTTTAACAATGTTGATTCTTCCAATCTATGATCATGGAATATTTTTCTATTTGTTTGTGTTATCTTTGATATCTTTGAGCAGTGTTTTGTAGTTTTTATTTTAAAGTTCTTTCACATCTCTGGTAAGGAAGATACCAAGGTATTTCATTTTTCTTGTGGCTATTGTGAATGGGATTGTGCTTTTTATCTGGGTCTTTGTTTATTGTTGGTGTATAGGAATGCAATTAACTTTTGCACATTTATTTTATACCCTGAGACTTTGCCAAAGTCCTTTATCAGTTCAAGGAGGTTTTTGACAGATTCTCTTGGGTTTTCGAGGTATAGAATCATGTTGTCTGCAAAGAGGGAGACCTTGACTTCCTCTTTTCCTATTTGGATACCCCTGATCTCCTTCTCTTATCTGATTGCTCTAGGTAGGACTTCTAAAACGATGTTGAAAAGGAGGGATGAGAGTAGGCATCTTTGTCTTGCTCTGGCTTTCAGGGGAAATGGCTTCAATTTCTGCCTATTCAGCAGTATGTTGGCTGTGAGTTTCTCATATTTTGAGGTTGTTCCATCTATGCCTAGGTGTTTGAGGGTTTTTATCGAGAAGGAATGCTGGATTTTTTCAAAAGCTTTTTCTGCATCTAATGATATAATCAAGTGGTTTTTGTGTTTTTACATCTGTTGATGTATCTAATCATGTTTATGGTCTTGCAAATGTTGAACCAACTCTGGATCCCAGGGATGAAGACTACTTGATGATTTTTCAGATGTATTGTTGAATCCAGTTTGCTAGGATCTTTTTGAGAATTTTAGCATCTATGTTCATCAGGGATACTGACCTGTAGTTCTCTTTCTTTGTTGGGTCTTTACCTGGTTAGGGTATCAATGTGATGTTAGCTTCATAAAATGATTTGAGGAGAGTTCCATCTTTCTCAATTGCCTGGGATATTTTCAATAGGATTGGTATCAGTTCCTCCTTGTATGTTTTGTAGAATTCTGCTGGAAAGCCATCTGGCCTGGGTTTTTTGTTTTGGGTTTTTTTTTTTTTTTGTAGGTAATTTTCTTATGACCTAGTCAATTTTCTGGATTGTTATTGGTCTATTTAGGGTCTCAATTTCTTCTTGTTTCAACCTGAGAAGATTGTGTGATGTCAGAAAGTCCTCCATTTCCTTTAGGTTTTCAAGTTTGTTTCCATACAAGTGTACTTAGTAATCTCTGACAATCTTTTGTACTACTTTGGGGTCAGTTGTAACTTCATCTTTTGCATTTCTGATTCTGTTTATTTGAACTTTTTCTCTCTTTTTCTTCAGTCTAGCTAGGGGTCCATCAATCTTGTTTATCTTTTCAAAGAACCAGATTTTTGTTTTGTTAACTTTTTGTATCAAATTTATGTCTTCTATGTCCCAATTTGGGCTTTTATTTTGGTGATCTGGATTCTTCAGCTAAAGTTAGGGTTTTGGTGGTTTGCTTTTCCAGCTTCCTTAGGTGATTTGTTAGGCTGTTAACTTGTGATCTTTCCATTTTCCTCATGTGCATTTATAGAGATATGAATTCCCCTGTTAGTATTATTTTCATGGCATCCCAGAGGTTGTGATAAGATGTTTCTTCATTTTCATTTGTTTCCAGGTATTTTTTAATCTCTGTTTTGATTTCATGTTGACCGAGGAGTTGTTTAGCATCATGCTAACAACATTTACTGTCCATGTCTTTGTGGGCTTTGGGGGAACTTTGTTGGTGTTGATATTTATTTTTATTCCACTGTGGTCTGAGCAGGTGCATGGCAATATTTCAATCTCATGGAATTTGTTTATGCTTGATTTATGGTCGAGGATGTGGTCAATCTTAGAGTATGCTCCATGTGGTGAAGAGTAGAATGTATGTTCCATGGTTGTTGGATGGAGTGTTCTATAGGTATAAATTAAGTTCATTTGGTTAAGTATCACATTGAGGTTCCAGATCTCCTTGTTGATTTTTTGTCTTGATGAACTATCTAGGGTTGTGAATGGGTATTTAAATCCCCAGCTATGATAGTGTTAGAGTCAATATCTTTTTTAAATTTACCTAGAAGTTGCTTTATGAAAGTTGGTGCTCCTATGTTGGACACATATATGTTTAGGATGTATATTTCTTGTTGATGGATTGAACCTTTTATCATTATATGGTGATCTTTCATATCTTTTTTCAATTTTTGATAGCTTAAAGGGGATTTTATGTGATAATAAGATCATGAATGCTTTCTTTTGTGTTCTTTCCCCTGAAATTTTGTTTCCCATCTTCTTACTTTGAGTCTGTGAGTGTACTTTCTGTTGAAATGAGTCTCCTGGAGATGATATATTGTTGCCTCAAGATATTTTATCCATTTTGCCATCTTATGTCTTTTCAGTGGTGCATTTAGCTCATTCACATTCATGCTAATTATTGAGATGTGAGAGTTTAATCCTGTCATGAGGTTCTTATAAAGTTTGTTGTTGTTGCTACTGTTTGCTGTCTTTCTTTTGATTCTTTCTTTTGATTTTTGGGTTGATTCATGTTTGTTTTCAATCTTTTTCCTGTATTCTTGGGAAGAGCATTGTTGCTCTTTTTTTTCTTTCTTCTGCGTTTAATACTTTCTTAAGTGTTTCTTGTAAAGCTCATCTGGAGGTAGCATACACTCTTAGGGATTGAATATCTGGGAAGTATTTTAATTCTCCATCACTGATAAAGCTTAACTTAGCTGGGTAGGTAATTCTTGGTTGAAATTGTTTATCTTTGAGAACCTTGAAGATTGGGCCCAAGCTCTCCTAGTCTGAAGTGTTTCTGTAGATACGTCTGCTGCTATTCTAATTTTTCTTCCCCAGTAGGGTCTGACCTTTCTCTCTTGCTGCCTTTAGGAATTTTTCTTTAAAACCTACTTTGTGTAGGTGAATTACTATGTGTCTAGGAGGTGGTTATCTCATTTGTTGTCTTGCAGGGGTTCCCTGAATCTCTTGTGTTTGAATGGTTGCATGATAAGATGAGGGAAGTTTTCTTGGATAATTTCATGGAATGTTGGGTCCAGGGTATTATCTGTCTCTGTGTGTGCCTCAGGGATTCTAATTAATCTTAAGTTTGGCCTCTTGAAATAATCACTCATCTCTTAGAGGTTTTGTTCTGTCCTTTTAAGCTTCTTTTCTATGTTTTTAACACCTTGGATTAGTTCCATATTTTGATCTTCAAGCTCTGAGATTCTTTTTTCTGCTGGGTTAATTCTGCTTTCCATGCTTATCAGGGGAGAAGTTTTAATTCAATATATTTAGTGATTAGGAACATAAATCAAGACCATACCCAAAAAAAAAATTAACACTGCTTTTAAAATAGTTGAATGACAAAAATAAAACCAAAAATATTTTATTAATTGGTACTAGGTAGGAAAATTGGTTTAACTACTTAGGAAGCAAGATTAAATACTCACATACCCTAAAACTGATATGTCCCAGTGTACAGCATATGCCTGAAAACCCTTGCCTGTATTTATCAAGGGACATGTACATAACAGTTCTGTTCATCATAGTAAAATATACAAGCAACCCAAATCCCCATCAAGAAGAACATGTAAGACTCCATGACCATGCATTCAATAGAATGTTATACAGACACACACACACACACAAAAACAGATAAACTATCAGCATACAATACCATAAATGATTCTCAGTAATTAAGTATTACATGAAAAGTAAGTTCCAAAAGATTACATATAGCACTATCATCTTTTTGTAGAATCAAACAACTAAAATTTAAAATATGCTTTTTAAGAACACATATAGATACAACAAAATTGTATGACAAAGAAAACAAAAGCATGATGAACACAGAATTCAGACTGTTGGTTAATTTGTGATTGCAGAAATGGCTTAGATTATTACAAAAATGTACTTAATTTTCTATACATGCCTCCCTGTATCTGCAGCCTTTGAAACATGATTTTGCAACTCTCTAATGAAGAGGTGGATCTGTTTCTCTACCTTTTGACTTTGGGCTGGCCGTGTGACTCACTCTGGTGGATAAAATCATCTTCGTTCAATTCCTGCCTCTGTCAGAACGTGCCAGCCAAGCCAGCTGGAAGTTAGAAGTTCATCCCAGCCAAGGCCATCCCAGGCCAGGAAGCCCCAGCCAATGCACCAACTGGCCATGGGCTCAGGAATAAGCCTAGCCAAGATCACCTGAGCCAGTTTGGCAGTAGGCCTGAACCCGTCCAACCCCTATACTGTGAGCTGAATAAATGGCGGCTATTTTAAGCCACAAAGTTTGGGGGTGGGTTTTAATGCAGAATTTTCATGACAAAAGAAAGTTAAGAAAATTAACTTAGAGTAATATAAAATTTTGCTATTGTTGTCTATGTCTCCCAAAACTATATAGATATGGTATTGCTCAGATATTGGAAATACAAGGAGCTCTGCTTACCAACTGTTGACTTTGAGTAAGTTAATTGACTTCTCTGTGCCTCATATCATCACCTATACAATGAGGTTGAGCACACCCACCTTCAAAGTTGTTGTGGGACCCAGTAATATGCTCATTCACAGCTTCAATACCATAGACAAACAATAAGTGCAGAGTAACATTGTAAAGACCTTCACTAGTATTGGACTCTGAAAAACTTTTCTTCATCTAACAAATGTGAATGACATCAAAGATTCAGTTTGTATTAGGACTGGATGGAGTATGAATCTGACACCCACTGGGAAAAGTACAACTTAGTACCAACCAACACCACATATCTCTACCTGAGGTTTAAGGGCCTGGTGAACTAGGCCTTTTGACATTTTGAAACAAATGTATAGGGTTCATGACATAGCCTTTTGATATCCTGGAAGCAAATGTACAAGGTCTCTTAAATAACCTGCCTGATGACCATATTGTGAATCAAAATACTGACACTCTTCTATCAGAACGGATTCCTCTTGGGTCTTGTGTGGGTCATAGTTTTTTTTTGTTTTGGTTTATTTTGTTTTTTCAGTTAAGACATAAAATATCCTGAAGAATAGGTTCAATAAAAAATGTCACCCACGGTGATATTGATTTAAACTCACACATTTTATTAAAATTATTTTAATAAAATAATTTGCCCTTTAGATAATTATACATTTCTTAAGTCTAGTGAATTGTATAATCAATCCCAGTTTACATTCATAGTCCTTGTATAAACCGAATGCTGATTGGTATATTTGAATCCATGCTACTAACTTAGATATTTTCAGAAGGATATGCTTAAACACTAACAGAATAATGCACACAAATGTGTATTTTAGTATGTATACTAATAAGATAACCTTAGAACTTACTCATTCTAAGTTTGCAAATATATACCAAATGTGTTTTTGCCCTTTATTAGTCTTTAAATTACAAAATGAGAGAATATAACTATTGTACACACAGAATACTTTCTGAGATAAAGTATATATTTAAATGACCCCAAATGTCAAGAATGAATATTTATTTATTTTAATTTTTATTGTAAAGATGTGGGTACAATTCAGGGTTAGGTATACAAACATTGATCATGTAGGTACCCCTGTTAATGAGGTATGCCCTTCCCTCCACTAGCAGTTTCCAACTGCCAATCCCCCCCACCACTGACAGTTTCCCATTACTGCCAATCACTTTCTTATAGCATTATAATTGTTCAAGGTCCTCTTATGAGTGAGAACATATGGAACTCGGTTCATTTCTGTGATAAATCACTGAATATGATCGACTCCAAATCCATCCAGGTTGCAGCGAAGTCCATATATTTGTCATTCTTTATAGCTGCATAATATTCCATTATACATATGTACCACATTTTTTTTATCCAGTCCAGCTTCGATGAGCAACATGGTTGGTTCCATGTTTTTGCTATTTTGAATAGAGCTGCAATAAACACATGTATGCAGGTGTCTTCTTTGTAGAATAATTTGAGTTCCTCCAGGTATATTCCCAATAGGAGAATTGCTGGGTCATATGGAAGGTAAATTTCTAGTTCTTTCAGAAATCTCCAGACTGTTTTCCAGAGAGGTCGTACAAGTTTGCATTCCCACCAGCAGTGTAGAAGCGTTCCTTTTTCTCCACATCCTCACCAGGATCTGTTGTTGTTTGTTTTATTAATGATGGCCATTCTTACAGGGGTTAGGTGGTATCTCAATTTGGTTTTGGTTTGCATTTCTCTGATGATGAGTAAGGCTGAGCACTTTTTCATGTGTCTATTGGCTGCCCATATATCTTCTTTTGAGAAGTGTCTATTTATGTCTTTTGCCCACTTTTTTAAAGGGCTGTTTGCTTTTTTCCCTTCGGTGCATTTGAGTTCCTTGTAGATCCTAGATATTAGGCCTTTGCCAGATATGAATGAATATTTAAAGACTTGATAGCAACTGTATTATTATTCCCATTTCATGCGAAGAAAATCAAAAGCATACAAAATCCCTAAAATCATATTTAAAATGTCAAGAGCAACCGAAGCACTTAGTCATGACTAAACACGGTACAGTACTGGGGTCTCACAATGTCCATCAGATGTTCAGATGTCTCCTTGGCTTCATGCAAACACTGATTCTTGAGACTTCTTTTGGCCATCCATGGTATCAGTCTACTAAGAAGGATGTAGGACAGAAACCACATGCCAGTAGGCCAGTGTCAGGCAATGCATTTCCTGCAGAAGTTCTTGTAGCTCAGGTACAAGACGAAATCCACATTAGGCAGATACAGAGGTTGGTCAGGCTTCAAGTCTCCTGTCCCATAAGGTCCACATCTCCTGTGACAACTCTAGCATAATTTCCAAGATCCACTGATAGACATTTGTTTAATAATATATGTCAGTTTAAGTATAACTACTAAACTACTACTCTTACACTCATCAGAATGGCTGCTATCAAAAAAGCAGAAGATAACTAGTGTTGACTAGGATGTGGAGAAATTGGAACATTATACCCTGCTGTGAGGATGCAAAGAGGTACAGCTACTAAGGAAAACAGTAGGGTTGTTCCTCAAATATTAAAAATAAAAATATCACATGATCCAGAAAGTCCATGTCTAAGTGTATATCCAGTAAACTAAAATCAGACTCCCAAAGAAGTAGCTACACATTCATGTTAAGAGCAGCATCACTCACAAAGCCAGAGGGTGGAAGCAACCAAGTGTACATCGATAGATTAATGGATAAACAACCTGTGGTATATACATACAATGGAACATTATTCAGTCTCAACAAAATAAGGAAATGTTGGTATACACTACAACATAGATGAACCTTAAGAACATTACACAAAGTAAAATAATCCAGTTACAAAAAGACAATACTATATGGTTCCACTTATATGCGGTACCTAGAGTAATCAATTCATAGAAACAGAAAGCAGTATAAAGGTAGCCAGCAGCCGAGAAGTGGGCAAACAAGGCATAGTCGTTTAATGGGTATAGCATTTCAATTTTGCAAGATGAAAAAGTCCTGAAGCATGGTTGAACAATGTCACAACGTAAATATACTTAACACTGCTGACTATAAACTTAAAAATAGTAGATAAGTTTAATATTATATGTTATGTGTATTTTACTACAAACATTTAAAATTATACATGTACATATAGTATATATAATATTACATACTTATTATTATATATTGTATAATGTTATATACAAGAAAGAACACACATGCACACACACAAAACCAGAATTATCTTTTGGAGGACAGGCCCCTTGTAGTACACTCAGAATGTGTTCCTCCAGATCACACGATCTACCAAAGTTTTTAATCTGGAGTTTTTGAGAAAGTTGCAGCATGATTCAAGGAAGAAATGTCCTGAACTGTGGCAAATAGATGACTGGTTATTCCACCATGGCAACGCATCTGCCCACACCCTGCTGAGTGTCTAGTAATTTTGACCAACAACAGCATGATCCCCATGCCCCACCCTACCTATTCACCCTATTTCACCCCAAGCGACTTTTTTTTTATTTCTCTGGATAATGAAATTCCTCAACGGGAAGCGTTTTGTCAATGTGGAAGAGGTGAAACAAAAAATGGCAGAAGCACTAAAAGCATCAAAATTGACAAGTTCAAAAACAGTCTTCAGCAGTGGAAAAAAGTGTCTTATTAGGTGTATTGCATCAAACGGAAAGTAATTTGAAGGTGACTGAAGTTTAAACATGGAACAATAAATACACAATTTTTAATGAATGAATTCCAAGGGTTTTGCGGTCCCCTCCCCCTTGTACTGCATAACCACTGGCCAAGAAGTTTCACTTAGGAGAAATTTTCCTAAACACATAATTACACGATAATAAGTTGGTTTTTTTTGTTGGTGGTTTTGTTTTTTGAGTTGGAGTCTCACTCTGTCACCCAGGTTGAATTGCAATGGCACATTCACAGCCACCCCAGCTTCAACCTGCTGGGCTCTGGCAATCTGTGAACCTCAGCCTTCCAAGTAGCCAGAACAACAGGTGTACACTACCACACCTCGCTAATTTTTTAAAAATTTATTATAGAGATGACGTCTCGCCAAGTTGCCTGGGCTGGTCTCGAGCCTGCAGGCTCAAGCAATCCACTTGCCTCGGCCTCCCAAAGTGGTGAGATTACAGGCTGAGCCACCGAACCTGATAGTAAGTTTTAAAAGATACATGTAGGCATGATTTTTTTAAATGTGATTTTTCTTTTGAAATAATGTAGGCTCAAACTACAAAAGTTAAATCACTTAACTCTTATTCTGTGCCATGGGCACCACACCTAGGTCCTCATTGTCAGTGTTGTGTAAACATTAGTGTTGCAAACTGAGTGACAAATCATCTTACTGCTACCTTGTTATAATGCATACAACAAGTGACACGGTCAAGTCCTGAAAGAGTCATTTCTTTGACTAGTTGATGACAACCTAATATTTATCAGGCACTGTGTGACTAACTATGAGGAGAAAGTGGTGAGCAAGGAGAAAGATACTTTTTTTTGAGTTGGAGTCTCACTCTGTCGCCCAGACTGGAGTGCAGTGGCCGCTCCCAGCCACCACAGCCTCGATCTGCTGGGCTCCGGCGATCCTTCCGCCTCAGTCTTCCAAGTAGCTGGAACTACAGGTGCGCGCTACCATGCCCGGCTAGTTTTTTATTTATTGTAGAAAGATACTTGTTTATATGGAAATTGCCCATAGTTGAGGAGAAAGACATTGCATATATCAATCAATACATGCAAAAATATAGAAGGTAACAAGATCCCAGAGAAAAATAAAATAGAGCAATGTTGTAACTAGTGACTGGTGGCTGGCTTAGATGGACAGTCTAGAAAAAACTTATTGAAAGGTAACATATGGACTAAGACCAGAAAGGCAAGAAGGATCCAGATGTACATTGATGGGGCTGGCAGAAGGACATTTCCGACAGAAAGAAGAGGCAATGTTAGGGTCTATGTCTGGAACAGTCTTCATGTTCACAAAAGAGTAAAATCTGACTACCAGTTAGGACTGAAAAAAAAGGGAAAAAAATCAAAACAGCAGAATCATTTTAAATCTATGAATAACAGCCTTGGAATCTACAAATAAATTATTTCCTATAATGTGCTTCCTTGCTTGAAGATTATTAACTTGCTACAAAGAACAACAGTCTCTAGCAAAAGGAAATGTTTTGTAGCACCTATGTACACAGATTTTATTTATTTATTGTTGTGGACTTTCCCAAAACTGTTTAAAATTAAAACAGTTTTAAATCACAGAAAAAACTTTTAAACAGGAGCCCTATCTTATGCTTCGGCTGAGAAAGTTTGCTATCACTGCCCCAATCCAGGTGCGAAAACATTTTTGCTAGTGTTACAAATTCACTACTTAGGAGAAAAGCTACCTAAACACACCTGCATCTTTTCAAAACTGATTTAATATTGGGTTAAGATAAACATGTTAAGGACATGAATGTTTAGTCATCAGAACGCTCCACTGCCTAATCTGCTATTTAGAGTGAATTAAATAGGCTGTTTGGATTCCAATAGAGACTGCATTTCATGACGGCCTTTCCAAATCCAACATTGTCAGGTAGTGCTCAGTGCTTATAATTTTACCTTAATATTGATTTGTAAATGACTTATATGATTGATAATATATGGAATATTGTCTGAGGAAGAGCCACATGCTAAAGATATAGCATTTAATGCCATATTTTATTATATGAAACAAGAGAATATTGTTAGGAATTCAGTCAGTCTCTGCCAAACTGCTTGAGTTTTCATCCTATTTCTGCCTCTTACTGGCTGCATAACCTTGGATATAAACTCTATGTACTCAGTTTCCCAATTTGGAAATGGAGATAATAGTACCTATGTTCACAGAGATGGTTGAAACATGTAAACTGCTCTCCAGTTCCTGGCAGATATCAACAAATGATAATTAAACTATTATTACTAATTACCCTGACATCATACAGAAAATACACTCAGATCATTCTACTGTCAAGTTTTTCATTCCCATGAAAGTTTAGATATTTAATTACATATATATCAACATATAGACACAAAGAGACAATATATAAAGCAAATAAAATACAAATTGAAAAAAGTCATAATACTGCAAGTTGGCAAACATTAATCAACAAATGTAGAAACTAAATTTTAATCTTAAAAGTCTAGTCTGTAATATTAATTCTCTTTGAGGATATGCTATATATTCTTTTATTTTTAATTTTTTTATTTAAAAAATGTGGGGTACAATTCAGGATTAGGTCTACAACTGGTCGTTGTACAGGCAAAGTTTGGGCCTGAATTTGGTCCCTACTTTGCCTGGTTTGATATTGATATTTATTTTCATTCCACTGTGATCTGAGAAGGTACATGGCAATATTTCAACCTTAGGAAATTTGTTTATGCTTGATTTATGGCTGAGGATGTGCAATCTTGGAGTATGTTCCATATGGTGATGAGTAGAATATATATTCTGTGGTTGTTGGATGGAATATTCTGTAGGTATCTATTAAGCCCATTTTGTCGAGAGTCAAGTTTAGGTTCTGGATCTCCTTGTTGATTTTTTGCCTCAATGATCTATCTAGGGCTGTAGTGGGGTATTCAAGTCCCCTGCTATTATAGTGTTATAGTCAATATCTTTTTTTAGTTTACTTAGCAGTTGCTTATAAATGCGTGCTCCTGTTTTGGGTAGATATAGGTTTAGGGCAGATATTTCTTATTGATTAATTGAATCTTTTATCATTATATAGTGTCCTTTCATATCTTTTAAATTGTTGATAGCCTAAAAGTTGTTTTGTCTGATATTAAGATCATGACTCCTGCCTTCTTTTATGATCCATTTGCCTGGAAACTCGTTTTCCATCCTTTAACTTTGAGTCTGTGTGCATCCCTTGTAGTGAGAGGAGTTTCCTGGATATAGCAAATAATTGAGTCATGGTTTCTTATCCAGTTTGCCATTCTGTGTCTTTTCAGTGGTACATTTAATCCATTCACATTCAAGCTGATTATTGAAATATGATTGTTTATCACTGACATGAAGTGATAAACAACAAAGTTTTTTTTGTTTGCTTGTTCTCTTTTAGCTTTTGGGATGATGTATGTGTGTGTTTTCAAGTTTGTTGTTGTGATATATTCTCCTTGAGTCTGTGCTCTGCTGTTCTCTTGGGAAGTGTGTGTTCGAGACCACTTCACCTGGTTTGAGATCAGGTACCCTTACTGATGAAGTGTGCCCACTCCACAACCCTGGCAGTGTCCCACTAGTTCCAATTCCTTCTTATAGTATTATAAGAACCAAAGATAAAAATCCACTGGTTTAAATGAAAATAGATATTTTATCAAGTCAGGAAATTAGTTCACATCTGAAAATCATCTCAATGTTTAAATTTAAAGAAGGAATCCTACTACATAGATCACTTTGACTCTAATAATTCTGCTAACAGATTTATGTACACTAGAAAAAACTCATGATATATTACTTGCTTTTAAAAGTAATACTGATAATAAAATTTATTGTACACATTTTTAGAACTTAACTGAATGCTATGCATACAAATATATATTAATATATTTTATTTTCTCAGTGAATGTTTACAAAAGTATATTTGAAGCAAATAGGGGTGTGATATACTGAAACAACTCAACAAACTGGAAGAAAACTTGTTTATCCATCTCCTGACACCTCTTCATATTATTCATTGAGTTTTGGAAATAAGCACTTCTAATCTAAATAAAGCAAAGAACCCTTGTAATGGGTTTTTGCCACCTTCCCTTAGACCAAATATATGATCATATTTTAAAGAATTTTCACATTAAGTAAAAATAAGAATAAACAAGAAAAATAATTTATCAGCTAAACAAATTGATTGAGAATGCTGACTAACTGGAAAGTGATGTGTAGTATTATGGAAGACAGCTATTGCTCTGCATAGTTATGCCCCTCTGAAGTGGCTCTAAACATAGTAAAATAGAAAGGAAGAGGAAAAGAAGGGAAAGATGGCATGTGTTTGTGTGTGTGTGTGTGTGTGTGTGTGTGTGTGTGTGTGTGTGTTAGAAAATAAGCATTTCGGCAATTGCTTCGTCAAGCACTGGCCAGGCCATGTGTTCTTTGAGCTATGTCTGCCATGTTTTCTTAGCTTTGGCCCCATCCCCTACCTTGGGGGAGTGAATCCTCTCTCTGCTTCTCTTTCTCTATCTGTCTCTCTAATTTACTTTCTAAATAAACGTTGTTTGAAAACTTTAAAACAAAATAAGCATTTGTTTAAGTTCCTCAAGCTCAATCAAATATTTTTCTATGTTAACTTATTAAATGTACATGGTCAGCAGTAGGTAAAGGAATTATTAAATTGTGAACAATATTTACAGTTGCACAAGATTAATTCAATTAACTGAGTTTTAAAATGAGCAGTTTGATAGGCTAAAATTTAGTTTTAAAACTTCATCCAAATTGTAGAAATATCAAGAAGATATCTGCTAGAGATTTATTGATATCATTATATTTATTTAATCAGATATTTTATTTAATAATCAAGTTAAGACCCACTAAATACAAACTGAAATATTCTCTCTTAAAGCTTGATCTTTAGAAATGTTTTAAAATCCTTTTATGATGAAAAATCTCAACAAATTAGATATAGAAAGAGTATACCTCAAATAATAAAGGCCATATATGACAAGTCCACAGGTAACACCCACTAGTGAAAAGCTTTCCTCTAATATCAGGAACAAGAAAGGGATGGTCACTCTTGTCACTTATATTCAGTTTAGTCCAGAAGCACTAGCTATAGCAATTAGGCAAGAAAAAATAAGTACAAGGTCTTCAAATCAGAAAAGAAAAAATAAAACGGTCTCTATTTGCAGATGACATTATCTTAAATATATAAAACACTACCAAAAACTATTAAAATGATAAATTGATTCAGTACATTTTAAGGATACAAAATCAACATAAAAAATAACTGTGTTTGCATACACTAATAGCAAACTATCCCCCAAAAAAGAAATTTAAAAAGATCCCATTTATAATAGCATCAATAAAATACTTAAGAATAAATTTAACCAAGGTGACAAGATATCTATCACTAAAAAAATAAAAAACGTTGATAAAAAAATTAAAGACACAAATAAATAAAAATATATCATATATTCATGGATTAATGGATTAGAAGAGTCGATATTGTCAAAATGTCCATATTATTTTACTTAATCTACAGAGTCAATGCAATCCCTCTCAAAATTCAAATGTTATTTCTCATAGAAATTTGTAAAAATCCTGAAATTCATGTGGAACCACAAAAGACTCTGAATATCCAAAGTAATCTTGAGCAAAAATGATGAATCTGGAGACTTCACACAACCTGATTTCAAAATATACCTCAAAGCTATAACAATCAATACAGCATAGTACTGGCATAAAAACAGACATATAAATCAATGAACTAAAATAAAGAACTGAGAAATAAATTCACATATTTAGGGTCAATGCATCTTCAAGGAAGGTACCAAGAACACACAATGGGGAAAAGATAGTCTCTTCAATAAATGGTGTTGGGAAAACTGAACATTCACATGTGGAAAATGAAGTTGGACCCTTATCTTACCCTATATTCAAATATCAACTCAAAATGGATTAAAGATTAAGGACCTGAAATTGCAAAACTACTAGAGAAAAACACAGATAAAAAAGTTTCTTGAGATTGAACTGAGCAATGATTTTGTGGACATGATCCCTAAAGCACAGGCAACAAAAGCAAAATATGGGCAAATGGGACTGCATCACATTGAAAAGCTTTGGCACAGCAAAGAAATCAGTCAGAGGAGAGAAGAGACAGAATGGGAAGAGATATTTGCGAAACCATGTCAGATAAAGGACCATTATCCAAAATGTATAAGAAACTCAATTCAATTGCAAGAAAACACATAATCCAATTAGAAAATGAGCAAAGGACTTGGATAAACATTTCTCAGAAGAAGACATGAGGTACAGTCATGTATCACTTAATGATGGAAATACACTCTGAGAAATATGTCATTAGGCGATTTCATTTAGTTTGAACATCATAGAGTGCACTTACACAAACCTAGACGGTATGGCCTACCACACACCTAGGCTGATGGTGCAGCCTACTGCTCCTAGGGTGCAAACCTGCACAGCATGCTACTATACTGAATACTATAGACAATTGGAACCCTATGGTATTTATTTACATATGTATTTCTAAACATAGAACAGTAAAAACACAGCATAAAAGACTAAAATGGTACATTTGTATAGACAACTTACCCTGAATGCAACTTGCAGGACTGGAAGGTGCTCTGGGTAAGTCAGTGAGTAGTGAGTGAACGTGAAGGTTTAGGACATGACTGTGTATTGCTATGAACTCTATAAACCTTGTACTAGATTTTAACCTTTGCTTACTATAACTTTTTTACTTTATAAATGTTTAACTTTTAAAACAACTTTTTGACAATAACATTCAGCTTAAAACCAAACACACTGCGTGATTCGACAAAATTTTTTTTCCTTATAACCTTATTCCATAAGTTTGTCAATTTAAACATTTTTTTACTTGTACTTTTAAAACTCTTTTTATTAAAAACTAAGACACAAACACACACATTAGCCTAGGTCTACCCGGGCAGGATCATCAACATCACTGTTTTCCTCCTCCACATCTGATCCCACTGGAAGGTCGTCAGGGGCCATAACATACATGGAACTGTCATCTTCTAGGATGACAATATCTTCTTCTAGAATACCTCCTAAAGGATCTGCCTCAGACTGTTTTACAGTTAGCCTTTTTTTAATAAGTAGAAGGAGTATATTCTAAAATAATGATAAACATTATAATAAATACATACACCCATAAAATAGTCATTTATTACCATTATCAAGTATTGTGGCCTATACATAATTGTATGTGCTATATTTTTACATGACTGGCTGTGCAATAGGTTTATTTGCACTAGCGTTACCACAACACATGAATAATGCATTGCACAACATAACTAGGTGACAGAAATTTTTCAGATCCATTGTAATCATATGGCACCACCCCCACATATGCAGTTAATCGTTGACCAAAATGTGGTTATATGGTGCATGACTGTATAATGACACAATGCTGAACAGCACTCATCATCAGGGAAATGCAAATTAAAACCACAGTGAGATATCACCTCACACCTGTTAGAATGACTATTATCAAAATGACAAAATATATTGGCAAAGATGTGAAGGAAAGGGAACCCTTGTGCACTCTTGGTAGGAATATAACTTCATTCAGTGATTATGGAAAATAGCATGAAGATTTTTTAAAAATTAAAAATAGAACAGTCATATGATCCAGCGATTTCTTGTCTGAGTATATAGCCAAATGAAATGAAATTAGTATGTTGAAAAGTATTTGCACTCCCATGTTCACTGCAGGATTATTCACAATAACCAAGATATGAAATCAACCTAAGTGTCCATTAATAGATGAACGAATGAAGAAAATGTGGTTTATATATACATAGTATGTGTATATATATGTGTGTGTGTGTGTGGTGTATGTGTATATGTATATATATATATATATATATAGATGGAACGTTATCCAGCCTTAAAAAGGAAAAGAATCCTGCCATTTGCAACATGGAGGACATTATATGAAGTGAAATAAGCCAGGCACAGAAAAGCAAATGCTGTGTGATCTCACTCCTCTGTGGAATCTTAAAAAGTCCAACTGAAAGAAGCAGAGTAGACAGTTTCCAAGGGCCAGAGGAGTAGGGGGTGATATGGGGGAACCAGGAGATGTTGACCAAAGGACACCAGCTTCAACTTCAGCTACACATGGTTGGCCAAAGGGCACCAGCTTCAACTTCAGCTACACAGTTCTGGAGGCAGGATGTACAGCATGGTGACTACAGTTAATAACATCATACTGTACACTTGAGATCTGATAAGAAAGTGGGTCTTAAGGGTTCTCACCACAAAAAAGGTAACTGTGTGAGGTAATGGGTATGTTCATTAGTGTGACTGTGATAATCATTTCATAATGTATATGTATATCAAAACAAGACACTGTACATCATAAACATGTACAATTTTTGTCAATTATACTTCAATAATCTGAAAGAACATCTCTCTGGTTATCAATTATTAAACTTGAAAACCACTGTCGTCTCTGGAGACACTATGCCTGAGTTTAAATCTCAGCTCAACTATGTACTGAAGATGAAGGACTTTAGCTATGTTTCTTAACCTCTTTGTGCCTTAATTTCATCATCCATAAAATGGGTTTAAAAAACACAAATATATGGACTTCACAGCAACTTGGATGGATTTGGAGTCGATCATACTCAGTGATGTATCACAGAAACAAAGAACAGAGTACCATATGCTCTCTCTCAAAAGTGGACCTTGAACAATTGTAATACTATGAGAAAGTGTTTGGCAGTAATGGGAAACTGTTGGGAGTGTGTGGGATTGGCAGTTGAGGGAAACTGCTAGGGGAGGGAGGGGCATATCTTATCAACAAGGGTACCTGCATAATCAATATTTGTATACCTAATCCTGAATTGTACCCCACATCTTTATAATAAAAAGTAATAACAAAAGAAAAAAATTAAATAGAGGCGAGAGGATTGCCTGAGTCCAGGGATTTGAACCAGCCTGGGCAACTTGGCAAGACCTCATCTCTACAATAAATAAATAAATAAATAAATAAATAAATAAATAAAAAAAAAAATTAGTTGGTGTGGTGATGCATGCCTGTAGTTCCAGCTACTTGGAAGGCTGAGGTGGTAGGATCGCCTTAGCCCAGCAGATCAAGGCTGCAATGGCCGTGAGTGTGCCAGCCTGGGCAAGAGAGTGAGACTCTGACTCAAAAATAATAATAATAATAATTAAATAAGTAAATACTTATAAAATAATGTTAGTATTAAGCATCTGAATCTTTGAATGTGCCTAGTAAGATTAGCTGCTTTTATTGCCAATTAAGCAATGGAGGCACAATGTAAAAATATCTCTAACCAGCCGAACTCAGTGGCTCAGCCTGTAATCCTGCACCTTTGGGAGGCTGAGGTGAGTGGATTGCCTGAGCCCGCAGGTTCGAGACCCGCCTGGGCAGCGAGACCTCATCTCTACAATGAATAAAAAAAAAATCAGCCGGGCGTGGTAGCGCATGCCTGTAATTCCGGCTACTTGGAAGGCTGAGGCGGAAGGATCGCTGGAGCCCAGCAGGTGGAGGTTGCGGTGGCCAGGAGCAGCCACTGCACTCCAGTCTGGGCGACAGAGTGAGACTCCAACTCAAAAAAAAAAAAAAAAAAAAATCTCTAACTCTGTTAGCTAATATGGTGTCGACACATGACCTCTTTGTCGCAAACTAGGACTAAAATCAGGACCTAGTACTAGAAGGGGTACTTCCTCAACCTAATAAAGAGATTTACATTCAATAATGGAAGAAAGACCGGGCTCGGTGGCTCAGCCTGTAATCCCACGCCTTTGGGAGGCTGAGGTGAGTGGATTGCCTGAGCCTGAGGGTTCGAGACCTGCCTGGGCAGACGAGACCTCATCTCTACAATAAATCAAAAAATCAGCCTGGCGTGGTAGTAATTCCGACTACTCGGAAGGCTGAGGCGGAAGGATCGCCGGAGTCCAGCAGGTTGAGGCTGTGGTGGCCAGGAGCAGCCACTACACTCCAGTCTGGGCGACAGAGTGAGACTCCAACTCAAAAAAAAATGAAAGAAAGATTGCTTTCTCTTAAAATATGAAGGATAGCAATGTTGTCCATTCTCTACACTTTTACTAAACATTATCTTAGGATCTTATGCAGTACATTGTGGAGTAATGAAAATATAAAGACTGGACATAGAGAAATTAAAGTTTTAATTTATAATCTTCTACATACAAAATCATACAAAAATAGTAGAACTAATACATTTATTAGTAGTTTATCAGTAGTTATAGTTTTTTAGCTGATGCAAGGTCAACAGAAAAATCAATTTCATTTTTATATACTATCAATAATCAACTGGAAATTTACTTTTTTAAAATGCCATTTACAAACATAAAAAAGAAGCAATTATTTGGGGACAGACCTAACAAAACATTTGCAAAATATTTTTACTGAAAGCCATAAAAGACTGATGATAAAAATAAATAACAACCAACCAAACAAAGAGATATACAGTGTCCCTAGATCAGAAGATTCCATGTGTTAAAAGGTAATACTCCCTAACCTGACTTACAGCTCCTAGCAGATCACCCAGAAGCCTTATTTATAGAAACCAAAAAGATGATTCTAAACTTCATATGGAAAAGCAAGGAAACCAAAATTCAAAACAGTTTTTTAAAAGAAGAGCAAAGTTTGAGGACTCATATTTATTTTAAAGTCTAAATGCAAAGATCGACACATAAATCACTGGAACAGAATAGTCCACAAAAAAATAGACACGTACATATACAGAAACAGATTTTTAACAGTTTCCTACAAAATTCAACAGAGAAAAGGAAAGTCTTTCAATAAACAGTGCTAGAACAACTGAAAATTCAAATTAAAAAAAAGAAGAAACGTGACTCTTACCACATAAAATATACAAAAAATTAATAGGAATTGCACACCTAAATGTGAAACCTGAAACTCTGGAAAGTTTTAAAAGAAAATATTTTTTAAAAATATTTGTGGCCTTGGAATAGTCAAATAATGTTTAGTTAGGACACACACTAACATACACACACACAAACAAGAACCATAAAAAATTGATAAATTGGGTTTCATTAACATTTAGATCTACTTTTCAAAAGACTGTTATGAAAATAAAAAGACAAGGCACAGATAAGAAGAGAATATTTGTAAAACCCATATCTGAAAAATAATTTGTAATCAGAATACATAAAAAGCACTTAAAAATCAGTAAAATACTTCACCAAGAAAAGAGATATGCATGGAAATAACACATGAATGCTTAGCATCATTAATCATTAGGGAATTATACATTGAAACAAGAATCAGATACCACTGATCAGATACTGGCTAAATTTTTGAAAATTGACAATATGTTCTCAAAGAAGTAGAACAACTGGGACTCTCATACTGTGCTATTGAGAAAGGAAAATGATACAGACACTTTCGCAAATGATTTAATAATATCTTATGAAGTTAAACATAAACATGCAGCTGCCATATTTATTAGCAATCTTATTCTTGTGTATATATTTAATATATATGAAACTACATGTCTGTACGAAGACCTATTTGTAGATAGGTTTATTCAGACAAGCCAAAAACTGGAAATACCCAATTATCTATCAACTGGAAAACGAATGTGTACATAAGTTGTTATTCATCCATAAAACAGAATATTACTCAACAATAAAAAAGCAAACTCCTCAGACATAAATCCACATGGAATTGCCTCAAAGTCCTTGTGATTAATGAAAAGAGACAACATACTTTATGATTGCATTTTATATGACATCCTGGAAAAGGCAAAACCCTAGGGACAGAAATCAGATAAGTGGTTTGTTAGAGGTTGGAAGGATAGCATTGAAAGCAAAGATGCAGGAGGAAACTTTCTGAGGTGACAGGAATGTTCTTATCCTAAGTGTGGTGGGAGTCACACAGCAGTATACACTCATCAGAGCTCATTGAAGGAAGCACTTTAAAAACATCAATCATCTGACCTTAAAAAATGGATTATAAAAAATAATGGACTTGCTACCTAGCTAGGATCAGTATGGTTAGCTGACAGCAACCAAGCTGATGCCACACTGTTTTCCAGTGGCCCTCATGAATCACCAAGATCGGTGGTGCTCTCAGCACCTCACAATTTCCATCCATGGGCCCTCCAAGAGGCCATCTTTGTTTTGCAGCCCTCCAGTGGGCTGGCAGAGACTTTGCCAGGTGGCCAGCCAGGTTTGACAGCTCCCCCTGACTGTCTGCTTTCACACTTCTCCTACGATGTTTAATACTTCCCAGTTAACCTTCTGAATTCTTAACTCCAGTCCACACCTGGTTCCCAGAGAGGCCTGTCTGTGACAGGTTCATGCAAGATGGAGTCTGGGCATTGGATCACTCTCCACAAGCTCTTTTGTTATGAGGTCCACCTTCCCTGAGGGAAGTGATGTGCAGCAGACCCACTGCAAGATGTGGTGGCAGTTGTTAAAAGATCCACATGTGGTGAACTGGGATGCCACGCCACCGTAGAGAAATAGAAATATACGGGAAGTGGTGAATATAAGACTAATGGAGCCCTATCTGTTAATAATGCAAAGCTAAGGGCAATTAAACAACTTTTGTAGCAAAGTATCTCAAGCCACAGAGTCTCTTTGCTTACTTACAAAGAAGCCCTCACCTCATGCAGTGGTCAAGCAGACTGAGGTGAAGATTGAGCACAGTACTTGGCCTGCACAGTGACTGAAGTCTACAGGCAGTCAAGTGTTCAGCAGGGGCATGAGTGTATTGTACAAAAATCAGACCTCTGATTAGGAAACTCTGGGCTTCCGACATGGACTAGAGACAACTGAGTAGATGTTCTTGAAAACGTTGACCTCCCAGACCTCTGAATAGCCTGAGCCTACAGAAGCAGCCTCTTCTCTTCGATAAGAGTTAGAAGCCACCCCCACTGCCACCAGCAATGTAAGGAAATTCAGAGGTCGTTCCAATACACCATGTTCCTATCTCAGGAGACGGCCTCACTTTCTTTATCAGACTTCCACTCTGGCCCACCAGGTCCATACCATGGTTAAGACTCCACCAGGTACACATCAGGTCTAATAAGGGAAGAAAGGAACATCATCCCCAAAGAGCTGCTAGACACAGGGCCAACACCAGCAGGATCAGAGCCAACACCAGCAGGTTCAGAGGATCACGTCCTGAGGGTGGGAACTGTTATCTCCAGAGCTGACAACAGAGCCTAGAGCTCCATGGTTGTCTAGGGATGTTTGTGAATGATTGAATACAAGACTTGTCACCTGGCAAAGTCTCTGCCAGCCCACTGGAGGACTGCAAAACAAAGATGACCTCTTGGAGGGTCCATGAGTGGAAACGGCTAGGCACTGAGACCACTTTGCTCGGTGATTCATGAGGGTCACTGGAAAATAGCATGGCATCAGCTTGGTTGCTGTCAGCTAACCATACTGATCCTAGCTAGGCAGTAAGCCCATTATTTTTTATAATCCATTTTTTAAGGTCTGATGATTGATGTTTTTAAAGTGCTTCATTCAATGAGTTCTAATGAGTGAACACACACACACACACACACACACACACACACACACACACACACAGCTTTCTTCTGGAACTTCCCTCATCAAAATATCCCCTTTCAATATCTTTAACTTTCATCTTTCAGATTCTTCTCCCTCGGTCAGTACTATACTCTTAGATACCAGCACTTCCTATAATGGGTGCTTATGATTGCTAAACCACAGGATGATGGCCTACTGGGAGTCGCTTGCCTGCACATTAGAGAAGTTAATGTGAGATTTAACTTAATGGGGGAGTTACATGTCCCCGAGTTGGTACCTGTTAGCAAGCAGTCAGAGGCTCATGTACATTTTCAAAGCCATCCTCCCGCAGACAGAGGCACAGGATGTATTTGGCTCTGGCACACCCTCTGCTGGTCCTGCTGTCAACAACACTAAGTGGGACCTGGTGGGGAAGGGAGTCCAGTGACTTGTACAAGGCAACATATGGGACCCATCCTATTACAGAGGCAACTGGAGATCTGCAGGTGAGCAGGCCTTCTAACCCCGGAGCTCAGGTGAGGGTTAGCCTCTCCAACTGGCAGTTATGCAAACTGATGACTTCCAGCTCTGGTCGGTTAAAGAGACCATTGTGTAGGAGAAATACCCACTCTGACCCTCAAACACAGAATGGGCATGTGACATGAATGGAACATATACATTAAATATGACCAGCTCCTCTTGATAGGACATACGTAATATCTCTTATAAAACGGCATATGAATCTACATGAATTTCTTGTAAAATCTCACTAAAGTTAGCCAGGTGCTGTGACTCATGCCTGTAATTCCAACATTTTGGAAGTCTGAAGCAGGAGGATAGCTTGAGCCCAGAAGTTCGAGATTAACTATAGTGAGACCTTGTCTCTACCCAAAACAAAAAAATTAGCCAAGTGTGGTAACACATCCCTATAGCCCCTACTCAGGAGACTGAGGCAGGAGAACTGTTTGAGTCCAGAAGTTTGAGGCTGCAGTGAGCCATGATTGCGCTTCTGCACTCCAGCCTGGGTGACAAAGTGAGACTAACTCAAAAAAATAAAATTAATAAAATCTCACAAAAACCACCCTCTACTCCTGACCAATAGACATTTATTGATTCTCCCTGATGTTTTATATGACATATTATATTATACCCATAAGATGCACCATTTCCATTTTTCAAGAACAGAAGTTGAAAGTAACTACGTTCAATGAGTTATTGAAGTTTTATATAAATTACCTATGGTGAGCAGAATGTCCCCACCAACATAATGGTTGTCCAGTCCCTAATCCCAAGAACCTGCGGATATATTTCACTGCATGCCAAAGGGGACTCTGCGGACGTAACAAAGATCATAGACTTAAAATAGGGAGAGTATCCTGAATTGTTAGGTGGCCAAGTATAATCACACACATCTTAAAAAAAGAGAGCTTTCTTTGACCAGAGCCAGGCAAGATGCCACAGGAAAGGCAACTGGAGAGGTCGGAAGGGTGCAAGGATCTGGACCCACCACTGCTGGAGGGAGGGGAAGTGCATGGAAAGGGATGTGGGCAGCCTCTGGGGTCAAAGACCAGCCCCCTAATGAGAGACCACAAGGAAAGTGAGACCTCAGGTCCACGGCTGCAAGCAGTTGAAGCTGGTTGACAACCGTGATGAATAAGAGGTAGATTCATCCTCTGAACCTTCAGACAAGAACTCAGCACAACCAAAACAGACATCAGCCATGCGATGTCCCAAGCAGAGGGTCCAGCTGGCCACGAGCAAAGAGATTTGTGCTGTCTTAAACCATTAACTTTATGGAAACGTGTTATGGCAGCAGCAAAAAACCAAAAGATTCCCAGGCATCATTATGTTCAATTTCATCTGCTATGGATTGACACACAATAACCACTAAAATGGCTACTTTAAGTTGCACATTCCCAGGACCAAAGCACATTCCACAACAAAATGGTATTTTTTATAAAGAATACACATGATATGTATGCCCATGTCTCCTGAGTACTTTTGTTATCTAAGATAACAAATATAATATACTGATGTGTAAGTGGTTATCCTCTCTTAATATTTACAACTCAATGATTCATTTTGAACAATTAAATAGATGACAACTCTCTCAGGTGTGTATATAATTGCCTAAGCAGTTTGATGCCATTCACTTTAAGAATACATGTCTTTCATTATATATTTTAATGTATTTTATTAGATTTTATTAATATAACCATATATTATATACTAATACATATTTTAATCACATAAACAAAACTCAATGATTGTTAATAAAGCTTAATGCACCATTGCTTGGAAAAATGTGAGAACATAAATGAACCAAAGATTTTTAGGTCTCAAAAGCACAAAGAATTCTAAGGCAAAAGTCACTCATATTTTGCTGTATAAATGTATAAAATCGTTAATAGCAAGTTACTTTTTAACAGAACTTTATGGGTATGAGGATCATATTTTGGTATTTATGTTTCTTAAATTAGAAGCTCAAACTTGCATATGGCTTTTCTGAAAGCACATTCCAGTGGCTCCAGTTCCTAATCTGCAGAACACATGTTTAGGACATGCCAGGTTTTACCTGCTCCAGCAAACGTTTCTAAATTACAGCAATGACAAAAATGTTGGGTTTGTGCAGAGGCTCTAGAACAGAACAGAAAATCTGGATTTGGAGCACAGACACTTACTTCTTCTGAGTCCTTTCGGCCAGCCTTGCAACCTCGATAGCTGCCTTCCTCGCTTCAAAGTCCTCCCTCTTCACAATCTCGCCGGTGCCACGGTAGCCTAGCTCCACCAGCTGGCGGGCCAGGCTTTCATCCTGGAAGGAAAACCAGTTGGCTGACATGGGAATGATTCTCCAATTGGTGCCAAGCAGTTGCTTTGAATGACAAATTAAATATATTATTTTAAAATAAGACAATCTACTAAACATGAAAAACTAGAATCCTTTCTAAAAATAGGTGTACGTACATCTGATTTGGTCTTCCCTTTCCCATAGATATAAGATGAAAACAAGAAAGAAAATTTTAACCACTGAATTTCCTCTAAGGGATTGGAGGACAAAAGTCTGGTGTTTTTCATCAATTTATGAGAACTGTGGATAATTAATAAAGAATATTTGAAACAAAATTAGAGACAATAGTGTTCATACAAGAAAGGCTTTTTAAAAACCAATGGCACAAAAAGAACATCAGGCTGCTTTCAGAAAGTACAATGTTTGAGACACTTCCTTGAAGTCAATTAACTGATGACATGGAATATTATAACTTCAAATACCAATAAAGAGGAGCAGATGGGTTTCCCAGTCACCCATAAAGATTGTGTCCATAGAGTGTTGGCACCAATAAAAAGGAAAAAGTAGAAATTCAACAGTATAACCACAAAAAAACCTCAAATAGAAAAAAATTTTCCCACGGTATTTCAGGCTGTTTATATTTCAGTTACTTTAAGATTTTGTCACTTGCGTGGTATGTTCAAAAAGAATGTTGTTTTCCCTTGACTTGAAGAAACATCATTTCACATAAAGTTACCAGTATAAAGATTAAAGTGTAATACAACAGTATTTATATATTCATAGTGACTATTATCATTTTCATTAAATATAAAATATCTGAAATATAGTGAAAACAGTATACATTTTATTGTTATGGGCCCTTAATTAGTACATCCATCACCGATGAATGCAAGAACTAACAATTAAATGAGGAAACTGAAGATGTCAAGGTAATAATCTATTTGTGGCTATTTTAAAGTTACAATATCCAAACAGAATTTAAAAATTCAGCTACTTAAACCTAAAAACTTGCCACTTTATTTACTAAGCATGAAAAGCAGATATTGAACTCCATGTAGCAATGTATGTACATTTGCCAAGCTATTGTAATACAGAGTACCAGGTCTTGAAAGGTCCAGAGCTACCAGCCTTGTTTCTGAGCTGATCCCTGTTTCATAGACTTTATTCCTATAATGGGTTTTGTGAATCACAAAACTGAGCAAATGCCTCCACCTAGTGGAATTAACTTTTAATAGAAAAGCAATGCAGATTTGATTTATAAAAGTGGCACTGAGTATGAATTTTCTTAAATACATTACTTAAAGTGAATTTATAGAAAGAACTCATGGTTCAGTGAGACTGTGGGACTCCTCTCTGAGAATGTAAATTCCTTACAATCAACACAGAATTCTGTGTAATAAAAACTGTAATAAGAAGTTGTTATTTTGTATACTGAGTGCATTTTGTATTTCTGTGTGCCTTATCTGAGCTACACAAATTTGAATTATTCTCAACTCACCAACGCAAATCTATAATGCAGTAAGTGGTGTGGGCTATTGAGAAAACAAGCAGGACGTCGGTATTGGTTGCCTCACCTACCATTACTGGTATTACTGGTGTGGTCACGAGTCATCTCTCCACTATGCAACACATTCTTTGCATATGTGGAATCATCCTAATTAAGAGCAAAACTACTAGCCCAAAGGAAGTACAGTGCTCAAGGCATTCCCAGGAATCTGAGTCCTTATTGAAAGATTTGGATTAAAATGGAATCTTGAAGCCGGGCTCGGTGGCTCAGCCTGTAATCCCGCACTTTGGGAGGCTGAGGTGAGTGGATTGCCTGAGCCCGCGGGTTCGAGACCCGCCTGGGCAGCGAGACCTCATCTCTACAAAAAAATCAAAAAATCAGCCGGGCATGGTAGTGCATGCCTGTAATTCCGGCTACTTGGAAGGCTGAGGCGGAAGGATCACTGGAGCCTAGCAGGTCGAGACTGCAGTGGCCGGGAGCGGCCACCTCACTCCAGTCTGGGCAACAGAGTGAGACTCCAACTCAAAAAAATAAAAAATAAAATGTAATCTTGATTTGCAAATCCAAACACAATTTTGTCCCAGTCCTCAAGATAATGTCTTTAAGGTGCACAAAGAAAAAGTCTTACTTAATGCCAAATGCCAAAACAACCACACCCTTATCGCTAGAACCCAAGACTTTTCTGATAACTATAAGGTAGGTAGAAAAATGAAATTGTAGACCCACTTGAAAGTTAATGTTTTTAAAATTGTATATCCTTTCTCCATTTTCTGCCCTAGGATTCAAAAAGGTTTATAATTTATAACAAGCAGAAAGCTGATGGCTAGCTCACAACTAAACAGGTACTACTAATTTCATTCTTTTTCTCCTTATGAAAGTAATATAGCATTGTTGTGGAAAACTTAGAGAAATATGACAGACATTTCACCCATATCATATATCACCTGTGACCTATCACTCAGAGATAATCATTGACCTTTCAACCCTTGCTCCTGACACATATTTGGGTGTGTTGTACGTCTTTGATCAAAAGTAGAATCATGCTGTGCAGAATCTTCCATGACTCACTTCTTTGACATTTAACAAATACATCTCGAATACCCTTTCATTAACTATACATACAATAAAATGTTAGTGATTGCACATTCTATAAACTCTGTGAGGACATGTGTTGTACGGAATTCACTAGTGTGCCTTATGATCACTGCCTTTCTCTAGAAATGAAAATGATACAAACTCTTCATCGTATTTGCATTGCTTTGATTACTAGCATCTGTTCACACACTTTACCAGTCATGTGCATTTCCTCTTTTTGAGTTGTTTTGAATTATTAAATGAAAACTTTGCTCAATTATTACTAAATTGTAACAACATTGTATGTGTATTAAATGTGTTAACTAATGTCTGCAAAATAACTGCAAATATTTTTTCTGAAGTCATTGTTTTCCTGTAACTCCTTATAGTTAAATGTTCAGAGCACGTTGGATATATTTTGGTGTCTGGTTTGGAAAAGATAAATACTTTTACTTTTTCAAAAAGTTTTTTATTACAAAAGAGATAGCTGCTGGCACTAGTTGTTGAATACTGCTTCTTTTCTCTACTAACTTGAAATTCTACATTTTTGAATACTAAATTCTTAAATATGTTACTATGTCTAGATCTACTCTGCACTACTGATGAATCTCTCTGCTCTCTCACCTGTGTCACAGATAATGTGGAAGCCGCTCTCTCAGCCTGCCCAGAGAGAAAGCTTCCCTTGCTGTGAGGCAAACTTTGACAGTGATGCATCGCCTTACTTTCATGCTATTACTATATTGTAGATTTTTCCAAAAATAAACTAGATTTGTAAGCACTGCCATTTTGGATTTTTGTCAGTTTTTTTTTTTTTTAGCAACTGAGCACAGTTTAGCTGTCACTGTTAGTGTAAAAACCTAGAAATACCTAGAATACCCAGAAAAAAATTAATCATCTGATTATTTTATTGATAAACTAGAAAAATTTTCCTGAACTTTTTCAACAAAACTACCACCTTGATTACTATGTCATTCAATTGTAACGACTTCTCTTACAATTTAATTCTGGTAAGTCATTAACTTTTAAGAACTTTTTTCTTGTAAAATAAAAACATAGATATGGAAATTCACACAAAACAAATGTAGGGCTTAATAAATTATTATAAGATAAATACTCTTGGGCCAGGTGTAATGGAGGTGGAGGCGAGAGGACTGCCTGAGCCCAGGGGTTCGAGACCAGCCTGAGCCACTTGGCAAGACCTTGTCTCTACAATAAAGTGGAAAAAAAAAGATAACTACCCTTGTAACCACCACTCAGGTCAAAAAATGAAGCATTGCTAGGTTTCCTGGGGCCCTTCCATGCAAGACTTCCCAGTAGCCACCATTTTCCTCCTGAAAGCAGTCATATTCCTGAACTTTTAGTAATCACCTCTTTGCATTTCTTTATAAATTTACCAGCCAACGTATTCCTAGATTCAGTATTCAGTTTAGTTTTGCCTAGTTTTAAAAATTCATGTGTCCTTGAAGTTTGTTTTAATCTGTAATTTAAAAAAAAATGTGCAGTTCAAACTAGAGTCTCCATTTGGTTTTGCTGAATGCGTATTCATGGAGCAGTTCAATGTGTCCCTCTGTCTTCCTAGCAGCTGGATGCAGAGATGTGATTGGGTTTAACTGTGATGTCTTTAGAAAGTTTGTAAGTGGTTCTTTTTTTATTTCGTGCCCTAAAATGTCTGATTGTCTCCCTTTTTGTGACATTAGCAACTGCATGTTCAGTGTTGCCAGTCCAATTTATTTCTTACAGTTCTGGGACTGAAAAGACCAAGGTAGAGGGGGCACACCTGGTGAGAGCCTTCTCATTGGTGGGGACTCTTCTGAGTCCCAAGGAAGGCAGGGAATTGCTTTGGAGGGGGCTGAACATGCTGGCTCCTGTCTCTCTTCCTGTTCTTACAAAGCCACCAGCCCGTTCCCATGATCACCCATTAATTCATTAACCTGTGAGTGAATTAATCTACTCATGGGGCAGAGCCCTCACAACCCAATCACCTCATAAGGTCCTACTTCTCAACCCTGTGACATGGGAATTAAGTTTCAGCATGAGTTTTAGAGAGGACAAACATTCAAGTCACAGCAGTTAGGTTTTCTGGACATAAAATCTTTGTCTCACATTTTATTTCTGTAAGAATCTTACGTAAATGATTTCAATTTGTTCTGGTATTTTAACAGCATTTTGGTTAAAAGGCTTGATAATAATTTTATTTCATTAACCTGATAAATCACTTGCTGTCTATAACTAAATGTTCAGATGACTTCTGTCTTTTTTTAAGTTCACATAATTTTACTAGAATATATCTTGGCATTGGTCACACTGGGTTGAAATTCTTAGGTCAGGGTATGTTATTCCAATATGCAATTTTGAATCTTTTTGTTCTTTATTTCAAAAATTTTCTTGAATTGTAGATTTTAGTATGTGTTCCATTCCCTTGCTCTGATTGACTTCCTCAGGAATGCCAACTATCTGTATGCTGAATCTTCTTTATCTTCAGTAATTGTCAGTTTCCCCTGAGTCTTTCTTTTTATTGTTTTTTTTTAAGTTTTCCTCTTATTTTCCCTCTTATTTCTTGAAGGCATTATCTGCTGTTTATCCACTCTTGTTCCTTCTACTTTAGTTTTTATTTCTAAAGATTTGTTTTTGTTCCTTATTCTTTCCAGAATTTTATCAAATCATTTCTGAATTTTCATATATATACACACATATATGTCATTTTCTGAATGCCTTTGTATTTAAAAAGATCACAAGTGTAAGTATGTCTTTCTGACATGCTTTCACTGTCTAGAGGGGCACTGTTCTGCCTCTCATTTTCCTATTTTCTATAACTTTGAACAGGTTTTTACTGCAATGCTTTCTATAGTTCATCTTCAGTTTTCCTGAATATTTAAAAGTGGTTCACTCTTATTTTGTTTTCATAGTGTTCCAAAAGCTGACACTAGCTTTCTGAGATTTCTTTGCTCCCTTTCATCTGAACCTTCTCTTTTCAGTTTTTCCTCTCTTGTCCCCATTCTGCTCACTATTGCTCTCACTCTCAAAAGCCTCTCCTCAGTGTGGAGCCCTGTCCAAGGGAGCCATGGAATGTAGAGTCAAAAGTTCACAGAGGTTGGAGTGCTCCATCTCCTGCATATCTCCCAGGGATCCTTGGTACTCACTTACTCACTGAGAGGCCAAACCTCTTCCGGCATCAGCTGTTATCCAAAGGACCACTGCATTCTAGGGACATGGTAGCCTTCTCGTTGTGGGGGTCTTTCAGTGCTCCACTCTTTGATTCCACTTTCCTCTTGCACAGATACACATGTATTCTAGGAGTAATGACTGCTGATGGGTTGCCCCAGCTGCTCTTATGCTGGGATTCATGTGGATAACTTCCACTTATTTTTGTATACATGTTGTTCTCAGGGCTTGGGTTTTGTTTCCTGGCTGCCCCTGACTTTTGGACCTCCTGTCATCCTGACTTCCTATGACCTGTCTGACCCCTCTTGGCTTCTGAATCCTGCTGTCTCCTGACTTCCTTTCACTCCTCTGACCTTTTGTGGTTTCTGGATCCTATTGTCTCACTGACTTGCTACGATGTGTCTGACAATTACTGGTTTCTGAATTCTTCTGTCTCCTGACTTCTGTGATCTATCTGACCCCTCGTGGTCTCTGGATTCTCTTGTCTCCTGACTTCCTTTGACTTGTCTAACCCTTTCTGGCTTCTGAATCCTCCTGCCTCCTGACTTACTCCTACTCGCCTGACCTTTTGTAGTTTCTTGATCCTCCTACCTCCTGACTTCCTCCAACCAGTCTGACCCCTCCTGGCTTATGACTTTCTCCTATTCTTCTGACTTTTGGTGGTTTCTGGATCCACCTGTCTCATGACTTCCTCCAACTCGTCTGAACCCTCCTGGCTTCTGAATTCTCCTGTCTCTTGACTTCCTCCAGCTTGTCTGACCTTTGGTATGTTCTGGATCCTCCTGTCTCCTTACTTCCTCTGACTCATCTGACCCTTCCTGGTTTCTGGATCCTCCTGTCTCCTGACTACCTCAAACTCATCTGACCCTTCTTGGTTTCTGAATCCTCCTTTCTCCTGACTTCCTCTGACTCATCTGACTCTTCCTGGATTCTGGATTCTTCTGTCTCCTAACTTCTTCCAACTCGTCTGACCATTACTGGTTTCTGAATCATCCTGTCCCCTTGACTTCCTATGATGTGTCTGACACTTCCTGGTTTCTAGATCCTCCAGTCTACTGACTTCCTCTGAATTGTCTGACCCTTCCTCGTTTCCAGATCCTCCTGTCTCCTGACTTCCTATGACTCCTCTGATCCTTCCTGGTTTCTGGATGTTCCTGTCTCCTGATGTCTTCCTTCTCATCTGACCATTCCTGATTTCTGGATCCTCCTCTCTCCTTGTCTTCCTCCAACTTGTCTGACTCTTCCTGGTTTCTGCATTTCCCTGTCTCCTGACTTCCTTCCAGGTGTTTGATCCTTTCTGGTTTCTGAATCCTACTGTCTCCTGACATCCTACAATGTGTCAAACCCCTCCTGGTTTCTGTATCCTCCTGTCTCCTTGACTTCCTACGACATGCCTGACCCTTCCTGGTTTCTGGTCCCTCCTTTCTCCTGACTTCCTCTGACTACTCTGACCTTTACTTGGTTTCCGAAACCTACTGTCTCATTGACTTCCTCTGACACATCTGACCCTACCTGGTTTCTGGATCCTCCTGTCTCCTGACTTCCTCTGACCCGTCTGACCTTTGGTGGTTTCTGGGTCCTCCTGTCTCCTGCCTTCCTTCAATTCATCTGACCCTTCCTGATTTCTGGATCCTCCTCCCCTGACTTCCTACACCCTGTCTGTCCCTTCCTGGTTTCTTGATCCTTCTGTATTCTGATTTCCTGTAACTCGTCTGACCTTTTTTGGTTTCTGAATTCTCCAGTTTCCTAACTTCTTCTGACTCGTCTGACCCTTCCTGCTTTCTGGATCCCCATGTCTCCTGACTTCCACCAACTCTTCTGACCCTTCCTGGTTTCTAGATCCTCATGTATCCTGACTTATTGTGATATGTCTGATCATTCCTGGTTCTGGATTCTCCTGTCTCCCGATTTCTTCCAACTAATCTGTCCCTTCCTGGTTTCTGAATCCTCCTGTCTCCTGACTTTCTATGATGTGTTTGTTCCTTCTTGCTTTCTCAATCATCCTGACTCCTGACTCCTGACTTCCTCCAACTCATCTGACCTTTCATGATTTTTGGATCTTCTTGTCTCCTTAACTTCCTCTGACTTGTCGGACACTTTCGCATTTCTGATCCTCCTAACTCTTGACTTCCTATGACATGTCTGACCCTTCCTGGTTTCTGGGTATTCCTGTCTCCTTGACTTCCTCCAACTTGTCTGACCCTTATGGTTTCTAGATCCTACTGTCTGACTTTTTCCGACTTATCTGACCCTGCCTGATTTCTGGATCCTCCTGTCTCCTTAACTTCCTACAACGTATCTAACCTTTCCTGATTTCTGAATCTTCCTGTCTCCTGACTTCCCATGAGCTGTCTATCCCTTCCTAGTTTCTAGATCCTCCTGTTTCCTGACTTCCTATGACATGTCTGACACTTCCTGCTTCTGGATCTTCCTCTCTCCTGACTTCTCCAAATCATCTGATCCTTCCTGGTTTCTGAATCTTCCTGTCTCCTGACAGCCTATGATGTGTCTGTCACTTTCTGGTTTCTTGATCCTTCTGTCTCCTGACTTCCTCCAATCCCTCTGACCTTTTGTGGTTTCTGTATCCTCCAGTCTCCTAATTTCCTCCAACTCATCAGACCCTTCCTAGTTTCTGGATCCTCCTATCTCCTGGCTTCCTACAATGTGTATGACCCCTCCTAGTTTCTGGATGCTCCTGTCTCCTTGACTTCCTCTGACTCATCTGACTCCTCCTGGTTTCTGGATGCTCCTGTTTCCTGACTTTCTCTGACTCATCTGATCCTTCCTGTTTTCTGGATCCCCTGTATCCCTGACTTCATATGACATGTCTGACCCTTCCTGCTCTCTGGATCCTCCTGTCTACTGTTCCTTCCAACTTGTCTGAACTTTCCTGGTTTCAGGATCCTTCTGTCTATTGACTTCCTCAGATTTGTTGGACCCTTCCTCATTTCTGAATCTTCCCATCTCCTGACTTCCTACAATGTTTCTAACTCTTCTAGTTTTCTGTGTCCTCCTGTATGCAGACTTTCTCTGACTTATATGACCCTTCTTGGTTTCTGGATCCTCCTGACTCCTGACTTTCTCTGACTCATCTGATCCTTCCTGGCTTGTGAATCTTCCTGTCTCCTGACTTTCTACAGTATGTCTCTCCTTTCCTGGTTTTTGGATGCCCTTGTCTCCTGACATCCTCCAACTCTTCTGACCTTTCCTGGTTTCTGAATCCTCTTATTTCCTGACTCCATCCAACTCATTTGGCTTTTCATGGTTTCTAGACCTTCCTGTCTCCTGACATCTTCCAATTCGTCTGACCCTTCCTGATTTCTGGATCCTCCTATCTCATGACTTCCTATGATGTGTCTGACTCTTCTTGATCTTTGGATTCTCCTGTCTCTTGACTTTCTCCGACTTGTCTGACACGTCCTGATTCTTTGATCCTCCTGTCTTTTGACTCCTACGATGTGTCTGACCATTCCTGGTTTCTGGATCCTCATTTCTCTTAACTTCCTCCAACTCGTCAGACCATTTGTGATTTCTGGATCTTCTTGTATCTTGACTTACTCTGACTCATCTAACCTTTCCTGATTTCTAGATCCTCATGTCTCCTGACTTCTCACAAGGCATCTGACCCTTCTTGGTTTCTGGATCCTCCTATTTCCTTGACTTTCTATGACGTGTCTGACCCTTCCTGGCTTCTGGATCCTCCTATCTACTGACAACCTCTGACTTTGTCTGACCATTCCTGGTTTCTGGACCCTTCTTTCTCCCAACTTCTTCCAACTCGTCTGACCTTTTGTGATTTCTGGATATTCTTCTATCCTTGACTTCCTCTGACTCATCTGACCCTTCCTGGTCTCTGGATACTCATGCCTCTTTGAACTTCTATGACATGTCTGACTCTTCCTTCTGGATCCTCCTGTCTCTTGACTTACTATATCTTGTCTGACACTTCCTAGTTTCTGGACCCTCCTGTCTCCTGACTTCCTGACTCTTCTAACTCTTGGTAATTTCTGAATCATCCTGTCTCCTGACTTCCTCCAACTCGTCTGAACTTTTGTGGTTTCTGATCCCTCTTGCCTCCTGACTTCCTCTGACTCATCTTACCCTTTCTGGTTTCTGTATCCTCCTATCTCCTAACTTTCTGCAACGTGTCTGACCCTTCCTGGTTTCTGGATCTACTGTCTCCTGACTCCCTCCAACTCATCTGAAACTTCCTGGTTTCTGCATGCTCCTGTTTCCTTGACTTCCTGTGACATGTCTGACCCTTTCTGATTTCTGGATTCTCCTTTCTCCTGACTTCCTCTGACTCATCTGACCTTTTGTGGCTTCTGGATCTTCCTATCTCCTTGACTTCTTCTGACTCCCCTGACCCTTCATGGTTTCTGGACCCTCTGGTATCCTGACTTCCTCTGACTCATCTGAACCTTCATGGTTTCTGGATCCTCCTGTCTTTTTGACTTCCTCTGACTTGTCTGACCCCTCCTGGCTTCTGAATACTTCTGTCTCCTGACTTCCTACGACTAGTCTGACCCTTTCTGGTTTCTGAATTCTCCTGTCTCCTGACTCCTCCAACCTGTCTGTCCCTTTCTGACTTCTGAATCCTCCTGTATCCTCACTTCCCCTGACTCTTCTGACCTTTTATGGTTTCTGGACACTCCTGTCTCCTTGACTTTCCGGGTTTCTGGATCCTCCTGTTTTCTGACTTCCTGAACCTTATCTAACCCTTCCTGGTTTCTAGATCCTCCTGTCTCCTGATTTCTTGTACCTCATCTAACCCTTCCTGGTTTCTGGATGCTTCTGGCTCCTTGACTTCTCATGATGTGTCAGACCCTTCCTGGTTTCTGGATCTTCCTTTCTCCTGACTTCCTCTGACTCTTCTGACCTTTTTTGGTTTCTGGATCATCCTGTCTCCTTGACTTTTTCTGATTCGTCTGACCCTTCCTGATTTCTGGATCCTCCTGTCTTCTGACTTCCTTCGACTCGTATTACCCTTCCTGGTTTCTGGATTCCCCTATCTCTTGACTTTCTCTGATTCAACTGATCCTTTCTGGTTTCTGGAACCTCCTATCTCCTGACTCCTGGATCCTTCAACCTGTCTGTCCCCTCCTGGCTTCTGAATCCTCTTTTCTTCTCACGTCCCCTGATTCTTCTGACCTTTTGTGGTTTCTGGATCCCCCTATCTCCTTGACTTTCTATGATGTGTCAAACCCTTCCTGGTTTCTGGATCCTCCTGTCTCCTGGCTTCCTGAATCTCATCTAACCCTTCCTGGTTTCTGGATGTTTCTGTCTCCTTTAATTCCCATGACATGTCTGACCCTTCCTGGTTTCTGGATCATCCTTTCTCCTGACCTCCTCTGACTCTTCTGACCTTTTGTGGTTTCTAGAACTTCCTGTCTCCTTGACTTCTTCTAACTCGTCTGACACTTCCTGGTTTCTGGATCCTCTTATATCCTGACTTCCTTCGACTTGTATGACCCTTCCTGGTTTCTGGAACCTCCTATCTCCTGGCTTCCTATGACATGTCTGACCCTGACTTATTTCTGGATCCTCCTATTTCCTGATTTCCTCCAACAATCTGACTCTTTTTGGTTTCTAAGTCTTCCTGTCTCCTGACTTCCTTTGATTCTCTGACTCTTCCTGGCTTCTAGATCCGCCTCTGTTTCCTTGGCTTCTTCTGACTTGTCTGACCCCTTCTGACTTCTGGATCCTCCTGTCTCCTTGTCTACCTCTGACCCTTCCTGTTATCTGGATTTTCCTGTCTCCTGACTTCCTTTGATACTCTGAACCTGACCCTCCTGGCTTCTGGATCCTTCTGTCTCCTTGACTTCTGACTTTTCTTATCCCTCTTCTTGTTCCTCTTCATGAACACAGCATTTCCACATCCTTGCCTTGAGTAGTAGCTGTTCTTCTGTAAGTTCCCTTGCCCTATTCTCTTCTCACCCACACATTCTCCCTGGGCGTCCCTAATTCCACTCTGGTCTCTGGACAGCAGGAACTTGAAGTCAAATTCAAAACTGAATGGAACATACTGTAAATACACAGGAAATAACGTTTAGGGAATTGTTAGAGACACAACTGAGACACCGAGGAAAGTATTAGGCTCATAGAATTTTAATGTTATCATTATATCAATATTTTAGAAGTTTTGGAGATGTGACATTCTTAATTCAGTTTTATCCTGATTATAGGAATTTATGTGCATGAGGAAGTGAATATTTACATTTAGGAAGAAGTACTGCTGTGAACTTACTGAAAGAAAAATATAGGATTCCTCTTAATTAAGAGCAGCCAACTTTTTTCTATTGAATAAACAAAAGATAGTAGTTGGTTCTAAAATATATGAATTGAGATTTTTAAAATAGGGAACGGTATTTACTCTGTACCTTGATGCAATGAATAATGGGGAAGATACAATGGTTATTTGTGAGTTGGTTTATTGTATAATCATGGTGAATTCTACTACTGATTTTTTTCTAGTCTCACTGATTGTTAACTTTCCAATAATTTTAAGGTTATATCGAAAAGATTTAATACTATGATTTATTTATTTCTATTTTCTAAATAATGAGAAGATAATTATCTAAGTAAAACTCAATGTTGCTCATCCCTGTAAATAATTTAGCCATGACTGGTATTCATTAGTTAGGGAAATTTAGAATGATTCTAACACCCTTTGATCTTTTACCAGAGAAAGAAATTTAATTAGGACTTTTATTTCTTCACTGATCACAAATAGCCACTGAAATAAAAGAACTGTGTTTATTTAAGTGGATTAATAACCAAGAAAGAACCCGGACAACTACAGTTTAATAATTTTGCCAAAACTTTTCATATGTTTGTATATTAATTTAGAGAACTGGATTAATTAGGTTAGATGCTACTAACTCCCAGAACAAGTATTATTATATGGGCTAGCAGGGAAAAAAAGTAATTGCTGATACTGTGATAAATTTAATGCTTTATAGCTACCTAGTAAAACAAGTAAACATGGTGAACATAGAATAAAGAGCATATTTTATCCACCTTGTCCCTCTCCAGCTCATCAAATAATTAGCCCATGTTGGTCTTCCTTCTTTTTTTCCCCATACTTGTTTTTCTAAGCAAGTATCACATAAAGAATATTGCAGTTATTATGTTCATATACCATTTGTGTACTTATCATGATCTTAGATGTTAAATGAGTATATAGAGGTCAGGGTCATGGCAGCAAATAGTTGGCAAACTCAGAAGAATAAAAGCACTATTTACAAAGATATGACAAAACTACTAAAACCCAACAGGGGATGGTGAAGCATCCTTGGGCTGGCAATGGGAGAAGCCGACAGCACTATCAGGCATAAAAGGAGGTGGAGAGGAGCAGTCCTTGTAGCAGGACCCTGGAAAAGTGCTGCAGTCAACGGCAGAAGTTGGCCTAACCCAGGCATGCACCCGCCTCCAGACCACAGCCAGCAGGAAGGCAGAAGAGAAGGTTCTCTGGCCACTTTCTTCCAGGACCCAGGTCTCCTGCTGGCATCTCACTTTAGCTGAAACCAACTCAAAGTCAAAGTGCCCTGATTAATGACCACTGAGGTCATCTTCTGGGACATAGATAAAGGCAGAGAAGGGCCAAGAATGGATCCAGACAGATAACCTGGCCACTATGTATGTAGATCGTTGGTGCTAATGTTTTAGATGGAAATTAACTAAAAACTGTTGGCAGCAGAAGAATATACTACACCAGGGGCATTCAACCCACTGGCTTCCCTGGGTCACATCAAGGAAAGAGGAATTGTCTTGGGCTGCACATAAATTATGTGATATAGTCAGTGTTTATACATAATAAGATGTTTTATATATATATATATATATATATATATATATTATTTTTTTTTTAGTTGGAGTCTCACTCTGTCGCTCAACCTGCTGGGCTCCGGCGATCCTTCCACCTCAGCCTTCCAAGTAGCTGGAACTACAGGCGTGCACTACCACACCCGGCTAATTTTTTGATTTATTGTAGAGATGAGGTCTCGCCAAACTGCCCAGACGGGTCTCAAACCTGCAGGCTCAGGCACTCCACTCACCTCAGCCTCCCAAAGCACAGGATTACAGGCTGAGTCACCAATCCCAGCTAAGATGTTTTATATTTTTATAATAAACTTTATAAAAATGAGAACAATATAAACCTATTGGGAAATTTGACCTTGCCTTTGTAAACCTAATCAATGTCTGGTTCGATGGAAGTTGCCACTATTCTTAGTGAGTTCTCAAGGTGCCTGTCAGAACTGTTTATTTGAACCTGCTTTTCGTGTGCTTCATCATTGAAAACAGCTGCTCACAAATGTTGGTGCTGCCGAAAAGTAATGTCAGGAATAAGGCATTATAGTGAACTTCAAAAATAGAACTATGCATGGGGACATGAGGAAAATAAACACGAAAACAACACATGATGGCAAAAAATTTTGTGAAGCTGCATTCCTAGCTGTCTAGGGTTACTTCAGCCCATGGGCCATGGCTTGCATATGCCTGTACTACATGATAAAAGAGTACTTGGAAGATAGTGAATTTTTAGTTAAATATTTGTTGAATAAATAAAACTTAGACTAGACTGTTAGCACTGCATTTAACGTAGGTTCCTGAGGTGAAATCGAACAGATTCTTATTTAAACTCCCAGCAAGTGAGGCAGCATCTGTCTCAGTAGGCTCTTGGTGAAGGATTACTAGATAAAAAGATGGCTGGATAAATACATGGACGTATGAACGAGCAGAGGGAGTGTAGATGACTCATAAAACTTCACCGACAGAAAGAAACTTAATGTAGCCCAGCCCAGTCCTTCATTTTGCAGGTAAAATAATGGAATATCAAGTTGATTAAAAACACAACACTGCAGAGTGAGAACTCAAATCTCACAACTCTAGGCTCTTCTAACTAGGATATGCTATCTCTAATTTATTGTTTAAAATGTGTTCCATTCAAATAAGTTCAAGAGAGCTATTGTACAACATCGTAACTATAGCTAATAACAATATATTATATTCTTTTAAAATGTCAAGAGAGTAGATTTCAAGTGTTCGCACCACAAAAACAATAACAATGCGATGCAATAAATATGTTAACTAGCTTGACTTAACCATTCCTCAATATATATATACAGTTGAAAACATCATGTTGTACATAATGCATAATTAAAATAAAAGGCTTAAAAAATTTGCACCATTCAAACCAAAATCAATTACTGATCACACACACATGCGGGGAGGGAGGAGGAAGAAAAACAGACAATGAGACAGGGAGGAGGAAGAGACAGAGAGGGAAAGAGAGAGAGAAAATGAGAGAGATAGAAAGAGAAAACACAAGGATTGCCTCACATGGCATGAACCATAATCCACAAAACCTGCTCACCATATTACTGAAGGAATTCTGAGAAGTCTACTTGCTTCTGTGTGACCTCAGTGTGTAATTAACCTGCATCTATAGGATGTATTTGGGATTGTCATTAACCATTCCAATAATATATATATACTTGCCTTCTCATTATTCAACTAAATTTTCACCTTATTTTTTATGAAAGTGTAATAAGAATAAGCCTAACCAGTGCCAAATTTAAAGGTAAATTTATCATTCCCCCAAATACAGTCACGACCTCCATTTTAAAGTTTCAGTTTAAAGTTCTGACTGATGAAACGCAGAGTATTAATTGTTCATCCCTAATAAACATTAATGTCTTTTAATTCCTTACATGAAAAACTGTGCCTTAGAAAATATCGCAACCATTCTTCATGACACTAGACTTGTGTGTCAGCCTTCTACAGTGCTACAAAGATGATTTTATTCTATCAGGATGTTTACTACTACATTTCATTTTTGCTTATTGAAATACACAAAAATTTAGATGCAAGCATTGTTTAGCAGCATTACTTTTTCCCCTTCACTTTGGTGTCTTAGATGCAAGACATAAAACAAAACTTCATGATTTTAAACATATTACCTGTACAAAATATTTTGACATTTGTTTTTGAAGCCAGAAGTTACGCTGGAATACCACCTACCTTTAGTTTTTAACAGATACTTTCGTTATCAGTTAATTTTTAGTAGTTAATTCTGTTATTTTTAAAAAGAAGGACTAGCCGGACTCGGTGGCTCAGCCTGTAATCCCACACCTTTGGGAGGCTGAGGTGAGTGGATTGCCTGAGCCCGCGGGTTCGAGACCCGCCTGGGCAGCGAGACCTCATCTCTACAATAAATCAAAAAATCAGCCGGGCGTCGTAGCGCATGCCTGTAATTCCGGCTACTTGGAAGGCTGAGGCGGAAGGATCGCTGGAGCCCAGCAGGTTGAGGCTGCCGTGGCCGGGAGCGGCCACTGCACTCCAGTCTGGGTGACAGAGTGAGACTCCAATTCAAAAAATAATAATAATTAAAAATTTAAAATTTAAAAATAAAAAGAAGGACTAAATTACTTGCCCAAGGTCACACAACTTGTTTGTGGCAGAGAGAGGGCTAAAATTAGATTTTTCTGTTTCCACGGCTGGGCTCGGTGGCTCAGCCTGTAATTCCAGCACTTTGGGAGGCCGAGGCAGTGGATTGCCTGAGCCTGAGGGGTGGAGACCCGCCCGGGCAACTTGGTGAGACCTCCTATCTACAATAAAAATCAAAAACTAGCCCGGCGTGGTAGTGTGCGCCTGTAGTTCCGACTACTTGGAAGACTGAGGCGGAAGGATCGCCGGCGCCCAACAGGTCGAGGCTGCGGTGGCCGTGAGCGTGCCGCTGCACTCCAGTCTGGGCGACAGAGACTCCAACTCAAAAAAAAAAAAAAAATTATTTTCACATCTAGCACATAAATGTGTTTTGAAGAATAGGCACTTTTGAAGTCTGTAATTCATATTCGAGAGAAACCCCCGCTTTATCTTGATCTTTAAAGCCCAAAAGTGTCCATCCCCGAAAATGCAGAATTCACTGTTGCAGCTTAAATTGTAGGGAGGCTGACGGCGGGACCCACGTCCCTCCCTGACTCTGAGCTACTTGGCGCCCCTGGTGGCAACTGCTCTCTCTGTCTCGAGTCTGTCCCGCGGCCAGGCGGCCTTCCAGGACTGCAGGTCGGTGCCTGTGCCTGTGTTCGCTTGGTCGTGGGGGACTAGCCGTGACCCCGCGGGGCTTCAGGACTCCCGTCCCCCGCCCAGTTTCCCGGGCCTGGCAGCTTATTTCCCGTTGGCCAGGTCTTCCCGGAAGACTAGGACCCCATTCCAGAGGGAGTGGGGGGGGTAGGGGCCGGCTGCCGCCCAGCGGGTCACGCTTCGCCCTTCTCCTTGGGTGTTTCTACTGTCGCCGTTCATAGTGGTCGTCAGCTCCAAGCTCGAGTGAGGAATGTGCCCGCAAGCCCCCGACGTGCGCACGGGTCCCTGTAAGACTTTGTGATCGCCACGTTTAGAACCCAGCGCCCATCGCCAGGAAAGACGCCGCCTTCTGTCCCTTAACACAAACCGGCCACGGTGGGAGAGACCGATGTCTGTCCCGAACCCCGCCCATCCTGGAACTCCCCGCGGGCCCCTCCCGCTAGAGAAGAAGTGGGGGCACGGGGAAAGCAGGAGTCCACGCCTCGGGTGCGTACAGGTGTGTCCAGACCGGGTGACGCGCGACCCAGATGCCGCCGGGACGGAGGCGGCGCGGGGCGGGGGTTCCCGAGGCTTCCCCTGTCCAGCGGTTGGAGCCCTCTCCCGAAACCGCGGGGTCTGGCCCCGCCGCCAGGGGACGCACACCCGCGATGCGGGGCCTCCAGGCAACCCTCACCTCGAGGTAGTAGAGGTCCACGGTGGTGATCTGCGAGTCGAGGAAGTCCTCGTAGGTGCTGAACTGCGTAACGATGTTGTCCAAGGCCTTAAGCCCTTCGTCCTGGTCCATCGCGGCCGCCGAGGCTGAGCGTCCCTAGCGACGGAAGCCGTAGGCCGGGTCGGGAGGCCCCGCCCACGCCGTTCCGTCCAATCAGTTGGAAGTCGGGGTTGCGCTTTGGACATTAATCCCGCCCCCGTGGCCTGGGGCTGAGTTTCAGGCTCCCGCCCGATGCCTTGGCAAATGTGGGTCACTGGGACAGTTGCAAACTGCACTGCAGAGCTAAAAATGATGACCTTGCCGATTAGAGACAATATTCTGAAGTAGGTCCCTGTCTCATTCTAAAACTCCCAATCTTACTCTAAAACAACGTATATAAGGCAAAAATATCGAGATATTCTGCAAGCAGGGTATCTCAAAAAATACGTCTATCGAAATGGTCTTGTGACCAAGGACAGTAATAAAACACATTAGTGATGTTGTTATTTTAAAAATTGCCATTTACAGGCAAATTATTGCTCGAGTTTGGGTATGAGAGACAATTTAGGAAATTCCCAAAGGAAAAAAACTCAATGGAAATATCTTTGGAAATATCTTCTGGCCCCAAGGTTTTTGCTTTTTATTTTATGTTGTTACTATTTAAATGTCATTAACACACAGTGAAAAACTTTGCTTTGTTTAACACACAGTGAAAAACTTTGCTTTGTTAAATCTGCTGTTTTTAAAGGGTAAAGTATCTGTAAAAACGTATTAAGTGAAGATTTTTGTTTTCCTTTAGAACAAAATTTTGCATTTTTAAAACATGGAATTCAAGTAATCCAACATGGAAGCTGGCAAAACTTCCTCAGAACTCGTTTTTGGATTTTGATACTTGACAGATCATCCTTGGAAATTAACACATAATACGGTCCGAGCTGCTGGTGGTTGCTTTCTAGGTATTTATTGAATTGATTTAGAAGATTTTCACAGATCTGCTAAAAAATTTTAATGAAAACATCTGGTAAGATGCTTCTCTTTCCCAATTTAAATAGGTCATCTCAAAAATTGGGATGTCATGAATGTGCAAATTTTAAGTAATCAAAGATACAATAATTTTCAGGGTATTACTGGGTTTTTTGTTTAATGGATTTATTGAGTTCTCCCTGCATGCCAGGCACTGTCCTGAGTGTCAAAAATGGATTACCTCCTTAACTATTATCTGTATTAAGATTAACAACCGTCAACCATTTGATATCAGCTAATAGCTTTTTAAAATGTAGAAATTCAAATAGGTCAGGATGGAGACAAAAGTCCATGTGACTAAAATGTTTTAACTAATAAGGGTCATAAGTCTCAACATTGTTATCTAGAGAGTTCCGAATGCCCTTCCTGTAAGAGGCATTTTTCTGGACAAAATGAGCACAAGAAATACTTAGAAAACATTCAGCCACTTATTGTATACAAAGAATGTGAGTACATGTTTTAGTACAGTAACATTTATCAAGATCTTATCATGTGCCAACCCTGTTCTAAATACCTACATACATTATCTCACTTTCTCATTACAACAAATTCACTAGGTAGCACTGGCATTATTCTCAATATAGAGATAGAATGAATTTAAATGCTCTGCCAAAATTTCAAAGATAGAAAATAACAACACAATGTATGACTGAATTTCACACATAGAGAATGCAGAGGTAAAGAGAGATTTTGAAGAGTCACATGGAACTAATTATTAAAGCTGTTTATTTGTTTATTGGAAAAATGATAAGTTATGCATAATCAACTTGTCACATGGAACATGAATTGGCACAGATAAAAGGAAAAAACAGCATGTGTCAAGATGTAGAGGTGAGGAAGACCAAGTTCTGTGTAGGAAAGAGCAGAAGCTTGTTTTGACAGTTGTGAAGGCCTCATGGAGGAACGCAGAGGAGAGGAGGCTGACTGTATTGGGGGTGGAAAACTGGTGTAAAGGCTGGAATGCTGAGCTGAAGAGTTTGCAAAGGGTATCGCCCATGGCCTTGAACCAGAGAGACATAGTGAAAATGGCTATGGGCACTGACCACATTGCTGAACACACTAGAAGTCTCCAGAGGGCTCACAGGCATTGTGTTTGTTTTAAAGTCCTCCTACATAAAGATGTATCACTTTTAAGAAACAGTGGCCAGGCCCAGTAGCTCAAGCTGTAATCCCAGCACTTTGGGAGGCTAAGGTGAGAGAACTGCTTGAACCTATGGGCTTGAGACTAGCCTGGGCAACTTGGAGAGACCTCATCTCTACAATAAATCAAAAAATAAGCCAGGCTTGGTAGTGTGCACCTGTAGTTCCAGCTATTTGGAAGGCTGAGGTGGAAGGATCGCCTGCGCCCAGCGGATCAATGCTGGGGTGGCGGTGAGTGTGACACTGCACTCCACCCTGGGTGACAGAGTGAGACTCCAACTCAAATAAAATAAAAGAGAAGAAAAGAAGCAGTAGCACACCTAGGGAGTGTTTGGGTTCATTAAACTATACCACTTTGATGACAAGGATCTATCTGTATGTTAGTACGACGTGAGGTTGTTGATTGTCTGTATAACATTCCACTAAAATCCATTGTGATTGTGCATTTTTTAGGGAAACTTCATTAAACTTACCACTTGATCAACACCTCTTTGATGATATAATCTTAAAGTCATCTACATTTAAACAATCACAACAATATTTTCAACGAGTATAGTAACATCTTCCAACTCAAAATGCTAAGGGTGATTTTCAACAAATCAGCTTCTCTATTAATATTGAAAAAAGAAAATTTATAACCTCATAGAAGGGTTAGAATTATAGTAAGCACAATTGTCTTTCTAAACTTTCCATTTAAATTCAGGACCACTTTCAGACCTGTGCCTAAGAAATTACATGAAAGGACAGCAAAAAGAAGTTAAGCTCCAGCAAGTTTCTCTTTCCCATCTCAAGACCTTTGTGAGGATTGAGGAATACTTTATTTTGGATGACATGCATTCATTCTTCAAGTATAGGATTTTTAAAGATTGAAACTTTGAACTGAGCACCAATCCCAGAAATTCCATTCTTTGCAAAAGGACAAACAAGGATTACATATATTCACAACAAAACTCCAAGATGTAAGATATAGGAAACATATGTTATATAAGAATAGCAAAAATATATGCTGTATTTCACTTAGCTACTGAGTAAAAAAATAATGCAATGCAAAATTAAAGGTCATAGGGGAAACTAAACATAAGTATTCCTGAAATAAGCAGGCTTTGGTACTGCACTTACCTGAGAGAAGTACATAAAAGAACTTCTCATTAAACTCTGCACTTTTCTATCCCAAACATTTAGCAATATACTATAATAGCTGAGAAAGTGAACAGAAAGCATGCTTTCGTTTGGTGACATGATAAGAAGACGAATGCTTTGCTTTTTATGTTAATAAGATGCTAAACACTCTAAGTAAGAACTTGAGGCTCTATTAAGATGGACTTCATACATTATTATGTTGTAGGAAAGAAAAGCGTATGCTCACTCTAATACGATAGGTTTGTGCCTGATGCTGCTCAACTTCTTACTAAGAATTTATTATTGCAGATTGGGGCTATGACTAAATCATCGCCAAGGAGAGCTCTTTAGTGCTCTCGCGGTGACACAGAATTTACTTAAGCTGTCTCATGTGCTGAGATCACTGGACTCCAACACAATCCACTTATCCTAGGAGGCTGGAGTTTGGGTTTCACTGCTTCTCTGTAAGGGACAAGTGTGCTCATAAATTGCCCATCATAAAATGGGCAAACATATTGAAAGAATCTCCAAAATAGTAATTCACTGAAGCCAAATACAGTCTCTCACAATAATGCTAACCAGTACACTGATGGCTGTTTTGAAAACCAAAAACAGTCTGATGTGATGGGAAAATGTGTCATGTGTGTGGAGGGTGCCCCATGAAAGTGGAAGGTCGTGTAAGCCATGTCAAAGAAACAAGACAAGACTGTGCTTTACCTTAAGGGCAGTGAGGAGCCAATGAAGGTTGTTAAGGGAATATTCTGCCATTCACTCTTATTACAGTGAAGAGTAGATTGGAAGGGGCCAGAGGAACATGAGGAAACCAGAAAATACACCATTCTTGGTGTTTCAGTGTCAGACTTTGGCATAGGCAGGGAAGCAATGTCAGTGACAAGGGGGAGAAACTGAAGCCTTTAAACAATATACTTGGGAGACTGAAATACATTCCTTATATTTCAGGGATGAGAGAGGGCCTGGAACTGTCTTCCAAATTTCTTCCATGAACAACGGAGAGAAAGGAGCCTATATGCTGACAGAGGGAACACTGGGAGAGGAGCACAATTAGGAGGCAGGAAAAGAGGAGGAATTCAGCTTTATACATGCTCTCCATCCAAGTGGGATTTGTGTGGGCTTGAGCTCAGAAGAGTGACGTGGTCAGTGACATGGATCAGAGGCCATAAGCATGCCGAGTAGTAAGTAAAGCAGTGGGTAGTAAGTAAAGCAGGATAGTAAGTAAAGCAGAGGTCTCCACGTAACAAGAGCAGAGAGGCAGAAAAGGGCCTAGGAGACAACCTGAGATGCTGCAATCTCTAAAAGTGGTTAGCGGAAGAGAAGCAATCAAGAAAACTGAGAAGAAACAGCTCATGGAAAACCAGTCAACCAATCCACCGATCAATCAACTTCAGTGCAAAGCCATGTGATCAGAGCCAAGTGAGAGGATTTTGAAGAGAAGGGAATGGGCACAGCATCAAATGCTGCTGAGAGTAAAGGAAGATGAGGAAGGAAAGAAAAGTCTATTAGCCATAGGGGCAAAGAGGTCTCAACTGACTGTGGTAGAGACAGTGGAACAGTGTGTTAAGCCAGGTTGAACCATGCTGAGCAGGAAGCAGAAGGTGAGGAGATGGAGCGAGTGATTGTAGTTGACTCTTCCAAGATACTTTGCTGAGAAAGGCAAGAAAACCTGTAGCTAGAGTTGTGGTGTGGAGTTGATGGAGGTTTGTTTGGGGGTTCATCTGTTTGCTTTTAAAATAAGAAAGAAGTTAGGGGAGAGGAGAGAGAGAGCAAAGAGGGGGAAGGTGGAGAGAGACAGAGAGAGGGGAGTGAGAGAGAGAAGAAAGAGAGAGGAGAGAGACAGAGAAAGAGGAGACAGATGGGGAGATACAGAGAGAGGGGAGAGAGGAAGGAGAGAGAAGAAAGAGAAAGGAGAGACAGAAGGAAAGAGGAGATAGAGAGAAGAGAATGAGAGGAGGGGGAGACAGAGAGAGGGGGGAGAGAGAGAGAGAGTAGAGAGAGAGAGAAAGAGGAGGAGACGAGAGGAGAGGAGAGAGAGCGATAAGTTAATAATATAGGAGAGAGATGACAATTACAATGAGAAATCCTAAGAAGGCAGAAAGAGACAGAACGACTGTAGAGTTAGGCATAAAGGCATTATCTCTTCTTTTACCCAAGGGAAGATATGAAGGGTTGATAGGAATGCCAGCTAGCATGCACAATATGACTGCAGGACATGTAATATGCTAACTTTTACTTATTTAAGGAGTAGGAGTGAAGTTTATCTTCTTGGAAAGAGTAGAATATAAAATTAAGGAGGGGGAGAAAATAGAAAAAAACATTGTAGAATATAGAAGTAAACTGCAGAGAAAAGAAACATGATGGGTTTGTGTGGGCAGTGCTGAATAGCCCCATGGAACTGGCTTCCCTGAGTGTTCAACAGTTTTTGACCAAAAGCATCATGACCCCCATGCCTCACCCTCCCTGTTCACCCAATTCATCCAATCTCACCCTCAGCAACTTTTTTGTTTGTTTGTTTCTCAGATGAAAAAAAATTCTCGAAGAGAAATATTTTGCTGTTGTGGAAGACGTGAAACAAAAAATGGCAGAAACACTAAAAGACATCAAAATGGATGGGTTCAAAAACTGTTTTGAGCTGCGGAAAAACCATCTCAAGAGGTGTCTTGCATCAGATGAAGAGTACTTTGAAGGTGACTGAAGTTTAAACAAGAAAGAATAAATATACCATTTTTAATAAACGAATTCTGGTTTTGGAGGTTCTGCCCTCATATATTCCTAGAGCACCTTCTAATACCCCCTATCATTTGTTGCAAATATCTTGCTTGTCATAAGCTATTCTCTAAATGTCTACACTGCTTATTAGAATCTATGCACATGAAGGCAAAGAGTGCGTCAACCCTCTTAATCAACATATTCTCAACATTTGACATGGTGCCCAGAACACAGTGGTTCCTCAAAAGCATTTGTTGAATAGAAGATTTCCTCTGTGTTTTACTCATTCATCTTATAAACCACTGGGTGGGAAGCACCACATTCAATGTGTGGAATATAAAGATAACCTTGGCCAACCGCAGTGGTTCATGCCAGTAATGCTAGCACTTTGAAAGGCCAAGGTGAGAGGATTGAAACCAGGCATTTGAAATTAGCCAGGGGAACTTAGTGAGACCTTGCCACTAAAAAAAAAAATTAGCTGGGCATGGTGGCATGTGGCTGTAGTCTGTAGTCCCAGCTATTCATAAGGCTGAGGCAGAAAGATCACCTGAATCGAGGAAGTCAAGGCAGCAGTGGGCAGTGATCATTCCACTGCACTCCAACTTGTGCAACAGAATGAGACCCCCAACTCAAAAATAAAAAATAAAGATAACCTAAATTTTAGCACCTAAGTTTTAGAAAGGTGGTTAACAATAGCAATATAGTAATAACACAAGTCAGAGGGACATTTTTTATGACAGAGAGATATTTTCAAGCTCTATGCAAATTCAAAAGAGTAAAAAAAAATCACTTTTAGATGGAGGGAATCAAGGAAAGTTTTAAGGATGACATGGCTTTTGTGCTGAATTTGAAGTACTGAGATGTGGAACTGGGGCTTACTGAGATGAGGAACTGGGGCTCTAAATAAATGATCATGTAAGTGTGTCACATGTGCTGAAGTTTTTAAGATGAGAAAATAAAAGGTACAAGGGAGAACCCCCCCAAAAAAACCTGGAATTCATTTATTTTTTTAAAAACTGTGTATTTATTCTACCATGTTTCAACTTCAGTCACCTTCAACGTGCTCTGATGCAATACACCTATCAAGATACTTTTTCTGCTGTTCAAAAGTTTATGAACTTGTCCATTTTGATGCCTTTTAGTGCTTCTGCCGTTTTTTGTTTCACCCCTTCCACATCGACACTTTTTTCATCTGGGGAAATAAGAAAAATTTGCTCAAAGTGAGATGGAGTGATTAGGGAGGGTGGAGCACGAGGATCATGCTGATTGGTCAAAAACTGCTAAACACTCAGTAGAGTGTGGACAGGTGTGTTGTCTTGGTGGAAGAGCCAGTCACCTGTTTGCCACCACTCGAGACGTTTCTTGTGCAACACAGCCTCTCACAACATGCTAGCTGGTACACTGATACCAATGGGTTCCTAGAACACTTACAAGGGGCTCATCCTGCAAAAAACAACTCTTTTTTTCTGGGGAGGGGCCCCCCTTGTATGTTCAGGAAAGAGTCACCAGGCATGTTTGGTTGTAATGCAGGACATGTGCATGAGAGAGAAAACATGGAAAGGTAGATGAGAAGCAGACAGTGCCAGGCCTGTCCATTTCAGAAACTGTCACCACATTCTCCAAGCAAAAGAGAGCCAACAGAGGTGTCTGCAAAGAAATAACAATCAGAACTGTTTTATTTTTGTCTTTATTTTTTAAATCTTATTTTATTTTATTTTAGGGTTGTGGGGGTCATGTGAGGGTTTACTATGTAAGTGAAATGTGTGCCGTTGAGGTTTGGGCTTCTAGGGAGCCCTTTCTTCCCTGGGAGTGAACCTGGTACTCAGTGGGGAGTTGGATGCCCCTTATCCCCCTTCCTGTCCTCTCTACCCCCACCAGCAGTGTCTAGTGTCAGTTGTTCCTGTCTTTGTGCCTGTGTGCCCAATGTTTAAGATGATGAGTGAGAATATGCAGTATTCAAATTCTTGTTTCTGTAGTGAAAACTGTAGTCTGAAAGATGATTCTGACAGCAGCAAGCGACAGGGGGTTGCCAGGGAGACATCTTAGGTCACGAGATGGAGGCAAGAGGAGTCTGAAATCAAGAGCAGCCACAGGAAGGATGGGTGCAAGAGCTTTTGGAAAAAGAATTTTGCAGATGTGAGAGACTGATGTCAAGTTCATTCCACACTTTTTACCCTCTGGCAAGAATCAAAGGATTCCCATTTTAAATCAAACTTCTGTCAGCTCAAAGTAAGAAATCTAATGATATGGTAATTTTTTAATGAAATCTTGCTGGAGCATAACAAACTCAAATAATGAGGCACTGACTTGAAGGTAAAACAGAAATATAGATAAAATTTCAGGATAAAATTGAAGGAGATATTTTTTAAACCCCAGAGACAGGAAAATTGACAACCCCCCTGAGGAATGTACTTAACTCCTCTGAAACACAAATGGTCCCTATGGGATTCCTAGGAGGAGAGCTTGATCTGTTGTAAGTCAATGTCTTCCTCCTAGCTTTTGAACACAATGTCAAGGCTCATTGGGTACTCAGGTATTTTTGCAATCATGGTAACAATACAACCCCAGTCACAACTAAGCCAATACAGAAAGGACAAGAATGAGAAAGATCACTAGACTTTGTAAAAGAAGTATTAAAGGAAGTGGTGCCAATTCCATGGAGAGCTCAGCGGACTCACTGTACCTGGTCCTTCTTCTCTAGTATGGCAAACGTTCTTTGACTACAGATTAATTAATCACAGTGTAAGTGTTGTGATACACCTTTCATTTACTGAAGCAAAAATAAAACTTACTTACCTCAGCCATCATTGAGGGTAACCAAAGTGTCAGGCACTGTGCCAGGCTCTGAGAGTACGACAGAAAATAACTCCTGGTCTTTTAAATGGCCAAGGATATGATAATTTAAGAAAGAGCAAGAAGGGCATGAACTGGAAGTTGGTTGGATGAAGGAAAAGAAGGAGGGAGGTGACCTAAGTAGACTGGAGAAACAAATGTGTGAATAAATGAGAAAGATCAACATTCACAGGAGCTGTGATAACAAGTATATATGCATATACAGTGTACAAAGTGGGACATGTGATAAAAATTGGTTGTGCTATGAAGGACAGACTTAACAGAAATAGCATAAGAATTATGTATTGTAATAAATTAACAGGAAAGAACTTTGTCTTCTGGAAAAGAATGAATTAGGACTAAGAGGTCTCTGAGGTCACATCTAGCTTCAGAATTCTGTGACAACATTCCAACTTGTATTTTCACTAAAAGTTTGGGTTTAACCCAAAATAAATCTCTCAGAAGAAAGGGAAAAAATAGAGTTGTTTTCATGCACTCTACATGAAGAAATCACAGAATTTTACTAAATTAATCCATGGCCACAAATCTCCACATACTTGACAGCATTACTATACTGTCATACTGTCTTGTGTGTTTCCTTTCTTGTTTTTTTATGCCTATTTTATATCTTTTTTCCTACTCATAATTGTAGCTTTCTTTCTTCCTCCCTTCTCACCCCCTCCATCACTCCTCCGCCCTACCCCCATTCACCCAATATATCCTTATCTATAATGGCTCCCAGGTAATAATCTTGTCCATCCCACTTAGTTGAGACATACAAGCAATCCTCCTACCAATCAACCTACTAATTTACTGTGCAGTGTCAATGTCTCACCTTCTCTTTGGTTACAATGGTTGCATTATTCCTGTCAAAAGTAACCAGTGTGATCCAATACTCTGAATGCAACCCTCTCACCTCCTCAAAAAAGCTTCAACTGGCTGTCAGTCACTTTATCTCCAGCTTCATCCATTTCTCCTACTCCATGGCTTATCCTCAACAGCATAGAAGTGTGCTATATCTTTAAAGGAAGCAAACCTCTTCAACTCTACCTTTCTCCCCAATACTTATCAATTTTCTTTTTACCTTAAAAAAAACTGTTTGAAAGAGTAGCCTATTACCACTTCCTCCCCCATACTCTCCTAAACTTTTTCCTCACCACACGACTTAAGATTACTCTTTTCAAGGTCATCAGTTACTTCCTTGCTGTCAAATTGAAGGACTGTGGCTCTGCTTTTATGTACTTAAACTTTCAGTGACGTTAAACATAGCTGATGGGTCTGTCGTTTATGAAATTCTTTCTTCTCTTAACTTTCATAACATCACACTCATAACTGCACTGCCCATTCTTCTCAGTAGACTTTGTTTACTTTACTACCTCGGCTAAACGTCCACATATTTGGTGTTCCAGAGCTTAATCTTGGGCCCCACCTCTTCTAATGTATAGGGTCTCTGCCGGAGTATCTCATCCCATCCATTGGCTTTAAATAATCTCTCTGTATTAGAGATTCTTAATTGTGCTCCTTCTTTCCCATTGACCTGACCTCAGAGCTCCAGACTGCCCCCTGGACATTTCTACTTGGCATCCATTAGGCTTCTCAGAGCTAACATGGCCCAACATATTGATGTCTGTACTTCATCTCAACAAGAGCAATACCATCCACGCTGTTGTTCAAGTCAAGAATCTAGGAGTTAACTTAGATCTTCCTTTGCCCCACACCTTACATCTAATCCATCACCATGTTTAGCTGACTCAACCGCCAATAATAATAATAATAATAATAATAATAATAATAATAATAATAATTTCTATTCTGTTCTCTTCTTTCCATCTTTACCACTTGCACCCCAATGCAAGCCAGCATCATCTTTTGCCTAGACAACTACAACAGCCTCTTCAATAATCTCTTACTTCCTCCTTTGCTTCCTCCCTTAATCTAGACTCCACCCAGTAACTATTTCACTGAAAAATGCATCTCAGATCATATCACTCCCCCAGCTTAGAATCGTCAAAGTCTTCCACCACAATTAGAACAGAACCCAAATCATTTCCCTGGATCATGAAACCCTGTGTCTCACGCCACCCTGCCCAGCTGGTGCTACCTGGTCTCATCTCTTACTTCACTCTTCCTCAGTCTCACCCTACCTGGTAGCCACACTGGTTTTCTTTCTGTCCCCAGAAGCTACAAAGCTCAATCATGTTCCCTTGTCCCAGATTGCCACCCCACCCTCCTTGTCCCAGTCTTTACAGCCATTGTGATACACATTGTCAGAATATACATTAGACCATACACTTGACTCCCACTCACTCCAAAGAACCCAACTCACTCTCCACCACATCTCATTACTTGATCCTCTGCATAATACTAATCACATAATTGTTATATTTATTTGTTGGCATGTAGACTCTTGGTGATAAAGTCCTCATTACTTTATACTTGGTCCCAATAACAGTGCCTGGAATCTACAAGGTGCTAGACGTAGTGATGGAAATAATTTTATAAAAATATATTATAGTTTTATTATAAATATATTATAATGGATATAATTATAATACAAAATTATATATAAAATATAAAAACATGCAATGTTTATAAAATTATTTTACATTTTTAAAGGCCACATAAAAAATTAAAATATAACTTTATAATTACATGTAAAATTATACATTGAAATACTTTATAAAATTAATCATCTAATATTTTTAAAAGGCTTTCCAAAGTAAAGTCAAATAGAATGTGGCTGAAGCCAAACACCAGCCACACCTACATTCATTTTTAATAGGCTTCACTGAGTCCACTGAAACCATAATTGCCTCTAGAAAACTGTTAAAAGTAGTCAGCAGGGACGGCAGGCTAGCTCCAGTCTGAAAATGCTTTCTATTATGATTGGTCATCCTGATATAAAAGTCTTTATGAGAGGCCTATTATCACGACTTCTGCTCGCAAGCACTCTTGAAGCATCATCTCCACTGTTGAGACATTGCCCCATCTCATCAGAATGCAGTACATTAGCATAATGAAGACAAAGTCTCATGTCATATGTGAACTGATCATTGAAGTTTAACTTCAAAGTTCTTTCCTATTATGCTAACTTTTTTCCCATCTGCCTCCTTCATTTCCTCATTTTTCAAAACTTCTGAAGAATTTGACATAAACAGACTACAGGCTGTTGTATCATAACACACACACACACACACACACACACACACACACACACACACACGCACATACAACAATCTAACAGAGATACAAAAACAAATGCAAGGATACAGCTCAACGCCATCATTCAGACATGGAAGGACACATCACTTCAACTTTGAAACAGAGGGAAGATGTAAATGACTAGATGAAGAAATGAACTACCCTCTGAGATCTGATATTGACAGTTTCCTTTACACGCGACTTATTGGACTAAATAAGAAATAGAAATACTGGTCATAAGTAGGAAGACCATTCTTGAGCATGAGCACCCTGTGAAATTGCTTAGATGGATTTTAGCCTGTGGGCAGGAGCTTCTGGAAATGTGCAACACCGGTCTTTTTCTGCACTCAGCTCATCTAGTGAGACTGCAACTGACCTTCTCGTCCTTCTTGTAAAGACTTGATTTCAGGAGAAAGGCCCTGGAAGACAGTGCAAAGGGATACTTAGAAGACAGGACTATTTCCACATTCTGGCTGTCAGGGATGGCTTTATTAAGATATTCTTCCAGAATATATGCCCAGATGGCCAGCCAGTCACATAAGCAAAATTAAATTTTCTAGCAATATGGTATGATTTCTAAGAAACAATGGTACAGTGCAATTAAAGAGGCTAATTTGGAACAAAGATGTTACATAGTGAGATAACAAAAATCCTCCAAATATTAACTTGGAAGGTCATTAACTGCAATTATTGTGGAAAAATAATTATTTACTATCAGCAGTTTAATTTTCAAATGCAAAAACAAATATGATGGATACTATTATTAGGAAAGTTCAGACATGACTAAGGCTAACACTAACCAAATAATCTGAACACTAAACCTACTGATATCTTAGAGTGTATTTATGAATAAAAATGAAAAGCTTTTATAAATAGATACTATTACCAAATAGTATCCAAATAGCGAGCCAAAATAATATGGTTGACATTAGTTAAAATGACACAAAAATATTGATTTTTTTGGCGAAAAAGCAGGAGTTTATTAAGAAGACAAACAAAAAAGCTCCCAAGTGGGAAGGAACCTGAAAGAGGATTGCTCCAAAATATTGATTTTTAATAACCAAGAGTTGATAACTGTGATCACTTCTGTGCTTCAGCAGTAGTAGTTATCCCTCACTAGATAACTTTAAAAGTAAAGTTATTTTAATGCACATAACACAAACATGCATGTGCATGACCATATTAAAGGGTGCCCAGTTGTTGCCTCTTTTTGCAAAGATCTCATTAACATTTCTATTTTTCTGATTCTTTTTTCACCTTTCTCCTATGTCCCTCAGAGCACCTATTGTCCTATGAATATTCCATTATGCAATTACCAGCCCACATTTTGAAAAAAGTTGCTTACTCTCAGAATTTTGAATTTCTTTGAAAATGGCTTTCTCCTAGAGTTCATCAGCAAGTGTCCCCAATTTTCATGATAGAAAACTGACTTGGAGGAGGTAACACAACCAAAATGTCTGTCAGTGAGTCTGTGACAACATTAAGACCACAGATTCAAAATGTTACTCCATGTGCAGGCTTATTCATAGCTAAATACATTCATCATGATAAATCAAGTTTCTATTTATGATATCATGTATAATGCACCATGCTTCTTGATTTGTCTTCTTTCCTTTTACTATTTAGTTTTATGAGCCAATTATTGAACTTCTAGGGTTTTTGTAAAGGGCTGATAATAAAAATTGATTGCAGAGCACTTTGAGAGCTTCCATGATAACCACTTTGGAAAGCAAAGCAGTTATATCCTCCTGTTCTTTCATAATGTTTCCCACTAGATTGAATATTCCAGGAAGAGTACACATGTAGCATAAAGTCAATTCCCGAATTTTTTACATTGTAGTTAAGAATATTGTTCCTCACATCAATGAAAGATCCAGTGTTCACCTTGAAACATTTGTGCAATAGAGCTATCAAACAACGTGAATATTGGCAATTGTTCTAACTAACCTAAAACAGAATTTTCAAATAATTATTGATACACAGGGGGGAGTCTAATTGTTAATTTAAAACAGACTTGGAATGTAAGTAATTAAAAAATAAAATTAAAACTCCTATTGATTTTTGGATGATTGACCAGCAGAATTATTCAAGAGTGAAGAATTATATTATTTTTATGAAATATTTACATGCTATTATAGACTTATGCAATGTGTTGACTATTATAACATACATGATTGAATAATTAATGTGTTCCTACACCTAATAATCATTTTTAATTAATAGCTTCTTAAGACTAATGTAATTTTGATGTAGGACTTTCTTTGGATACTAACAGAAATAAAAAGTAAAGTTTTTGGTTAGGACAAGAAATAGTATTTCAGACAATGTTTTTGAAAGGTCAACATTTAATAGATATCCAGTGCTGGTTTAGGTGTTTAGGTTTTTGAAAATCAAAGTTCAATTCTAGTTCTTCTATCTATCTACTTGGGAACCTTAATCAAATGTTATATCTCCTTTTTATCTTTCTTTGTTGAGGAACGGTAATAGGTTACAGCTTTTTCAAGCCATAGTTAAACAGTAAAGGCAATGGAGAGAATGAGCTGCGTAACACAGAGACCACGTGTTCTGCTTTTTCTTTTGAGCCACGTTGCTCTTCCATCCAGGAGGTCTGCTCCCGAGACAAAAGGTCAGGGCTTAGTCCAGAACGAACTGTCCTGATCTATCCGCTGCCTTCTAGCCTGCCTCTGACCTCTCTGTTAAAGACAAAGTTCATTATTCTTCCATTTACAGTCTGATATCGCCAACCTGCCCCCTATTCCACCCTGCTTTCATTGGTGGTGACCTTGACTGTTGCTTCTGGCTGGAGAATGTATCTCTCTTCTGTCTATGCAGCTTTCTGAGAGTGATGCACTTAGCTCAGCCTCCTGTGGGTGGCACTCCGAGTCTCTCCAGACCAAGAGCAAGACCCAGTGACTCTCTCTACTCTGTCTGCCAGTGATGCCCGGCAGGATCCACCTTACCCAGGTAAAGGCAGCAATATGGTGTGATTTGAAGGGCACCAGGCCTGCCAGTCAAAACTCCCCTGGCAGCCTACCTGAAATTCCCGCCAAGGATCATTAGTGTTGCTCCTTAGAATAACTTTGTTGTTTTGAATCTGAATCCTTTTAGCCCCTCTTCCCACCTTTTCCTATTTGAATAATTGGTCTTTTTATACGATGACTGAAAACACAAGGTTCTGAAGATTTCAGCCACTGCGTGGTAGCATAGCAGACAGAGCTTGGTAAGAAAAGCTGTTTTTTTTGGGGGGCGGTTTGTGTGTGTTATCTGTTTATGTTCCTTTTATTCTACATTAGCATTTAGAAGGAAAAACATATTTTTAGAAAGTAGCCTTCTCATTAAGGGCAAGGGATTATACAAATACAGGGGTGGTGGTAACAGGAGTGATGGCAACTATAGCCAGAACAAGAAAATTCCAAGCAGACACCTCAGGGACAGTATAAAGACCTAGCCTTACAGGATGACTCAGCTGCCTACACCTAGGATGTTCTGGGTTTTTGTTTCACTGTGGAGGTTGTTTTCTTTATAAATGCCTTCTGTGCAGGTATTAATTTTAACAAGGGTAAGCCTTTTCTTGACTGGATGAAAGAACACATGACTTAGTCAATGGATCATCAAGGATACTTTAATTGATTAATGAAGCAATTTTCAACAGCACACACTTCTTGGAACAGCTGGAGACCTGTCCATGTTGACTTGGGGTAGGGAGAACTGAGAAGAATCACAGGAGAGAGCCCGGTCCAAGGGAGATCACCTGGGGTGACTGGGGACTGAAGACCACCAGAGTTAAATGTGGGAATAGGGTGTGACTGTTTGAGGTGTTGGGAAGAAATCTCCAGTAAGACTTGGGCTGCATAAGGAAGAAAGGGTGACCTTAACCGACGCAATTGTTTTGCCTGGGGCTTGCAGTTAAATTGTTCTGAAAATTGTGTCCTTGCTCCTTGCAGCATTAAAGGAATGATCATAGAATCCTGGCCAGCCTCAATATCTGCATGGTCTGGGGTCTATGCTACCTTCTCCTCTCACCCACAGTGCACACACATGTAGACATCCCAGCCCCAGGGTTTAATCTGGACCCAACCTCATCCTGATCACACTTTGACAGAATCGTGCACCTGCAGCAGGGACAGGGCTCGTGAAGGCTCTGAGGACAGGGACATCTGGGTTCCTGGATACCCAAGCCTAGAAGGAGCTGGGTCCAGGTGGACATGTCCTTTTGGTCACTTGATTTCATATTGGAAGAAGTAGGGCAGGAAAGGATGGTATAATTAAAATACAGGGCTCCTCCTCTCCATCTCCCACTGGAAGAAAGCCTACTGATTCTGAGCAGGGTTAAAGCATCCAGAAATAGGGCTGAAGGACAGCTTATACAATGTTCTGTGCCCCATTATATGTCCAAATCTATAACTAAGAACATTTGCCAACATCTACAGGGCTATAGCAACATTATTCCCCATAAGCATTTGGTTATTTTTTTTCCCTTGAAAAAGGGAAGATGAAAATATCTTCCTTCAAGTCAAATTGGAAGAAATTTCCTGCCATTTAGAATTGTAACACCATATCATAAGTTGCCCAATGTCACACTCAACTTGTGACATTGCTGTAGTGCTGTATACATAAACACAATTTTCATTTAAAATGACTTTCAGTTTAGCTTAAGATAGTTACAAGAGTGTATTAGCTACACATAGAAAAAAGAGGGAACATCTCAGTGAGTGAGAAAGCATTGTATTAAAAAGTGTATAAAACAAATTTGATTTGGGGAGAGAAAGATACCCTAGTAGGCAAATGTGTTAGCCTCTGCTCTCTGGATCATGGCAAAATAATTAGGTTTACAGTTTAAATTTCATATTTTATTTTACAGATGAAGAAAGTGGGCTCCACCAAAGTTAGACATCTAGACTATACCTTGCCCATGACATGTGCTTAGAAATTTCAGTCAAATGAAGGAAATACTGTCCAAGGCGAAACAGCGGCAGGGCCAATGACAGGGTCAGAGGACGCCTGACTTCCAGCAAGTTGTCTTCCCACTGCTCATCTTCACATTCCCCCAGGTGTATTCAACAACATGTGAAGACCTCATCCTCCTCATATAATTCCACAATCCAGAATGTAGAGGGAGGGGGGAAAACAAAAATAAAAGCACTGTCAATCACAGAAATACATCTCTGTGTGCTTCTAGTCAGGAGAACTATAGTGGCAGTTCTGTTAAGGGGTGTAAAAAGCTGTCCTCACCTGAGGCTCTAAGGAAATGAGACCCTCATAAACAGAAAGCTGCAATTACCTGCTGCCCAAATGGTGTCAGAAGATGTATTTTAGTCTCCGTAATCCATATATATAAACATAAACACACACACACACACACACACACACACACACACACACACACACACACACACTCACACACACACGGTGGGGGTGAGGGGAGAGAGAGAGAGAAAGGAAAAGAGAGAAAAACTGAAGTATATTCAAGTGTACCTAAAATCCCTCTCATCCCTCTCTTCTAAAAAATTACTCAACAAAAATCTGGCCTACCATAACTGGCCAGGCACCTCGGTCAATGGCCTGCGCTGGTTTTACTTTAGAGTATCAAACATTTTATCTAAATACAGTCGTTAATTGAGACAGAGAACTGGAGTCAACAAGTCTCTCATTAACAATCTTTTTTTTTTTTAACAATACAACTACAGATCTGCTGAAAGCATGGAGTCATTTCCTACCAAACCAGCGTTCCAAGTGTAATTCCATCTGCTTAATGCTTTGACATTTTAGGTCTGGAAAGCACAGGGTGAAAGATGGCAAGGAGCAGGGGCATTTTAGTTCAAAAGCACAGCTTAGAGCAAAGCTGTAGGAAGGCAGGACGCAAAACCACGTGACTCCACACTGCTCAGATGTGTGACGCAGCGGGCCTCACAAGGAAAAGGGAGACAAGAGACAAATGGCATCGGTGCCTGCACCAGCTCTTCAGGATCCTGGGGCGATGCCCTGGGACTATTTTCATAGCTGGGTAAGAAGGATGGATGGTAAATGGATAACTCACTGCAAAACAATACCTTCTGAAAATAGGATTTTCTACTGAGATATCAACAACAAAAAATGGATGGAAGGGTTACGCCAACTGTTTCTCAGGATAGGGTGCACCTGTTTTAAAAGGAAAAAAGTCTCAAGCATCTGTTCTCCTATTTCACACCCCTTGACCTTGCAACCATTAGCTTCACAATGCTAATAACTCACCAGCCAAGTTTAAATGAATCTGTATTTTGGAAGTGTGTTGGACGTTTATTCATCCAGACGAAATAAAGTTATTTGGGTTACTTATATCCCATGGTTATTATGAATGACGCTGCTATGAACACTGGTGTGCAATCTTACGTGTGGACATACGTGTTCACTTCTCTCGCATATATAACTGGGAGGGGAATTTCCTGGACAAACGATAGCTCTATGTTTAAATTTTTTATGGAAGCATCACTTTCTGAAGTAGATGCACCATTTCACATTCCCACCAACAGTGTATGAGGGTTCCAGTTTCTTTACATCTTGTTAACACTTTTTATTATCTGGGCTTTTATTATTGTAGCCAACCTACTAAATGAGAAGTAACATCTCATTGTGGTTTTAATTTTTATTTTCCTGGTGACTAAAAACATTAAACATCTTTTAAGGTGCCTATTGGCCATTTGTATATCATCTTTGAAGAATTGTATCTTAATATTCTTTGCCCATTTTTCAAATGGGTTATTTGTCTTTTTTATCATTTAACTGTAGGATTTCTTTCTATATTCTAGACAGAATCTCCCTATCAAATATGATTTGCAAATAATTTCTCACATCCTAAATGTTGTTTGTTCATTTTTTATAGTTTCCTTTGAAACACAACTGTTTTTAATTTTGATAAAGCCTAATTAATCCATCTTTTTTGATGCTCATACTTTTGGTAATGTATCTAAGAAACCATTGCCCAATGCAAGATCATAAAAATTTACCTTATGTTTTCTTCTGAGTTTTATAGTTTCAGCTTTTGTATTTAATTATTTCATACATTTCAAATTAATTTTCATCTCAGTTATAAGGCAGTGGTCCAACTTTATTCTGTTTAATGGGACTTTCCAGTTGTCCCAGCACAATTTATTGGAAAGATTCTGCTTTCTTCATCAAATGGTGTTAGCATCCTTACTGAAATCAATTGACCACAGATAGATAGGTTCATTTCTGAGTTCTCGATGCTATTCTCTAGATCTGTATGCATAGTCTTATGCCTGTACCACATTGTCTTGATTACAATTGTTTTGTAGAAGTTTTGAAATTGGAAAATGCAAGTCTCTGATTTTGTTCCTCTTTTTAAAAATTGCTTTAGGTATTCTGAATCCTTTGAGTTTCCATGTGCATTTTAAGATCTATCAAAAAATAAAAAAAAAAAAAGCCAGCTAGGATCCCGAGTTGTGTTGAATCTATAAATCAATATGGGAAATATTGTCATCTTAACAATATTAAATCTTTCAATCCATGAACACAGGATAAATTTCTATGTACTTATAACTTTAGTTTCTTTTCACAAATTTTAGTTTTCAGAGTATTCATTTCACACTTTTTTGTTAAATGTATTCCTAACCCATTATTTCTTTTTATGTTATTATCAGTAAAATTGTTTTCTCAATTTTATTTTTGGGTTGTTTGATGTAATAGTATAGAAATATAATTGATTTTTATATATTGATCTTGTATGCCATAATGTGACTGAAGTTGTTAGTCCTAATCATTTTTTTTTAGTGGATTTTTAAATTTCTATTTATAAGCATGTCATCTCAGATAGAAACAGTTTTATTTCTTAATAATGCTTTTCAAATAATAATAATCGACAATACTTCAGCCTTACATGAAACAGTTGAATGTGCTATATCCAGATGTAAAAACTTTTTATCTGGATTTTTCATATTGGTGAAAATACAGTTTTCATTAATACAGTCATGTGTCACTTGATGAGAGAGTACATTCTGAGAAATGCATTATTAGCTGATTTCATTGTTGTAAAACATCACAGAGTGTACTTCTGCAAACCTAGATGACATAGATTATCACGTGCCCAGGTTATATGGTATATATAGCCTTTTGCTCCTAAGCTACAAACCCATACTGCTTGTTACTGTACTGAATACTATCGCCAATTGTAACGCAATAAGTATCTGTGTTTCCAACCATAGAAAAGGTACTGCAAAAATATGGTATTATAATCTATGGGGCCACCTTCGTATATGTGGTCCATCATTGATGAAACTTTATGTGGTGCATGACTGTATATGATTATCTCAATTTTTTAAAAAAAATTCCTTTTCTCTTCTGTTTGTTTCTGTTCTTTGATATAATTGCTTTGTTTGACTACTTTACTTTCCCACGGTAAAGCTGTTACTTTCCTGCCAAAATAATGATGCTATTGCATTTATTCTGGTAACATTTATTCTGAAAGATTATAATGTCTGACCAATTACAGGGTCAGTAGTCTTTGGGTCAATAAAATAAGACAAATTTCTTTATAAAACAATTTTACATGGCAATCAGAATCATAGGCGAGCATTGTCACATCACTGACAGTAAGTGGCAGTAAGTTTGCAGCAATATAAATAATATAATAGAACATCTGTCTGCAAAGGGCCAATTAAATTCTTAATGTAGGTGTCCTCTGCATCATAAACTGTAAATACTTGCCACGTATGGCTACTTTTTTCTTCTACATAAAAATCTGCTCCCGCAATCACTTTGCAACACATTGGATTAAAAAATAAATTAGAAAATCACCTGCATCTGGCACAAGACTGACACCAAAGTAATAAAAATTAGTCAAGAATTATATAACCAAATCTGGGAACACCGTGAAGCTTTCAACATGTCTCTCTGTTTCTGTCCAAAATCCATGCATCATCCACATATGGTTGTCTTCATTAGCATTATGCCTCAGGGGCACTCACTCAACAGCTCAGCTGATAGGTGAGTGTTTTACCACAGAAAGGACTGAGTTTAGGGCAACTTCTTCACCCCATGAAGTTTCTGCACAAATACATTGCCTCTTTAAGAAGTTAGGAGACAGAGGCACTGATATAGAAAGTGAGACAGAGACACAGAAAGAGACAGAGAGAGATGCTGCACTTGAGAAAATGTTAAAATCTTTCATCAGATGGAAGAGATTAACCTGCAAAATAGCTTCACCGCTGTTCTTAGATATCCTGCATTCTATATCTCAACAAAGGAATTACATGTAATCAGAGAGAAGGCTGAAACAATTAGTCTTCTAACCTGGCACGTTGCATTTCATATTTTTAACAATTACCCACTCATACATTTTTTCAAGACCAAGCTTTAACTGTTATAAAAACAGTTATTGAATGTATATTAAAATTTGGCAGAGTTGATAGCCTAGGTTATCATTAATTCATAATAAAGCAAACCACAAGAATGCTTATTCACAAGTGACTTATCTGAACATGCCTCCATAAATGGCATTTAAATACTGTTGATTTTAATCTCAGTGAAGTACTAGACTGACCATATTAGTAAAGAGGAAAAATCAATTTGGAATCTACTCTAGAGCCTTGGCTATTAACCAGGATGATCTAGACTTGAATCTTGAATCTGCCCTCTATGGCCACGTCATACTGGGAAAAACACAAATTCTCTCCTAAACCTCTTTTTTAGTTTGTAATCTGGAAGTAATCTGGCATTTAGAGGGTGAAATTTAAAAATCCACATGAAATAATTCATTGCAGTGCTTGGCACTTAGTAAGTTCTGAAATAGACTGAGTTTTATTCCTGTTCTTAACCTACTAACCTGAAAATACTCACTAATAATTTATATGTATTCTACTCATTAATTTAAGTAATTTAAACCTAATATTATTGGTATTAACAAAACATTTTAAATTTAATCCACTCATATGTTTGTACATGTGATTTTCAAACTCTTTTATCCCCACATTCAGTGTTATGCCTTCTTTACTTCCAGAAAGACAGTATTCTATGAATAAAAAGAAAAGATAATAACCACAGTCTACACTGAACCATATGCCCATATTAAACTAACAGCAGCTATTATGTCTAGGTTGAGTATTGTTCAGAGGTACTAAACACACAGGAGATGAGATGTGATAATCTCACCTCATCAGTATAATACCTAGGGCACTTAGCATGGTACCTAGAACATAGTGCGTGCTCAGAAAGAGTTCAGTGAATATCTTCTGATGAAAGGGAAGAGAAAATAAGGTAGATTAAAAGGTGGCTAATTGTAAGGAAAATGTTTCATGGGATATACTAAACATTGATATAAAACATTGTTTCAATATGCACTGCTTATCATTAAATGTTGGTTAAATGGTACTTATATGTAACTTATAAATATATAAAATTGGGGTTGTGAGCTCAAATAATTTTTATTAAATGGGTTGATTTAAAAGGCTATGGAGACTTGGGAGTGGGGATATATATGCTAGTGTATTCCTTATCTGTCTACCTATCCGCTATCTACCTATTAACCCTGCCATTTTTTTTAAGCTTGAATTTTTTCTCACCCCAAATTTGTGCTGTTTACATCCAGATATGATAGAAGAAAGACACACAGGAAGTATGACTGAATATCAGTGAACCTACACTAGGTTGTGAGAAGGCTTTTAGGTGCCCAATTTTTCTAAGCCTCTTAGACACCATACAAATTATGTCAAAGTTACTCTGTTTGTCAGACTTTTACTACATATTTTAAATACTTCACAACTCATAGTTGGAAAAGTTGTCCTGATGTATAGTTTGCATCTCTCTTGCTTAATTAAAGCAATTACCTTCTTATTAAGTCTTCAATAACATTTGTTGGGGTTTGTGCTTGTTAGTTTTTGACTTCCTTGGTTAGTTTTCCTAAAAGTACCATAACTGCCTTTGCTTGTGAATGATCCTACTACCTTGATTCGTCCACCTGAAATCTTTCTTTGTGATTAATTTTCTGTCCTAGATTGTCTCCTAGAAAGGTAGTCCTCCTTTATAAACATGAAATGCCACTAAATTATATATAATACACATTATATATTACACATAGCATATGTGTTATAAATATGCATGAGATGAAAATTTTAAAATGTTAAAGTGAAATTCACAATGCTTTAAATTGTTATTCAAATAATTGTTATTTATCAATAGTAGAAATAATTTTTCTCTTTAATGTTATTAATTTTTTATTGAGAATAGTAGGACTAAATATTTTGCTTTTTTAAAAACTTGGTTTAACCCTTTAGGGCAGAGCAATTAAAAATTATCTTTCAAAATTCAGTATACTTTAAACTATCAGCATCATTTTTTACAGAATTAGAAAAAAACAGTTCTTAAATTCATGTGAAAGCAAAAAAGAGACCAAATAGTCAAAGCAATCCTAAGCAAAAAGAACAAAGCTGGAGGCATCACATTACCAGATTTCAAACTTTACTACAAAGCTACAGTAACCAAAACAGCATGGTACCAGTACGAAAATAGACATATAGACCAATAAAACAGAATAGAAGACCCAGAAATAAAGCTGCTGACCTAAAATCAACTGAACATCAATAAAGTTGACAAAAATAAACACTGGAGTAAAGGACATCCTATTCAATAAATGGTGCTGGGAAAACTGACTAACCATATGCAGAGGCATGAAATGGGCCCCTTTCCTTTCACAATATACAACACTTTACTCAAGATAGATCAAAAATTTAAATGTAAGACCTCAAACTATAAAAATCCTAGAAGAAAGCCTAGGAAATACTTTTATGAGCATCATTGACCACAAATATAAAACCAAGTCCTCAAAAGCAAATGCAGCAAAACCAAAAATTGACAAGTAGGAGCTAACTAAACTACAGAGCTTCTGCACAGCAAAAGAAACTATCAACAGAGTAAATAAACAACCTACAAAATGGGAGAAAATATTTGCAATCTATGTATCTGACAAAGGACTAATATCTAAAATCTATAAGGAGTCTATATGAATCAACAATAAAAAATAAACAAACAACCCCACTGAAAAGTAGACACTGGACATAAAGAGACACTTCTCAAAGGAAGTACAAACAGCCAACAAACATATGAAAAAATGCTCAGCATCACTACTCATCAGAGAAATGCAAATGAAACCACAATGAGATACCATCTCACATCAGTCAGAATGGCTATTATTAATATGTAAAAAAGCAACAGATATTGACGAGACTGCATAGAAAAGAGAATACTCATACACTGTTGGTGGGAGTAAGCTAGTTCAGCCAGTGTGAAATACAGTTTGGAGATTTCTCAAAGAACAGAAAATAAACGTACCACTCTACCTAGCTTTCCTACAACTGGGTATAACTCGAAGGACCATAATTTGCTCTACCAAAAAGACACTTGCACTCATATGTTTATTGCAGCAAAATTCACAACAGCAAAAATATGGAATCAACCTAGGTATTCATCAATGGTAGAATGGATAAAGGAAATGTGGCACATGAATACTACACAGCCATAAACAAGCATAAAATCATGTCCTCTGCAGCAACATGGACACAGCTGAAGGTCATTATTCCATGCAAATTAACACCAAATTTACACAAAAACAGAAAACCAAATACCTCATATTCTCACATACAAGTGGGAGTTAAACATGGGTACACACAGACATAATGATAGGAACAACAGACATGGGCTACACAAAAGGGGGGAAGGGAAAGAAAAGGTTGAAAACTACCTAATGGATGCCAAGCTCACTGTTTGGGTGACAGGTTCAATAGAACCCAAACCTCACGCATCACCATCATGTAATATACCCACTTAACAAATCTGCACAGGAACCTCCCCAATCTATAAATAAATAGATAGATACATAGGTAGATAAATAAATAAATATGGTTGCTGTAATCAAAAAAAAAAGAACATTCGCCATAAGCTACATTGATCCAAGTGAGAGAGGTACGATGTAGGCTCTGCTTACTGAATTACAATACCATTTTTCAGTCTCATTTTCTAATTATTAAAAAGAAAAATTGTTGAGCTCCAGCAAATACATTTCTGCCCTTCCCAACAACAACCAGTTACTTTCCTTGCTGGTTAGAAGGTCCTGTGCATCTCTGTCTAGCAGAGGTCTCATTTCCTCTGCCCCAGTACTTTCTGGTCATCCTCCCCACTGAACCATGGAACTGCTTCAAGGTCATGTTTTGGAGAAGGAAATGGTTTTTCTAAGGAGGCTGCAGATACAAGGAGGGACCAAAAGAAAACTGAAATTATTTTTTGGACGGTGGGTTCCTTGTAGTTCTGGCTTCCCCTGCTGGAGTATTCTAGGCACCCATCAGTATCAGTGTACCAACTGGTGTTGTTGTGAGAAGCTTTCGGTTTTAGTGAATTATTTGCTGGGGATTCTTTCAAGCATTTGCCCATTTCATGATGGGTGATATATAAGCACACCTGCCCACACCGCTCTGAGTGCTCATCAGTGTTTGATCAAAATGCCATTTCCCTGTGCCCCACCTTCCCCATTCACCAGATCTAGCCCCAAGCAACTGTTTTAGTTTGTTTCTCCAGATGAAGTGTCCTTGGGGCTCCGGTGTCTCAAGCCTATAATCCCAGCACTTTGGGAGGCCGAGGTGAGGGGATTGCCTGAGCCCACAGGTTCGAGAACAGCCTGGCCAACTTGGTGAGACCTCATCTCTACAAAAAATCAAAAAAATTAGCTGGACGTGGTAGCACGGTCCTGTAGTTCCAGCAACTAGAAGGCCGAGGCAGAAGGTTCACCAAAGCTCAGCAGGTCAAGGCTGCGGTGGCTGTGAGCGTACCACTGCACTCCAGCCTGTGTGACAGAGTGAGACTCCCAACAAGGAAGGAAAGAAGGAAGGAAGGAAAGAAGGAAGGAAAGATGGAAAGAAAGAAAGGAGTCCTCAAAAGGAAATGTTTTATCAATGTGGAAGAAGTGAAACCAAAAAAAGGCAGAAACACTAAAAGGCATCAAAATGGATGAGTTCCAAAACTGTTTTGAGCAGTGGAAGAAGCATCGATAGGTATGTTGCATCAAACAGAGAGTACTTTAAAGGTGACTGAAGTTTAAACATGCAGGAATAAGTACACAATTTTTTTATAAATAAATTCTGTTTTTTAAGTCCCCCCTTGTACATGTATACACATACATGTGTGTCTCAAAGTTTGTCAAAATCATGTGAATGAAAATTGGCATTGATAGATTGACCCATGCTTTAACAAAGATAAAAGTTTACATGAAACTCTCAAATGAGTTCTTGTTTAATAGTGGAAGATATATTAGAGTAAGAGAGAAAAGGGGAAGAAGGAAAGGAGAGAGATGTGGAAAGGGAGATCTTTTATGCCACAGTGGAAGGAATATTTATAATATTAAATGTAAGAGGAATAAAGTACAGGGGTGATAAAGACAGAGGTCTGATGTGTCTCCTTTCTAAGAACTCCATTTAGAATCTGATCCTTGCATGGTTTCCAAACCCAGCAGTTGAAACCAACCATGATGAATGGAGCGTAATAATCGTGTGATATGCTTCATGTGGCACCTTTCAGCAATGCATTCTATCTGGAGCATCATTTATGAGAGAAGAGGAATGAGATGCAGGCAAGCTGGCTCAGTCTTGGCTTACAGGTTGACTTCATAATAAAAAAGGAATCACAAAACCAAGTGGAAGCACATCTAACAGTAATAAAAGAAAAAATGCTGCCTAAGAAGCACCTCACCTCCTGTGGGCAACTTCATGCCTTTCATGAAACTTGATTTTACAGGTGACTTAATGGGTTGCTCCTGGTGACTCTTGTGATTTTACAGTTGGAAGGGATCAACTGGACTCTCTTAGTTCCCAGTGCAAACATAATTCTGACAATTTCTGCATTTCCCTTAGAGCATCAGTTTTAGTTACTGAGAAGTGAAAGGTTAACTGTAATAAATGAGAAAGCCAAAGGAATGGGACAGGATGGAGGTATGTGATGCCCTCGACCACATGGTCTCTTAAGAACATATACACGTTCAAAAGACCACTTTGCATGACACAAAAGACACCATGAACAACACTGGGCTGGGAGGAAGCAAATTGAGCAACACAGGTAAGGAAACAGGTGCAGAGCACTTGTGTCACTTGACCCAATTGGGAGCTCTTCAGTGGCTAGACAGGGGCTTTTGTCTCACCTGGAAACCACAGTTCCTTCCACTAACTTTTCTACTCTCACCTCATACCAACCAAGGATCATTGCAGGGCAATGGGCTCGAGTTAGTGTGGACGCATCACTTGCGAATGGGCCCAGCAGCCCTGTGAAGGTTGCATAACAGATCGCTTGAGGGACAATGACGGGGTTTGCCACCTCAGTGTCTCCTCATCATGACAGGAGCTTTGGTGACTCAGCTAAATGGTAGCTATATCTTCCAGTCCTTGACTAAATTGTGCTTTAAGGAAATATCACTCTCCCTCACAGTATTTTAAGTTTTGCGATGTTCCCAGCCTTGAGTCCCTACAGCAGTGATTCTCAACACAAGCCACCACATTAGAATCAACTGAGAAGCTGGGCTCAGTGGCTCAGCCTGTAATCCCGTGCCTCTGGGAGGCTGAGGTGAGTGGATTGCATGAGCCCGCGGGTTCGAGACCCGCCTGGGCAGCGAGACCTCATCTCTACAATAAATCAAAAAATCAGCCGGTCGTGGTAGTGCATGCCTGTAATTCCAGCTACTCGGAAGGCTGAGGCGGAAGGATCGCCGGAGCCCAGCAGGTCGAGGCTGCGGTGGCCGGGAGCGGCCACTGCACTCCAGTCTGGGCGACAGAGTGAGACTCTAACTCAAAAAAACAAAAAAAAGAGAATCAACTGAGGAACTCTTACAACCAGGGGAAAGAGGGGTGCCACCTTAGGACAGTGAAGATCATTCAACGTAGTCTGTAAGGGTATTTGTGATTCTACTGTTGTTAAAACACATCGAAATTTTTAAAAAGTGCCTTTAAATGGTTCTCCTGTGCACTAGGATTGAGAACCAGCACTCTCCAGAGGAAAGCTACTTGGAACTTTCTTCCCATTAGTTTTAATTGTCCTTATGGAAGACTCTACCTACTGAGGGTGGCAGACCAGAGTCACAACTGAAGCCTTAGGCTAAACCCTGTCTAATGCTTTAATTACCTCCTTTAGAATAGTCGCCCTACAACAGTGTTTTCAAACCCTCCTGTCCCCCAAAATCTCCTGGAAGACTTGCTAAAGCAGATTTCTGGGCCCCTTGTCCAAAGATTCTGAATCAGGACTGTGGTGAGATCAGAGAATCTTTATTTCTGACAAGATCCAGGTGAGGCTGTTGCTGCTGGTCACAGGATTCCACTTGGAGAACTCTTTGCAGTTGAAAAAAGTCCACCGTATTCCTTCCTCTCTAATTATTTTTTTTCCCCCACAGAAGGCAAGATTCTACTACAAGGAACTCTCCCAAGTCCCCAACTACCTCCATTCTCACCAGTGCCTAACCTCTCGCACACGTGCTAACCTCTCAATAGCATTGATGGGTTTCCAGCATATTTTAACAACTAGACTGCACTGCTTTTAGTTCTTAAAGAATAAATCTTTTCCTCAGAATGTTTCAAGTACATTTTCTAAATATGTGCTATTTTTTCATAAAAGTAGCACAACCAGGGTTACACTACAATGTCTCATGTCCTTGCCTACAAACATGAGCCAGCAAAGAGTGTTCCATTTTGCTTCTTCACACAGTACAAGTAAGTGGGTTAAAAATGTCCCTAGTGCCGGGCTCGGTGACTCAGCCTGTAATCCCGCACCTTTGGGAGGCTGAGGTGAGTGGATTGCCTGAGCCTGCAGGTTCGAGACCCGCCTGGGCAACGAGACCTCATCTCTACAATAAATCAAAAAATCAGCCGGGCGTGGTAGCACATGCCTGTAATTCCGGCTACTTGGAAGGCTGAGGCGGAAGGATCACCGGAGCCCAGCAGGTCGAGGCTACGGTGGCCGGGAGCGGCCACTGCACTCCAGTCTGGGCAACAGAGTGAGACTCCAACTCAAAAAAAAAAATGTCCCTAGTTTTCCTCCTTCTGAATTCACTAATTCAGGGAAACTGCTGCTGGTAGATGAGAACTGAAGCCCAAAGTTGTGGCCCGATCAGGTCCTATCAGGCCAGCATCCATTAGGTAAATTGGGTCAACTATATTGAGGGAGGGAATCTCAGAGTGAAATAATGAGGAGAATGGTAAAGGTTGGATAGCCAGCTGTGAAATGTTGGCAGGTTCCACAACCAACAAAGAAAGCAGTTAACAATTCAGTGCTGGTTCCCTGACAAAGAGCAGTCAACAGTTGCTGTTAAAGAAGCAAAACCCTACAGTTGACTAGCCACTTTACAAACCTCAGCTGACCCGTGAGTGGCTTATGATCAAGGTCAAACCAATCAGAACTGCTTTATCTGCATGGCAGGAACCCAAATACAGGTCATACAGAATGGCCATCAAAGACTCATCCCACCTGAAGAGAGAATCAGACTCTACTAGGAGAAACCCGAGGCCACTGGCTTTTACAGGCAGCAAACACTCTGGCTGCCATCATACCCATTGTGCCTTTCACAGTGTGTCTTCCCTTTAATACATCTGCCTTTGTCAATTCATAAATGTCTTGGGAAATATTTTCACACTGTCCCCCGCCCCCCACAACTCTGGTCATAACATACCTTCCTGCCATACACAGCAAAAGCCTGGGGAGCTCCAGGATAAACTTAAATCAGGAAACTATGTGAATTACTAAAAAGTTAGAATTAAAAGAAACTAACACTTACTGAATGCCTACCATAAGCCAAAGCATTACATTGTGAGTTTTTAGTTCCCAGGACAGTTTTTAGTTCCCCAGGGTGATTCTTATGCAGACTGAAATTTGAGAACCACTGATCTAAGGAAATACATATTTGAATATTGGTATTTTGGAAGGAAAAAAACAAACACTTTGGGAGTTTTAATAGAGCTGGCAAGGTTTCCTCTGAAAGAGAAACACATGAAAAGAAAGAAAAGGGGCATGGGAACTTGGAGACAATAGCCCTAGGGGGTGGGAGCACTCTGGAGAAAATAGACCTAGGAGGTGGAAGTACTTGGGGGACAATAGTCCTAGGGGTGGAAGCACTTTGGGGACAATAACCCTAGCGGTGGGAACACTTGAGGGATAATAGCCTTAGGTGGTAGGAGCACTTGCGGGACAATAGCCCTAAGAGTAGGAGCACTCTAGGAACAATAGCCCTAGGTAGCAGAAGCACTTTAGGGACAATAGCCCTAGGGATGGGAGCATTTGGGGTACAATAACCCTAGGGGTGAGAGGAGTTGTGGGGGCAATAGCCCTAGGGGTGGGAGGGAGCACTCTGAGGACAATAGGCCTTGGGGGAGCAGTTTGGTGACAATAGCCCTAGGATGTTAGAGCACTCTGGGGACAATAGCCCTAGAAATTAGCAGCACTTGGGAGACAATAGCTCTAGGGGTGGGAGCACTTGGGGGACGATAGCTCTAGGGGTGGGAGCATTCAGTGAACAATAGCCCTAGGTGGCAGAAACACTTTAGGGACAATAGCCCTAGGGATGGGAGCATTTGGGGTACAGTAACCCTAGGGGTGGGAGGAGTTCTGGGGGCAATAGCCCTAGGGGTGGGAGAGAGCACTCTGAGGACAATAGTCCTTGGGGGAGCAGTTTGGTGACAATAACCCTAGGATGTTAGAGCACTCTGGGGACAATAGCCCTAGGGGATAGCAGCACTTGGGGGACCATAGCCCTAGGGGTGGAAGCACTTGGGGGACGATAGCTCTAGGGATGGGAGCACTCTGGGAACAATTGTCCTTGGGGCAGGAGCAATTTGGTGGCAATAGCCCAAGGGATTAGGAGCACTCTGGGAACAATAGTCCTAGGCAGTGGAAACACTTGCACTTGACAGACAATAGCCCTAGACTGAGAGCACTTGGGGGACAATAGCCCTAGGGATGGAGCACTTTGGTGAAAATAGCCCTAGTGTATGAGAGCACTCTAGGGCCAATAGCCCTGGGGGTGAGAACACTTTTGGGACAATAGCCTTAGGGGTGGGAGCACTTTGGGGACACTTGTCTTAGGATTGGGAGCACTTGGGGGACAATAGACCTGGGGTGGAACACTTTGAGAAAAAAATCCCTCAGGGTGGGAGCACTTTGGAAACAACAGCCCTAGAGTGGGATCACTCTGGGGAACTAGCCCTATAGGTAGGAGCACTTTGGGGACAATATCCCTAGGGTTGGGAGCACTCTGGGGGAAATAGCCCCTTTGAAGTAAAAGCAGAGTCTCCCCTGCTCAGGCATGGGTATTCAGGCAGGTTGTGCCCGGAGGCCCTTTCTGGAAGGAGGAGGTGGGCTATTTCAGACATAGCCTGACTAGGAACTTTCAGAATCCTCTGACCCACCAGAGATTTCACCACTCTGAATGTCCTGAGACTAGTCGGCAACATTTTTGAAGCATAAATGAATTCACGGCTCAAGTTTGGAGGAACTGGGGCGGGGAGCGGGGCGGTGGGATCCGCTCAGGGGCTGCAGTGAGGCCGCCCGAGTCCAACTGCCCCAGACTTCATCCTGATCGTCACTTCCCAGAGGTGATCTCAGGCAGGTTGCTTAATCTAGCTAGGCTTTGTCCTTATCTATGAAAGAGGGGGTAGTCATACCTACCTCAGAGAATTGTTGTGGGGATTAAAGGAGATAATGACATGCTTGGCTCCCAGTGGGAACGCCACCGTCCAGAGGCAGCTGGCAGCCCCACGCTCCCTCCGGCTAGGGGAAGTCCTCCTACCTCTTCTCGTGAGTGGAAGCTTTTTCGCTGGGTTTTGGCTTTTCGTCATCTGCCTTGTTTTGTATGAATAGAAATGATCAGTGAGAAAGGCTCACTGCCCTCCCTGGACTGGTTAGAGATCACCCTGTTCTCTCACCTTGCTCCCAATCTTTCCTGCCTTTCTCTGGGCTCCTGTGTGGGTGGGGGGCGGGGTGGCACCCCGGGCATGTTGGTGCACCACCCCAACCCTCAGCCAGCTCTGCTCAGAGAACCAGCCTTAATTAGTCCCTTACCCAGCATAACTCAGCAAATCTGCATTTGAAGTAGAGTTGTCCCATACAACATTGAATTTCCCTACTTCCCATCTCACCCCAATGAGGTGAAATGGACAGCCCAGGGTGGAGGCAGCTAGGTTTCATTTTTCTCCTGTCTACTTGTTTGGGATTTGTGAATTTTGAAGGCAAATATGTCTTAGACATGGATGAACTCTGCATGCCAGCTACCTGTCAAGTGTAGCAAGCACTCAGCCAACTACTACATTAGGTTTTGGTTTAAAGCCACTCTGAATGATTTATTGTTTTTAAATTATTTACATGGCATTATTCCTTTCTTGTAAAAGGCAAACGTGCTGTCAGGAACAGCACAGCAGCAAGGTTATGAATGGTGCTACAAGTAAATCAAGGTAATTAGAGGCTTCACGTTGCAAATACTGACAAGTTCTCCACCAGCCGCCACTCCACTGGCGATAATAAAATTTGCATGATTTCCTGACATTATGTTCACCACATATTTTCACTACATGCTCACTGTAATTACTTAGGGCATGATCTCACACTCAGGGCAAGTAGAACTCCCGCTGAACCCGCCGTGACTACTACAGATGCTTAGACATGAAGCCAGGGGAACTAAGAGGCGCTTTCCCTATATAACTTTAGGGTTCTACGGTGTATCAACTGAATTTTGACAGCTATGAAAAGGGGAGATATGCCGGGCTTGGTGGCTCAGCCTGTAATCCCGTGCCTTGGGAGGCTGAGGTGAGTGGATTGCCTGAGCCCGCGGGTTCGAGACCCACCTGGGCAACTTGGTGAGACCTCATCTCTACAATAAATCAAAAAATGAGCTGGGCGTGGTAGCACATACCTGTAATTCCAGCTACTTGGAAAGCTGAGGCGGAAGGATCGCCGGAGCCCCAGCAGGTCGAGGCTGCAGTGGCCGGGAGCGGCCACTGCACTCCAGTCTGGGCGACAGAGTGAGACTCCAACACAAAAAAAAAAAAAAAAAAAGAAAGAGAAGGGGAGATATTCTCAACTACTCCAACTAACACCAGGTCAAATTATATGAGACCAAGGTAATCTCAAAGACAGAATTTGGGTCCTGCGTTTTTGTGACAATTGATTTCTGCAATTTGTTTTCTGTTTCCTTTTGTAAAAAAAAAAGGGGGGGGGTGATTTTAATCCCTAATATGGAAGAATATCTAGGCATAACTCCAGGAGTAATTACAAAAGGGAAAATTCTGTCTTACTTTTCAAAGATCAGAATGGACGAGTAAAAAGGATTCAATATGCCAGATGACCAGTGGAAACCTCTAGAACAATAGGGTGGTTAAAGCAGGTCAAACCCAGGGTCTGAAATCCTTCCTTAACCACTCATTTGGTCAAGTTGTTCCTCAGTGCTTGCTGGAGTTTTCATTCATAGCAGTACAGGAATTTTTACACTTTCCTTGTTTCGACTCAGTGAACCAACCTTAAATCTGATCATTTGCTCTTCTGTTCTAAATCCAGAGCACACCCATAGCTGTCTCAGTAAAAGAGGGAACATTGAGGTTTTGAACTATATACTTTGAACATATTTATCAAAGATGAATATACTGTATACACTAAAACTTGGTAATTAATAACCTTCCTCTGACATTGAATTAGAAGACAGGAAAAGATAATAATTCAATCTGATTCTCAACTTTGCCCTGTGATCCTGAGAGATTTATATAATCACCCAACCTCAGTTTCTTCAACCTAAAAAAGAGGCAATTACTCATACACGTGCTGTTATGAGGATTGAAGAGATAAGAGGAAAGCACCCAGCACAATACATGCCCTTGAATATGAACGAAAAGATAGAATGGATTATCCAGGAATGTCTTATCCTTTCATAGGTCTTCTGGGTAAGCCCACTTATAACTCAGAGTCTTTCCATGGAAAGCAAGGGTCTGAGTTAAGAGCAAGTTAGGAGACAGCAAGAAAAGGAGCCCTGTTTTCTAGAATTTAATAACACTCCATCAGACCTGAAATGAAGGACAATTTTGGGAATGAATCATCTCTCTCCTGACCATGGAAAGCAGCTGGTAACATTGCAATAAAAACAATCCAGTTGAGGTTATTAGATTTTAGATGCTGGAAGTTATTGCTCCAAATCCCAGCACTTCTAAACCTGTAGGTATCTACTGATAAATCTTTAAGATAATGGGATTTGTAAAGGATTCCCAGATTTTCGGCTGGCTCTAGTCAAAATCAACATCCCCAGCTATGGGATCTCCCTTCTCTACACTATGACAATGCCGACAATGCCAAGATCACCTGTCTTTGTTTGAAGATGTTGGGGAGGTGGTCGCTTTGAGGATGGTAAGGTCTACGAACTTGTAGTAACATATATACAATCTTTAGAAAAGTAGAATAAAAGTCTGTTGTAAATACTTTGCGTTAATTAGCCTAAAGATTACATCAAGCTCTGCGGTAGGTTTACTCATATTTAATTATATCCATTTTTAGACCAGTAGTAACTTATGAGATTTCTGGAATGTGTTTAGTAATCCACTGAGGAGACTGACTCAATCATAGAAGAAAGATATCCAGTGTGTCCAATTGCCGTGACTTCTATCATTTGTTACCCACACTTTAACATGAATAGGGAATGCTTCAAAATAACATAGGTCAAATAGCACAATAGCAAGTATGAAGCTATTATGTAGATATGACACATTTTGTATTGAACCATATGAGTGGTCGTAACTTCTGCTAAAAATAGACATGTCATTTTCAAGTGCCCTTTTTCTTTGCCCGGATTGTATTTTGGTGACAAAACAAACCATCTTTTGTAGAATTCACAATCTGCTAATTTTTTGCTGTTGACAATAATGTTCTCATTTTTTCTACTCAAGATATATGGGAAATTAGTCTTATCAAACCTCTTAGAAACAAGATCATAAGCTTTCTGAATGAGTGTCTTACTATTAAACTTGCTGTTTATCATGAAAATATTTAAGCACATTTTGAAGGTCAATTATTAGAAGGACAATTATTATAGTTTTCTACTTTATTGAGCTTTTGATCAAGTGACAAATTACAATTAATGCAGCAACTGGTTAATCAACAAATAATGAGTAAGTTTTATGTATTATGTTATAAAAGCTTATATTTAGATAATGCCCTCGAAGCAATTTAGCCCAACTTCCTATGTCTTTGTGTATACATGTGTATCTTTGCTTTGGTTCTTTGTCATGTTTGTGCTTATAACTGTTATATTTCTCCCTCTCTCCCTCCCTCCCTCTCTCCCTCTCTCCCTCTCCTCTCTCCCTTTCTTTCTCTTTCTTTATTTGGAAATAATATACTCTAAGACAAATAAAAGAAGAGTCTTAGAAGAGAAATGATCTTTTATATCAGAGATTAGTGGGAGCAACATAAGGAAGCATGCTATATCTTAGAAGAGTCAAGTTGAAGACAATACTTAAGTCATATAGGGGAGTTTGATGCTTTTGGTTACATCTAAAATGGAATAATCTCATTGATTCTTTCTACCTCAGAGAGGAGAAATGTTAAAAGACCTTTGAGAGTTGACCTATACAACATAGGAGGTTAAGAAATGTTTGTTAATGTTTTAATCTATCTAATTAACTGTACTAATTAAATTACCAAGTCTTATAGGCATCCTCCCCTCCCATCGCCTCAGTAGTGGCTAATTGTTAAATAGATTTCTGAGTGTACCATGTTGCAAAGTTTCATTGAGTATGTGCTCTAAGAGAAGACTTTCTCATATTCATGTCTGTATACCAGTACCTTTCTAAAGGGAGCTTGCAGGGGTCTTTGAAATTATGGTGGAAGAACAGAGTTCTCCATAATAACACTTACAGTCTGAACAGAGGTTTCAATCCTAAATGCATTCAATTTGAAACTGGGCTGGAGGAGAAGAAGCAGAAAACCCAGATCATGTTGCTGGGGAACTTTACCATTTATTGGGGACAAAACCCAATAAGATGTCCAGACCCTTCGAGTCAATTTGTGCAAAGCCAAGTTCAGGGCACAGACTTCTACCTGCCTGTCCCAGCTCTTCCTGTTACAGAGCAGTGCCTCAGAAGGCTCCAGCTTTTGAGGATTCATACAAGAAGTGAGACAAAACACACTTGGAACAGCTAGAGGAAGACTAAGTCTTCTCTAGTCATTGTTGCATATATGCACATAGAAAGTTTGGTAAATATTGTCTGATAAAAAAATGCATAGCTTCTTAAGACTATGTTGTAAATGATTATTTATATGTTAGTAAAACTTGTTTTTAATTGTTGCTGGTCTGTGTAATTTGAAACTGATATTATTTAATAATTAATGTATATGTGACCTACAAATAAAATGAAGCATGCATCAAGCAATTGTTAACTCAATTTACTGAAACTGGTAACAAGGATATACTATTTAAAATTTTGATCAGACTATATTGTCAATGATAGACTTTGTACCTAAATTACCTAAGCCATGCTTTCATTTCCTTTTGTCAAAATAAATGTCCCCACAAAAATACAATTTATTTTGAGGATGACCAAATTAAAGCTGATTGCCAATATTAAAAAGTGAGAGTCAATATCAAAAGATACAAGACAGAAGTATGCCTAGCACAGCAAAGAACACATTGTGGCTTATACCTAATGTTTTAATCTTCTGCTTCATCTATAACATAAGGATACATTTTTCTAACTCAGTAAGTTTTGTGAGGATAAAAGACAGTCATTTCTGCTATAAGCCAACATGTATATTTCTAAAAATCACTGCAATTTGCAAAATTCTGCAATGAAAACACAAGATCCATAAGAAAATGGGGTTAAGGGCACAACACACAAACTTAATCAATGACACGTAAGAAAGGAGAGGAGCCTAATAAAAATTACAACTCAGCATTTGGGGTTTTTTTTGAGTTGGAGTCTCATTCTGTCGTCCAGACTGGAGTGCAGTGGCCGTTCCCGGCCACCTCAGCCTCGACCTGCTGGGCTCCCGCGATCCTTCCGCCTCAGCCGTCCAAGTAGCGGGGACTACAGGCGCGCGCTACTACGCCTGGCTGATTTTTTTTTTTTTTTTTTTTCTGAGTTAGAGTCTCACTCTGTCGCCCAGACTGGAGTGCGCAACCTCGACCTGCTGGGCTCTGGCAATCCTTCCACCTCAGCCTTCCTAGTAGCCAGAATTACAGGCGCGCGCTACAACGCCCGGCTAATTTTTTGATTTATTGTAGAGATGAGGTCTCGCTGCCCGGGCGGGTCTCGAATGCGCGGGCTCAGGCAATCCACTCACCTCAGCCTCCCAAAGGCATGGGATTACAGGCTGAGCCACCGAGCCCGGCTACAACTCAGTTTTAAACATGTTAAAATGTTAATAAGTATGTGAATACTATCATAAATATGGCATTTTTCCTTTAAAAATGTCTTAAGTTTGCTTGTACTTAAGTTTCCGATGTGCACTATGTAAAATAAAAGAGAAACTTCTACCATAAAAGGGAACAGAGAACAAAAAGGAAAAATTCAAAAAGGTTGAAAGGGGACATTAATAGGAGGGACAGTGCTGGCCTGCATAGCCAGGGTAGCAATGGAGAGGGTTTAAAGTTGTAGGTTATCATCAAGTGACTTGCATTAGCCAGCTCCTGCTGCCCTAACAAAATACCACAGACTGGGTAGGTGAAGTGGCAGATGTATTTTCTCACAGTTCTGGAAACTAGAAGTCCCAGATGAAGGTGCAAGCAGATTCAGTTTCTGGTCAGGACTCTCTTGCTGGCTTGTTAAAGGTTGCTTCTCTTGTCATCCTCACTTGACTTTTCCTCGTGCAAGAGGGGAAAAAGAGCCCTAGCATCCTTTCCCCTGTTTTTAAAGACACCAGTTCTAAAAGATTAGGACTTTATGACTTTAACTCTATCACCTTAAAACACCCGTTTTCAAACACATTTACATTGGGGATGAGCACTTCAACACATGAGTTTTGGGGGAACACAATTCAGTCCATAACAGTTGGACAGAAGGAGGGAGATCTGAAATCCGGTGGAAAGTTGTAACACCCAGTACAGACAGGTGTGGTTCATTCGTCTCATGAGGTATATGGAGGTATATAGCAGGCATTTCTGCATAGCTCAGATCAGTTGAAGTAGCTAGAGTTTCTCACAGATGAAATTGCATATAAGCCAACTCAAAATTCACATTATGTTCAAGTTGTTTCCTATTATATCAATTGAGTTGGAACACGTTACTGTTTTCAAAGCAAATGTTATAACAGAAGTGACTGTACTCATTCATTTAATCATGGTTTACTCAAAACTATTAACTACAAAAAGGTTTACTCAAAATTATTAACTACAAAAAGAAATGCTTCACAGTTCAATTTTCATAAGGGAAATACTTCATGACATTGGACTGGGCAATAATTTATAAAATAAGACCTCAAAACTGCAGGCAACGAAAGCAAAAATAGACAAATGGATTACATCAGACTAAATAGCTTTTGCACAGCAAAGAAACATGAGATCACACAGGTGGTGAGTTTACAGAGAGAACAGAAAAGAGATGAAAATTGAGTCAGGTAGAAGAGGAGTTAGCCAGAGAGGTATGGAAGAAGCAATGAACAGAGTGAAGAAACAACTTGCAGAATAGGTTAAAATATTTGCAAACTATATATCTGACAAGTGGTTAATATCCAGAATACATAAAGAGCTCAAACAACTCAACAGCAAATAATTGAGGCAAACAAATGTCCAACAGGTATTTGAAAAAATACTCATCACAATCATCAAGGAAATGAAAATCAAAAGCACAATGAGATACTACCTCACTCCAATTGCAATGACTATTATCAAAAAGATAAAAGTATTGGTGAGAATGTGGAGCAAAAGGGACACTACACATGGTTGCTGGAATTGCACATTAGTATAGCAATTGTGGAATTACATATATATATAGTTCCATAATATACATATTATATATATATATATATATAGTTGCCATATGATTCAGTTCCCAGTGTGCACTGTGAAAATTATATTGAAAATAAATAAATAAATAAATAAATAAATAATACATATATTATTGCCATATGATCCAGCAATCCCACTACTGGGTGTACATCCAAAGAAAATGAAATCAGAATGTCAAGGAGATATTTACACTGCCCCGTATATTGCAGGACTATTTACATAGCTAAGATATAGAATCAACCTGAGTGTCCAACAACAGATAAATGGATAAAGAAAATGTAGTAAATAGAAACAATAAAATACTATTTAGTTATTTTAAAATAGAATCCTGTCATTTGTGATATGATGAACAGGGAAGATATGATGTTAAGTGAAATAAGTCAGACACAGAAGGACAAATACTAGAATACATGGAATATTTTTTTTAAGTTGATACCATGAGAAGCAGAGAGTAGAACAGTAGTTACCAGAGATGGGATGAGGGGGGCAAAAGGTTGGGGAGAGTTTGGGCAATGGGTACAAAGTTTCAACTAGGTACCAGGAATAAGTTCTGGTGTTTGCACAATCCGGTGACTGTGGTGAACAGTAATGTATTGTATATTTCAAAATATCTAGAAGTTTTTAAATGTTCTCATTACAAAAAAATGATAAATACATGAGATTATGGATATAATAATTTGATCATTATATAACATAGATGTATTAAAATATCACAATGTACACCACAAATATGTACAGCTATAATGTGTCATTAGTTTTAATATTGAAAAGAGAAAAGTATAATATTCATATTCCTTTTGATGTATCATCCTAAAATTAATCAGAGAGTGGTTATATCTATTTGCATATATATACATGTTTGCATATGTATTTGTTAGTGAATGTCTCAATTTTAGGCCATACACATATTTATTAATACTAATATGCTGTTTAGTGCTCTATTTTTAACTGTTTATCATAAAACTGAATCCTTAGAATCTTAGCCAGATTCTGCAAGGGAAAAGAGAGACTGACTAAAGAAATTTGCAAACATGGTTATACCACACTAGGGCTTTCAGACATTCTTAATACTTCTAAAAAACTCACTTTACTGAAAAATCAGTGAATTTCTATGCGCTCTCATTCATGTTTTGGCAGAGAATGAAATGCACTTTCAGACAAAGTTGAACATTCTGGTTGGACAGCTTGTTGAAATTACAGCCTGACTAATCATTCTGGTTCACTAATTGTGTATTTTCCTACTTTCAACTCTCTTATGATCCAGCCTTTTTAAAAATAAAGAATCTTGTCATTCAATTAAACAGATAAATATCGAGCATCTTCTTTGTGGCCAGCCCACTGCCAGACAGGGACCGAGATACCGCAGGGAATGGGCCAAACCCAGTGTCTTTCTGCAAGGTGGTGGCATCCTTCTGTGGGGAGACAGACGACTCACATGCCCCTGGGGAACCCAGTTCATACAGAATGTGCAAAACAATTAAAGAGTGTGAAGAAGGCGCTGGTGAAAATAAAGGGCGAATGAGATGGAATGACCTGGCGAAAACACATGAAACAGAGTCACAGGGAGGGCATCTCAAGAGAGCATGGAGGGGTGAGAGGCTGAAGGAAAGGCATCCCAGGCCTCTGTACTAACGCAGAGGAGAGCAGATGGAACAAGAGAATGAGGAAAGGGCCAGATCCACTGTTGCAGGCTAGGAAGCCACTGAAGAGTGCTGAGCAGGAAATCGAGGTGATTTCTCTCTTAAAATTCACTCTGACTTCTCTGTAAAATCCATGATAGTGAGAGGAAAAGAGACCAGTTGAAAGGCTGCAGCAACAGATCCAGCTAGAGATGAGATATGGAGTAGAAACTGAGAAAAGCGATAGGACTCAGGGTTTATCAGAAGGTTTACTCAAAGGGAGTTGCTGACAAGTTGGACGAGGGTGATGAAAGAAAGGAAAGGCACAGGAATGATGCCTCACTTTTTTGGCTCAAGTTGCTGAGTAAATCATCACGCTTTTTATGAAACTGTGTAAGTCTGGAAGCTTAACTGGTTTGGGAACAGGAGCTGCGTTTTGGACATGCTGGGCTTCTGATGCCCCTGAGACGTTCTGTAGCCATGTAAATCAGGCAGATGACTGTGCACACCTGGAGTTCTGGAAGAGGCCAAGGCTGGAGGTTTAAGCTTGAGAGTCATCAGCCTACAGATGGCATTTAATAAAGACGTGGCATTACATGGGTGGTGAGTTGACAGAGAGGAAAGAAATGAAAGCTGAGCCTTGGGGTCCTGCAAGGTTCTGAGGTTGGGCAGAAGAGGAGTTAGCCTGAGAGGTAGGAAGAAACGGTCAGCAAGGTGGTAGAAAGGCTGGCAGCACGTGGAACTTTGTAAAACAGGAAATGTGTTTTATGAAGGAGAGGATGATCAACTTCCTGAGACACTTTCAGAAATGTTGGGAATACGTCACAAATTGATTGCATTAGTAATACTATACACAAACACACACTCACAGCTAATGTTTTGGGAGGTGGAGCCAAGAGTGAAGACCTTAAGATCATGCTCTGGATGAATGTGTTAGGGTTGGTATAGCCACAGGAATGTCTGAATTTGGCATTGCTTATGAGTCTAAAGCTCTTTATGCCCATTAGAATGCTGAAATATGTTCCCCTAAACTTAGAAAAAGGGTCCTCTTCATCCTCCCCTCACACTTTTCTCTAGCATCCAAGCTACTCCCATGTGTCTAATTGACCACAACATCTTTTTCCAGAGAATGCATTCCCTGGAAACACGTTGAGACTGAAAGCTATACTCAGGAGGTTTACTGGGGAGTGCTCGTATTGTAAGTAGTGTTGTCAGATTTAGCAGACAAAAATACAGGATGCCCATGCAATATATGGAATATACTTATACTAAAAAAAATAGTAATTCCTTATCTGGAATTGAAGCTTAACTAGGAGTGTTGTGTTTTATCTATCTCTATCTGTAAAGTAGTAAAAAGGACAGGGTAGAGGGAGAAGGTGATCTGTATAGTTACAACAGAGGCTTCAGTTAGTCCCAGTGGTGCTCAAAAGCTGGTATGGCTGGCCTGTCATGCTGATTAAACACTACAGGAAGGCAGCTGGGCTATTGTAGTTCTGAATCAGCTCCTCATTGGCCTTAGTTGCTCAGGACATAGGTATAACCTTGGCAGTTCCCTAGGGTTACAGACACAGCCCTGAGCAGCTGCATTATCAGCACCTGGGGGTGAGTGTCAGAGTACTTAAGAGGGAAGCACCAAGCGCCAAAGTATGCAGGGCTTAAATGCCAACACCTTAGAAGTTATTCACTTTCTTTTAGGTGGATTACCTCTGTATCTAATTAGATAATATAGCTGAATATCTTCTGAAACTTCAAAGTGTCAAACTAAAACTAAAAAGGACTGTTCAGCAGTAAGACGGGCATAGTAATTACAGCAGTCAAGTTACTAATACTACTATTACTACCAACAGAGCCCAGCCCCGCTCCCATGACTTGCTTAGAGCATATTTGTTTAATTGCTCGCTTTTCCTAGCTTCTTGAGGGAAGGCACTGTGTCTTCTTTATCTTTGTGAACTCAATACTTAGTGTACTGCACTTGGCATGCAGTAGGGCCTCCACCAACATCTATGGAAAACAGACAGGGAATGGTTCAGCAAGCCATCCAAAGGCAACATACAGCAGCTAGACCTACCCTCTGCTGGGGTGGACGGAGGCTAACACTAGACCCCAACATAGATGTAAGTTATCATTTTCTTTCTTCCTCTTACTGTCTTAAGTGATACAAAACTGGTTCTACTCTCCCTAGCTTTTGAATCTTTTTATTAGGTAATTACTGAATCTTGATCAATCCCCGAGTTGCTCCGCTTGCTAGATATTCATTTGGTCCCTTTAGCATATTATTGTTTCAGTGCATGACTCATGACATGTTTTAGAGAGTAAAGGAGACACATACTGTTTCCCGCTTGGGTCCCTTCTGGAAACTTTGAGAGTCTTGTTTCGAGAGAAAAGAAGACATTCTACATTGCTTGGTGGGAAGTGAAAGAAACTTTTCTTTCTCTGCAACCTCACCTCTTATGAATGCTTCCTTCCATTAACCCTTGAGTGAGTCACTCTGATGCTCTATGATAATCCTCTGGTGGACTTGCTTCTCCTCCCAGAATGAGTGTTGACATGAAGTAGTCTCCAGATTCCCTAAAGCCAGACTAGTGATCCCAAATTTTAATCACATCGGATCCTGCCTGCACATCCTGCCTCTGGCTCCACACCCACTTTTACGCCCACGGCACTAAGCTGTGACCACAGAAGCAGACACTTGCAGGGTGGTCCTCTGAGCACACCCCCGGGGAAAGAGACATGAAATATTTATTGACTGCAGGCCAATGTTACAGTAACGCTGGCTGAAACCCCCGCAAGGTGCCTCTGTACACGAAGGTAGTAGACACAGCAATATTTGCCAACCCCCAAAATGCCCTGGGGGAGGTTTGTTTGCACTAATCCTGGCAGTCCAAAAAGCAGCAGCAGCTGTTCTCAAAGGAAGTCTGATATGTATAATCCTTTATTTAAGACGAACAGTGGGAGGTGGTGTTTTATAAAAAATGTGCTACTTTGTTAACAATGTTTTTGCTTCTAGCAAACAGGTAGAAAAAGAGCTAAACAGTTAAGCAAGACTCAGAACCACATTCACATCTTGACTTTTTAATTCACACAACTGGGTCTGTGCTGTGGACATTCTTGTCTTAGGAAATAAATTAGACTCTGGGAAGCACAGGTCAGTTTGTCCAAAATCTGAGCAACCCTGAAATCAGATAATATTGTGTTTCTAATCCCAGCTATCAGTGAATGTTAACTATAGCAGATGAAAATTGTTCCTAGAAAAGCCTCCATACCATTTTCTTATGATCTATTGTATCTTCGATGGTCTTTAAATGAGCATAGAAACATCTTGCATCTTTGACAGCATCCTGTAGGTCAAGAGGCAACACTTTTTGTGCTATAGATTCTCAAAGGGAGTATCAAAAGAACTTGTGCATTACTTCTAAAATATATAATATGAGCTACAGCTTAAGACTTTGGGTCTATTGTGTTAAACAGTGACCCAAAGTATTGAATTATTTTGGCAAGAATAAGTGTCATTCTTAACCTACTGAGATCTGAATATAGTATTCAAAAGATATAATTCACTATCCCCATAATATAAGCGAGAATGTCAGAGTCCCCCAAACTATAGCATCATGCCAGGTGTGTGAGGTACAATGACCACTGGAAGCTTTTATTAGAAAGGTATTAGTGTTTCTGCCATAAATGATTAGCAACCAAGAAACCATTATTCTTTCGATTTGCTCAACTCCTTTGGTCCTTGGAGTTTTGCTAGACTGAGGTGATTTTGTATCATTGAACATTAAGCACTCTTGTATAGTAGAGAAAACCTGTGGTCTGTGCTGTGTACTTACAGGCTGGGGTATGTATTTTTCTCATTTGTTCTCCAAATGGCAAAGGCTGGAATCTTAGGCAGTATGAGTCCTAAGGTGAAAAACACGATCTCTCAGATCCGACCCAATTTTTTATGTAATGATGCAACTAATGTGGCAACGTAAATGGGCCAATTTCCCCCCATTCATGACTTACAGAGATCAAGGCCTCAGGGAACTCGTCATTGTGATGACTGTTACCCTTTCATTGCTTAAAATAGAAGACGCGCTTTCACCCTTTTGCAGTGCGTCCTTCATGCAAAAAATGAAAATTGACTGAAAACGTACTACTTTTAGGCTACTTTTCAGTTCCAAAATCTAAACTCATTCCCTCCCATGCTCCTTGAAGATGGTGACTGTTATGGAAAGTCCTTGTATATCCTCCTTGTACATCTACTGCTCTGGTAACAGGTGCTCACTCTCAGAAACCCTTTATTGATGCAAATGTAGGACAACTAGCAAGCTTTAAAAAATGTAAATATATAACCTGTGTCAGGATATGGGAGCACACATCTCACAAAGAGATGCTGTCATAAAATGCAGACCTGCTGTGGAGGCTCAGCCGTAATTGCACTCTGGAGAGTGAAAGACATCATGTTGCCTCCTCAGCAGAAATTCACCTCCCCATATGAAAATCTGATAAAGTTCCCCATTTCCCACTGAGGGAACAACGGAGAGTTTAATGAGAAACACATTGGAACTGGGCCTGTCACCGTGTGATTATGCATTCACTAATCTCTCTGTAGGGTACAGAGAGAATTTATCTGAGGAAAGGAAAAAGAAAACACATCTAGAAATAAATTACTGAAAAGAAATGTCTTCACTCTCCCACTGACACCTACTGACATCCCGCTGGCCTGCTCGTTTGGCCTACTAATAGCTTAACCACCAGGATTTGCATAGTAACCTATTTTTATGATTGGCAATGAAATCGAAGTACCGTATGATGACATTGATTGATACTTAAATGCAGCTGCAAGTGCCTGATATTTTAAGTTTGGTCTCAAATTTCGTGTTTAAGAAGTTCAAGCACAGTGGGAGGGGCAGTGGATGATCTTACTCTTACTGTAGGAGCTATTACATATGCAACATTATATTCTCTTATTCAACATCCATCATCTTTATCAAATAAATCTTACTCAGCACGTATAGTTATCCTAAAAACAGTTTAGAGAAGCTAACATATGCCAGGAACCTATAATTAAAATTGAATACTAAGTACTGTGAATAAGTAGAATATCCAATAGCTTCTACAAAGTGTTTAAATCAGAAGGATGCATCATTCAAAATTGTTGTCAGCTAAAAGCGTTTCTCAAGTCTTTTTTATTAGCCTGCACTTCAAGTGAGCAATGTGCAATAAGAGCAGATATATTTCCTTCAGAAGTTCAAACTATAAGAGTATATCAATGTAAATATTCACCAATAACACACTAAACAGCTAAAGAGCAAATAAAGAAATGTCTCACTAGCTGAGCACCTTGTGCAAGGAGGGGGACTTCGGAAAATACTTCCTGAATTATTGGGAAAGTGAGGGAATGGTGATAGAAAGTTGTATTCTGAGCTACCCTAATTGGTGGAGTGATGTCAAATAAAGATTACCCATATTTCTTCATGAATTTCAAGAAGACTTCATGGAAAATGTGAAACTTTAATCATAAAAGAGATGTTTTTAAAAATTACGTGTTGCTGGGCTCTGTGGCTCAGCCTGTAATCCCACACCTTGGGAGGCTGAGGTGAGTGGATTGCCTGAGCCCGTGGGTTTGAGACTCGCCTGGAAAACTTGGTGAGACCTCATCTCTACAATAAATAAAAAAATTAGCCAGGTGTGGTAGTGCACACCTGTAGTTCCAGCTATTTGGAAGGCTGAGGTGGAAGGATCGCCGGAGCCCAGCAGGTTGAGGCTGCGGTGGCCAGGAGCGGCCACTGCACTCCAGTCTGGGCGACAGAGTGAGACTCCAACTCAAAAAAAATAAAAAATAAATAAAAATAAAAATTACGTGTTTAATTAAGGTCCTAGATCTATTTATTATCAACAACGATGCTACCCCGATTATCTCCTTCCTGATTAATTCAACTTTTTGACAGCCTTCATAAAAAAATGCTAAGTCCAAGGATCAGCATTCACTTTGCAAATCTCTTGATCTACTCTCACACTTTCTCAGTTTGTCTTTTTTTTTTTAACTAAGACAAGGTCATTAAAAACATCTATATTTATTACTTTATTGACAGGTTTTTTTTTTTTCTGTTATGTGATTGTCTTTTAGTTTCATCTGGACATAAATTTAGTTTCATCCAAGGAGGAATCATGCCCCCCCCCTTTTTTGCTGTTGTCTCCTAGAACTTTCAGTTTTTTAAGACTCGTACAATCACGAATGCAAAAGCTAGAAATGATGCTAGATATCAAGTGGTGGAGGGCAAAGCCAGGGCTGGAGAATCACGTCCTGTTAGGACATAGTCAAGACAAGCGCATTCGTAATCAGTTCAGCTGAAAAGCAAACAAGAGCTCTCGTTTTATAATCTAATATTACTTCATTACATAAAGTTGCTGAGATACTGATGGATGATTTGCAGCTTGGCTGACTGATTGAATGTGTGGGATTCTTAGATGTAAAGATGCCTCCTGACCTGGCTCAGGTTGGGCTCTTATCCCTGCTTTTCCCTGAGACTTTCAAACTGGGCAAAGAGCAAGATGTAGGAGATAACTCTTTTCTCTGCTAATACTTAATCATAGGATAAGCTTATTTCAAAAACTAGCCAATACTTTTGAATTGACTACTAAAAGAAAAAATAAATAGGCCCTGTCCTTGTGTCTAAACACTTATTTCTTTCAAAAAATCTTAAAAAGTTTATTGGCTTAAAAACACTTGACATGATCAGAATGTAGATGTAGCAACGAATTAAACCTTAAAGAGGATGTAGAATTCCTTTGGCACGTTATTTTTGTTTGCTTCCCATGGCAGCAATGTCTACGATGCTGCTTTTATTTCTTAAATTACCCCTACAAGCAATTTGCTGCAACTAGAACCATGGTGCCAGAATCAAAGTTTTTGATCGTGTGATCCTTTTATTTTATTGAAAATGTGACAAGTTATCACACAGTCTCTCCCTCCTTTGGAAAGGTAAAAAAAAAAAAAAAAATTAGTGGTAAGAAAATCATTCAATTTTCTATTTCAGGATCAGTTATATAACAAATTTACCTGCTAGATTTATGGTGTTATTTTCATTACTAGAAATAAAAGCTTAAAAATAAAAGAAATAAAAACCTTAGATGCTATACATATGAAATTTTTTATAATAGTGTAAAAATTTGGAATTAACTTTTGTCAGTATCCCTTATTATTCTCACATGATTTTGAACTGCTGGACCAATATAACTCAGTCAAAAGAACCAAGAAAATGTGTATACAATCACACTCCCAATTAGTTTCTTTAAAAGAAATGAAGGTAGGCTCTGTTAAGTAAAAACCAAAGTGTTATTACATCTTATGAGAAACCTCTTTTTGTCTCCATAAATGCTAAATATAAAGAATATCTTAAATTAAATTAAATGTAATGTAGTTAATAAAACTGACATGTCAATCTGAAGATGTTTGTCACCTACATTCTAGGCAAATTCAGCTCCTAAATATTAATATAAAATGTATTGATGTGTTCCAATGGGCATAACCATGATCAAATGACTATTTAATGTTGAGTGGGTCTAGTTAGTTAAAAAAATTTTTTTTAAAACCTACGTAAGCAAGAACCCTCTTAAAAGTTGTAAGTATTTGTAAGAAGTTATATTTATACATGTGTTCTGTACATGAGTTTATTTAATTAATATAGGTAACTTTATGATTCACTGAGCATTAATTAAATATAATTGGGTGTGGCCAGTAAACTAAAGATAACTGTCATTTATTTATTGTTTTAAATTTTAGCTTGGCTTTACATTTTGAAATTAAGAATTATTGAATTGCATAATATATATTTGGTAGCTATCCTACTTTAACCTTTATATGCTAATCAAATCAAACCAGGAGTACAAGATAGACTATCACTTTCTAGCTTAATGTAAACCATGGACAACATTTGGCCTGTACAACTTAAGCATCAGCTTGGGTTGCTATTTTCCACCACCATCATCTTTTCCTTGCTGTTTTAGCAACATGTTTACTAGTCTCCTGTTTTGCAACTTAATTTTTTTATGTATACTAAGAACTTGGTGAATGGTGCTTATACTACACAATAGGTTAGAATAAACTAGAGAAATATTTTTAGATTATATTATGTAAATAAGGTGACAGACTAGTGGATAAGAGGTGACAATATCTTTGCACAATTTCATCGTTTCATTGAACCCAGGAGTATTTAAAAGTATAAATTACTTAAAACGTCTGTAGCATTCTATTTTATATTTTTAAAGTCATGCATTAAATGTAAGCAATGTTTAATCTGATTATTTGCTTTAGAGTAAAATACTATACTAGCATATATATATGATGTTTGAGTGGATAGATGAGTTTTTAAAAATATATTATGTATAATCTAAGTGTATAGTTTTTTCTTCCCAACAAAATAAAGCGATCAGCATATATGGTTAAAAAGTTCAATTTGGTAAGCTTCCACTTTGCATTTGTGCACCAAAATAAACTGGACTTTGCTTTAAGAGAAAAAAATAAGGTTTATAAGTATACTTTAAACATTTTTAAATGCAAACCACAAGCTCTCTGTGAACTCTTTTGCTCTCAAGATGAAAGTCATACTTCTAACCATTAGCTATACCTTTTTTTGGCCACATTTCTGAATACAACATAGAAATTTGTATTTCACAGAACTTCGTGAACTTCGTGATTGCCCAAGGAAATAAATTAATTTTGTAAATTTGCTTAAGTTTAAATTTTCTGTGATTTATGTCCAGCATTAAGTATTTGGGCTGAGAATTTAATGCCATTTTCAACACATCCAATTCCCAAATTAAGTGTCCCTTATCAAAAGGCCAGCTTTTTAAAAATATACATCAGAAGCCTCTTTATAAAAGGGCATAGTTGTTCACTGGGCTAGTTACCTCTCGGAAAGGAAGCTCAGAGGGAGTTGGCTGAGTAATAAGAATGTTTCTGACAATGGTCCTTGGCATAGATAACTACTAAGCGATTTATCTCCGACGTTTCCCTCTAAGTGTTTGCTCCCCGGGGACCCACGCAGTAGGATGTCAGAGGGTCACAGAAGTATTTTTAAGCACTCGAATTTCATAGTGTCTGCTTGACAGACATCATAAGAGGTATTCCTCCAGCTGTTCAAGAATGAGGGCAAGGGGTAGATAAAAGGAGAAATGAAGGCAGGATAGACTCAGATCTTAGTACATGACTTAGTGTGCTTCACCCTAGATCCTTCTCCTTGTCTCCAACTTTCAATTCCATCCCAAGTCCTTGTATTTCCTCCTTACTTCTCACCCCTGACAGCCCAGTCCCCAAAGGCTAGCAGTGTCATGAACATACATACACATACAAACAGTTCCAACCTGAGCCTTTGGTGCTATGGACAAGGATTTAGACATTTTAAAATGTAAAACTAAACTTATATTATCTGAGGTATGGCTCAAAAAATAAAAATTAAAAAGTGCAGTGAATAGGAAAAATGCAAAAGAATTCCACATGTTCCAAATAGGCTATAAACATATTTATAATTCACAAACAGCATCGAAATGATTGCTTATGTCATTCATATTAATTAAAATAACAAAAGTAAGAAAATATGCTCAATGCAGAGGTACTTTTTTTTTTTTTTACAAAAGAAAACCAAAAAACCAAAAAAAAGTTCATAAAATATTTTATCTGCATCAAAATATTCTTTGGAAACCCAAAATAAAAATGTGTTATGTATGTTTTTTCAGGTTGATCTGTAAAAATCAGAAAAATACATAGTCCATATTATTTAACTTTCTGAAAATACAGAGTTCTGATAGACTCTACGCATAAAGCAAGAGGCTGTATGTCTCACTGCAGTAAAGCAGCTCACTCCCTGCATTGGTACCAAGAATTCCAGTTCGGTTCCCATCAAAAAACATGTCTGTTTCAGTCATGCTGAAACAGATGGCCTGACTTCAACATAGCATCTACAGCTAAAGCTGTGTCCGACATTTTTCTTCGGAGCTCTGAAGACACCGATGGAAACTCCTGAGGTGAAAAAACAATTGCTCACAAGGCCAAGATGAGGTTATCCAAAGCGGAACTTGAGTCTGTATTTCACCGTGTTGGGGTTTTTCCGAGGGGCAGGAAGGGGAGCCTTTGGCTTGATAGGGGCAGGTGGCTTTTTCTTCTCAGGAACAGTGACTGTGAAGGAAAGTTCTGGCTGCTCTGACTGCTTGAACCTCGGTAGAAAATGGGTGGAGACATGCTGAGGTTTCACGCGAGGGCTGCATCCACGCTTGGCCTTGCCTCTCTTATTCAGGGCCACGTACCACTCCCGCCCTGTTTTCTCAGTTCTGTGTATTGCCGAGGCATAAGTGTTATAGCTGTTTTCTTGAAATCGCTCCCTGAACTTGCAGTCATCTGTAAACTTGGCCTAGGGAGAAAAGAAAGAGAAAATTTATACTGAGGTAATATTTTCAACATGTAATAAAAGATGAGGTCATGTACCCAAAAGAAAAATCAAGAATTCTATGAATTTTGCCCTTCCTAATCAATTCTTTTCTATAAAGACATGTTTGCATCTTGTTAAAGTTGTTTTAAAATTCCTTTTTTGTTGTTGTTGTCTGTATATTTAGTTCATTTATCTGTGTAACACTGATTTCTTTTCACTACATACTTGGTGACATAATGTCAATGTACATAAAAATAATATCCAGAGTTCTTAATACATTTGCATACCACCACTGTTTCAAAAATACTTCAAGCTGTGTAGTTAAAAATCTTTTAACATAAGTTTATTTTCCTCCTAAATCACCAAGAAAATAAATCGAATTATATTACTAAGAATTGCCTGGTAAAATATGAATTTGTGGTCAGAGAAATGGGGTCAAATTATTCCTTTGAAGCAAGCATGGATTTTTCAATGTTATCAGTATGACTGATGCTGCTGAGAGAGGGGTGGCATATGGACCCTATTAATATTGCATGTGTTAAAGTTCTTTAGGAAGAAAATATATCTTTACTCATGTGATACAGGAGAGTATCTTTGGCCCCAAGAAGAAGAAAATTCATTGGAGTCACTAGCACCAATTCAGTCAGATCTTATACACACACACAATCTCTGCCCTTGAAATTCTCACAAAATAGTGGAAAAACAGACAAGTAGATGTCCGTCATGGTGCAGATTAATAAATGGAGTTGCAACAGCATAGAGGAAGGGCATCTGAGAGGGTGAGGATGGCTGGAAAGAGGGCAGGAATGTCTTCCTAGAAAAGGTGACATTTGAGCTGAGTCTTCAAGTACAACTAGACACTAGAGAGGCTAATGAAATGAGAAAGGATTTTCAGGGAGCAGGAACAGTGTGTTCAAGTCAGCATGGTTTTTTTTTTTTTTCAATTAGAAACTAGGTCTCACTATGTTTGACCAGGCTGGTCTTGAACTCCTAGGCTCAAGCAATTCTCCTCCTTCGACTTCCCAAAGTGTGGGAATTATAGCATGAGCCACTGTGCCTGGACAGACATTTTTGGATACCTGTAAGTAGTTCAATGTGACTTCCTCTTAGGATGCAAGGGACGAGGGTGACAAGGCCGTCTAGGACCAGTTCCAAAAGGGAGCCACATTGTGGAATTTGAAGTATAGGAAAATGGGGAAAAGCATGAGCCTGGAGTCAGACATGCAATCAAACCAATTCTGCTAATTAAGCTCTCAGCCTTAGCTTCCTAACTCATTAGCCTTGCACCCATACGGCAATCGTGAGACATATTTTTTCTAGGGGAGGGATCCACAGCGTTCATCAAAATGGAAAGAGTCCATAACCCCCAAAGTAGTAAGAGTCCTATACTAGTCCAGACTATTCAGTTTCACAATAGCAGGGAACACTATTTCCACAAAGCTCCTGAGTTTGAGAATAACAAATATTTTTGTCCCTTTTACACAGAAACACTAAAAGCTATAAAACATCTATATCAGACCAAGAGGGTCTGTAGCAGATTAACAGAGACTTTCTTCTCTTGCTTTTCCCCATAATGCCAAGCTTTTCTCTGGAATACAGATCCCAACACTGAAATCTGAAAATCCGAATGCTGAAAAATAATCTACAGAGATCCACTGTTGAAAGCCACGTGGAATTTTTGACTTGTGCAAAGTACTAGCAATATCAGAAGACAAGCAACACCAGAGCATTTTCAATAGCACAGTAATCCTATGTATAACCATTTATGGGAGTTATTGACATGTAAGCACAGCTCAATCAATAAAGCTCTTTATTTGGGGGCATGAGGCTACATATGTAGATACTCCACAAGTCTACCGGTTTATATCTAGTTTGAGTTCGAGAATGCCAACGGTAGGTGTTTTACCACCTGGTATGGTCTCACTCTCACACTGTCTTACAACTAGCCAGCCTGCATTTAGGCCAAAACTGCCATGCCAACATCACTATAGAAACCACACATTGATTGTTCCTACAAGTTAAATGTAGATTTGTCTACAACCTCCCGACTCTTAAAAGGGATCTTCCTTTTATTTAGAGAATCCCACAGTTTTACTTTAAAGTAAGAGCTAATGGCCATCTGGACTATTTCTGTCTCCATAAAAGGGTAATGAACATTTTAGAAAGGTGTGAAACATTACATTAAAAAGAGTAGCAGGTATATTTACCCTGCCTTGGACTTTTTTCTTCAAATGCAATTGAACAGCATTTTAAAATACATGTAATACATTATACCTTGATCTAACTTCTACTATTTTACAAAAATAGCAGCAATTGCTTTACTCAATTTTGAGAGTTTAATTTTTAAAATACACTGCATTATTTATGATTTTCCCCCACTAATGTCCAAGAAAATAAAGAACATGTCACTTTTTAACTGAGGTGGATGACAGGCACACACACACGTGCACACACATGCACACATATCATAGCATGTTTTTAAAGCCTATATCAGTTACACAGGGTCTTTCGATGAGTGAAAATCCACTCACCCCATACCCCAAAATTATTCCATCTAAAAACTTTCTCCTTTCATACTCAAGATTAATATTCTAAAGTCCTTTCTTAAGACAGGCCTTTTAAGTAGATGGCTATTCAGACTTCAGATTTTTCGAAAGCATCTACATATTACACAGAGTAGAAATGTCCAAAGTTCTGAAAACCCACAAGCTCCACACAGCCCCTCAGCCGTTCCAGACCCTACATTAACACAGGAGTAAAGGCAGTCAGACGGTTTTGGATTTCTTAATTGACTTCTAATTTAATGTTTTGTCTAAAATGTTTTCTAGCTATGATGGAACAGAACCATTTGAAATAAACATTTCAGTGAAGATTTTCATCAGGAGACCTAGTTTCTTCTTGAGGGATCGACTGTTCCTGTCACTATTCCTGGCCTCACTCAGTCAAGATGGTGACCCTACATGGTACATCGTGGTACGTAATGCCAAGCACTGAACATCTTTATAGCAGAAAGCCACTAGGTAGCACAAGTCTGAGCTACAGGTACTAAGATACATACATTTACCACTAGAAAATTTTAGATAACTCTTCAAGCTCATGTTCATTTTTAAAATCTCCTTTGAATTATAAGAATTATAAGTCCTTTAATAAAACATATGCTTTTAAAATAACAGGACTGCATTATTTTCCTAAAAGAATGAAGTTGACAGACTCTTTCGACTGTTAAAGGTAGAGAGGCAAACTAGTTATTGAAATAGAGACGCCATCATTTAATTGCCTTAAGCTGCAACAAAAGCAATCATTAAAATGTTTGCAAAAAATTCCTTATGTTTGTTTCAAATTTATTTTTTCAATAGCGCATTCAACAGATATTTATTGACTGCATATTGCAGGTCAGGCACTGTGCTAGTTTTCACCTTTACAGTGGAAAACAACATAGGTGCAGTCCTGCCTCTGTTCTTCGTTGCCTTAAATTATTGATGTTTTTCTCCTTAATTTCTCCTTGATTTTGCAAGTGTGAAAACAAGTCACATTCAACAAACCACAACTGCAAAATAAAATAAAACATTCACGACAGCTGATTCTAAGTAGTTTAGTATATTCTTAATGGACACACGAAGAAAATGTAACAAATTAAGCTATTTTTGCTTGCATATTCAAATGATCCTGAGGAGAGAAAACACACTGCTATTGGGGAAAATAACTTTTATATTAGAAAGTCAGTGTCAATCCCAGCACTTTGGGAGGCAGAGGTGAGAAGATTGCTTGAGTCCAGGGGTTTGAGACCAGCCTGGGCAACTTGGCAAGATCTCATCTCTACAATAAATACAAAAATTAGCCAGGTGTGGTGGCGCTCCTGTGGTTCCAGATACTTGGAAGGTTGAGGCGGAAGGATCACCAAGCCCAGCAGGTCAAGGCTGTGGTGGCCATGAGCATGCCACTGCACTCCAGCCTGGGCGACAGAGTAAGACTCCTACCCGAAAAAAGAAAAAAAAACGAAAAAGAAAAACGCTGTCTTGACTCTTCTCATTTTTTCTCACAGTGAAAGATCCATTTGAAACAATGAAGTTTTAAAAGAAGGTCAAATTCAACTCAAAAAAAGCAAAACTTTGATTAACTAGAATATTCTATCAAAGACAAGTTTGGTCAAATTGGAATTAAATGGGATCAATTAAACAAATAAGGGATTTTTTTTCTGAAATAATATATATATATATATTTTTACAAAACTGTAAAATCAGCCGGGCTCGGTGGCTCAGCCTGTAATCCCGCGCTTTTGGGAGGCTGAGGTGAGTGGACTGCCTGAGCCCGCGGGTTCAAGACCCGCCTGGGCAGCGAGACCTCATCTCTACAATAAATCAAAAAATCAGCCGGGCGTGGTAGTGCATGCCAGTAATTCCGGCTACTTGGAAGGCTGAGGCAGATAGATCGCCGAAGCCCAGCAGGTCGAGGCTGCAGTGGTCGGGAGCGGCCACTGTACTCCAGTCTGGGCGACAGAATGAGACTCCAACTCAAGAAAAAAAAACCAAAAAACTGTAAAATCTCATAGCATAATTTTGATCCTTGTCTTCTGATTCCTTGACTAAAGCCCTTTCCATAACACTATGCAAATATACAAGCCGAGGCTGCTTCCCAGGCTGCTGTCTAGTAGTACTAGCTCTGAAGTTGTTCCACGTTAAAATACTGATGAACAACAAGCACCACTCCCCCAAGGAAATGCAGAACTCTCTCTCACTTTAAGTTAAAATGCATCTCTGAAGAGAACAGTCTATGTATCACACCCAGGTTTCCTCAGTAAAACAGACCCTCTTACCAGACCTACCTAGTATAAAACTACTGTGAAGGCAGAGCCTGAACCCATTTTTGTGCCTGAATAACTAGCCATTCAATGTTCCTATATAAATTGAAAGCCCTTAGAGGTAAGGGAAAATTCTATCCAAATGCCTGGACATAGCTCCTGGTTTTGACTGGCAGAGTGTAGTGCTTAGTAAGTCATTTTTTACGATGATGATAAGTGTAACTCAAGCCTCCTTTCCCCTTTCAGTGAACATGCCCATTTTTAGGGGCTCCCGACTCCTCTTTACTGTTCCCCCAGCTCAGGAAGTCTAGTCCAGACTCCAATCCCAGGCAAGCCAGCTGGCACCCTCTGAACCAGGCAAGGAGGACCTTCTAGCCCTTGCTCAGGGCTGACCAAGCGCACATTCCATGCCTGTTTCGTAAACTCTGCAATTAGCTTTCCTTCCAAACATGATCCCCTAAAACCCTAAGAAACAAAAATAATTCTACCACGTGTTTCTCTCCAGATCTTTAAGCTAATATACTTTTCCCCAATAAGCTATAATGCAGCATACTTTATGAAAAGACTGAAGAATATATGATAACCACCTTTTCCAGGATATGTACTATTTAGGGAAAAAACAAGATGAATGACACAATCCCAGAAGAATTGCAACAGTATGACCACAAGAAATCCTTGCCTCTTTAAGAGCTTGAGTTTGAACCTGGGAATTTTGCTTTCAAATTAGGTTCCTTGGAAAAAGAAAAACCCAGTAGATAAGGCGCTACCATACACACAAAAACCTTGGACCCAAGGAAGAAAGGGTCAATTATAAACAGGATTTGGGGCTGGTGTGAATAACTGAAGTGTCACAGCTGCCTGACCCCCAAATCAGAAAAAAAAGTGATTGAGGATCATCGAACAGCTGCCAGAGAGCAAATTTAGGAAGATCTGGTGGAACATTTAGTACAAACTACTTTCCAGGCACTACTCTAAGTGTCTCGTATGTATTTTCTTGATTAAAACACTTAAATACCACAAGAACTTGTTACGTTAGTTTTCCTTTGTAGTTGATAAAACTAAGCATTAGAAAAATGAAGTCAAATGGCCCAGTTAGGAAGTGGTGGAGTGGGATTCAGCCCCAGGTAATCCAATTTCCTCTTCACCACCACACTCAACTCTTCGTCTGGACCTCCTCAGACCAATCCAGAAAGGCTCTGTATGGCACTGTCAATATGAACACCAAACCTGAGGAGGGAGTAAGAATAAGCAGAGACAAAGGTAGAAAAAAAGGCACCTCAGCTTGGGACTGTGCTGAGAAAGAGATTGGGTGCCACAGATGTGGCTCTGACGAGCCCTTGTGGCTCTTTGGGAAGCAATGATCTACTCCTACTCTCCATGATTCTTGATACATTTTGACAAGGAGCAGCCCATACATCTCATCCTTGTAAAGAATGCTGAAAAAGCCCGCAAGGTAGGGATCTGGCTGCACTGTATAATCTGAGTATACCATATAGGTCTTAAGGAGACTCGCATGTAGATTAGGGGCACATATAAATGGTTGACACTCAAATAAACCTTCTATGGAATTAACAAACAGCATGAAAATCAAATCAGCATCAATGTTGCCTAACTCTAACCATTCAGGGCCGCCATTTCAGTTTGCCATCTTTGTGTTCACCAGCAATGAAGCATTTACTAAGTGAAGATTTCTCTGAACAAAAAAGATCTCTTTTCTGTTTTGAAAATTCACCTTGGGAGGAAGGTGCAATTCATCATCACACTGAATAGCCAACATTTGTAAAAATCTGTGATACATTCTACGGTGGACACATGCTCTCCTTTCTAGACTCTAAAGCGAAGTATCAGAGACACAAATGTAGATGGAAAAAAAGCCAGTCGAAAAAAGTGCTCAGAATCAAAGAGACAGAGAGAGAGGGGGAGAGAGCACTCTGAATTAAAAGGGAGGAATGGGAGGGAGAGAGAGAAACAGACAGAGATAGAGAAGAGAGGAGGTGCAAATTGAAAGGAGAGGGAAATTTGCAACTTTAACTACAAATCTAAAATTACCTATTTGCCTACTAAATATCTTACAGTGTTATACATATTTGAAAGGTATGCCAGAGTATTCAGTTTTTACGTGTAATATGAATATATTATGTCATGCACTTATTAATTCCTGTAAAATAATAGCGAAAACAATGTAATTGGCTTCAAACAAAATTTAATATCTTTTTTCAAGATAACTTTGGTTTACCAAGCACTACAGCATTTAAAGAGAAAGAGAGAAAATTCTAAGAAGGTATTTTCTGGTTCAATTACTCATTAACTGTTAACCTTGGGAAAATGATTCAGCAACTCTGAGACTCCTTCACCTCATTCTCTAATGAGGTAATGTGAGTAAAAGAGCTTTTAAAGAATTATGAAAGTACATTATCTTTGCCTAGTAACTAACTTTTAATACTCTGATTATTGCTATGAAAACCAAGCTGAATATCTACAGTTATCCAAGAATATTTCTCAATACAGGGAGATTACTCTTTCCAGAATTATATGATTATTTTACATTTCTGGTTCACACTTAACTTTGCAGATAGAACACTAATGGTACTCTTTAAATGCCTCTGCACAATTACTAATTTAAAGCAACTCAAAATTTCACCACTAGTTTTAAAAGTATAAGAGTTTTTAGCTGTTTTCATAATAACATACAGTTGCAAAAATCAAAACTAAATCAAACAATCCTATTTAAAGTTATAATAACACATTTCAAACATGTTAAACTAGAAACTGAAAACAGGAAAGAAGGAAAGAAACCAGCTGGACATGAAACTGATAATTGCTGGCATTAACACTATTTAGAAATTTAACTTCTTTAAAAAATAAATCACTTTATAATTTAATTAGGTTTTCACCTAGAGAAAAAGATCTAATAAAAGCTCAGATAAGAGAAAGTGGACTTGGACAATTGGTTTAGAAAGAATTCGCATAATCGTAGGGCTTAATTTTTTATCTGCAATTCCGTTCAAAGTCATCAGAATGACTTTTCTATCAAAGAGCCTCAGTGAGTGACAAGAGCAAGGCTTGCTTTGTACTGTTAAAAAGTCATTATTGCATGAAATAACTTCAGCCTGCCAAGATGAGAAAGAATCACAGATGCTGTTTTTGCATTATCTGCATTATTTCAGCCAGCCATCCTTAGACATTTGGGTCAAATTTCTAGAAATTTGTTACTTGCATTTGACAGAGGAATCATGTATCCTAACCTCTTAGCTTGACCTTTCTAATTGGCCTCCATCTGTAATACCTCGCTTTCTGTGGCAATTTTCCTTAAGCTGTTCCAAGTTGAGTCTATTTTTTGCATGTACTAGGGCATAAATCAGATTATCTTAAAAGTTAAGATTTTCAATCTAAAGAAACAAACCAATAAGAGAAAGTTTCTTTACATGCATTGTGCGTTATGGTATTATTATGATGCTTAGATTTTGAAGGTATTTCAATATTTTACAAAGTAGAGTAAGGAAGTGTTATTCTGTTCTGTTGTGTGTAATCATTGTTTTCTATCCTGTATGTAGATTTTTAAAAATCAAATTTATTTTTAACAAAATAAAATGTCTTATTTTTGCAGAATTGTATCCCTTAAAATAAATAAATGGAAAAAAAAACATTATTTTGTGTATACTGTATTATAGTTTGCAACAGCATAATAATCAGCTCAGAAAATGAAATAATAATCATTGTATAGCTCTTGTAATAAATAGGTGACTAAAGAACTAAACAAGGGTTTTCAATTTATCTAATAAACTGAGATTTTTAGTAGTTTACTATACTTATATTTTAGATTGTTACCACATAATAACAGGCACTATGTATTGAGCCCTTATGATGTACCACATACTGTTCTAAGCACTTTGCATGTATTATCTCATTTAATCCTCAAATAACTATAGGAATTACTCAAATTCTACTGTCTTTTTCAAAAGGTATTAACAAATCACCTTTAGATGTTAAAGTAAGGAAAACTGTAAAATTTTTACACATTGAACTAAATGGAATCCTTACTGAATTTTTAAAGGTCTATAAAATAAAAATCATAATAGTAGTTTAAATTGATTGCACTCAATTAAAATTTTCTATACACATTGAACATTGAAAAAGTTGTATTTCAATTATTTATTTAATAATAACTACAAGAAATGAGAATTTAGTGACTAGGTTTAAAGAATACTTGTTTTTTAAAATGATTTAATGTTAAGAAACTTAATACACCACAGAAAAAGCATAAATCCCTTTTAAGCACCATGCATACATACTAAAAGAAAAAGACAGAATTTGTGAGTGGGAAAACTAATCTAAACATACTTATTAACTTTAAAATGTTTTAAAATTAAAATGGGCATTTTCAAAGCAAAGCAAAGAAATAAAAATTTTAAGTCGATTACAAGATGTATAAGTGGTCTGCAGAAATTTTTAAGAATGCAGAAATTAGTCTTCACAGTAAGTATTAAGAAGTCATTGTTTTTGATGAAACAAAAATACAAGATAATGTTTTCAAATTAATCTAATAAAGCTTCTCTATGCAGGTCAAAGTCTTCTTATTATTGTTTTTTCCCCTCCCTACTCGCTAGTATACAAATGTGTTATATTACTGAGACTCCATTCTTGGCATCATGAGTAGCTTGTAAAATTAAATAAGAGCCCTGTCTACTAAGCACACACACAATCATTATCAACTTGTACATATAAAATGTTATGTAATTTATTTTTGCCATAATATTTCTCCTTATTTGGGCCACCTCTAAGAAATAAATGATGGCAACCACTCTGTGAATGCTATTTCCAAATACACCACTTACCTTAAAACTTTTTGTAGACTCTACAATGTCTCTTCAAGTAAATAAAATATTTAAATGATTACTTGCAGAAACATAAAATTCTTTAGGTTAATGTACACATAATTTTGCAAAAAAAAAATAATTTTCTGGGAAAATTGTCTGTCTTATCTACCAATTTGGAAAATCATTTTGTTGTTTTACAAATGTAAAATCTCCATAACACCTTTAACAAATACAAAGTGGTTCTACTTACACTTGCATGGAGTTTTCCTTTTTTTGACATCGCTAAAAATTTGTTGCTGAAAACTCCTCGTATTCCTACAATCCCCTGAGACACAGCAAATATTTCCAAAATACCTAGGATGACAGAAATCCCAAAATAAAACACAGACTCTTCTATATATCATTGTGAATAATCAAAATTCTACATAAATTCTTCCCATTCTTTATTACGGAGATTAGTAAAACATAGCATTTAACATCCTTATTTTTTGTGCCATTCACATGTAAAAAAAAAAAAAAGACTAGCATTTAGTGCTCATTTAAAATGACTAATTTTAAATTCAAAAATTTAACTCTGCTTCATCAGTTTTTTTGACAAATAAGTTGCTTTTAGCAAACTAAATTTAACAATAAAGTCTTTTCACGTTCTGAAGAAATTAAAAATACTTATTTTTCTAAATGTTTTTTCAAAATAATTCTCATTCATTGTTTCTCCGTCAAAAATAATAAACTCTTTTTAATACAACAGCATATAAAGCCTGTGGTCAAGACCAGTATAAGCCACTGAAAGCAGGAAAATAATACTTATTTACATAAAATAAATTCTTCTTCTCTAATCATCATGATATAATAGTAGTTACAAATAAATATATACTGTACTCAGTCTTTTAAATGAATAACTCATTTAAAGACTACACATGCACATAAAAAGTTACTGAAAGCACTGTAAACAATTTGAGATGATCGGTCCTATAAAGTGTTTAATGGATTATGTTTTGAGACATCTTGCATTTTGAGTCATTTCCTGGAAAAAACTTCTATGAACTATTTCATTACATTGCTGCTTATGTGTATTTCATGGTTAGCATCATCAAGTCAATGTCCCTCTGTCTCCCACAACAATTTCAAAGTCCACACCCACTGAGTCAAGAGAAACACACACTACAGTTTAGAATATTTTAAGAACATAAAATTCAAAGTCTGTGTATAATTGGAATGCCTGCTTGTTTATCATAAATGCATATACAATGTTATATAGACATGAGAAAAACATAATGTGTTTTGTTAGTTGCCTGTATCAACCAAAAAAAAAAAAAGAGGAGTAAAATAATATAGTTCACCAGAGCTAAAAGAGGACCTGCCCTAGAAAGCAACAAAAGAAAGGAAAAAAAAATTGAGGAGAGTGGGGAGAAAAAAAGAACATCTCAACATTCCAATCTATAGTAGTCTAAGCATATATACTAAGTAGAGTAACTCAATAGGACTCTACCTAATAGAGAATTCACTAGGTATTCTTGAAATAACAACTTCTTCCTGAAGTATTTGAGGTACATATAAAATTATTCAATTTACCAAAAAAGGAATAGTTTATAAATTCATATATGTTACTTTATTGAGCACTATATTACACAATGTAAGTTAGCATCTATAATTGTAGCAAACACAGCAACTTATTTATTTAACTTGGTTTCTTAAAAAATACTTAAACAGCCGGGCTCGGTAGCTCAGCCTGTAATCCCATGCCTTTGGGAGGCTGAGGTGAGTGGATTGCCTGAGCCAGCAGGTTCGAGACCCGCCTGGGCAGTGAGACCTCATCTCTACAATAAATCAAAAAATAAGCCGGGCGTGGTAGCACATGCCTGTAATTCCGGCTACTTGGAAGGCTGAGGCGGAAGGGTCACCGAAGCCCAGCAGGTCGAGGCTGCGGTGGCCGGGAGCAACCACTGCACTCCAGTCTGAGCAACAGAATGAGACTCCAACTCAAAAAAAAACAAAAACAAAAAGAACAAATTAAACAGAAAGTTTATGAGAAAAAAGGAATAACCAAACAATTTTTTAAAATAAAATTGCTTATCCCAGAGTAAATAAAATGCATAATAGAGAAACTGCAGCTACCAATTTATTAATGGATGTTTCTTTAAATTGAAAAGCCCAAACTAAAAACTGTTAGAAACAACATTTGCTTTTAGGAGAAAACTGCCAAAGAAGTTGATGTCTCATAAATCCTTTCCTTGAAAATATTTTCAAAATACTATCTATGATAGATTTTACTATAATAGCTATTTGACTGTGATACACACTCAAAGGTTTGGAAACATCATTTTAACAAATGGTAACAAAGCACAGCCAATGCTTTATAAAGTGAAATACACTACACCGATGCAAGATGGTACAATACTACCTGGGGTGCCAAAAAAATATATACACATTTTAAGGGATGTTAAGAGATGTTCACCTTGATCAGAAATGTCTGGACACTAATGGTCACCACTTTGAGAACCTCTTGTAATTGCAGAAGTTAAATGTAACTTGTATTAATCTTATTGAGTATTACAATTTTAATAGTTTTTGTCCTTTCTTAAAATGTGTATACATTTTGAGTACTCTCTGTAATATCACTAAACAATGACCAGAATATCTGATAAAAGGTTGCATTTCTACTAGAATTACAGAATGATTCTGAGAGTAGCATGAATGCTTTTAGATATTTGGGAGCTGATGTGACTGTGAACACTGTGTAAACATGTGAAAATGGGAACATGAGAAATTGTATGTGTGTGTAATGAGGATACAAAAGAGACAATATGGAGCTGGCAGAGAAGGAGACTTGGTTGGGTTTCCCCCAGTTTACTCATGGTTCTCGATTGTTGGAGGTTTCTTATTCTATTTTCTGGAAAATCATCTGGCTTTGTAAATACAAATCTATGGTATACTAATAAAAACATGCACAGTAGTATAAAAGATAAAACGATTATAAGTATACGCACTCGCATGCTAACTCTTAAGACATTGAGATAAAAGACCTTTACAGATACTTTTTCAATGAAAATACTACTTCTTTGCCCAAATGACCTATAAGTTTCTGACAACTAACATAGTCTATTTTTAAAGAAAGACTCACTTTGACTTATTTAACATGGATCTCAATACAACGTACATTCTGTCTGTAATTGTTGTGTGCAATTTGCATTGTAATGAATTTTAAATATGGGGAAGATAAAATAATGTATTTGAAAGTGTTATTATTTCATTGCATATTGCATTTTTTTTGTTTTCAGTCCCAGGATAAGAATTATGCATTGCCTGAGAATGAAATGATTTTATAACTTTAAAAAATTAGTTTAACTGAAAGCTTAAAAATATACTTTATATATTATTCTATTTAAAATTATGAAAAATGCAGGAGACTTAAAAGATGAGATTAGATGAAAGAATTATTTTTCACATAGACAACTTTGGTATTGACCTTCTAAATCTTATGCAAGTATGGTCTAATACTGGGAACACTGTTAAAATCACAATTTCCGAAGTAAAGTCAGCAGTGCTTTCACAATGTCTTGTTTTCTAGAATATTGGAAACTATTCAACAAGTCTCAGTATTCAGCTTCCTGCACCCCTATTCTAAGACATCACAAGCCTATTGCTCTTACTAAGACAAATCTCAGTAACTCATTCAGGAATTCGACATACTTTTTAAAAACCTTGTACCTTGGGTCACACATTTATACATCCCGGAAAACACTTCTCTGACACTGATTTTTTTTAATTCAGTAATTTCCTGGCCCTCATTATTAGTAGTCAGTGATTATAAATTTGATGGAAACTTACAATGTACCTTACGGATGCCCAGACAGTATTCCTAAGTAGACTTGTGAAAGGCCAATCACTGCTAAATGGGGTGGTTATATTCCATCTTATCACTACCTCTCTTTTGTCTTGTCAGGATACCTGTGTGCACACGTGTGTGGATACATGTTTTAGTATTCTCTTGTTATGGTGGCATTCTCCTGTTACTATGGTACTCTTTTGCTTGAAGGGGAAGGGAGGATGGCTCAGAATATGTGAATTCACGTTAAGAATATGTTAAGGTGCTATTGACACTCTGTTATTTTTCTTAAGGTGTTCATATCTAAGAGGATCAAAGAAAGAGAACAATGCTTAACAAAAGGAATTATTTTCTCTTGGTAGAATTTCAGGGTTGACATCTATACTGAAGGAGGTGAGAATTTCTTGGTGTCACTCACATTATACACACAATGTTTAATCCACTTACCTACAAAGATAGTTATGCATTATGGAATAATTTCAGTAAAAAACAATAGTATATATATATATAGATTTTTGACTTAGTTATTTACAGATTTTTAAATATAATAGGGTTTTATTGATAGTGGTTGATACAATTGCATGGATCTCTCTCTCCCTCCTTTTAGTGAATAAAATATAGAAAAACAGATATTCCATATATCCAGGGGCTTTCAACAACCTATCTGAAAATCCTTAAGGAAAAAAATATTTTAAAACTGGAGTTTCTCTACTTGCATCCACAAAGTAACAGATATGCTGTGCCAAGTTATCAAATCCTGATTCTTGAAATATCCAGTTTAGCAGTCTTCTCTGATTAAATTAGTAACAGAAATTTTCCACTTGACTTTATTCTTTACAGTAGATACAGATTCTGGTTTACAGTAGATACAGATTCTAGGCTTGGGGGACTCTACGTGATATCAAAATTGATAGTTTAGATTTTTTACAAAGCAATAAAACTGGTAGTTCGATTAGCCAAAATAAGTGATTGGGATGTTGTGTTTTGGCTTTGTGTACCCAGAATCGTACATTTTCCCTCCCTAAATTGACAATGACCTGATAGTTGCTCTGCAGTGGCCTAGGATAAGTCAATAGAAACACTGTATCAAAACTAAACTTGACATCATATAAAATAAAGCATAGAAACCTTTGTTTCTATGCAGTACTTGGGTCTTATTATCTGTCTTATTTTGTTCATCTTTCCTCAGTATTTCCTTGTAATAAGGGTTTATATGCAATGAGTTTGATTTCATTTTCTGTCTTTAAAGCTTGAGATAACGATTGTACAAGGAATGCTAAGAACATATTGACTGGTACACATAAACTACACAAATTATGTTTCAAAATCTATGGCCAGAGCTTACTTCTGATGGTGAAACTGGGAAATATTCACAATTTCCCAATAAAAAAATACTGTCAAATAAAAGCCATAAAATATATAACTATTTGTCTGTTCTATCAAACAGATATCACAGAATATTATTAGGCTAAAAAAAGCCTGTTAGAGCGCAGTGTCATGGCAAAGTTTTGACTCTTCTGAAGCAGTAGGCTTGTAACCAAAAGAGTATGTTTTCTGTCATTATTAACTCACAGACAGTAGACTCCGATGATGAAGTAAAACCAATGTGTCCTCTATGGTCCTTGATCCAGCTCTCTAGCCTCTCTTGTGAGAGTCAGACAAATATTTCCTCATCTACCCTAAGCAACAGTGAGTGGTCAACACCTTAGTTTACAGGAATGTCAAGAAACTGTCAAGTGCTGCCTTCAAAGAGGTAAATGACCAATTGCAATTAGCAAACTTCTATTTCTCTTTCACAGCAAGGTAAGGGCAGAAATCCATTTTAAATTTCCAAATTACATGCCATCTTATTAAACACATGACATTCCATATATTCCTCATTGACTAATGGTAGCAAAAATTTTATGACGTAGTATTAAACATTCTACTAATCACAAAGCAGAAAATCACTATGATGTGAATATTTAAATTATGCTTTCCTCTGTGGAAAAAAGACAAAAACAAATCTATGGAAAGCAGACAAACAAAAAACTAATTCAAAAGTAACCAAAACATCATGCTTAGTGAGATGACTATCCCATATTGGGTGCATGAATGAATGAGTGTGAAGGTGAAGGAAAGTCATGTGAAAGACGACACTCTAATGGCCTGTTGTAAACAGGCATACATAAGAGAAAAGTCACTTAGGCTCCACTTAGGCACTGTTTAGGAATGTCCCTGTTCTCTTATAGATATCTTTCAACATGGAGTTTAAAACAAAATGCACCTTGGAAATATTGGCTCATCGTGATGTCTTCTTGAGCAGCATGCATTATTTCTCCTTCCTGTGCTTCCTACCATTTTCCCTCTAGGAAGGCCGAAGCTGCAAACATCGTTGTCTCTTAGAGCTTTTTTGTGGAGAAGAGGGTGAATGTCTTGGGGTGAGCGTTGCTTTCAGGATCTCCACCAAAACCCACCCTTGACATTGTTTGAGCCCCCTGGGCTCCAGCCTGCTGCTTGCTGCCTGCTTATGTGGGACCTTTCCTTGGGCACACAGAAGTTATCCTTTGTTGGTGCTGTTGGGTGAACTACAAGAAGAGAATAAAGCTTCCTGTAGGAGACAGGAGAGCTGCGGAAGTGGGGAACGCTCTGAAGTCTGATGAATTAAAGAGTCGGTGGGACAAAGTGAGAAGGACGGATGAAAATGCTGAAATAGAGGCAACTCTCCAAAGCCTTCAAATCTCAGAATCCTCCTGTCCCAGGGACCTGGCTTTTGATCACCGAAGATGGGCTGTTATTTAATAAATGAAATGGGCTCTAAGACATGGAAACAAGCTCCCCTCAGGAAGTACGGAGGCCCCAGGACGCAGGGTGTGTGCAGGGCCCCTCTCTGGTGTGCGCTCCAGGGCCCCGCCTCGCGCGACCCGCCTGCTGGGACGCGCAGCCAGGAAGACCGAGCCGGCGCGAGGGCGGGCGCAGACCTGCTCCCCGCCCGACAGGAGCCACCGGGTCTTCCCCACCAGGCCCCTTCGCCCCGGGAAGAGGCCTGCAAGCCACCACCTCGCCGACGTGCGCGCCTCCAGCCGCGCGCCGGAGACCACCGCCGGATCGTCCCCCGGCGGGGCCTCCCCCATCCTTCCAAGCCTGAGTAAAGGGCCTGAGGGCCCGCGGAGTCGGTGCCTGCGACGGGCCAGGGAGGCACCTGGGAGCCGCCAGCTGACGTCGGGGATAGATGACCGTGGGCAGCGCGGGCTCTGGCCCGTTTCCGATCTCCCTTGTCTCAGCGTCACTGGCTGGGCTCTACCTGGGGACCCGCCCCGCTGGAAGGTCGATCTGGCCCTACAGAGCAGAGCCCAGCAGAGACCGCCCAGTATTCCTCACCGCCGGGTCGTCTTTGCCCCTAGCTACCCAAAGCAGAGAGGGGGACCGGAGGGGTGCAGTGATGCACTGGAAGCGAGATGGGCGCGGAGGAGGGACCAGGAGATGAGAGGGGAGGGAGTACAGAGCACCCTAGAGAAGCTCAGGCCATTTAAACTCAGCTTTTAAAAAGTGCTGCACAATCTGCACCCACACCGAGTTGAACATCCTCTGCTGTGTTTCTCCTAAAATAAAGGACTTCCACCTAATTGCCCTTGGAACCCGAAGTCGGTCACTCTTCTAACAAGGCGTAGTCACGGTCTCCGGGGACGGAGCGTGGCTAAACCCAAGTCCGGAGTTAATAATTGCCGGGCTCGGTGGCTCAGACTGTAATCCCGCGCCTTTGGGAGGCTGAGGTGAGTAGATTGCCTGAGCCCGCGGGTTCGAGGCCCGCCTGGGCAGGCGAGACCTCATCTCTACAATAAATAAATTTAAAAAAAAATTAGCCGGGCATGGTAGCGCATGCCTGTAATTCCGGCTACTGGGAGGGCTGAGGCAGAAGGATCGCCGGAGCCCAGCAGGTCGAAGCTGCGGTGGCCGGGAGCGGCCACTGCACTCCAGTCTGGGCGACAGAGTGAGACTCCAAAAATAAAATAAAATAAATTCCGTGTCCTTCATGTCTACCCCTCTAACATGTCTAGCTTTGCAGGTCACTATCTTCTTCTAAGCGGTGGAGTCTGGCCCCTGCTCTGTAAGCTTCTATGTTTATGGTGTGTGTGGGTCTACACACGTGTGTACACTGTGTGCATACACATATATACATACGAAGTGCATATACATATGAATGCAATGTTAATTGGAGGCTTATGGTCACGACGTGTGGGGAGGCCTATTTGAGATTTGATTTTTCTAAAAAACAAAACAAAAAAAACCCCTCCCGTTTTGGCCAGAGAAGGCTGCACTTCATGCCTCGTGCACAATGCCAGCCTCGTTCACACGCAGAAGATAAGCAGACACTGAGAGGGGAGAAGGAGAGAGACTTGTTTTTTCTCCAGCAGGCTGGAGGCTCATAGTGGAGGCCAGGTAAACTAGAAACGAGGCTCCCGTCCGGGCGCCGAGCTCCGGGCACCCTGAACCGCGGAATGGCCGTTCTCCGCGCCCACGAGAGGGTGCGTGTGCGCGCGCCAAGCAGACGCGTCTCCGCCCAGCGCTCGGGGCTGGGTCCCGGCAACCGCGGCTCAGAAGACGCGCGGGTGGCCCAGAGACACCACGGTCCCTCCCGAGTCTCCGGCCGCCCGCACAGGGCGCGTGAACCGGAGAGGGCGACTTACTTAACGTGCTGGCTTCGTGGGAGCCGTTGACTTTGCCATCCGGGTAGATCTGCAGATGGAAGCCGATGCCCACCCTGCAATAGAGGCTGCCTGTGCGGCGCCCCGAGGGGCTCCACTGGAAGCTGCTCTGCTCCAAGCCGCTCGCGTGGCTGCCCGCGGAGGCTGCGGGCGCTGAGGAGGCCGAGGAGGACGGCGCGGCGCCGCTGCCGCTCGCTCTGCTGCCGGAGCCTCCCGGGTTCCTGGTGGCGGCGGCGGGTCCCGGCTGCCCCGCGCGGGCGAGGCGCTTCTCCCCGTGAGCCCAGGCGCTGAGGATCAGGTGGCTGGAGAGGAGGAGGAGGAAGAAGGACAGGCTCATTCTTCCAGCCGCCGGGGTCCCAAGTGCATCTTGCGGGGCCGACTCCGGGCTCCGTAGCCCCCGCGCGGCGGCGAGCCTCTGGCGCTGCGCCCCTCGCCGCGCCGGCCGGACATAGCCTCGGGACGCGCGGGGAGAGAGAGGCCACCGCGCGAATCCGGCGCGGGCTTCGGGATATTTATAACGCCGGTGATCTCACTGCTCTGTGCACGCCTGCGAGGCTCCCCTCACCCGCCGCTTTGTGCACTCTGGCCGGTGCGGGGGGAGCCTCGCGGCCCCGGGGGCGGGGGTGAGGGGGGAGGAGACGAAGAGGGAGTGGGAGGAGAGCCCGACTGGGAAGCCGCGCCGGACGCCGGGTGCGCCCCTCCCGGGCCACGCGCTCTAGCAGCTCTGGAAAGGCTCACCCCCCACCCAGCCCCACCACCTGGGCCCAAGCCGGCGCATCCAGCTCCGCGCCAGCGGCTGGGCCGCCCGGGACAGCGATGGGAAAGCGGGTTGGAGCGTGAAGACGCGTCCTCGTCCCCTCCAGCCTCTAGGGCACACCGGCGTCCCCACCAAGAGCTTCTGCCCACCCGGGACATGGTTTCCAGGTCCCTTCTCTCTGCCCAGCAGAACCCGCTGTCTCGTCTCCTTCCCAGGGGGCCTTGGGGGGAACCGCGTCCCGCCGGGAGATCCAGCTTCGAGTGTTTTCGGCTGTGGAAAACCACGCAGGCATCCGCAACCCAACTTGGGAAGCCTTCGGCGCGGCGCGGATGGGGAGGCCGTTATTGTTATTGATTTAGTAAAGGGCTCAAGAATGGGTGTGTTTCGCGTTAGGAACGACACCCTGAGTCATCATGCCACGACGAGAGCTGATGTCTTGTTGGAAACTCGCTCGCGCTGAAGGTTGTGCCGAACGCTTCTCCCCTTGGGCAGCTCTGGCGTGCGTCGCGGAGGTGAGCGCAACGCGTCGGCGCTGGACCCGGGAGAGGGACTGAACAGGCACCCGCGCGTGGGACCAAGCGCCCAATTGCCCTCTGTCGTCCCAGGGTCCCCGTGGCAGGAAGAATTAGCCCAGTGCTCACTTAGCCTTCTCAGGGCTGCCGTGGATGGGGGACCGACCCCCATGAATGATTAATGACGCGCGCGTTGGATCTCGACCTCAGGAAACCTGAGAACCCAGAATTTCCGTGAGAACGGAGAATTGCCCTGTACGCAAGGCTCCCGACTGTTGCTTATCTGGGAAATTCACCTGACTTACATTCCTGGAATATTTCTGTCTGAAAACATATTTGCAGCTTCACGCTAAGCTCTGATACATTATTCATTGGCTATGTTAATAAAAAGGCCGTGATATTGACTGATAAGGTCAATGCAAATAAGCCAGTGTTGATGCTGAGAGGTGGTCTCATCCATTACTGAGGACACACTTAAGGTTTCCTGCCTTGATAATGAAAAGCATATAAGATGAACAGATTTTTCGGGATTGGAAATCTTTCATGGCAGAGCTCTTAACACCAAGGTAGCCGTGAGGCAGAAGGTCGCCTCGACAAGGAAGTAGAGCCGTTGTAGAAAGGCAGGACACGTCAGACTGAGGTGTGCTAAAGATGGACAGTGTCCCTGACACACTATGTGAGGTATGACAGAAAGCCAGACACTCGCTGCCCCTCTCCTCTGACCTCAGGTCATACACATCTGGCTTAACAAGATGGGTAGGCAGATCCTTACTAGACGATCCCGACAGTGGTCGCTGAGAACGGCCATAGGTCCCTCAGAACGGTCCTCTCATTGGGTCATCTCTCTCAGGGTGAAGGACTGTGGGACACCGAGCCCGGCGTTGGGCTTTCTGCAGGCGACGCCCTGAGGTCCCTGGTAAAGCTGTCAGGGTTTAAACCACATGGGTGCTTCTGGGTGCCATCAGGAAGTCTCTGTGTGTCCCAGTCACACCCATGCCTAAAGCATGAAGATTTTCCAGAGCAAATCCGGTGGCGGGCCTCCCTGTTCTCTTCCCAGGCTCCTTGCCCAGATGCAACCAATGCAAACGGAGGCCAGAGGGCTCCAATCAGCCTCTGGGCTCTGCTCCCTCCTCCCCTCCCAGTTTCGTGAACTCACCTGCACTGAGACAACTGTCCTTGTGTCCTTCTGGTCCCCACGGGAGCCCAGATCTTTGTCTGGGATGCCCCAGAGAGGCCGAGCCTGCTTAGGCTCCAATTCACCTCCTCCTGGTGGGTGGGGGTGGGGGGACTAGACCTACTCTTCTGGGTTCCAAGGAAGAACTAACAGGGCCCACTGAGGATATACATGACCGACTGTAGAGGGCTGGGACTGAACTTGGCCGAGCAGACCTCGACGCTCCACCCTCTTCCACACTGGGGAGAGGATAGGGCAGGAGATGCGCCGCTGGTGGGTACTTAAAACTACAGCCCCTTGGTCGCATGAGTGAGGGTAGCTGCCATTCAACTGTCAGCACTTATCTCAAGAGGGTTGTGTATTGGGGTCATAGAAAAAACCTGCAAAGCTACAGTGAAACGGGGGTGTCGGCGCCGCTCCCATTCCGAGACCCGGCGGCCAAGCCCCTTCCCCCTTGGCCACCCCAGAAGGAAACCCCTCTCCCGGCTGCACGCGACCTGCCTGCGTCCGCCCACCCCGCAGGAGCGGGTCTCCTGCCAGCCTGTGTCCCCCCACAAATCTCGGGGGGTGATCTCATGTCTCTGTCTCGGCTACGCGGGGCTCCCTCCCCTACACTTCACCCAGAAGAGTGCGACCCTGCACCACATTTTCCCCGGCGACTTTCTGGAAAGCGAGTAACCCCAAGCCTCCTGCTTGGGACTTCTCAGCTGTCCACCTACAAGCCGGGGAGCTCTGCCAGGGTCCCCGCGGCACTTAGGGATTCGCGCCCACAGACGGTGCTCAGCGCCGTGCCCAACGCCCTCTTTCTCCCAGCCTGGGACACAAAGTTGGGCACAGGCCCTGGGCTCCAGCAGAGACAAAGCAGCCACTCAGGACCACCCGACAGGGGAACCACTCGGCAGGTCCACAGGTGCCTGGGCACCAGGCACTGATCATGTCTCAACTTCGGTTCCTACCCCTTCGGGCTGACCTTCCACAGCTTACAAGCCCCTTACGACTCCTCACCCTTAGGCTTCCTGTTTGCCAGCCTGGCACCTCAGGCTTACCTGTCCTGGTCCCCAGCACTTGAACTTTCTCTCCAGGCCTCCTCCACTTCTGTGTGGGGAACAGTTGGTGAGTCGCCTCTGCCTCTTTTGTAGGTACAGGTGTGATCTGATTACTAGAGACAGAAATCACTTTGAAGGAAGATATGATTGCCTATATCTTCTGACTGGAACCCAAAAGCCTAAGCAGAGAGAGAAGTCAGGGTGATTAAGTCAGTGACCGAGATGCCCTTCACAGAAGGGACAGACTTCCTCTGGTGGTAAACTGAGGCTGGGCCTTGCTGAGGCCAGCACTCTGAAGGCAAGAGCTGGGACTTGTACACCTGATGGTGCCTCCTGCTGGGAGGGAAGAAGAGCAGGAGATGAACAGTGGAATGAGCAGCCCTGGGCAGTCTGGCCACATCTGGGGAGGATCAGCAATCTGGGACCAGGTTGCCCTGTGCCAAGCAGGCCTTGCTCAGGCTTCTGGTTCAGGAGCCTCCATCACCCCAAATCCCTACTCCAGGAGGTGCAATCACCATGAGAAAGTTGCCAGTTCTAAGGTTTCTATGCCTGCACAATGGGAAGGCAAGGCCAGTTTTCTTTTCCTGTCCCAAGAGACAGAAACCTAGAAATGCTCAGGATGTCCTCCTGGGAGAGCTACTTGAGCCAGGCCCTGAGGACTTGAGGCCTCTCCTCTCCATTCCACACTCACAGACGCTGTGGCCAGATAGTCGGACCCCTCTTTGCCAGCCAGGTCCCTGGTGACCCCACAGTGGCCTCTAATCTTACACAGTGTTTAATGGGGACTGCTGTGAGCTGCATGTCTGGGTCCCCCAGGATTCCCATGTGGAAACTCTCATCTTCAAGGTGCTGACTTCTGGAAATGGGACTTCGGGAAGTAATTGGGTCGTGGGATTGGAGTCTTCATGAAGAGATGTGGAATCCGGGCCCTTATCAGAAGAGACAGGAGAGAGCCTGATTCCTTCTACCCCTTATCTCCTCACCACCTTCCCCCCAACTCTCCCACCAGGTGAGGAAGCCATGCCAGTACTCTGACCTAGAACTCCCCGTCACCCAGAACCCAGGGAAGTCTATGCTTTTTAAATGTTCCAGTCTGTGGTCGTCTTGTCACAGCAGCCTAAGCAAACCCAGACAGAAGCACAGCTTGCTGTGGAGGAACTAGACCAGCAGGAGCCATTAGTCCACATTCTTGCCAAGACCCTCTTTCCTCCAGGCCTGGCTTCTCACCAGCTGGTTGGCAGCGACACAGAGTCTGTGGCTGAAGGTGATGAGCAGGTGAGAAGAGCTGTCCTGTGAGAGGAAACAGTCCAGGGGGAAAGGAGGATGTGTGCAGGGTGATGGTGCGTCTCAGCCCTCTTCCCTTTCACCAGCATCTGTTGCTTTCCTCTGAGGAGGTGGCTGTGGCACATGGCCACTGGCAGCTGGGCTCTACATCAAAGGAGTCAGAAAGTAAAGCAGCATTTGCTACCAAAAACAGGTCTTTTGTGAGCTAAATGGACTCAATGTAACCTGTTTAATTTTTTCCTAAAGCCCAAGCCCTTCCAGTTAACCTAGTAGCTGTTTTTATTTTAACTTCTGACGCATGTATGCATCATTCCTTTAAGGAAATCTCCTTTCAGGATACCCAGAGCTCTGCAGACCCTGTTATCTCATTGTGCAATGTCGAATTTTAGGGAAATGACTAAAGGACAAGGTACCTTTCATCCTGTCCATGGCCACCCAAACAGGTCGAGGACTCACTCCCTGTGCTTGTGACAACACATGTGTGCAAAAGTCATGACTTAAGGTCATGCCATCATCCTATCCCCCAAAATTGAATTCACTCTGCCTTTCATAATGGGTTTTATTGTTGGCACAGTCTGAATCTATTTCTTTTGCTTTCATTTTGTTTTTTTTTTTTTTTTGAGCCAGGACCTCCCTTCGTCGCCCGGGCTGTGGCATGATCACAGCTCACACAGCATCGACCTTCTGGGCTCAAGTAATCCACCTGTCTCAGCTTCCTAAATAGATGGGACTACAAGAACAGGCCACCATGTCTGGCTAATTATTTTATTATTTTGTAGAGACAAGGTCTTACTATGTTGCCCAGGCTGGTCTTGGACTCATGAACTCAAGCGAGTCTCCCACCTTGGCCTCTCAAATGACTGGGATTACTAGTATGAGCCACCAGCCAGGCCTACAATTTGTATCTAACAATGTCAAAGAGGAATACACACACACACACACACACACACACACACATACACCTACACACATGCACGTGCACACACATGGATGCAGCAGTACTTCCTGTTGGCGTGAGTGCCCTTGGTCTTCAGAAATGGCAAGTGGGTGTTTTTGCTTTGGTTTAGTTTTGGGATTTTTTTCACTTTGTGATTTGTTTGTTTCTTTCCCTCAAGAAAACTTTAGGCACCATACTCTAGACAAATATTCCTTGCATACTTTTTTTCAATTCAGGCATTTTTTGAGAAGTCAAAAAACATGATTTGGGCTTAATCAAAAGCTATTAAAAAGAAAAGAGAAGAAAAGAAATGAAAGCATTTCCTTCCTGTGGCCTATAGTAACGGAATTATTTGTAAACAGTACTTTTTGTTGCTTCTAATCTTTTTTTTAAATTGCAAATTAGCTAACTAAAAAATCCTGGACTATTTATTCAGTAACCACAGTATAAAAGCATTTGATAATCACAGTACGTAACAGCTAAAATTGAACTCATCTTGCTTCAGCTGCCCTGCAGACATGTACAAAATAAGATTTTAAATGAAGCAGAAGGACTGACACATGTAGCCTAGTCTGAATGTTGTGACCATATATCAATACATGAAATATTGTTGATAAAGTCCACGGCTTCTTCTGATCTTTCTGATCTTTCTGATCTTTCTGATCTTTCCTCACCATTGGCCCATTTGTTTTTCATTCCAGTAGCTGCCTCCGATCAGTGAAAAGATTCTAGCATAGCTCTTGAAAAAAAAAAAGCAAGGGACTAGTCTGTGTTCACAGATTTCTTAAAAAGTAAAGTTTACCTTATGCAAATCACCGCTTATCTCCCTTATCCTTGAAGCTTCTGTATGATTCTTAAGGCAGGGGTTGAGGAGACCACAGAATACTACAATCAAGACTTTATTCAATTGTAAATAAGGTGGTTTTCTACTGGAGGCAGCCCTGATGGGTGGGGGGAGGTCAGGGAGGGTGTAAGGAGGCTCACCCACAAGCGTGTTGTGATCTGATTATTGCTTGGCTGTTTCACTTATGTGTGTACATGGTCTCAAGCAAATCATAACCTTTCAAAGGAAATTTCCTTGCAGCAGACACTGCCTTGTAATCCTCCTCCCCTCAACGCATAATAAGTTAATTCTTGAACGTGGACCCTTACAAGGGACGGTTTCAAAAGTGGCTTAATAGTAGCTTAAATTTCTCCTACAAAAAACTGAGAACTTCATCATTTGAAAGGATATTGTGATGCTTTCTGTGCCGCTGAGAAGTTTGTTGTCTGTCATTTTCTCTGTCCAGGGCACTGAGGACCTGGGAACCTGTGGGTATGCATGTGTGTGTGTGTGTGTGTGTGTGTGTGTGTGTGTGTGTGTACTTTCAGCATTTGCATTACCACAGTTCTTAATTACAGTAATCATTTTCGCAAATGGGCTTTGTTTTCCACTCTGGATTCCTGACTTTTGGCAGGCTGCGCCGGGCAAACACCTGTTGTCTGGTTATACAGAGAAACACCTGTCAGCAGAGCTACTAAGTACTAACTTGCGGGCTGTCATGGGGGTCTTGGGAACCTTTGCTATTGTCAGAAGAAAGCCAGGAGCACCTGCCTAGGGCCCATGAGGTCCAAATGACAGCTTATAGACTTCTGACAGATGCCTACTCTGGAGAAATGCAGCCTGGGGCCACAGCATCTGTTCATGAGTGGATGGATGTGATTTGAGGAAAATTCCTTTTTAGAGGATATTATAGCTCAACAAGTATGAGGGCCTTAAGACATCAAACTCTGAATGGCTTTTATAGGTGAATATTCAGCTGATAAGAGCAAAGGAAATAAGAAGAACAGGGAGAGGAAACAAAGAAATATTGACATGAAAAATGGGACAAAAGATTTTTTTCGTGTGATCTCTTCCCTTGGAGAGTGGCCCTTTCGAGTGTACTGGTGGGACTGGGCTGGTACTATGTACAAAAAGAGGTAGCTCATGTCTAACAGACATCACTGGAAGAGTCAGCATCAGTTTCAGAAGTAATCCACTTTTCTTTGACAGCTTAGGTGTTTAGATATGACTATAACCACATATGGAGAGGGATGGGGAAAAAAAGGTTTGGAAAAGAGAGAGAGAGGAAAAAAATACCTCCTGTTTTTTTTTCAAAGATAGATTGTAGCCCTAATGTTTATCTTTAGATATCCGAAATTTTTATTGCTCGTTCTCAGGATGCATAGAAATCCAAGCTGGCTCAGGGAGATGTCTTGACCCGCCCGGTCCTGTGAAGGATCACCCATGGAGCTGGGCACCGCGAGGCCCAGGAGAGCCTGTCTAACTGCACCCTTTCCCTGGGCTGGGCTGCACCCCTGCCATTCTGTGTTGGGAGCTGCCAGCCTGAATCCTTCCTCCAGATGGTTGCTGCTTTTCTCTCTGTCCCACTGTCTCCCATAAAACCACTCTTCTCTCCTACATTAGGATTTTTCCTAGTTGTAGGGTGCAGGGGTTCCCTTGACCTGAAATACAAATGGAAAATGAGGGTGGATTAAAAAGATCATGGGCAGGAAGGAGGGCAATCAGGAGACCTCACCAGGGGCCTTTAAGTCTTAGGGTCTTGGACTCATCTTTGACTTTTCTCATCCACCAGGAATGCCTCTTGGCTTCATCTTCCAAGTATATCCAGGATCCAGATGCTGCTGCGCACCACCCCATGGTCACCACCTCACCTCTCCGGCAGGTGACTGCTGTGACCTGGAGCTTTGCTGTTGGCCATGGTGCTTACGATTTATTCTCAACACAGCGATCAAAAGAGTCTCTTTAGAGATAAAAATCAATTGATGCTACTCCTTAAAATGATCAGCCACTTCCCATTTTACTCAAAATAAAAGCCATTTTATTCCAAGTCCCTCCCTGCCCTCCCCCCTTCGGGGCTGGCTCCCTCCCCCTGCAGAGGCTGCCTCCCTGCTCCTCCCCACCTCAGGGGCTGTCTCTCCCTCTCCCCATCCCCCCAGGGAATGCCTCCCTGCTCCTCCTACCTCAGCACTGCACTCTCACCCTGGACCATCCCAAGGGCAGGCCTCTGGGAATCATCCCTAGGAAATCTGGCTGGCTGGCTCTTTCCCTGCCTTTAAGTTTTTGCTCACGTATTTTCTTCTCAAACATCATCTGATCACCCTATATAAAGTGACACCCTCCACACACTCCCTAACACCCATGCTGTTTTTCTTTTAAATATTTTCCACAGCAGTTATTTCTTAATAAAGAGTTATAGAGCTCTTACTATGAGCTGGATATTCTGGCCAAGTATTCATCTAATGATCATAAAGATGTTACAGAGTGCTCACTATTGTTTGGGTATTTATAGGTCATAAGAAAACGAGGCACAGAGAGGGTAAGTAACTTACCCAAAGCCACATAGCTAGGAAGCGGTAGAGTCGAAGTTACACTCAGACAATCTGGTCCTAGGATCGATGCTTTTGCAACTTCACTTTGCTGCACTTATCACCTCCCGCCTACTGTGTAATAAATTCTGTATTACATTTGTGGTTTGCTGTCTGCCTTTCCCTGCTAGCATGTAAGCTGGTGATGATAGGAGTCTTTCTTCCATCCACAAATATTTACTGAGCATCTAGAATGATGATTGACACATTGTTGGTGCCCAACTATTTGTTAAATGAATAAATAATTTTGATTATTGAGAGTCTGTTCCCCGGCCTGAGATTCACTATTTCAAGCTCATTGCTAAAACATCCCCTTCTCAGCTCCCTTCTTTATACTCTGTGAGATTCTGGCAGAGTGGAGCAAAGAGACACAGCACATTTGATTTCATCCCATCATCTTCGAATGAGAGAAATGTCTCCAGAGATGCTGCTTCTATTTCCTTCTGCTTTCATTAAGTTTCCTTTTCGACTCTACCTCGCCCCTTCCACCCCATACACAGAGTAGGTAAATGAGCAGGCCCTCAGGAGGGAACCCTGTAACTTGCTTATAAGGGATTTCCTCAGAACAGTACCGCACAGCTAGAGGGAGGTGGAGCCTGAAGATGGGGAATCACATGTAGAAAATGGTGCTCCTCTCTGTGGCACCCACACTCGAAAACAAAACAAACCTTAAACGTCCAGGGCTCCCTGAAATGCCAGCAAAGCAGAGCTGAACACCTCACGCTCTCACTCGTAAGTGGGCCCTGATCACTGGACACAGGAGCACAAGGGTGGGATTGGCAGAGCTGGACATAGCAAGGGAGGGAAGGGGAGGGGGGAAGGGGACGTGTGGTAATGCACTGAGTACCTGGTGCGCTATCAGGGGAGAGAGGGCCTGCTGAAAGCCCAGACTTCACCTGCATGCAGCCTACTTATGTAATAAATCCTCACCTGTACCCTACAACTCTAAAATACAATTTTAAAAAATGCCAGCAGAACAGAGGAGAAGCTTGTGGTGTTTCCAAACTTAGTTCATTTTGTAAAGACAGCAGAGGGAACAGTAGCAAATGTCCCCTGATACTAACTAATAAACCTGATCTAATCTTACAGCCCATTTTCACACACAAAGACACACATAGTACTTGTGCTGCCCTGCTCAGACTTCAGGGTCTTGTTTCCAATTTCTGTAGCAATGGGGGTAATCATTTCTGTTCTGGTGTCCTCTGTTTGGAGAAGTAAATATGAACACACAAATAAAATGTTGTTTGCCAAAATACTGCACTTCCTTAAAACAAAAAGTTTAATGCACAAGTATAAAAGTATTTTAATCCATTCCCTCTTGCTGTAAAGAAATGCAGACAGTGAAATCAATAAAATTAATGATCTTGGTTGTCAAAATTTATGACAGACAAGCTTGATCCAGTAGCTTTTTGCAAGGTCAAGTTATGATTCCCTACAGGTATTTTGGCAGCTGAAAGACACTTCTTGAGAACATTTATGGATTATAGGAGGAATGAGATTTATCTGCCTTATTTTAAAGGACAACACTAGGCCAGGCATGGTGGCTCACGCCTGTGATCCCAGCACTTTGGGAGGCTGAGGTAGGAGAATGGCTTGAGCCCAGGAGTTGGAGACCAGCCTGGGCAACACAGCGAGATCTCATCTCTACCAATAATACAAAAATTAGCCAGGTGTGGTGGCACATAGCAGTAGACCAAGCTACATGGGAGACTGAGGTGGAAGGATCACTTGAGCCCAGGAGGTCGCAGCTGCAGTGAACTGAGATTGTACGACTGCACTCCAGCCTGGACGACAGAGTGAGACTCCTTAACTTGAATACATAAGCAAATAAATAAATAAACTTCTCTTGCTAGAGAAGTTACCCGCAGCAATCTCGGATCCAGTCCACTTCAGTTTCTCCATCAGTAAAACCAAGATACGAATTTGTCAACTTCAAGAGTTTTCTTTGTATGTGATTCATTTTTAAAGTTTTAAAAAGACTTTTAGGGCCTCTTACTGCATTGTTTCATCTGTCATGTGCTTTGATTTTTTGGAGAAAGATGAACAATAAGACTGTACAAGGTCTGACAATTAGGTTTTCGAACACTCCTAGAAAAAGGGCTCCATAACTCATTGCTAAATATTATTACTATGGTCACCTTCAAAGTACTCTCCTTGGGCAGCTATGCACCAATGCCAGTGCCGAGTCCACCTGTCAAAGCAATTTTAGAGCTCTTTTCTGGAATGGCTATCAGAGCTGTCATCATGAGAATGATGGAGTTTGAATTAGAGCAATGAACAAACATTAAATTTCCTGTTAAACTTGGCAAGAGTGGAAGTATTATCAGGGGCATGTTAATCCAAGTTTATGGGGAAAATGCCATGAAGAAAATGGCAGTGTACAAATGGATTAAACATTTTTCTGAGGGGAGAGAAAGCATCACTGAAGAAGAGAGGTCAGGACAGCCAGTAATGAGCAGAACTGATGAAAACATTGCAAAAATTCATTGAATTATGCGTCAAAATCATCAGCTAACTGCAAAAAGCATAACAGACCACATAAACACTGATAGAGAAACAGTTAGGAAAATCTTAACTGAAAATCTTGGCGTGAGAAAGATGTATGCAAAAATGGTCCTAAAGGAACCATTGCATCCCAACAATGCACCAGCTCACACAGCATTGTCTGTGAGGGAGTTTTTAGCCAGTAAACAAATAACTATACTGGAATACCCTCCCTGCTCACCTGATCTGGCCCCAAATGACTTTTTAAATTTACCTGAATATAAAGGAAATATTGGAAGAAAGACATTTGGATGACATCAGGATATCAAGGATAATATATGATGACTGCTCTGATGGCAATTTCAGAAAAAGAGTTCCAAATTGCATTGACAGGTGGACTAGGTACTGACATCAATGCATAGCTTCCCAAGAGGAATGCTACAAAGATGGCCATAGTGATATTCAGCAATGAGGTATGTGACACTTTTTCTTTTTTTTTTCTTTTTTAAAATATTTTTTATTTTAAAGTTGTGGGGTACAGTTAAGGTTTAGGTATACAAATATTCATTGTGCAGTCACCCTTGTTGATGAGGTGTGCCCCCTTTCCCCAGACAGATACTGACTACCATTAATCTCACCTCCATTCCCCTCCCTGCCCCCCCATAGTTTCCTGCCACTGTAAATCCTTTTCTTATAGTATTACTGTAGTTGTTCTAGGTTCACTTATGAGTGAGAACATGTGATGCTTAGATCTTTGTTTCTGTGAGAGATCACTCAGTATTATAAACTCTAATTCCATCCAGGTTGTCTTCTTCTTCTTTTTTTTTTTTTTTTTTTTGAGTTGGAGTCTCACTCTGTTGCCCAGACTGGAGTGCAGTGGCCGCTCCTGGCCACCGCAGCCTCGGCCTGCTGGGCTCTGGCGATCCTTCCACCTCAGCCTTCCAAGTAGCTGGAACTACAGGTGCGCACTACCACAGCCAGCCAATTTTTTGATTTATTGTAGAGATGAGGTCTCACCAAGTTTTCCAGGCAGGTCTCAAACCCGCAGGCTCAGGCAATCCATTCACCTCAGCCTCCCAAGGCGCGGGATTACAGGCTGAGCCACCGAACCCAGCTGATTTTCTTCTTTTTTTATGACTGTGTAATATTCCATTGTGTATATGTACCACATTTTTTAAGTCCAGTCCTCTTTTGATAGATAGCTTGGTTGGTTCCATGATCTTGCTATTGTGAACAATGCTATGATAAACATACGTGTGCAGGTATCTTTTTTATAAAGTGATTTGAGTTCTTCAGGGTATATTCCCAGTAGAGGGATTGCGGGGTCATATGGAAGGTTGATTTTTAGAGCTTTTAGGAATCATCACACTGATTTCCACAGAGGCTATACTAGTTTACAAATCCACCAACAGTGTAGAAGTGATTCCTTTTCACCACATCCTCTCCAGCATCTGTTATTTTTTGAGTTTTTAATAATGGCCATTCTGACTAGAGTTAGGTGGTATCTCAGTGTAGTTTTAATTTCCATCTCCTTTATAACTAGTGAGGTTGAATATTTCTTCATGTGTCTGTTGGCTGCTCGTATGTCTTCTTTTGAGAAGTCTCTGTTCATATCTTTTGCCTACTTTGTAATGGAGTTGTTTGTTTGTTTCAGCACATTTTGAGTTCCTTGTAGATCCTTGATGTTAAGCCTTTGTCAGACATGGAGTTGGCAAATATCGTTTTTTCCCAGTCTGGGGGCTGTCTCCCTGCTCTCTTGATGATTTCTGTGGCTTTGCAGAAGCTTGTCAGTTTAATGAGGTCCCACTTGTCTATCTTATCTCTGATGACCTGGGTACTTTGGGTTTTGCTCAGGAATTGGATGTTAGTTCCAACTTCCATAAGGGTGTGTCCTGCATTTTCTAAAGTGCTTATGGTTTGAGGTTTCACATTTAGATCTCTGATCCATTTAGAGCTAGTTTTTGTGTTTGGGGACAGACAGGGGTCCTGTTTCAATCTTCTGCTTGTGGTCAGGCAGTTTTCCCAGCACCATTTACTGAATAGGTTCTTCTCTCCCCAGTGGTGGTGGTGGGTGGTGGAGGCTGTGTCGAAGATGAGTTGGTTGAGAAGTTTTGCTTCTGGAATATCAACTCTATCCCCTTGTTCTATATGTCTGTTCTTGTACCAATACCAGGCTGTTTTGATCATTGATCATTGAGCTTTATAGTAAAGTTTAAAGCCTGGTAGTGTGATACCTCCTGTTTTTTGTTTTTTTTGTTTGTTTGTTTGTTTGTTTTTTTGCTGAGGATTGTTCTGGATATTCTTGGTCATTTGTGTTTCCATATGAATTCCTGTATTGTTTTTTTCTAGATCTGAGAAGAATGTTGCTGGTAATTTGATGGGTATTGCATTAAATCTGTAGATTGTCTTAGGTAAGATGGACATCTTCACAATGTTGATTCTTCCAATCCATGGGCATGGGATATTTTTCCACTTGTTTGTGTCATTTTTGATTTCTTGGAGCAGTGTTTTGTAGTTTTCATTGCAAAGGTCTTTCACGTCTCTGGTTAGGAAGATGTCAAGGTATTTCATTTTTTTGTGTGGCTATTGTTAATGGGATTGTGCTTTTTATTTGACCTTCTGTTTGTTATTGGTGTAAAGAAATGCAATTGTCTTTTGCACATTTATTTTGTACCCTGAGACTTTGCTAAAGTCCTTTATCAGTGCAAGGAGGTTTTTAACAGATTTTCTTGGGGTTTCAAGGTAAACAATCATGTTGTCTGCAAAGAGAGATAATTTGACTTCCTCTTTTCCTATTTGGATACCCTTGATGGCCTTCTCTTTTCTGATTGCTCTAGCCAGGACTTCCAATACTATATTGAACAGGAGGGGTGAGAGTGGGCATCCTTGTTTTGTTACAGTTTTCAGAGGAAATGGTTCCAATTTTTGTCTGGTTAGGAGTATGCTGGCTGTGGGTTTCTCATAGATGGCTTTTACTATATTGAGGTATGTTCCACATATGCCTAGATGTTTGAGGGTTTTTGTCAAGAAGGGGAGCTGGATTTTATCAAAAGTTTTTTCTGCATCTAATGATATAATCATGTGGTTTTTATTTTGATGTCTGTTGATGTATTAATTACATTTATGGTCATCCCTGGGATGAAGCCTACTTGGTCATGATGGATGATTTTGAGATGTGTTGTTGAATCTGTTTTGCTAGGATCTTGTGGAGAATTTTAGCATCTATATTCATCAAAGATATTGGCCTGTAGTTCTCTTTCTTTGTTGGGTCTTTACCTGGCTTGTGCATCAATGTGAAGTTAGCTTCATAAAATGATTTGGGGAGAGGTCCATCTTTCTCAATCACCTGGAATACTTTCAGTAGGATTGGTATCAGTTCCTCCTTAAATGTCTTATAGAATTCTGCTGGAAAGCCATCTGGTTCAGGGCTTTTGGTTTTTTTTGTAGGTAGTTTTCTTATTACATAGTCAATTTCCTTGATTGTTATTGGTCTATTTAGGATCTCGATTTCTTCCTGTTTCAACCTAGGCAAGTTGTGTGATGTTAGAAAGTCCTCTATTTCCTTAAGGTTTTCAAGTTTGTTTCCATACAAGTGTACATAGTAGTCTCTAATGATTTTTTGTATTTCTTCAGGGTCAGGTGTGACTTCATCTTTTGTGTTTCTGATTGTGTTTATTTGGGCTTTTTCTCTCTTTTTCTTGGTCAGTCTAGCTAGGGGACCATCGATCTTGTTTATCCTGTCAAAGAACCAGCTTTTTGTTGCATTGATTTTTTGTATTATCTTTTTGTCTTCTATGTCCCAGATTTGGGCTTTTATTTTGGTGATCTGGAGTCTTCTGCTGAAGTTAGGGTTTTGGTGGTCTTGCTTTTCCAGCTTCCTTAGGTGACTTGTTAGGCTGTTAATTTGTGATCCTTCCATTTTCTTCATGTGTGTTTGTAGAGCTATGAATTCCCCTCTTACTAGAGCTTTCATTGCATCCCAGAGATCTTGGTAAGATGTTTCTTAATTTTCATTTGTTTTCATGTATCTTTTAATCTCTGTTTTGGTTTCATCATTGACCCAGGAGTTGTTTAGCACCACGCTGTTTAGTGTCCATGTCTTTGTGGGTTTTGGAGGAACCTTGTTGGCGTTGATGTTTATTTTTATTCCACTGTAGTGCGAGAAGGTGCCTGGCAAAATTTCAATCTTTTGAAATTTGTTTATGCTTGATTTATGGCCATGTGGTCAATCTTAGAGTACATTGCATGCGGTGATGAGTAGAATGTATATTCTGTGGTTGTCAGGTGGAGTATTCTGTAGGTATCAATTAAGTCCCTTTGGTCAAGAGCCACACTGAGGTTCTGGATCTCATTGCTGATTTTTTTGTCCTGATGATTTGTCTATGGTTGTGAGTGGGGTATTAAAGTCCCCAACTATGACAGTGTTAGAGCCAATATCTTTTTTGAGTTTACCTAAAAGCTGCTTTATGAAAGCTGGTGCTCCTATGTTGGGTGTATATATGTTTAGGATGGATATTTCATATTGATGGATTGAACCTTTTATCATGGTGTAGTGGCCTTCTGTATCCTTTTAAATTTTGGTAGCTTAAAGTGTATTTTGTCTGATTAAGATCACGATTCCTCCTTCCTTTTGTATTCCATTTGCCTGAAATTTTGTTTCCCATCCTCTTACTTTGAGTTTGTGAGTGTCCTTTCTAGTGAGATGAGTCTCTTGGAGGCAATATATTGTTGCCTGGTGATATTTTATCCATTTTGCCATTCTATGTCTTTTCAGTGGTGCATTTAGTCCATTCACATTCAGGCTAATTATTGAAATGTGAGTGTTGGCCCCTATCAAAACATTCTTATAGAGTTGTTATTGTTGTTCCTGTTTGTTTGTTGTATTCTTTTGGTTTGGGGGTTGGTTCATGTGTGTTTTTAATCTTTTTTCCTGTACTCTTGTGAAGAACGTTGTTGTTCTTTTTTCCTTTTCTTCTGTGTTTAATACTTTCTTAAGTGTTTCTTGTAGAGTTGGTCTGGTGGCAGCATAAGTTCTTAGGGATTGGATATCTGAGCAAGATTTTAATTCTCCCTCACTGATGAAGCTTAGCTTGGCTGGGTAGGTTATTCTTGGTTGAAGTTGTTTATCTTTTAGAACTTTGAAGATAGAGCTCCAAGTTCTTCTAACCTGAAGGGTTTTTGTAGATAAATCTGCTGCTATTCTAATTGGTCTTCCATGGTAGGTAATCTGACCTTTTTCTCTTGTTGCCTTTAGGACTTTTTCTCTTATACCTACTTTGTTTAGGCAAATTATTATGTGTCTGGGAGTTGGTCTTCTCATTTGTTGTCTTCCAGGGGTTCTCTGAATCTCTTGTGTTTGAATTTTTGCATCACTGATGAGGTGAGGGAAGTTTTCTTGACTAATTTCATGGAATGTTTGTTCCAGGGTGGTCACTGTCTCTCTTTCTGCCTCAGGAAGTCCAATTACTCTTAGGTTCGGTCTCTTGAAGTAATCGCTCATCTCTTGAAGGTTTTGTTCTGTCTTCTTAAGCTTCTTTTCTATGTTTTTGACAGTTTGGGCTAGTTCTATATTTTGGTCCTCAAGCTCTGAGATTCTTTCTTCTACTTGGCTAATTCTGCTTTCCATGCTTATCAGTTTGTTATTTGTTTCATTCATAGTATTCTTTACCACTGTTATCTCAGTTATCAACTCCTTCCTAGTTTCCTCTTGTCTCTCCTCAATTCTTTTTAATCTCTCCATTAATGTCTTGATATCTGGGTTTATAGTTTGAGATCAGTCATTCTGGAGGCTCTTCATTGTTTGCATTCTGAAGTCAGTTTTCTCAGTGTCTGACCTCCCAGGGTTCTGTGAAAGATCCATATTCTTCTTTTGGTTTTTCTTCATTTGTGTAGATTTTTCTCTCCCCCTCTTCATCCCCTTCTTTAATTCTGTTTTTCAGGAAGGTGGGGTTGCTTTTACTTCTTTTTGTTCAATCTCCTGTTCTTCCTTATGAGGGACCTCTGGCTTTCTTCACTTTTGAGGCTGGACTGTGGGTTAGGGTCTATCCTTTTTGCAGTTTTGAGGTTTAATTGAGGGGGATGCTGTGATTCAGAATCTATCTGCAGATCCCAGTATCCACCAACAGGTGTACTGGCACACTGGAACCCACTTCCCACTGCCTTACAATATGTCCATACAGTGGAGTTTAGGTTTTCTCCCTGGAACAAAAGGAGGTAAGAAAAAAGGAAAATAATGGAAGAAGGGGGGGGTCAAGAGGAAGTTGGAGAGAGAGAAGAGTATGAGGGAAAGCAGACATACATACCAACTAACGAATGAAAAGAGACACAAGGCCAGAAAAAAGTAAAAAACAAACAAGCAAACAAACAAAATTCCCTAAAGCATACTGGTAATCACACAAAGACCGTCCAATAAAATCATGCCTTTTGATGTGATTTTCAAACAAGTAGTCTAAATAATAAAGCAAACAAAAATGAAAAAAACAATCAGAACAATAAAATCAAAATAAGAAACCAGACCAGCTCTGGAGTCTTTCCTGAGTGTCTAAAGTCTCTTCAGCTCTGATCTCTAGCCCCTACACTTTGCTCTCATTATAGGCGGATAGGTTTACTCATAGATTGGGTCAGTTCCTTTGGCTTGCTGCCTTGCTGCCTGAGGACTGAGTTTTCTGCTTCTGATTCAGTGTAGGGGAGGGGTTTCTGCCTCCTGTTTTGGCAGATTACCTTAGAAACAAGGTGGAGGCTGCTTGGAGATGGGTGGGGCAATCCAAATCTCTTCCTGGAAAATGACTCTGGTGGATGCTTCCTCTTTTGCTGATCCTTTCTCTGGACTCGTCCTTTCTCTCCACTCATCCAGGTCCGTAGATAATCCACTATGATGGGCAATGATATGTGTTTAGCATCAGGCACTGGCAACCAATGATACGGCTGGATGTGGCATTTGGTGTGCCGCTGGTGGCGTGGGGTGGAGGCAGGAGGCAAAATTTCTCAGCCAGAGCTGAAAGCTGCAGTGTCAGTGGCTGTTACCTGGTAGCAAACAGCAGTAGTCCTTTGCAGAGACCATAGTGAGACATAGGCTGTTTGCTGCATGGGACTGGCTATAGCAACCACCCCCCGTGTAGGCAGCAGCTATGGGGGCACATGGAACTGCATTCAGGAATCACCTTTTGTGGAGATCATCACAGTTCAACTTGTCCTGTCATCATTTTGCTGAGTCCTTGGACGCTTTTTCTAGGATGAGTTCATGAACTTAATTGTCAAATCTTGCATGTTTAACATCAAAGGTCATTTTAGTGAAAGTTTTGAGCGCATCTTAGCTTAAAGAATAAAAAGATCAATTTGTTTTAAGAAAAAGAAGAATTATAAAGCAATGTTCTATATCAATAACTAAAGGACACCATTGGTTTGCTGCTAACATTTGAGATTATTACTAAGACTTTTCACTACCTTTTTAATAAGGAGAAGGAAAATTCTTACACTGTCCCTTTGTAATGATTTCATACTTAATACATGACCATTGAAAGCAGGCCCGTTACCCATAGGTGACCCTTTAGTTAGAGCTTTCTAAAGGGACTCACAGGAAGTTGCCGTCTGTGTAAATGCTGGAAAGTAGGAAATACGGAAGTCCCAACATAAGCTGACACAGATGGAAGCTTCCAGCAGGAAGACACCAGCACATGCCTGAACATCAGCTGAGAGGCTGCTCATGGGGGTTATCGGCATCACTCCCTCAAGAAGCACACCAGGCCTGGGGACAAAAAGCTCACAAGCCCCCACAGGCAGAGTTCTGGATGGTTTGAACACGACTTAGGCACGGCTCAGAACCCTCCTGGTTCCACTCCTTAACCTCTTTAGGCTTGATTTACTCATGTGTAAAATGAAAACAGTAAAAACCTCTGCCTTTTAATTATTGTTGTGAAAATGAAGGAGCTATAATGCACATAAACAAATTAGTACTGTCAAGTGCCAGCACATAGTCAGTCTCAATACCACAAACCATCAAAATATAATTCCTGTTTCTCTCCTTGTAGATTTTGGAGGAAATCATTTTGGAGGAGAGGGATTCACATTTTGGTGTAAGTTAACAAATGCATCTACATGAGCTTTCTTTTCCTAAATCAGATGCCTTCAATTCAGGGAAAAGTTAAAAAACAAAACAAAACAATATAATCTGAGTGATAAAAATGACAGGGGGTTTCCTTTGTCATAAATATCGGAGCTAATGACATCAGATTACATGCAGAGAAATGACAGGTCACTTATTGAACAACAGTGAGACAAGTTTTTTAGGCTACGATATATTGATCTCTCATGTCTTGTCATTGCTGGAAGGATGACTTCTTGGTGCCTATTCTGTGTGTTCTGTTAAAGAGAGCAGCCATATCTCTTGTAGATAATCCAGGTGACTGTCAGGTAGTGTCAGAACAAAGCCTTAAATGATACTCCATTTGTCAAATCAGTATGTCACAAAGCAGATTTTTCTTCTGGGGCTTTCCCTAGATTGTCTATGTATTGAAGCCTTATTAAAGAGCCCCATATGTTAGAAATGTAAAAATTCAGACAAATAAAAATAAGAGTAAACATTTCATTTGCAATGTTATCAGAGTTTCCAGAAAGCACCCATAGTCCCATGCACATGCACATGTTACTCGTTACTTTTTTTTTTTTTTTTTTTTTTTGAGTTGGAGTCTCACTCAGTCGCCCAGACTGGAGTGCAGTGGCTGCTCCCAGCCACCGCAACCTCGACCTGCTGGGCTCTGGCGATCCTTCCCACCTCAGCCTTCAGAGTAGCCGGAATTACAGGTATGCACTACCACGCCCGGCTGATTTTTTGATTTATTGTAGAGATGAGGTCTCGCTGCCCAGGCTGGCTTCGAACCTGCAGGCTCAGGCAATCCACTCACCTCAGCCTCCCAAAGGTGCGGGATTATAGGCTGAGCCACCGAGCCCGGCTTACTCATTACTTTTAACATGAAGCTTAAAGAGTATCTAGGCAACAGTAGTCAGTGGTGTATGCTTAATTGGTATCTTGTTTTATTTTGATATTATTTCTTTTTATTTTTTACATACAGTAAAACTCATTCTTTGTGTACTGATCAGAGTTTGGTGAAATGCTTAGTCCTGTAACTATCATCACAATCAAGACCTTAACTTGGTTTTAATTGGCATTAAGAAATATGTACTACAATTTAAATGACAAAGCATACCTGACTCAGCCTTTCAGATGGAAAACTTGAAGAATGGGAGAAATGTTAGAGGAAAAGTACTTCTGTCTTGGAGATGCACTTTTGTCTCCTGCGATTAATTCTCCAATTCCTGAAATTTTCTTTGACTAACTTCTTTTCTTGTATTTTTTTTTCTGATACCTCAGCTTAAAAGCTATTTTCTCACAAGAGTCTTCTCTGACCCATCTGTATCCCAAATCTAGATCAGGTCCTTCTGTGATGTGCTTTCAAAGTATCTCATTCTTTTTAAAGTATCCCTACTTATCACAATCCTATCTATATGGATTTTTTTTTCTACATAGCTTTCTATGGGACAATTTGTCTAATGTCTGTCCCACATACTGACTAAGGTTAAAAAAAAAAGGAGCTGATGATGTGATTGGTTCTGCTGGTCTCTCAAAAGAACAGCACTGGTTGTAAAAACGTTTTTTTTTTTTTTAGGTATGAGGTTAAAATAAGCCTAATTCTTCTCATCAAATTCTTTTTTTTTCCATCAAATTCTTAAGTACACCTCTCAACCCTCCTTTAATAACTAGATAAATGTGTATACAGTAAGAGTCAGTGTGTACAACTGAAAATTAACAGTGTGACTTATAAAGTGCATATATGAAATTAAATGTGAAACTTTTTTGTATGAACTTATTGCCCAGTTAACAAATGACAAGGCCAGCCTCCAGCCTCACCCCTCTTGGGTTAGACACTACAGTGAGATGCACTTTTTAATGGCTTTAACTGGACAATGTGTGCTCAGCCGGGCTGGTACACACAGATTGTTCTGGGCTTAAAAGTTGGCAATAAAGATAACCCTGGTGCTAGCAAATGTTTCTTTCACTTTGCTTTACTACAGAACAAGCAAACAAGTAGAGTAAAGGATATGTAGGCATCACATGAGTTTATGGGGTAGTGAGCTTGCAAACTTTGACACTTTTAGGCTGGGGACCAGTCCACATGAGCACTTGAGGGTCTATTAATGAGTACTTGCTGCTCCTCATTTACCTTCTCATCTGAATATGTAGCAGCCCAGTCATGGCCTGCCCTGAGTTTTATGTGATTGGAAACTTCACCTGTCATGGCTACTGTTGAATCCAGTCCTCATGATCTAGCATGACACCTGCTACAGAGAATGCCCTCAGAAAATAGACACTGCATGAGTGAACAAATGAATGAATGGTGAACAAATGAATGAATCCATTCTGCCCTGGCTCTGCCACTGATTAACCATGTGATTGGATAAGTTATGTTCCGTCCCCATGTCCAGTCTCTCCTCATCTGTAAAGTGTAAAATCTGTAAAAGCAACCAGAAGAGATGATCACTAAGACTAGATGGATGTCATAAACATAGGATCAAGAAAAAAAGTCACTTCTGTTTACTCCTAATCGCAGGCTTTACTAACCATATGACAGCCTTTTTCAAGTAAACTATATTAAGTGACAGAAAGAGTATGTTTTAGTTCTGGTAATGCCGATTATTGGTGTGTGGCTTTTGAACATGTCATTTACACCGTATGAAACTTCATTTTCTTACATATAAACGTGGGAGAGTAATGACGTTATTTCTGATCTTTTTCAACATCAGCATTGGATTATTCCAGCATCTTTCAGATGTTATTTTAAATTGTAAAAATCCTTAACTTGTTATTGAATGTCCAATTTATAATGGTCCTCCTTAAATTTAAGTCAAATTTATAAGTCCCTTAAACTTATAAGGAGGATAAAATTTATGGAAAAAAATTATTTCTGAAAAAGACAATAGAGAGTAGGTATGCAACTGGAAGAAACAAAGCAGAGGGAGAAAACGATATCCCAGAAGACGGGTCAGTGTTTGTGGAAGGATTAGTATAGTGAAACATGATCATAGCATCTCTCGATACAGACAGAGAAAGCGCACTCTCACTTAGGAGGGTGGATTAATCATCATTTCATCTTCCAAACTTCTTACTTTTATTCTCTTTGAGACAACAATCTGGATTCAAGCAGAACAATTTTACTTCTCCCAGGACACAGACAGCTTTCATTTCCTCAAAGATTTCTTTTAGCCTTTGGAAAAGTGCCAAAGATCTAGAATTTCTCCAGATTTCAACTCCATTTCTGACACTGTGCATCAAATAAGATATGACACATGGACAGAATGGACTCCTAGAGGTAATAAAAAAGAAAGAAAGAAAAGAAAACCCACCTCCTTGTTGCAAGAGTAAACCTCCTTTAGACTGACATGACCAGACGGTCAAAATATCTTCTAGTATTGTCTTTCACGTTCTATGCAAGGGATACTATTTTATATTTGATGAAATAAATGTGTGGAGAAGGTAGGCAACTTATCATTATTCAGAGCAGTTAGATTGAGAAAAGAATTAGGTGTGACCCTATAGCCAGAAACTCAAGAGGGACAGAAGATTGTCTAAAAAGATAGTCACAAATTATGCATTTGAAGAAGAAAAGGGGAGGCATTTTAAAAAATCTTTCTGTTCTTTAGCTTTCCCAACATCTCAGACTTTAAAAAAAACTCTGTAAAATAGCAGAAGGGGTACAGTCATGAGGAAAAATGTAAATGAGTATCAGAAAGTACAGTTTTTGAAAGACAAGAACAGAATGGAAATGACAGTTACTTTTGAAGAGACACTGATTAATTTCTATCTTTCTAATGAACGTCTTCAACTGCATCTCCCAAAGGACTTCACATGTCCTAAAATTTCAATATATTTTCTTAGTTTTGATAAGAGCCTGAGACAAAGATCGAGTGTAAACATACTATCTGAAAGATGACTGTAAGAGTCAGAAAGAGGGAATTAAGATACTAGAACCAAAAATGAGAAAAAAGGCAAGAAGAAGGAGGAGGAAGAGGAAGAGGAAGAGGAGGAGGAGAAGGAGAAAGAGAAGAAGGAGAAGTAAAGGAAGAAGAGGAAATAAAAGGGAAAAGAAAATCAGGGAATACATTATTAACCTGGTTACCTCAGCAACTGGGACTCAGACCCTCTGAGGACATACTGGGCACCCTGTAAAAATGTCCTCAAAACAGTCCCACAGCAGGGTAGGGAAGTTCCTCTCAATTCCAGGAGGCATCTCTGTGCTGGTTTGGGGTACTTGTGCCTTGGGAGAAAGCCCTGAGTTAGAAAACCAACAGTGCAATTACTGCCATTTAACTGTTCCTAATGATATGCATAGAACTGCTGGCGCCAGCGGTGCCGACATCCCTAGGGCAAAGAAGAGATGGTGCCAAGCACCACAATGCATATTGTGACCATCACTTCAAACTGCTTCTCCTCACAGGCAATCACTTCTCTGTTGGCACAATTGGCTACCAAGTTGCCCTAGCCAGAAGACTTTGAGTTATTGTGCACTTTCCCATCCCTCACCCCTCCATCTAACATCAGCAAGTTTTGCTCTTTTTGCCATTTTTAAATTATAGCATTTTAAAAGATCTAGAAATCAACCTTCCATGTGATGCCCCAATCCCCCTGCTGGGAACATACCTGGAGGAACTCAAATCACTCTATGAAAAAGATACCTGCATAAGTATGTTTATTGCAGCATTGTTCACAATAGCAAAAACGTGGAACCAACCGTGCTGCCTATCAAAAGAGGACTGGATTTAAAAATGTGGTACATATATATGATGGAATATTACACAGTCATAAAGAAGGACAAAATTATGACCTTCACAGCAACTTGGAAGGACTTAGAGTCTATAATACTGAGTGATCTATTACAGACACAAAGAACTGAGCATCACATGTTCTCACTCAAAAGCTAAACTTGAACGATTATCGTAATACTATAAGAAAAGGATTGGCAGTAGTGGGAATTTGCTGGGGGCGGGAGGGGGATAACCTCATCAACAAGGGTATCTGCATAATAAACACTTGAATATATAACCCTGAATTGTACACCACATTTAAAATAAAAAATTTTAAAAATAAATAAAATAAAATTGTAGCATCTTAAAATTTACCATCTTAACTATTTTAAGTGTAGAGCTCAGTAGTATTGTATGTGTTCAGATTGGTGTGAAACAGATCTCAAGAATTTTTTCATCTTGGAAAACTTTATACAGACGAAGTAACTCCCCCTTTATCCTTTCTCTGCCCCTCAAAGTCATCATTCCACTTTCTGTTTTTGTGAAATTGACTATTTTAGATCTTCTATATAAGTGGAACTCTATAGAATTTGTCTTTTTATGACTGGCTTATCACACTTAGCATAATGTCTTCAAGGTTCATCCATGTCATAGCATATGACAGGTATAAGGGTTCAGTAATATTCCACTGTATGTTCATTTTGTTTACTCATTCTTCCATAGATAGACATTTGAATTGCTTCCACCTCTTAACTATTGTGCATCATACCACTATGAATATGATTTATTTTAACAAGTAGGTGTATTTTTCCACATAGTTATAACCATATTGTATGTACAATATAGTTCCTTTTAAATTTTAACATGGTGGACATAATTCAATTGAAAATGGATAATGGTAAAGTTCTGATTTAGGCTGAAAAGAAATAATTGCTCAAGCACAATATAGATAATGGAGGACTCAACAGAGACATGTTAAAACATTCACAAATACAACACAACACACATTTGCCATAATCTCGATGTAAATCTCTATTGATATGTCTTCTAAAAATCAGTTGCATACAGGAATGCTTCAAGAAAGGTATGAATAAATGTTTCCAAAGTAGAATAACATTTATTAAAATATAATCAGAGAATGTCAACCAACTTGGTGTAAATGATCTGATAATATTATCACTTATTTAAAACAGGGGTCCCCAATCCCTGGGCTGCGACCAGCACTGGTCCATGGCCTGTTAGGAACTGGGCCACACAGCAGGAGGTAAGTGGCAGGCAAGAGAGTGAAGCTTCATCTATATTTACACCCACTCTCCATTGCTCCATTATCATCTGAGCTCCACCTTCTGTGAGATCACCTGCAGCATTAGATTTTCGTAGGAACCTGAATCCTATTGTGAACTGTGCGTGTGAGGGATCTAGAGTGCACACTTTTTATGAGACTCTAATGCCTGATGATTCCCTCCTCTCCCCCCAAAAAATGGTCTCCCAAGAAACGGGTCCCTGATACCCAAAAAGTTTGGGACTGCTGAACAATCGGGAGATGTGTAGTACAGAAAAACAGAAGAATTTGGGGAACTAGTCTTTTTTTTGGAAATATAACTTTTTGACTTTTTGCTTGGCTGTATTCTCAATTTCAACCCAAATGTAAAAGTGTAACTTTATAAACAACATATGCCTATTGCCATAACTTTATTAAAGCCGTAATGATTCATGTATGAAAACTTCCCTAAGGTATAAGTTTACCACTGTGACTGGAAAAATGAGGGTACAATTTCCAAACCAGAAGAAATTTTGGAAATAACTACAATTTCATGCACCGTTATAAAAGAGCATAGACTGAGTTTCACTTTTAAAAATATGTTTCATATTTTTAGGAATTAAATAATTTAATTTAATAGGAATGCAAACTTATTCAAGATATATATGAATATACACATATGATAACTATAATTAATGTTACAGTGTGTAGCATATTCTTCCCTGTCATTTTCTGTTCAGTTATAAACGTTTATCCTCAAATTCATATTTGGATTGTTTTTTGTTAGTTTTAAGAAATGTAATTTTATAATATACATGGTTGCACTTTACTCACATAAAAAAATGCCAGGGGTAGCCCTCTTAGACTGGATACATATGGATCTAATTCCCTTTCTTAAATATTTTATTTATGTTCACTGGAATTATATAAAAAATATATTTTGGCAGTTGTTCAAGTTGTTTACAATTTTGTTACCATTTATTTATAGTATATTAATACCCATTCAAATGTACTATGACTTTGTTCTGTGACATAGATTCCTAAAGCGGAGATATCTAGGTCAGAGGTTACATGTCGCTTGTATTTAAGTATATATTGCCAGATTACTTTTCAAAAAGTTGGGTAACATTCCACAGAGCCCGTGAGAACTGAATGAAACTCCTGACTCTCCTCTTCTGCAGGAACATGGCCGTTCTCAGTTTTACAATTTTGTAAACTTGTCTTCAGTTATTTCAAGAGCTTTGCAAGTAAGATTGCACTATGTTACGTCACTTCAAGCATAGAACTAGTACAAATGAAAGTAGCTTGGTATAACTTTTCTAGCAATTAGATCACCTCATTAATAAAATAGACTGCCTTATTTAGAGATCAGTTTACTGTTTCTGAACACTGTGCTTTGGAAATGACCTTCCCCCAAATAATCTTTATATTTGCATTATAATTTACTGCTTACACAGCAGATTCATATTCTGATTTCTATTCATTTTTGGATCTCCATTAATCTGTTATTCTACAGATATGCAATTGTAAATCAGTCTTGTTTTAATTTACAGTGATATAGATGAAAATTCGTATTAATTCCAAATACATTGTTTCCTTTAAAAACCTCTTTGCCTCTTTCTCACCTTCAGACTTTTTTTTTTTTTTGGCACTTCAGAAATATAGAATATTATGGGACACATTATCCAGAGTATGTGGTAGATTTACTAATCAATCTCATATTTAGTTATTTTTTCAGATCATTTACTAACTTAAAATCTGTATTAAAATGTACATGTTTAATTTAGACTTACTTATAAGCATAATGGGGCTCTTTGTCTTGGATTTATTTCTACAATCCTAGCTAACATTAGAGGTGCTAAAGACAAACTTTTACCCACCACGTAGCCTTCTCGTTCTCCCTGTAACTAAATTTTGATACGAGAAGCAGAGGAGAATGCTTAGAATTCATTTTGGTAAAGGCTGCAGTTCTTAGAAAGCCAGGAGAAGAAAATCTTCCTATGACAGTAGGCACCACAGCCCCCAGAATTTGGTGGTGAAATATCTTGGCAACAACGAGGGGATACACCATGTCAAGGACGAATGACTTGATATCTCCCAGATGTCACTGTTTAGTGTGTCACTATCCAACAGCAGCCACTGATTGGAAAAAGTCCTTCCTCCTCCTGACAGAGCACGGCCAGCACCGACGGCAGTGCGGGAGATGTTGGCAAGGCACCGGAGCAGGTGGCAGTAGCAGGTGTGACAGACTGGAGATGACAAGGGCACAGAGTGTGCTGTTGGCAAGCTGTCGATAACCAGAGTTCAGGAACTACCGATCACACCGAGACGGCAGGATGGCAGCACGGGGAGAGGGGAGCAGGGCAGAACAGACTGTCATAGCATGATGACAGGTAGCCCCCAAGCACGCACAGACAGGGAACGTTATGAGAGTGGAAGCGGTGACCTGCGGCCCCACATTGGCTGGGAAGATCCCACGGCGAGGGCAAGGAAGCCTGCCTGCTCCAGCAGACCTGAGCATCACCCAGAGCTCACATGCCAGAAGGCAGGTGACATGCTGCAGCTACCGTGGGGAGAGGAAACAAAGAGAGATGAGCCTGAGTGGTATTTTGTGTCTCGTTTATTGTTGATGTTTTGCTCTTCTTCCACGCAGGGAATCATTGGGCATCCCTAAATACATGAAGGACCAGAGTTCTCAGTCTGGGAATCCGAAATGGAACATCTTGTTAGGATTCCAATTCTAGCTGCTCGATAGCCTTGCTAGGACCATACATCAAGATGGTTAATTATAGATGACAGCGAAGTACTTCTCTCTTATGATTCAATTGAGTAAATATTTACTGATGCCAGATTGCTTCATAAAAGTTCTCAAAAAGCGGGAGTCACTGAGGACGGCTGCTGTGCTGGCCTTGGCTGCTGCCTTGACACCGTGCAATGGTGTAGCATGAAGACATTTTAATTTGATGTGATAGAATTTCATCAATATTGTATTATGTTTGCCTTGACAAATTGTCTCACAGGAGAAGGTGTTCCTCCAGGAGCAGAGTAGTCCAAAAGTGGCAATCCCGCTCGGGGAAGAGTCGAGTTGCAAAGTGGAGTTTAATTTCTGTACCTTGTGACATACTATGTTTTCTGATACACTTAGTCATAATTTTAAAGGTGATGGTTTTACAAAATTCCAAATTGTGATGGCAAAATGTGTTTAGTCGTTTAAAATATTTTCTTTAGTGCTTACTAAAACAGCAGCATCCAGGTGCAACTCTGGGTGCTGGAGAATGATCATAAATAACAACAACAACAAAACAACTGTGACCTTTATGAAATTTTCATTCCAATGGATGGAGGCAAATGATAAATAAACCACGAAAAAGTATTTCACATGGGAAGCAGGTTGGAGTGTTCAGGCTGGAGGAGGAGGTGCTACTATTTTACAAAGGGTGGTTGAGACAGGCCTTTTGACAAGTTATCATCGGGCAGAGACATGAAAAGTGAGAAAGCAGCTATGGAGAGAAAGAACATCCTGGAAAAAAACATGCAAGGTATGATCCAGGAAGAACAGGGAGACCCATGTGACTGAAAATGAGTGACAGGAAATGAGAGTGGAAACAGAAGAGGTCAAAAGAGAAGGATGTTTATGACGTGTGACCCTGTAGACGATGGCAAGGATGGTGAGTATTATTATGAAAGGCAAAGTAAGCCATGTAAAGGTTGTAAGCAAAATTACATGTTCTGAGATAATTTTCAAAAGGTTCACTCTGGTGTTGGGTAGAGGGTGGACTGTAACAGACACCAGGGATGAAGCTGGAATTCTCTTAGGGAAATATTGAAATAATGCAGTCCTGAGGCAATGTGACTTTGACTAACTTGCACTGGAGGGGACTGAAAAGTTGCATGTTGGATACATTTTGGAGACAGAGCCATATGAGTAACCATAGCAGACTGTGAAAAGTACAAAGGAGACAGAGGAAGCTGGAAATGACACACAGTTTTTACTTTAATTAAACAACTTGGCAGAATGGGTGCACTGTTAATTTAGATAGAAAAGACTGCTGAAAGAACAAGTTTGGGGGAGAAAATTAGGACTGTTTTGGGTATCTTTTAGGTAAACATAAAACAATGGTGAGTAGATGTTGAGTGAGAGTTAAATTGGTTCTACAGATATAAATTCAGAAGTCTCAGTGAACTATATAGGCATGAGACTGGGTGAGGCCACCCAGGAAACCAGTCTAGATAGAAAAGAGATCTAAAGACTTTAAAGGTAAGCTGTGAGTAAAATGAAAGCAAGAGACTGAAAATACACAGCAAGGAAGGTAAGAGAAACCTAAGAGACAGGTGTCCAGAAACCAAGAGAAGAAATTATTCCAAGAAGCAGGAGGTGCTCAGTCACGCTCAATGTAGACAGTCAAGTCAGAGGAGGACAGAGCACTGACCATGAAGTCTGATAGCACGACACGCTGTTATTGTGAATGGTGAAAAAAGATGCTTGAGGGCAATGGTCCCAAGAGAGAAAGAGGAGCAATCTAGAGATATTGAGAGCAGAAAAATCTCACTCGTTCATGAATTTTGTGATTAAGAAGATTAGAAAAATGGGGAGGGGTTGGAAGGGAATAAAACATTTAAATAGGAATATTAGCATATATCTATATAAAGATAGGAACCAGCAGGTAAAGAGAAAACTTGGTGATGTGGAGCCTCGGCACTTTTGGCATCCTGGATCAGACAGTCCCTTGTTGGAGGGCTCTTCTCTGTGCTGTAGGATGTTCAGCAGCATCCCCAGCCTTCACCCATTAGATGCCAGTAACACCTGCTCCCTCACAGGTGAGTTGTGACAACCAAAAGTGTCTCTAGACTTCGTCAAATGCCCGCTGGGGACAGATCGCTCCTGGCTGAGAAGAAATTGTGTGGGACTTAGACTTGGGCAAAAGCACAAACAGTTCATCTACAGCAGCAGGGGGAAACAGAGAAAATGGTTATGGATGCTGGCGGGCCTGAAGATGTGAGGGTGGAAACATATGAAATTCCTTCCTGGAGACTAGAGAGAAGCACACAGTGGCCTGGGATGACGTACTCAATGGCCAGAGAGTACTGAAAGCAACGACAGTGAATGTAAAGTAAAACCAGTCAGCACAGCTAAGGCATCATGGCAAAGGCTGTGAGTGGATGACAAGATCATCAGAAAAAAAGGAGGCCAAGAAACAGAGAGGCAAGTGCACAGAAGGGTATGACTTGTGGGTGTGGAATAACTGTTAGAAGAAAGGAAGAAAATAATCAGAGAGCATGAGACAGAGAGAGGAAAGGGAGACAAAGAGGCACAGAGAGATAACAGAGAGGGGAAGAGCAAGAGAAAGACAAAAAGAGTCAAAGAGAGACAGAGAGAGGAGAGAGACAGAGACACAGGAGGGAAAAGAGAGAGAAGAGGGAGACAGAGAGCGGGGAAGAGCAAGAGAAAGGCAAAAAGAGACAGAGAGACACAGACAGAGAGACAGACAGAGACAGGCTAGAGACAGAGAGGGAGGAAAGTGAGAGAGAAGGACAGAGACAGTGAGACAGAGAAAGAAAAGAAAAGAGACATAGAGACAGAGAGACAAAGAGACGGGGGGAAGTGAGAAAGAGATGGGGGAAAGTGGGAGACAAAGAGACAGAATGGGAGAGCAAGGGACAGAGAGAGACAGAGAGACAGATGTAGAGAGAGACAAAGAAAGACAAAAGAGGGGGGACAGTGAGAGAGACAGAAAGAGTCAGAGACAGAGATAGACACAGAAAGAGAGAGGAAACAGTTATTCTATGTATCTTTTCTTCTCATCTTTAAAATGTTGTCACTTACTAATTTGATGTCATAACCTGCTAACAGAGCATGCTGGGCACGTTGCAAAACATTATTATTTTGTGTGTGTGATGAAATTGAATTTATGGATTCATTTGAGAAACAATATACTTACATCAACTTTTATAAATACTCTACAGATATTTGAAAACAGTGAGTCTATTATCAGTTACAAAGCTTTATACCCATACACATGTGTACAGACATTAAGTTTATTAATTGCACTATTCAATTATTATCCCTACTATTTTTTGTCCATTTGATCTATGAATTTCTGAGAGCGGTGTTAAAGTCACACTCTAAGGTGTTAGATGGTATTTTTTATTTCCAATAGATTTTGCTTACAATATATAAATGGCATGCTGTTTAGTACACAAAGATTTAGTTAAATCTTCTTCATGAAGTGTAGTGGAGTTGCACCTCTTATCAATATTAAGCATCCTGCTTTTTTTAAAAAAAAATTTTATTGTAAAGATATGGAGTACAATTCAGGGTTAAGTATACAAACATTGATCATGTAGGTACCCCTGTTAATGAGGTATGCCCCTCCCTCCCCTAGCAGTTTCCCTCAACTGCCAAGGCATCTTGCTTTTAACCCTTTGCCCCTGGAATTCCAGTTGACTAATACCTCCTCTCCACTTCTTCTGGTTATTGTTGCATTTTCCCTGAAGAGAGCTTTGTCCATGTCTTTATTTGTAACCTCTCTATGTTAAGTGGGCAGCATAGAACACTAACTGTCCCCAGTTTTCATTATCCTTTTCTTCCTTTAGTACTAGAACCATTTTCCCAATTCCAGATTTCAGCTTATACAGTCGCCCTGCTGGAGCCTCATCTCTGGCCTCAGGCATGGTCACTTGATGAAGTTCCACAGTCTGATTGGAGAAAGGGTCCATGTAGTTGATCCTCTGGGTGGTGCAATTCATGTCACCTGGATGGCCAGGGCTTGTCAGAGGGGGAGTGACCGCGTAATGGTGCTTACAGCTGAGCAGCTGGGCCTGTCCAAGATATAGGGCAATACCTGGGGCATCATAGCGATCCACCTCCTTATGAGACACAGACATGACAGGGTGCTTGAGTTTCTCACGAAAGTCTGTGATAGTCTGGTAGACCAGGAAGACTGCCACGGCCATAAGCAGCAGGTAGATGAAGATGAGCAGGACCGGGAAGACGTTTTTCAGGCAGGCCTTGCTGAAGCGCATGCTGGTAGAGGCGGACTCACCATCCAGGCCTCCTAGTAGGATGCGGAGCACTCCTGCCAGATCATGGCACTGTCCAGAGCCACCGCACACCTCAGCCCGGTACAGCCCGTGAGGCGCAGGGAGGCAAGGCAGCACCGTCGCCGCAGCACCCGGACCTGCCAGCTCTGTGAGGCGAAACCAGTCAAGAGAAGCGTCCCGGAGACCAGACTCGCAAAACATTATTTTAAACAGACTGTGTGGGGGTGAGATTATGAAAGGCTGAAGAGGGCTTTTTAAACTTTCCAGTGGGGGGAAATTGAGTACAACTCTCTTACAATAAATATGAATTTCCAAATTACGGGTGCAAAAAATGTCATTTAAAAATATATATACATAACAACTCAATTTATTTCTGTGAGTTTTTTTTTTTAAGTTGGAGTCTCACTCTGTCGTCCAGACTGGAGTGCAGTGGTCGCTCCCGGCCACCACAGCTTCGACCTGCTGGGGCTCCAGTGATCCTTCCACCTCAGCCTTCCGAGTAGCTGGAACTACAGGCGCACGCTACCACACCTGGCTAATTTTTTGATTTATCATAGAGATGAGGTCTCACCAAGTTGCCCAGGCAGGTCTCGAACCTGCAGGCTCAGGCAATCCACTCACCTCACCCTCCCAAGGCGTGGGATTACAGGCTGAGCCACAGAGCCCAGCTTATTTCTGTGTGTTTTCATGAAGCCAGATTGGCAACCTGTTAATGAGTCATTCTCGAGCTTCCCTTCACTATCACCAGGTTTGGGGCGAGGTTGAAGAGGACCTTGATTATCAGCCGTGCGCTAACGTCAGGTGCTAGCGGGATGCCCTCGTTCCCCTGAACTATCCCTTTATCATTAAGAACCTTTGCTCTGTATGTGCTGAGTCTGCTGTATGAATCCACCAGGTCTGTCTTCCTCTCTGATGATGCTACCAGACCCAAGACAGCTCTTCCCTAGTACCAGGGGGGACCCCCAAAACCCAGAATTTATCTATAAAAATTGTGTATTTATCCTTACATGTTTAAACCTCAGTCACCTACAAAGCACTCCCCGTTTGATGCAATGCACCTATCAAGATGCTTTTTCCACTGCTCACAACAGTTTTTGAACTCATCTATTTTGATGACTTTTAGTGCTGCTGTCATTTTTTGTTTCACCTCTTCCACATCGGCACAACGTTTTCCTTTAAGGACTTTTTTTCATCGGAAAAAACAAAAGCAATTGCTCAGGAAGAGATGGAGTGAATAAGGAAGGTGGGACATGAAGGTCATGTTGTCTTTGGTCAAAAATTTCTGAACATTCAATGTAGTGTGGGCAGGTGTGCTTATAATCCACCCATCATGAAGCGGGCAAATGTTTTGAAAGAATCTCCAAAAAGAAAAAAAAAAGTTCACCGAAGTCAAACACAGCCTCTCACAACAATGCGAGCTGGTACAGTGATACTGATGGGTTCCTAGAACACATAATCTAGCAGAGGAAGCCTGTACTACAAGGGATCTGCCCTCCAAAAGATAATTTCAGTTTTTGGGAGTCCCTCTTCGTATATCTGCTTCCTGACAGAATCTCCCCAACACTGAAGGTTGTTATTTTAGCCCGTGGGTAGAAGAGGCCTGCTTCTGTGTTTGAGCCTCTAAGACACACTTCTGATACCTGAGAATCCCTGTCCCTTTGTCTTCATCTGCGAACCCTCTACCTTCTCCCAAGTATTTAGGTTTTTAGTACCCCAAAGTATTGTATGCTGTTTCTGTTTTTACCAAACCATATAGTGTTTTCTAATTGAATAAGGTGTAGAGTTGGCCACTTGCTTGATGGAGCTGAGGGAAAGGGGAAACAGAATCGAATGAGCCCAGGTGAGTAGCTCACACCACTTCAGTCATTGTCAGAAGCACAGGTGGCCATCTTTAATAGTGAGGCACTTCCAACAGGGACCATATTTTGAAAATCATAAGATCTTCAAGCTTGCACAAGATATGCCGCTGCTTGGGAAAGGGAAGCAATGATAAGGATTTTATAGAAAGTATGAAGACAAAGTAGCACAGAAGAGCCCCCTTTATCCATGACTTTGCTTTTCTCGGTTTCAATTACCCACGGTCAGTCGTAGTCCAAAAATAGTATGTGAAAAATTCCAGAAATAAACAATTCTTGCACTTTAAATCACATGCCATCCTGAGTAGTGTGATGGAATCTCGTGCCATCCTGCTCCATCCTGCCTGGGACATGAATCATCCTTTGTCTGGCATGTACATGCCTGTCCGTACTCTCAATTCCTTCATGCTTGTGTTCAAGTGACACTTATTTTATTTCATAATGGCTGCAAAGTATAAGAATAGGAATGCTGGCAATTTGGACATGCCAAAGAGGAGCTGAATATATGCCAAAGAGAAGTTGTTAATCTCTTATGGTGCCTAATTTTAAAATTAAGCTTTACCAAAGGCATGCATGTATGGGAAAAGATGTCAAATATGCAGACTTTGGCTCTACTCATGGCTTCAGGCATCTGCTGGGGGTCTTGGAACATACCACCCATGAATAAGGGGTAGTCTGCTATATTTGGCTTCTAACATGTAAAATAGGATTAGACAGCAGGACTAACTAGCCAGGCTATTGTCTTAATAAAACAGCGTTCCTCATGCTCAGCACTATTAACATTTTGAAATGAGTGATTCTTTGTTGTGGAGGAACTGTCCTGTGCATTTCAGGATGTTTACAGCATCTCCAGCTTTCGCCTAGTAGCACCTTGCCCCAAGTTTTGACTACCAAAAATGGGTAAGGATACTAAAGATACTGCCCAATGTCTTCCGGGGAACAACTCCCCACCCCAGTTGAGAACCCCTGGGACAGAAGATTTAATAAATTCCTTTAAGTTATATGTACTATATCAAGCCAGGTCTGAAGGACTTTGATGGCAGAATCTCCCAATATCTGGAGAAAACACTCTTCTGTTCTAAAGTAGCAAAGTCACAGAAAAGGATGCAGCCTCTAAGATACAGGAAAATGTACAATTGGGCAAAATACTCCCATTTCTTTATAAGAGTAAGCATATTCTACTTTTGGTCCATTGACTACCCTCTGGAAATAAATTTAATTATTTATTTAATTGCTATTCCATTAATAACACCTCAGCTCCTTAAAGGCACGTCCTTCAAGTTCTTCCTCATTTTGAATTAACCATTCTCAATTACATACTTGTGAATTTTTCTTGTGAATCATTTTTGTGAGGGCTCTGGAGAATAAAGTGTAGGGTATCCGTGTCTCTGTGTGAATTAAAGCAAGAATATACTTCCTCAAGGCTTCTCTCGGCACGAAACAGACATGCTTCTGGAGAGACGGGTAGTATCCACAGATGTTGGGTAGAACAGAATAAAAGCTCTGTTTCTGCCATGAATGCAAAGTTTTCTTAGAATACATGCTATTGGCTTCATACTGGAAGAGGGTGCCTCCTTCTCATGTGAATTTCGGCAGTGGCAAGCCAGCATCCACTACAATCTACCCATAGTATTCAAGAAGCATGGGTCCTCAGCAGCCAGGGGCTGAGGTTGCCAATCTCCAGCCCAAGTCCCAATATCCACCATCAGTGTAACACTCTGTGACTTCAGTATCTGAGGGTTATGCTTTTTAACAATAATTATATCTCTTAACCTTTATTCTTTAGCTGAGTCATGACGACTACCACATGGAAAAGTAAGAAGACGTACATAATGATGGAAATAATTCCAATAGCAATTAATAGTAGTGTGAGAAATTACCAAAGGAGCTGAGGGTGGTGGCTCAGACATGTAATCCCAGCAATTAGGGAGGTCAAAATGAGAGGATTGTCTGAGTTCAGGAGTCTGAGACCAGCTTGGCAACATAGCAAGACTCCCTCTCTACAAAAAATTTTAAAATTAGTCAGTTGTGGTGCTATGCACCTGTAGTCCCAGCTACCTGTGAGAATCACCTGAGTTCAGGAGGCTGAGACTGGGATGATTTTGCCACTCCACTCCAGCCTAGGCCATAGCGTAAGACCCTAACTCAAATAAATACATACATATGTACATAGCTACAAAAATACATAAATAAATAAAAATAAAAAAGCAATTAGCAAAGGAGGAAAGAACAGACAGGAGGAGTTAATGGTCCCAGAGTAGAAGTGGAGAGGGGTGGGGCTGGGCTGGTAAGGAGAAGCAGAGGGGAAGTAGCAGCAGGAAAGTTGCCAGAAAGCAAGGCTTCGGCCATGCTTGTTCCTGCTCTTTGTTGGAGACTGATGACACCAATCAGATGGAAGTTCAGAGTGGGAGGGAGAAGGTGTGGAAGGGCTTGAGAGGAGAGAAATTGACACCTAAGGAAGGAAAAGGAAGGAAAGTGAGACCCAAGAGAGGAAGTGGGAGTGTTGAGAGGTATTCCAAGAATTGGTGTGTCCAGCTAATGGCATGGACGGTAACAGAAGGAAAAAAATCTAAATTTAAAATAGAAATTGGTCATCGGAATAAAATGTAAAGAAGGAAAGCAAGCAGTGAAGCCTTTGTTAAAACTTACCTAAGGACAGATAGCTGACAATCTAAATATACTTATAAAGATATTTTATATATTGCATATCCTATATGTATGGATATTATGCAATATAAAATTAATTTCCAAGAAAGTTCAACAGGCAACACAGGAGGAATAAAGCCACTATGTAAACAGAGAGTGTTAATTCACTTGACTGAAAGTTAAAGTTGAATGACACTCCACGTTCTCTATGGATTTTGCCATAGTAAGAAAAATAATTACAATAATTCTGATTTCAGGAATTAGTACATGCAATTTAAATGTTTAAGGAAGATAAATATCAAATATTATCAAAAAAGTTGGACATCTGGGTTTGGTTTTATGATATATTTTTGCCTGTATTTTGGAAAAAGGAAATGTTAAGTTCAGCTTAGCACCAGAGGCCTCTACAAAAGGGCTGGGCTTAGTTACTCCCTTCTTTTTTCTGTAGTCTACATTTAACCTAGAACATAATACAGGGATAATTAAATGTGCTAGAGTGGCCAGGCATGGTGGCTCATGCCTGTAATCCCAGCACTTTGGGAGGCTGAAGTGGGAGGATTACTTGAGCCAAGGAGTTTGAGACCAGCCTGGGCTACAAGAAGAAACAGTGTCTACACACACACACACACACACAAAACACACACACACACAAATGTAACTAGGTGTGGTGACACTTGCCTGCAGTTCCAGGTACTCAGAAGACTGAGGTGGAAAGATGGCCTGAGTTCCAGAAGCTGAAGTTGTGGTGAGCAAAGATTGTGCCACTGCACTCCAGCCTGGGTGACAAAGTGAGACCCCGACTCAAAAAAAAAGTGCTACAGTAAAGAATGTTTTATTTGAAAGTTATTTCATTGTGATTATATGTTGTAGACTGACTTCAGTAGACTACCAAACCAACTGGGCCTAAAATAACTATTTTATTTGTTTGATTAAAAGGCTTGATATTTCTCTATGAGAAACTTTGAAAGGGAGCCTAATTTATAATTTCCAAAGCTCTAATAGAAGTTTAAACCTTCATATGGGAGAAATAATTTAATATTATTTTTTAATTTTAAGACTATGAAAATTTGTGGGTCGGTCTCAGTATTACCATGAAGATCAAATTTTAAAATGTATATGAAATGTTTTAGTAACTCTAAAACTCTAAAGAAACTTAATTACGCATATTTCTTCTGAAAAAGATTCACTGTAAATGTGCATGACAGATAGTTCAACTAAGCAAGAACATTAAATAATAAAATACATCTGAAGAAAAACAATTCAGTTCCTGTACGTAAAGGAAAAAAAAATAAAATTGAAAGACACTACAAATATTTAAAGGAGAAAAACCAAGAAATGTTGATCAAAGTTTTAAGAGACAAAATACTTACCACTGTTGCTCTTATCAGGAGACAATCAATCCTGCTAACATGGAAACTTATTAGGTTGGCTTATAGAGAAAAATGTGTGTAGAAATAGCTTGCATTTGCAGGACACATTTCTGAATGAATATGAAAAAGCAGACAAACAGTTTTGTTATAATGTGCAATGTTAATAATAAATAATTTTGAAAACATGGGGAAGTTTGGTAAAGAGACAGTGTTTTAGATAATTCATATGGTTAGTGAATAATGATGCTAAAGTCAAATTAAATTAAATTCAAACACAACAATATAAAATAAAAAGGTCACTAAGTTGTGGAAATTGGTAGTAGAAAATGAGTGTAAGAACTGAAGAAAGAATTTCTAGGTAAAATCTCTTTGAAAGAGATAGAAGCTAGGGGCATGCCTATATTTCCAGCGACTGGGGAGGCTGAGGTGGAGAATTACTTGAGCCCAGGAGTTTGTCCCATCTGGACAGCATAGCAAGACCCATCACTATATAAAAAAAAAAGAGAGAGGGAAGGGAAGAGGTGATACAAAGAAGAGGTTTGCTCCACTGAAGAGTCAATCTAAGTATGGGTCTGACTCTTGTTTCAGGAAGATTTGAAGTAGGGTCAGTTTCATGTGCTGTTTTACAGGGTCCTAGACTCAAAAAGACCCGTGCTTGGGTTAATGCTCGCTATTGCCATCTTGACATCCTTAATGATTTTGTCTTTGAATTGTATTTTTGAAATGAAGCCTATTGGGACATAAGAGTGAGTGGAAGAGACGAGCTGGGAGTGAGTGTCCACTACTCTTCCTCACTGTCCCACTCACATGTAGGGTTGGGCACCCAGTGAGCGCAGAATTCCCATGGAGTCACGACGCGTGGGAGTAAAGGGAGACTCGAAGCCAGAACAAGGTTGGTTTGCTGTGTCTAAGATTGACCATGGTGGGAGATGGGGAGATTGAGGCCAGTCCTGGGAGACCAAGACCAGCTTCTAGTTTAAACCAAGGCTTGCTTTGTCTAAAGGAGGGCAATGACATTGGATGACTTTCCTGTATTGCCAATCTCCTGCTGAACATCAGGACACAGGAGAAAAGGGAAAGGTGAAACAATCCACAGTTCCTCTTCCTTCCCTCCCTCACTCATCAGTGAGCTCCAAATAGAGTGTTATTCCTCTAAGACCTCCCAATGAGCCTGTGAAGGACATGTGACTATTCTCTTTTTTTTTTTTTTGAGTTGGAGTCTCACTCTGTCGCCCAGACTGGAGTGCAGTGGCTGCTCCCGGCCACCGCAGGCTCGACTTGATGGACTCCGGCGATCCTTCCGCCTCAGCCTTACCAATAGCCGGAATTACAGGTGCGCACTACCATGCCCAGCTGATTTTTTGATTTATTGTAGAGATGAGGTCTCACTGCCCAGGCGGGTCTCCAACCCGCGGGCTCCACAATCCACTCACCTCAACCTCCCAAAGGTGCGGGATTACAGACAGCCTCCGAGCCTGGCTTATTCGCATTTTAAGAATGAAGAAAGTGAGGCTCAGAGGTCAAGACTATTTTCTAAAGGCACAATGCGAGTGACGTGGTAGGATTTTGAACTGAGGTTTGGGTAGTAACAAAGATCACACCCTTACCACTGTAGCAGGAAAAATAAAGTTCAAAAGATAAGTGTGCAACTAACATGGAGAAGGAAATGCAGAGGCCAGAGGCTCATTCTGCTTTGACTTTCCTCGTTGATAAATTTTGAGTCAAAAGACTGGGGAATAACAGCCAGGCGCAGTGACTTCATGCCTGTAATCTCAGCACTTTGAGAGGGCAAGGCAGGAGGATTGCTTGAGGCTAGAAGTTTGACACTAGCCTAGGCAACTTGGCAAGACCTCATTTCTACAATAAATCAAAAATTTAGCGGGGCATGGTGGCATGCACCTGTAGTTCCAGTTACTTGGAAGGCTGAGGCAGAAGGATGGCCTGAGCCCAATAGGTCGAGGCTGCAATGACCATGATGGTGCCACTGCACTCCAGTCTGGACAGCAGAGTGAGACTCTGACTCAAAAACAAACACACAAAAGAGTAGGAAATATTTTCATTTTTGATGATATAATTATATAATGTTCAATGTTTTCAGTAATAAAATGGAAATATATACAAATGAGAGTCAAAAGAAAATATGAAATATGTATATATGTTGGGATATTTTATCATTTTGGGTATGTATTCATGTCACCTTAGAAAATGTTTTAAAACTTACAGTTAATTAAAATAATGGTTATTGTCACTTTTAACTCATTAAGTATTAAAATAGTACAATTGTGTTATTCTTTTCTAAATTTAAAAAATTATCTAATCCTACAATTCTTTCATTTATATTTCGAAAATCTGTTTTTTCTAAACCATCTAAAACCAATTGTGCTAAATTTCTAAGTTAATTTTCTTAGAACATCAGTTAATTGGGTATTCTTTTAGCCTATTAGTTCTATAATGAATGAAAATATAATTGGAAAATTTAAACTCCCATTTGAAAACCTTCCATTATTTCCTCATGCATGGTTTAGTAGGAAAATAAAGGCAGAGGGAATTGCCTATTTAAATTCTCAAATCAAGTCAGGAGCAGATTTCTAAGTTTGATACTTCTTATATTACCCTCTGATTATTTCTGCTCACTCGCTCACATCCCAGCCATCTATTCTGTGGCCCAGTCCTGGTTGGTTGACATTAGAAATCTTCAGGTGAGCCAAATTAGCAATGATGGTATGATCCTGCACGTGCACATCCTTTGACTCATCCATGCCTTGTGTCCTCAGCAACATAACTGTGAACACTGGCAGTACCATAGTTATTTATGGCCAAGTCACACAGCCTTGGCTTACTGCTACTTTATGACAGTTAACTTTTTCAGCCTATGAAATAAATAAGTATCGTTGGTTGCCTTATTTGCAATACAGAGCAATACTAACCAGACTAACTCATTGAACTAAGAGATTTGTAAAGTCTAAAAGAACCATCTTAATACAAGGTAATGTCAGGGAAAATCAACAAAGTTACAAATGCAATTTTGCTTACAGTTTCATTTGAAATTATCAGGCTACTAGAAACTGTAATCTTTCTGTATGTCATTAGCTTACGGAAATAGAGAGAAATTTTCTATTTTCTAATAGTTTTCAGAAAAAATAAACTTAAGTAAACATCCCATTGTTTTAGTTTCCGTAGTCGACAAATAGTCTATTTCTCTACTATGTTCTATCTCTCTGGATTTAAGCTAAAATATTTAATCCAAAATTCAAAGAAACAGGACATAGAATGGCAATTGGGAAGTTACTATTTAAGGAGTATACTACAGTTTTAATTTTGTAAGATGAAAAAGTTCCGGAGATACATTGCGCAACAATGTGAATATACTTAATGTTATTGAACTGTGCACTTCAAAACGGTTAAGATGGTAAGAAAAATCAAATTGTATATTTTAAATACATGCAGTACATGCAATTATTGTGTCAATTGTATTTCAATAAAGATGTAAAAACAAACAAATAATAAATAAAATATTTAATCCAGAATTGCCTGATATTATTTTGAAACTTTTCTATTGACTGTGCTGCCTCCTTGAGCTGGAGTCTCTGTTTCTCCCCTCTTTAATCTTCTGAGTCCACCATCTCCACTTCCCAGCTACCCATTCACTTTTCTTCTTGCTACTCTGCTCTCAAAACTCAGTAATATCTTACTAGTGGCCAAAGCTAAACATTTTTAATCAAATCCCAGTATGAGCAAGTTATATTGGCAATTCAGTTCTTCTGGAAATGTTCTCAAGCCTTGTCTGCCAAGGCATCTCTTGTGACACTCCCTGGAGACTCTTTGCAAACACACTTTGCATCTTTTAGGAACTCTTTTTTGACCCCTCTGCTTCTTTCCATCCCAAGTACAAATGTTCTCTGAGACTGCACCTCAGTCTTCTTTTCTCCTCCACTAATCATAGCATGATACAGCAAGAAGAACTGACTTGTGTACAGGAGGGAATCTTCCAATCTGTGAGAATAGCATAGTCCTCATTAGTTGAGGTTTACATACATTTCTCAAAGTTCCTATTTGAGATCTTGTACACATTTTTATTCCCAGATATTTAATTTTAATTATATATATGTATGTGTATGTGTGTGTATATATAATTTTTTTTTTTAAGTAGAGACACGGTCTCACTATATTGCCCAGGCTGGTCTTGAACTCCTGGGCTCAAGCTGTTCTCCCACCTTAGCTTCTCAAAGTGTTGGGATTATAGATCATGCCTAGACTTATTCCTAGATATTTGATATTCTTTCATGTTCACTTTCTTATAAAGGTGTTTTTATTATTAATTACATTTTCAGCTTTGTGTTGCTGGTGTATAGGAATGCAATTGACTATTTGATATGAAGCCCAGTCATTTTGCAAAATTCTTCTATTAATTTTAGTCACTTATTTGTGGACTCTTAGATTTTCTATGTAAGTGTCTATAGTTGAGTAAAGAACCAAGAAGAGTTAAATATTCTTCTGAAGCGTAAGGAGGAGGAACTTGTTCTACTAGATAGTGAGATTTACTGTTAAGTCATAGTAATTAAGACTGCAGTGCTGGCTCAGGCACAGACAAATGAAACCCTGAGATAGAATGGAAAGCCCAGAAGTACTTATGCATATGTAGCTTTCACTCAGTCCTCTACCTTTATTTCTAACATACCATTGAAACTTCTTGTAAGAAGATCACTAATGATGTCATGTTGCTAAATATAACGAACAATTCTCAGTTCTGATCTTCCTCCTTTTTCCAGCATCATTTAGCACAGTTGGTCATGACTTCCACATGGAAACCCTTTCTTCGCTTGGCCTCTAGGAGACCCCACTAGTCACTTTACACGTTCTCTTTTCTGGTTCCAGCTTCTTCCACCAACCTCTGACTTTCATAGAAGGACTATCCTGGGACTCAATCGTTGATCCTCTTCTTAACTCTAATTATATTCTATTAATTGATGAGTTCAACAATTCTCATGGTTCCGGTTATTATCTAGATGCCTATGAATATGATCCAGTCTCCTCTATTCTATTACATACCCACACACAAGTTTTTAAAAGAACTACAAACTCACTCTGTCCAAATCTTAGCTGCAGTCTCACTCCCCAAAACTGCTTGACCTAAAAACGTTCCCATCTTACATGGTGGCAACTATGTTCTTCCAGCTGAACAAATAAAATATCTTGACACTACATTTTATTACTCTCTTTTTGTCTCTTTTTCCACATCCAAGCAGGAAATTTTTTTGCTTCTACCTTTAAAATATCCATTCATAATATCCAAATAGTAATCTCTAAATACCATTTCTTAGTATAAGAGCTAGAGTTCCTTAGAGATATGGCTGGTTCTGGGTCTGGAGCAGAAATCCTGTTCCCTTGTTCAACCAGAGTGTCAGGAAGCTATCAGAGAACTTCAAGGACCCAGGAGCTAACTTGAAGAGGTAACTACTAGCCAAACTTACAGAAATTTCTCATCAGTAGGGATTATACACACAATAGGTTTAAATCTACCAAATATGTTTATATTATCAGTTCATAATTAGACCTCAAAGAAGCACACACAGGCACACTTCTTGTTTGGTCATCATCAGAGGATGCTAGAAAACCAATTCATTATTTTATGAACTAATAAAAATAAGGATTTAACATTAAGATTGCTTTTTCAGTACCTCAAAAATCAAACAGTGAATTGGGGAAATGTTCTTTTCTGTAAGTTCTTTTGTACTGCCTCATAACCTCTTGCTCTACTCTCTATTCTGGCCATTGCTTAGGATGGTTTCATGTAGCTGTAACCTAAAAACACATTGCTTCATCTACACTGCCAACATTTTTATGTCTGCTCTAGGGAGGCTTGGTCTTCAGTTTGGACGACTTGTTGAAATCTACCTGGCACTCAACGCATACACAAGCTACAAGTGGAAAAAAAAGTTAATACCCCGTAGATCAGTCACTGACTAGCACCAGAGCTGAAGGATATGTTTTCCTATTCTGTTCTTGACATGAAATTTGTGAAGCACATTTTACACAGCTACTCAGGAAATCCCAGTGAGATCAAATCTCAGCTGCCCACAGTGGTGACCAACCAACAACACACCATTGTGTGACTTTCTTCTCTCCCTCTTCTTCCCAAAACTGTTCCCTAGACTTCTTTTTTTTTTTTTTGAGTTGGAGTCTCACTCTGTCACCCAGACTGGAGTGCAGTGGCCACTCCCGGCCACCACAGCCTCGACCTGCTGGGCTCTGGCGATCCTTCCACCTCAGCCTTCCGAGTAGCCAGAATTACAGGCATGCACTACCAGGCCCGGCTGATTTTTTGGTTTATTGTAGAGATGAGGTCTTGCTGCCCAGGCGGGTCTCGAACCCGCAGGCTCAGGCAATCCACTCACCTCAGCCTCCCAAAGGCACGGGATTACAGGCTGAGCCACCGAGCCCAGCTAGAATTCTTTTTTATAGTAAATCATCTGCATCCAAGTCTTTGTCTCAGGCTTTCTTTCTGAAGTAAATAAGGAAAAGATAGAAACACTCCAGGCTAATAACTGAAGAAGAAAAAAATGTTAGAATATAAATATATTTTTCCATTTTTAAAAAATCTAATGAATAGGTCAAGATAGTGACTAGCAATGGACATTATCATTCCTACAAGAGATAACCAGACATGTGACTGCTAATAGATGTTCACAAAACCACCTACAAAGATGTCTCAACAAGTCTCTAGAGATTTTATGGGAAATAAGTGTAGCAGAAAAAGAGGATTTAATGACACTGTAATAATGTAATTAGAAAATCCAGAATGTAGGAAATTTTATAGGAAAATTGCCCAATTTTTAATAAATTGTAAGAAAAATATAAAAGAAGGGGTTTGTATAATTTAAAATATTTGAGAGATAGACAAAACAATTATAATTTAGTGCTAAATACAAAAAATTATAAAATCAGTACAGAATGAGACAATAAGGGAAGTTTGAACACTGATATTTGATGCTATTCATGAATTATTCTTACTTTTTTAATGTGATTGCATTTTTTATTTTAAAAATAGCCTTTTTGATTACATACTGTAATGTTGTAACATTGATGGATAAAATGATTTGTTGTCTGGAACTTTCTTCAAAATAATCTAGTAAAGCAAGGAATGGGAAGTTATAGATGAAATGTATTGGTCATGAGTTACCCACTGTTAAAGTTAGAAGATGAGAACATGTGGGTCTATTACTCCATTTTTTCTGCTAGTGTATCTGTTTCAAATTCCCAGTAATGAAAAGCATCCAGAATTGGATCATCTATGGCCACTGTTTTCATGTCACCTCCACTAGCCCAGGTGGAGCCACAGTCATCTCTCACCTGAATTATTGTCTCTGATCACACTGGCTTCATTCTTGCCCCCTTGATAGTCTATTCTCAGCACAGCTGCCAGAGTAATTACCTTAACATTTAAATCGGGTCAAGTAACTGAAGGCAGAAAAGGGTGGTGGCAGGGAAGACTTTAGAAGTTGTATCATAATAATGTAGGCTTGAGGTCATCATGGCTTGGACCAGATAGGAGGGTGACAGCAAGGATAATGAGATGAGGGTCATATTCTGATATGTGTTTGTGTAGAATCAACAAGATTTATTAATGGATTGTAGATAGAGTGGCAGAGAAATAGGGGAATCAAGGGTAATTTGAAGGTTTGGGGTATAAGATACGTTGTGAGAATACAATTTTTATTTATTGTGATGAAGAGAACTACTGGTAGAGTGAGCTTGAGGGCTGTGAATTAGGAATTATGTTTGGATCATGTTACATTTAGTTGTCTACTAGCCAACCAAGTGAGATGTCAAATAATAATTGAATATAACTGTGTCTAAACTTTAGGAAGAGACCCAAGCTGGATTTATCCATATCAGCCTGTGGATGATGCTTTAAAACATGGGACTAGGCTGGACTCGGTGGTTCAGCCTGTAATCCCAGTGCTTTGGAAGTTGGAGGTGAGTGGATTGCCTGAGTCCGCGGGTTCGAGACCCGCGTGGGCAACTTGGCAAGACCTCATCACTACAATAAATCAAAAGTTAGTCAGGGGTGGTAGCACGCGCCTGTAGTTCTGGCTACTTGGAAGGCTGAGGCGGAAGGATCACCAGAACCCAGCAGGTCGAGGCTGCAGTAGCCAGGAACGGCCACTGCACTCCAGTCTGGGTGACAGAGTGAGACTCCAATTCAATAGATAGATAGATAGATAGATAGATAGATAGATAGATAGATAAAACATGGGCTAGATGAGTCAATGAAGATATTGAAGAAATGTGATCCCAGGATGGAGCCCCGGAGCATGTGAAGTTAAGAGTTCCAGCAGATAAAAAGAAAACAACAAAGAACACTGAAAAGTCTCAACCAACCAAGTGAAGGTCATCCTCAGAAAGGAGTGCCTTGGAATGCAAAGCAGAAAATGTTTCTTGAGAGATTCATTCTTTAATAGAAGAAGAAACGTAACTCATACATGAAAAATGACCTACCAGGAGACACTTGTGATAGGCACCCCTGGCCTGCTGGGAATTTGACCTAAGAAACAACAAGAAAGTGTTAACGCCTGGTGAATTTGTTCATTTACGGCTCAAAAACGAAAGACAAAAATTGTCAGTTAAGAGAAAGCAAAACTGTTTCATGAAGAAAAAAGTCTCTAAACAGTGTCAGTACCTTAAGTTAATTAAAGGCTGAGAATAACCATTAGATTTGCTACGTGGTGTTGATTCATGTCCTTGCCAGGCGCTGTGTCAGGGGAATGGTATAGAAGAAAGCCTTACAGAATGGAGTCAAGAAAGTGTGTGAGACAGGAAGTGAGTAAAGGCTAGTATTTTCAAGGAGTCTTGCCTATAAAGAGCAAGGATATGAGATAGTAATTAAAAGGGGACATGGGTCAAGGGAGAATGTATTTATGTTCTTGCTTTCTTTTTTTTTTTTTTTGAGTTGGAGTCTCACTCTGTCACCCAGACTGGAGTGTAGTGGCCTGCTGGCCTCCAGCGATCCTTCTGCCTCAGCCTTCCAAGTAGCTGGAACTATAGGCACGCGCTACCATGCCTGGCTATTTCTTAAATTTATTGTAGAGATGAGGTCTCACCAAGTTGCCCAGGTGGGTCTCGAACCTTCGGGCTCAGGCAATCCACTCACCTCAGCCTCCCAAAGTGCGGGATTACAGACTGAGCCACCGAGCCCGACTGTTCTTACTTTCGAAGAAAGATATTGCCACATTTTTGTTTGCTGGTGGGAATAGTCCAGGAGAAAAAAAAATGTGATAATTATAGAGAAATAGAACAATTTTGGTAGCAAGTCCTTGAGTAGATAAAAGAGAATGAGAGGAGACACAGCTAGAGAGTTTTTCCTCAACAGATGTATGGATAATTCGTGAAAAGAATCAGCTCCCAAGCAGGACACATGACCACAAATGCAGGTATTTATCTGGCATAATGTGCACATGAATGAACCACAGAGACATAACAGGATTACTGGACAGCATGTAAGACACACGGAGGTTGGCAGTCCTGAACCTGAAGTGAGATCAGTTACCCAGTTTACTTATTTTTTCCAGCCATGTTCGGTTGTGTATATACTGCTCACTTAGTGAGAAACTGAATTCAACCTGGGTTAGCATTCAGCCCAGTGAGTAAAACAAATGTCTGTTTCTACTTCTAGAATATGGGAACAATAATTGAATAAATTTCACAGCTTCTCAGAGGCACAATTTTCCTTCAACTTTCTTCAATACACTCACTCTCCATACCGACATTTAGGTTAACAGCAGACTGTATATCTAACAATGGTCCTAGAAGGTTATAATGGAGCTCAGTGATGACATACCAACTGGAATGTCATAGTGAAATGCATTACCTTTGCCGTGTTTAGATATGATTAAATGCAAAAGTCCTTACCATTGGTTACAACTGCCCACAGTATTCAGGACAATAACATGCTGCTCAGGTCTGTAGCAGGGGAGCAACAAGCTACACCATGCAGCCTTGATGTGTAGTAAACTAAGCCATCTAGACATGTGCCGGTACACACAACAGTGTTCACACAACAAAACTGCCTAATGATTTGGTTTGCAGAATGTATTCCCATCATTAAACATCTTGTGCCTGTATTTATTTTGTATGCCTGGCACAAAATAAGCATTCTTCAAATGTTTGTCGAATGGATTTCTCCTTTTATTGCCACTGGTTAGAAGTATTCATTATAGCAATGTCAGGATCAATACTGTACTACCTATTAGCTGGTAAATCTTAAGCACTAATATTCTCAGGAAAAACTAGACAAAGTACTTGTTATGCAGTTTAAAAGTGTGTTTTATTTGATATTTTAATCAACACTAGTGGCATATTCTTTATATCTTTAGCAACAGATTTTGCTGACAAGCAGCCTTAGATAAAAGAATTTCAATTAAGAGAGAATCTAAGGGTTAGCTGTGTGGGCTGCAAATGAATATTTTTGGGGATTAGGCCCAGCTTTACTCACATTAAATACATAATAGACTAACGCATATTGTATGTAATACATTTGGAGTACTTGGCAACAAAATAATCCATTACAGTTCAACATTTTCAAAATAATAATTATTCTATTTGATACAAATAATATTTGGTTGTTATATGCAAATTTAAACTTAATACAGTGTTATCTAACTTAATAAAGGTGAGATATTAATGCTTTCCCATCAAAGTTGACAAAACACATGCACAATACTCCTATTCAACATTTTTAAGGTCCTAGCTAATTCAATAAACTAGAAAAATAAATAAGAAGTTTATACTTTAGGAAGTAAGAAACAAAGCTGTCATTATCTGATGATGATACAATCACCGACATAAAACCATCCAGGAGGATCACCTGACAAGCTATTAGAATTAATCCATTCAGGTAGACAAATACAAGATCACTCTTTAAAAACCTATAGCTTTCCTTTACACCAGCAACCATCAGCAATGAGAAAAGGATAAAAGTTTCTATCCACAGTAACAAGAACTGTAGCATGACCGGGAATAAACATGACCAGACCAGTCTATTAGAAAAATATGTAAACTGGAAAACATATGACACAAATTCAGAGAAACATTAAATTTATTGATAAGAAAACACAATATGACATTTCTCCCTCAGCCTAATATGTGAATTCAGTGGAATTACCACTTTCAATAGAATTTTTCAGTAATATAACAAGACGATTCCAAAATTAGCACATGGGAGTTAAATCTTAGGAACATGTGGACATAAAGCTGGAAACAGTACACACTGGGGATTCCTAAAAGAAGGAGGAAGGGAGGAAGACAAGGATTGAATTTAAATTATGAAGGAGGAAAGAGAGAAATGAAGCCAAAGATGATAAAATAATAAACAAGAATAAAATCAGAATGAAACAATAGATGAGCAAGAATAGTAAAGATCATTTTGATTAAAATGCAAAAAGTTTTGATTTATTTGTAGCAAAACATGTACTAATTTTTAAATGTGGTATTACACAGGAATACACGGACCAATAATAATAGCATATCTACTATTAATAAAACAATAGGAAGGAATAGCAAATGTCCAGAACTTACTCTATGAACATATGGAATTTTATATTATAATAAAAGTAGAATTTTGAATCAGTAACAAAATAGGGAACGTTCACCAAAGTGTGTTAGGAATATGCTAATTTTGGAAAAACAAAAAAATTGGGTTCATATCTCACATATGAAAATACTCTTCAGAAAATCTGCAGACTTAAACAACAATATTAACAATACAACTGCCATGCAATTAGAAGAAAATGTAGGCTGTATATTTGCTTTGAGGATGGGGTGGTCTTCTTTAGTAAGATAGAAAAACATAAAATTACAAGAAAAATAGCATCAAAATAAAACTTCTTTATAGCAGAGAAATCATAAACAGTGTTAGAAATAAAGAGACCAATTGGAAAAGATATTTGCATGAATATAGCAAAGAAGCTCTTGATTCAACATATTTTAAACCAAGAGATTAATTAGAAAAAACAAATAATACAATAAAAATTGGCAAAATATGAATAAGCATTCTCAAAAGAGGAAATACAAATATCCGGTATATGTATGAAAAGAAGGATAAGCATTACTAATATTAACAACTAGGAAAAAACAGTTTCAAATATGAGATACCATGGTGATTGCAACAGATTTAAAGTGTGATGCTGAATGCTGGCCAGGGTGTGGGAAGCCCCAGTTCCCCTAGTGCTGTTAGTTGGAAACGTGTTGGTACAGCCACTTGGTAGAGCTATTTGCAGAACCAGTAGAAAATTGAATGCCTCTTTCCTGTGATCTAGAAGTCAATAATACCTGCTGTGGAGAAATGCTTGACCATGTGTATATAAGGATACACATAGCCACAGTGTTTGCTAAAGGAAAAAGGTAGAAACAAACTAAATTTTCTTCACTAGAAAGGGATTAAATTTGGGTACATTCATTCTTAAGGACACTATGTTTAGTTCAAAAGAATGAGAAAGGTTTTTAGAAATCAACATGTACCTCTAATATCTACTAAGGAATAAAAACCAAACACAAAGAATAATTTGTTCAGTATTATGTAACATTTACATAAAGCACGTGTATACAAAAAACAACAAAATAGTATATATTCTAACTGTACGCACATTTGAATGTAAATGTTTATCACAAAATCTGGAAGATACACAGAAAAAGTTACCCTTGGAAAAGTCTGGAGATTAGGGCTGGTAGACAATGGTGTCTATAGCTTATCTGTAACATTTCAGCATTTTACACAGAGAAAGTATGCTGCATAAAAATAATTTTAACAAGTCATACTATTAAAGTTATATATTACATGTATAATAATGTAAAGCACACTTGATGTTTTAACTATCTTATATTTTCCAAATGCTAAATATTTCCTTTATTAAAATCTCTTCAAAAGTGGTAGAGATTCTGTTAGTGTGACCTCTGACATAGGGTATTCAGATAAGTGAGGGGCATATGAGTGATACAAAGAGTTATTCTTGCTGGGCTCGGTGGCTCAGCCTATAATCCCAGCGCTTTGGGAGGACGAGGTGAGTGGATTGCCTGAGCCCGCGGGTTCAAGACCCGCCTGGACAACTTGGGGAGACCTCATCTCTACAATAAATAAAAAATTAGCCAGGCATGGTAGCGTGTGCCTGTAGTTCCGGCTACTTGGAAGGCTGAGGCGGAAGGATCGCTGGAGCCCAGCAGGTCGAGGCTGCGGTGGCCGGGAGCGGCCACTGCACTCCAGTCTGGGTGACAGAGTGAGACTCCAACACACACAAAAAAAGAGTTATCATTTTCGAAGGTAAGAATACGTCTCTGTATGTGAAATACTCCATATCATAGATAAATGAGATATACTAACTCTCAGTTTAAAGTAGCTGATTTTGGTTGAATTTTTAAAATAGTGAAGAAAATGTTTTAGAATCAGTGTAGTTATGGACATAGAAGAGATATTGCGGGCATTTGGGAAGCCAAGATATTGTAACCGTATGCCAGATGGCCTCATAGAAAATACAGAGAACTATGCTTGTGATTCTACTTTTTATGCACAAGCAGTAAAACTAGAACATAATGCACCGTGTGAACATTTTCATGCTAGTCAAAACCTCAAATGTAAGAAAAAAATGTACTTTACTTAGATAAGGTACATCAAGAATTCACATTTTAGAGCTAATCCTTTTTTAAGAGTGGTTCAAAAACATAGCTCTAATGGATCACTGTGAAATTAATCAAGAATGATAAATTCCAGGACTCAACTCAATAGGTGTTAATGCTGAACTTTTTCAGCAGTACTGGTGTTTGCAACAAGAAGCAGAAATTGAGTGGATGCTTCAAAGTCTTAAGAAGGCTCTGGTTCTTCACTTTAATGCAGCATTGTCAAGTCCCTTTCACTTTAGGAAATAGACATTACTAGTATTCAAATAGTGGCATTTAAGTAATAAAATGACAGACTTAATAAGGTACCCAAAAAGGTCATTAGACTGTCACAATAGAAACTTTCCTTGAAAAATAGAAATACTTGATCTCAGGAAGCTGGGAGTGGTGGCATATGCCCAGGAGTTCGAGGTTGTAATGTGCAGAGAACATGCCTGTGAATAACCACAGCACTCCTACCTAGGTGACATGGTGACACTCTCTCCTTACTGTCTCTAAAAAAAAAGAAAAGAAAAAAAAGAATATATGACCCCAGGGAATAACAAAGGGTTCTTGCTTAGGAGCACTATCAGAAGAATTTCAGGGAGAGAAAAAAAAAGTTTGAGAAGTAGCAGGAATTTCTCTGGAAGGAAATAAAAATTCTAACACTAGGAAAAAAGGCATGTAAAAAAGATTCAAATGACAAAAATCAAGACTGAATTTTTCAGGTATTGAGGAAAATAAGTTGAAAAAGTGACCTCTAGTGGGCTTTTAGCTTCGCTTATAAAGTTAGCTCTTACCATTTTGGGAAAAACAAAGGTTTTTATTCTAAATATAAATTGCTAAGAGCACGGAATCCACACGACATATTTAAAAACACAGTAACATGGCATGTTTATTTTGATTGTTTTCAAAATTTAAAAATCAATATTTCAAAATAATTTCCCAATATAATCTAGTATGTCTACAATAAGGTAAACTGTAAAAACTGCTTTTCACAAATGGCATGGAGCTTGCTATTCAAAATACATTTCCAGTTGGCCTGCAACAGATACAACTTAGATTTGTAAGAATTGAGTGATAGAATCTTACAGCACATGCGTTTCTGGAATTGATGCTTTGTTTCTTTGACCTCCCACATAGCTGGTCTGAGGCACACCTCTCCAAGGCTGACCAGACAGCACTTGCTGGTTTCCCAAATTCTAAAATAAGACGATCCCCTGCAGCAGTCCAGCTCCTCTGCTGAACAAGTGCCATGAACCAGCACCAGTTGTTTCCTGACTTCAGGAACGTGAAGGAAATTCACTGACAAAGCACACGTTGAAGATAAGACATTGATTTATGGGAGTGTCATGAAACAGTGAAAGTCTAAGAAATCCTCACTAAGTGAAAGATGCAATGTCTCTTTAAAGACACCAGAAAATAGATTTTATTTTAAAAAGGGTCACCCTTTTATCCAGAGAGTGAAAAAATTTTAAGATAAACTTTGTTGAATAAAAAGGGAAATATGCTCAGAAACTATGCTTTTCTATAAACATTAAAACTCTGAACAAGTTCCAAGGAGCATGTTGAAATGCTGTTAATGCTCATTTTGTTCTTTGCAGCCTAGGCAAATTGTTTTAGGGTTAGGGCAAATTGTTTTAGGGTTAGGGACTTTTTTAGGAGCTGACCTTCGTAGGTCTTCCCCAACTCAATATTGTCATTTGGTAAGACTGATGAGGCTTCAAGCACTGTTGCAAGCCTTTGCTGGTTCAATCCCACCCTTATTCAGAGAAATATGAACATGAAATGGGGGTAAGCTTAGTATTATTTTTCATCTACTTTTCATATATACTTAAACTTTATTCAGGCTGAGACCAAATTAAACAAGGATTGAATTTTAACCTCTCTTCCATGATGTTTTTTCTTTTTACTCTATTCTGCTTTCAAATGAAAACTACAAAGTCATGATTTTTCCATCATTATTGCTAGTTACTTTGGTTTAGACTCTTCTAGAACCCAGGTAATTTTAAAAAGGGGTGAACAAAGGGCTATGTTAAAGGATTAGCTGATTATTTTCCCAGGTCACATAGATATTTCAAAATATTCTATACAGAATTACTTTTAGGGCTTTCACAGGATAATACACTAATAAGACTCATGCCTTTATTCTTTTAGAGTGCAGACCCATGGTTGGCCACCTGGCAACTTAACTTGCTGGTGTGTACACATGGTCAGAATGCAGCCTGTGCCCTGAGCAGCCGGTTATCAGGACATCCCGTGCTGCCCACTCCAGCATGAGTGAGCAAACAGGTCTGGCAGTGTACCCTGAAGGCCAGCATTCCTGGGCTGCACTGGACCACCAGGGAAGGGAGCTCCAGTCTGGGGGAATGACTTCTGCCCAAAATGTTTGGGAAAGATGAGGAATCTTTTCTGAGGCGTGGAGGACAGTGTGGCTTAGATCCAACTTTGTCTTGATTGTCTCCCATTTACCATTCACAAGCAAAGGAGCATCTGCACCTAGGCTACCTCCTGCTTAGTCTCCCAGAAACACCCTCTCCGCTGTGCAGAAAGATCACAGGAGATGCCTCGTTATTCGCAAAAGGAAGAAAAGTGTTTACAGCCTGAAAGTTGAGAAACCACAAGGTCACAGAGAGTTAACAAAGACGTACAAAAGATGGTGAGAGCAATGTTCTGTATGTGTCTAGTGCCTACTCTGAAACTTGGACATCCATGGTTTATCTCATCTTTACTACAACCTCATATAGTTTCCAACGTTCCGGTTTACAGGGGAGAAAACTGAAGTTTGGAAAAATAAGGTGACTTGCCAACAGTGCGTCCCATAGCAGATCATAGCCCCTGAGTGCACAGGTGATGCCGAGGTCTTTTCAACTCCACCACCCCTGGATTTTGCACCAACTTTCAGCATAGTCTAGAAAGGCAAGGAAGCACAGTGGTCACTCCTTAAGTCATCAGCGATCTCAATATCTGAATGACTACACTTACTAACTCTTATTAACCAATAATTCTGAACCCTTACTTAGCAAGTTCTGTTCCACCAGTGTACTAAAAAAGGAAAAAAAAAGAAAGAAAAAGGCAGATACAGAAAGCATTTAGGCAGCTTGAAGAACTTATCAATAGATACTTTTAGGATGCAGCAACAAGAAGACAAATAATTGTTATGCCTTGAGATATTGAGAAAGAAACAAAGACTTTGAATCTCAGAGGCATTTGTTTGATTCTTAGAACACTAGAATATTCTAGGCAGCTTGCCAAATAAATGTTTGGTTGAATATAAATAAGCTTATTATCGTGCATACATATAAGTGCATACAATAGAACTGAGGGTGAGTACAACGTTGATATTTTAACAGAAAAAAAAAGACATTTTTATTATGCCTCTATTTCTTGGACATTTTTCCATCTTAACACTCTCCAAATTCTGAGTATCAGCAGCATTTTCAAAGTTCTTCATTATACTTCAAATTGTTTCTATTATAAGTCATGGAAAATGTGTGGAATTTAACATGTATGGGAGTCTCTTCTTATTTATTATAACAGTGGCCTTTAACTTTCTAAATTCGCGTCTTCTAAAATGTGTATCAAATGTGTTTTGGGATAGTAAAATGAAAAACAAGTCAGGACAAAGTTAACTTTTAAAATACTCATTCCATGCATTTGCACTTACGATGCCTTCTTTAAAAGGAATGGAATATTTTAATCATAGGTTATCCAATGGTTTGAATGTCCCCTACAAAACTCAGATGAAACTTAATTTCCAATGCTGCAGTATTGAGCAATGGGGCCTTTAAGAGATGACAGGGCCATGAATGCTCTGCCTTCATGAATCCATCCGTGGATTAGTGGACTAATGGGTTATCATAGTTTTAGGAAGAGGAAGAGAGACCTGAGCTAGGATATTGGCACGCTCCGTCCCCTCACCGTGTGATGCCCTGCCCCATCTCAGGACTCTGTAAAGAGCTTCCAGGAGCAAGAAGGCACTCACTAGGTGTGCCCCCCCTTGACCTTGGACCCAACCCTCCTCCTGCCACAACTATAAGAAATACATTATTTTTCTTTATAAATTACCTAGCTTCTGGAGTTCTGTTTTAAGCAACAACAAATGGACTGACACAGGTTACAATGTGAGGCATCACCTCACCATTATGCTTGTTTTTTTATCACTGCCCACGATCATTCAGGGGAAACTGTTGTCTTGAGTATAATCATGGTAATCAGTGGACAGATGTATGTGTTCAAGGAACAGATATATTCAATTATGCTGCAATTTAAAACATAGATCAATCTGAGAGGTTTTGTTCTTCTTCAAACCTGTAGAAATTGTTTCCCTAATGTCATGTGTCATGACCTTCAATCTGTCCTTGTCACATCCGACCTCTGTACCAAGCATGTGGTGCCGCTTTCTTATATTTTATAGCTGAAGCTATCACCTAATTGAGGACTTTTAAGATATAAATAGGTTGGTGACAATGATAATGAATGTCCTGTGAGGCAGTCATATTAGCTATTAGAGTACTTCACATTATAAACTGAATGTTTTCCTCTAAAACTAGTTGAATCTGGTTACTAAATAATTTGTACAGAAAATGCAATAGGGAGAAACAGTTTCATAGTCCAAGAAGGAGGGTCGCTTCCAGCTTCATATTTGGGACTTATAATTTTATTTTGCTGCTGTTTTGTTTGTTTAAAAAAAGAAGAGGTGAAATGGAGAACAAATACTATGCAATGCGTTTAAAATTAGTAACTAAAGAGAACACACAAAAAATAGTTTCTAGGAAGAAAAGATGAGATTCTGAGTGTCTCGTCTGTTCTCAGCTATCAGAAGCAATTTTCCAGACTTCCTTCCGAATAAATGTAACCTGGAAAATTAATCATTTGGGGTCACTTTTTCCTTTCTCTTATTTTATTTTATTTATTTATTTATTTAGTAATAGGACAGAAGAATTAAAAAGTGAGGAAAGTTACTAGAAATATGGAAATCAGTCTTCCCCATGCCTGCCTGTGTGTGGGATTTTGTGGCACCGCCTAATTCATCAGACTTCCTCATTTCCCTAGGCTGACTGACCTCTCCATACTCCGCCCATTCTGCTTGCAAGGGAAGCCTTTCCATGACACTTGCATCTTAATGCTGTACAGAAGGAAACTGTATCCAACAATTGGAGCCAGAACAATTTGATAACTTAAGCTCCCTGCGTTATACCATCTGAAATAGAACCTTTTCAGATGGCATGCACATCGCATGGCTAACTAATTAAGGATCGTGACATTCTTGGGACATGCCAAGGGCTACAAGAAGGGAAGTGTCTTTAAACTCTTACTATCCCTTCACTGGCAATAGTAAGAAAGGCTCTTATAGAGTTACTAAGTGGTTCGTATCATCCTCTGAGCTTGCTAAAGGTCAGCAACAGTAAATGAGTTAATAATAACTTCCTTAAAGTCTAGGACAGGAAACAATAAAGGATGCTATATCCAAATAGAAGCTACAAGGATAACTTAGCTGAAAAGAATGTAATTGCTGAAGTTAAAATTAGCCAGGTCACCTTACTCTTACGGAAAAAACATCTGGGAACCTGGCAACCAAATAAATAGATATGAACTTCCTTCCCATGAATAACCCTCTTTCACATCTATGCTGAAATGTTATTTCAAAGACGTACGCCAATTAAATCACCAATACTATTTTCTAAACCAAATTTGGGAGCTCACCTAATTATCACAAAGACTCAAAACTTAATAAATATAAGTGTGTATTATAAATATGTAATCTGATTGTATTAGAATTGGAACTATTTTTACAAATTATGTAGCACAAACCCATTTTCTTCAGATGAGAAAACAGGTCTAGAAATGTGACTTGCCCAAATTCAGCAAACTATATTTACATTGGCTGTTTACTATTCTACTGATTTTTTAATAAGTGGTAAATAGTTTTTAATTTACCTGTGAATTCTTTTATCATTTTAACTAAATGTCTTTGAGAAAGACTACATTCAACTTTATTGCTCAGCATATAGAAGTAGCTTATACATTTAAGTGGTTACTACATAAAAATATATAACTCAAAAGTTAAAAGTGGAGTAGCAGCTACATGTGTGAGACATCCTTTAACTAACAAAGCATAATTACTCACTATCAAAAAAATATTTTTAAACATTTCTTATATTAACCATGTTGTGTTTTAAAACTTGAATTGCAACCAGATGATTCTGCCTGTTTTCCACTAGGTGGCAGTAATCTTTTTCTTTAAATGTTTTCCAGGATATGATGAAAAATGCCTCTTGTGTTTTTTGCTTTGTTTTGTTTTAGTGGACTCAACTGAAATTAAAATTAAGTAAACCTTAAGAAAGAGACATAAGAAATTGAGGGCATATCAGGAGAAGGAATAGGGTCGATTCATAAAATCTGGTATCAAAACGAAAATAATAAATTCTGCTTTACATATGCTCGTAATTAAAATTCACATTAAGTCTTACATGATCGCATTTAAAAATTTGGTAGTCAGTTGTTGTTCAGTTGAAATCAGATTTGTTACTTATTATTAGTAGCAAAAACCACTGAAATTATGTTTAATCCTGTTCTTTCTTAGTCCTTTCACTTAAAACGTCATTCTCAAGATTAGGTCATTGTATTTTAAAAGACATCACTTACTTGCACAGCCTGCTTTCAGTCATGATTTTTGAGGAAAAATTAAATCACATTCTTTATTTTTATTTTTTGTTTATTTGTGCCCACACTTAGAGGTATGTTTTTTCTTAGTTCATAAGTATTTAAAGATAGGCTTCAGTAAACTATTTGACCGGTACACTAGCTCCCTGAGGCTGTCTTAACAAAATGTCACAGACTGGGTGGCTTAAACAATAGATATTCTTTTTCTCACAATTCTGGAGGCTAGAAGTCCAAGAAAGTATTGGCAGTTTTGGTTTCTGCTGAGGCGTCTTTCCTTGGCTCACAGATGGCCACCTTCTCCCTGTGTTCTCACGTGGCCCCTCCTCTGCCTGTTATCTGTGTCCTAATCTCTTATAAAGATACAAGTCTTACAGGATTAAGACCCACCCCCAATGACCTAATTTTACCTTAATCACCTCTTTAAAGGATCTGTCTTCAAATTCTATCACATCCCAAGCTACTAGGGGTTAAGATCTCAACATATAAATTTGGTGGGGTGCATAATTCAGCTCGTAACAACTAGCAAGTCTGCATACACAGCTCACCCTATATTTATAAATGGAAGGATCGGATATAGCACCAAGAGCCCTACACTGGAAGCTGGAGTTCCAGAGATAAAGAAAGTTCTTAGAGACTATCTAAACCACTCATTCTTGACCCTGGATGCACACACACAAAAATTGAAGCATGCCAATGCCCTGGTCTCACACTCAGATATTTTGATACAGTAATTTGGAGTGGGACCTGTCTGATGAGCATATTTTTTTTTAAACTTTGCAGCTGTTTTTAATGAGACCACAGTAGAGAACCATTGATCTAGACAAATGTTTCCCAAAGATGGTTAGAGAATCACCTGCAGGATTTATTACAAGGCAAACCTCAGTATTCCAATCACTGGGCCCTCATTCTACATCTCCAGTGGAACCAAGCTTATTTATTAAGCTCTCTGGCAATTATTATGAATCCTAAAGTATGAGAAAATCTGGTCTCCTCTAATCCTCTTGTTTTATAGGTGAGAAGATAAGTTAAGAGAAGTTTGTTCATCCAAAGTTACATACTAGGAAATGACAGGAGCAGAAGGAGCTGAGATGTTAGACTTGACACCTGATTGCTAGCAGGATGCTCTGTGCTTATAAAGAACAGTGTAGGCTTTGAGCTGCTCTTGGAGTGAGGGCGCTAGGACTGGACAACACTTCCCTCTCATTCAGGCATATCCTGACACATCCACAAGGCAGGATCATCGCAGTTATGTATCAAAGATGTGTTCAGGTGCCTGTGTTGTCTCCACAGGTAGTGGGCAGCATCAGGACCACTGGGTGACTGTGAGCATTGCATTGTACCTGGGGCTACATGGCTCCTCTGCCTCCACCTCCTCAGACTCAGGCCTAAGCTTTGGATGGAGGGGGCTGCTGCAGAGTTAAATTAAGGGGCATGCAGTGAATGGGAGAGGCTGCCTCCCCAGTACCAGTAGTTTCTGCAGCAGAAGGCAATGGCTTCTGAGTCAACAGAGGCTTAGCAGCACTCGCCACCAGACTGTGGCATCAGCTGGCAGAGAAACAGCAGTGGTTGATAGGTAATCTGGGGCTGAGAGCAAAATGGTAGCTCAAGAGAGTTTCAGTTCTGCTACAGTCATACATTCAAAAAACAGGGCTTTGGAGAGCTCTTGGGAGCTTGAGAACGGAGCCTGACTGGTAAAATTAGTGAACACATACCACACAGAAGTCTCGAGACAATTGTAGAAAAGGGACTGTGTCAAAATCCAAAAAATAAAGAGCCAATTCCTCAGGGGGTGATAATACATGAACACTTTTTAAATTGTTCATAAAGATTTAACGTAAACACTTTCTTAAATTGGGGCTTTCTCATGCAATTATGATGTTTGTTTTTGCTCATAATAATGACCCAGTCTGGAGTGGGAAAGGAAGAGTAAAATGTGAAAATTGGTCTGAAATAAAGATAGAACATCAATGAAATTTATTGATTGATTTTTTTTTTTTTGAGTCAAGGTCTCTGTCATGCAGGCTGAAGTGCAGTGACACAGTCAAAACTCACAGTAGCCTCTATTTCCTGTGTTCAGCTGATCCTTCCACCTCAGCCTCTGGAGTAGCTGGGACTACAAGCACACACCACTATGAATGCCCAGCTAATTTTTTTGATATTTTTTGTAGAGATGAGGTCTCACTCTATTACCCAGGCTGGTCTCAAACGCCTGGACTCAAGCAATCCTCTCCTTTTGGTCTCCCAAAGTGCTGGAATTATAGGCATGAGCCACCTCAATCAGCCTTGAATAATTTTTTAATCAATATTTGTAACACTATGATTCAATTTACCCTCAATGTTTCAGGAACATAGCTGTTTTCTAGACTGACAGACTCCTACATTTTATTTTAAGTCTTCACAGAGCTAGTTCTGACCTCTTCTCAATGTTTCTCAAAGTGATCAAGAACTCCCTACTGTAAAGTCAACTGGGTGTGGTTGCTGAAAATTCAAGATTCTGGGCCCCATGTAAGAGTAACCAAATCTCTGATGGTGCCTATGGGAAACCGCACATTTAACAGCTGCCTGGGCGATTAGAGAGATGTCTTTCTGCAGGGCCACTATGATATCCTACATGTAGCATGCTTTTCCTTTCCTTTGTGAGCCACTATTATCTATTAGCTAGAATAAAATTTCCTGAGAGTGGAAGTCTTGGGGAAAATTACTTTCTTTTTTAGTCTTTTTCTTATGGAGTCACTGCAATTGTGAAGTCATTGCTAGAGGGCCCCTCTTCTCAGCATCCTTGTTTGACTTTCTGTCAGCCCATGCTCCCAGGTCTTTGATGTAGTAGCTGTAAAGAACCAATATGACAAGCACTCAGAAGCTGTGCTTATTAAACTTCAACTGTCTCCTCCTAAAATGTATTCGAAGGAAAGCCCACATTCCAGAGAAGAGAGAAATTTGTAAGACTATATATATATACACATATATACATATATACACATATATATATGAAATATATATATATGAAACACCAAGTTTCTATTTCTGAGTTGTTATAAATAAATGTATTTTGAATATTTAAAGGATTTAAGAAACTCAAATGTGAGCTGTTGGCAATCACATAACGTGATGAAACTTGTTTCGCCACGCTATTATCTTTACTATGCATGGAATTAGACTTTCGAGAGCTAGGTTTCCTAAATATCTCCCTGGCTTTAAGTTTAGGCATGTTTGCAGGCCTAATAAACACTTTCAAATGCAACCTCAAAATCAAATACCTCTGATTTGGAAGCAATATTAGGCATTCCCACCCCAGTGGAGAAGTACCTCTGCATATCAATGCCTCATCTTTGTTTAGACTGCTCCAAAATTATAAATTAAGCCCAAAAAAGCAAATGGAGAAGAAAATACCTTTGTGCAAATGCAGACTTTTTTCTTCTATTTGTTCACACAGGTGGGGTTTCTGGATGCTGTCTCTGCTGGAGTTGAATGAACTGAGAGCCGTGGAAGAGAGCCTACGGGTGAGTGGAAGTTGGAGGTAGGGGTGCTGAGGTTGGATTCAGAGAGCAGGTTGGGTGTCCCTGAAAAGAAGTTTCACTGCCTTCATTGCTTATCTCTGGTAGTCCTGCTAAAGAGAATCATTAACTGGCCAGGACTCCAACAGCATTTGAATGAAAAAGTTTATTGACTCCTCCCTGAAGACTGACTTTTTCTTGGTGAGACTCTCAAGTAATATTACCTCCCCCTCCCCCACCTTCATTTGACTCTGATGCTGGACCCCTGAGCCTAGTAAAGAAATGAACAGTATGGATACTAAGATTTTTCTAATTACCTGATTTGCATCCATTTGGGGGCTGGGTGTCGCTGTTTGGCTATGTTTGTCTTTCTCAAAGACCCAGAGAAATTTTGCCAGAGGGAAAAACAGATCTTAATCCATTTGTTTGGGAGAGAAAAAAAGTCATCAAATGCTTTAAAAAAATTCACACTTCACCAAAAAAATAACAAAATACAGAAAAAAAGCTTCTTTGAGTTGAACAGACAATGGTGTAACACCGGCACACCCACCCAGATATGAATTTCCAGAGAAATGTGTAATCATGGTACATTTGCTCAGTATTTAACTCCAGAAGCAGGTGTGCAGAGGTATCTTGGTCAAGGGTATGATTGATTTCTGAATTTCTCCTCTGAAACCCACAGAAAATGCAAAAAAACAAAAAACAAAAAACAAAAGCTGGGAGGAATTTGGAACTGGTGACTGGATATTTCTGGAAAAATAATGAAGGAACAAAGAACTAATAGAGAGAAGTAATTTCATCCCATGATTACTTTTTGCCTTTCCTACTTTCTTCCTTCCTCTTTTTCTCTTTTTTCCTTTCCTTCAGTTTTCTTTTGCTTTCTTTTTTCTTTACAAAGTATTTTAATATTTCCCCAAAGAATGTATCCTTTAAAGAATTTGGGCAAAAGAAGAAGATATTGTATGTATTCTTTGAATTTCTATTTTTGGGGGCAATATAGTCATTTATGATTTTTAAAAAGGTATTATAGCTCAAGGTCCACTTAAAAACACTAAAAACTTTGAACAGGAGTCAGGGATCCCTTTCAATTGTATTAATTGATGGAGGAGTACCAATCATAGATCACCATGGTCTGCAGAGGAAACATTGTCTTCATTAAGCATGGAGCAACTGCATAGCTTTCTAAGTAAGGTACCATTTGTTACACAGTACCTTGAAGAGGAATGATTTACTTTCCTGAATTTTGACCACACTTTCTACAGAGGAGCAAATTACACTAGAGCTCCTCTTATAGCCCTTTTCATCCTTAGCACTAGGCTGTCTTAAAAATTTAGAATAATGGCAGCACATTGTATTTATAAGGTTATTACAACTAAGCCCATTGAAGCTATTTATCTATACACATGTTTAATATGTTTAATATTCTGATATGCATATATAGAGACCTATAGGCTTGGTTGATGCTATGTCTCAAGTATTTTCCCAGGGACCCTCCTGTAAACTTGAGATGCAAGGAGAAGTCCTGAATGGTGACGTGCACATCCACAGAGTTCAACCAGTCATTACTCTCACCTCTGGCTAGAAATGAACAAAGTTCACTAGAGGACTAAGCCAAGGTGACGAAAAATTGCTTACAGAGGCACTAGGGCATTCTGACTGCCCAAGGAAGGTGAGTTGAAGCAAAAGCACATCTTCACCAACAGGGAAGTCAACCACATCTAATAGTATGAAAAACTTCTACATATAGGACTTTATATATTTTCAAGGTACAGAGATGTGCTAAACCCACAAATGTTGAAGCAAAAGAAGTTGAGATAAGTAGACAGAAAGGTCACAGTATTTGGGGCAGCTTTCCTGACGTGAGCCACTGTTCTTCACATTACACCATTTTATTCTCATATTTTCATTTCAGGGTGACAGCGATAACTAACCACACATGGCTAAAACATGATGGAGTGGAGTTTTCAGTAGCCCTTCAGTAGGGTGTGAGAAGGAAGCAAAGTCCATAAAATGTACTTAGAATAACACTGACAGTTACATACCAGTGTGTGTATTAAAAGGTATATGTATGTTGTGTATATAAATGTATGTACCTGTATGTAGTAAGCACATGTATGTGTGCAAATGTCCATGTGCGCAAGCATGCATAGCTATATAGTTCACATACACAACTTGAAAAGGAATAAGTGAATAACAATTAGTAGACCCAGATTACCAATTCAGTAGGATGCTTGTACCAGATATAAAGATTACAAAATAAATAAGACTTTAAATTTTTATTTTAGCTTCCTCGTTCATCAGTCCTGGAGAATAATACACATTTCTGAAAAGTTCTATGTCCCCACCCTAAAGTGGGACATGTAGAAGCAGCATTAGGAATATGATCTGTGAGCTTTGGCCTCAACATCCTGGGCCTCCTGCCTACTAAAATGCATGTTGCGGGGGGATGGGGGTGTCAGGCGGCCCAACTTCTTGCCCCAATCCCAGTTGGGATCTTGGGCAGGAAGAAATGTTTACACCCCTTGAAGGTTGCAGGTTGCTTTTCACTTTAGAGGAAGATAATGCACTTTCCAAACTGTTCAGGAGGCGCGCGCGTGCGCGCGCGTGTGTGTGCTTGTGTGTGTGTGTGTGTGTGTGTACTTGAGGGGGGCTGGCGCTTTTCCCTCTCTTCGTGTGTGTGTGGTGTGTGTGTGTGTGTGTGTGTGTGTGTGTGTGTGTACACATTTGAGGGGGCTGACGCTTGTGCAGTTCTGGTGTAAAATCCTTGGTGCTCCTCCAAAGATCCAAGCGTCCTCCCAGGGGCTGTGCGGCCTCCCTAGCAGTCAGGTGTTGGATAGTACATACAGTCACCAAGGAAACTTTCTGGAGTGAAACGCTCCCAGAGCTTAGGAATCCGGAGCGGGGAAGGCCGGAGGCGAGGAGGGTTGAGGGGGGAACGGGAAGCATCTTAGAATGAGCCTAATCTCAATCGACTCCAGGACGTGGATGGGACAGGGAGAAGGGGAAAGAAGAGGAAGACCCCAGCCTCCCACGGAGGCCGGCGGCGTCTCCCGAGTCACATGGTCTCTAGCTCCAGGGTAGCCCGCACCGCTGGAGAGAGGGGAGCGAGGAGAGGCCCTGAGCTCGCGCCTTCGCGAGGCGGACGCGCGGAGCGGCACTTCCTGGCCACCTTCTGAACGCGCTGGTTCCGCGCACCCAAGATGACGCGTCAGGGCAGGAGTCCGAGGGGGGACACAGCGCGGAAGGGACTGGACCGAAGAGCCGCGCGGTCCAGAGGGTGGGGCGGGAGGAGTCGGGCTCTCCCCCCACTCCCCAGCCGCCTCCCGCGCTCCCTGCGCCCACCCCGCCGGAGGGCAGCGGCCGGAACGTGCGGGGCAGGGGACCTTGGGTCACAGGGCCGAGGCCCCTGGGGTCCGAGGCTCTCCCGGGTCGCCCGGTACGCCAGCTCCTGCGAACAGAGACGGCCCCGCAGGCCACCGCGCGAGCAGTACCTGCCAGCGCGTCCCGGGAAGTCCAGGCACCTCCAACACAGACGCCTCGGAGAAGTAGTAATCCCCGAGGAAAGGGATCGGAATCCGCTCGGAGAGCACGCCGGTAGTGCTCAGTCCCTGCGATTGGCCGACCCGAGGCTCCTTCCATGGATCAGGACGCCACACGGGTGGCTTTCCACTCGTGTTGTCAGGACCTGCGGTTCCAGCCTGGAAGCTCGGGCCACCAGCCTAGACCTCGTGGGACCAGTGTGGCGGGACGCCCGCCAGACACTGCGCCCTCGCTTCCTCCGCAGCTGTGCTCTGAACCTCACTCCCTGGCCGGACTGGCTGGGCAGATGGGCGGGGTTTCGGGATCTAGAAACTCCCCTGCGGACAAGGTGACACAGGTCCAGACACAGGAAGTGGGTCAGGGTGCATCTCAAAGGTGGAACATGCAGCATTCAAATAAAGGTGGAACATGCAGCATTCAAATAAAACACTGAGTGTGCCCTGGCTGAAGACAGCTCCAGCATTGGGCACCCTTCCCCACCTGCTTCGCACCCACAAGGACTTGTGGGCAGATTGATCAGCATAGCTCTCCAGTCCTAAGGTGTCTGTCCCTGACACACCTACCTAGATGGTTTTCTTCCTGATTGTAAGATTGAGTTAACTGCCATGAAATAAGACACGGGGGGCGGGGGGCGCGGGAGGGGTACCGAGTGTCTACCATCGCGGAGTGTCCACACCTGTCCTTCAGAAAATATGATTCCGTCCCATAAAGAAGTCCTTTTCAAGAAGCAGTATTAGCTCGCCCCTTCCGGACCCCAGTTCACCCCAGTCTGAAACCCCAGGAGACAATGAAGTCTCCTTCCTGAAAAGGAGGTTCCAGAAGGACAGAGCAGAAAGGAAAAAGGCATTCAAGGCGTCTACCTCAAAAGCTGGGCCAGGACAGGCTATGCTCCTTTTTGTTTGTTTTTAGCAGGTTTTTGCTCTGGAGATAGCTCGTGTCCCAGGAGTGGACAATTTGGTCCACCAGCCAGGCACTGTGATTTGAGGGTTTGTTGAGGCCATCTGACCCTTGCCTCCAGATATCTTCTTCACCTCTAGCCTTGAATTTTAGTCACAACCAATCTTGTTCTTTCTCTAGAAAGCCTTCTTCATGTTCAGTTGGGCCTGATTAACTCCTTTAGAAAAAAAAGAGCAATTCCTCAGTGTTAGAAGTGCTTTAAAGATAGTAGAGCCTGCCTCGCTGACTTTATGGATGAGAAAATCAAGTTGCAGGTAAATCCAATGATGTTAACACTGATGTAGGGTCACAGTTTTGGCCCTACATCAGTTTTGGCCCTCCATTCATCCAAATGTCTCCTGGGGAAACTGAGAGCAGGCCTCAGAGAAATAGAGCACAAAAAACCACTTGGAAGGTCTTAAGGGAGCCAATCTGCCTTCTCACCAAGCCTGAGTCACACTCCCTGTTAAGCAGTCTCTGCCTAGTTATCACCCGCTCTATACTATAATCATGGTTTGCTCTGTAGAAGCCTTGAGATAATAAAGGTTTTCCAGTCCTTTTAGGGAAAGCCATTGAAAAGCCCTCAGTGAAACTTTGTGCACATTTCCCATATCAGTAGCAGTTCACAAGTGTCCTCCTCATAAGGGGAGGGTGTCCTAACTTGAAAGGAGGGGGGGAAATGGGCTTGCTCCTGTGGTAGTGTCTGTTTATAGTGTGGTGTCTGTTTATAGAGCACCAATAGAGTTGATATGGAGAGACCTGTGACTCATGCACATGGCCCTTAGACCTAAAGCAACATCGTTCATCTGGTGCCATGTGTAGTGTCATGGGTGGGTTGGGCACACCACACACACCCAGACATGCACACCACACACTAACTAAGAAGTAGTGTCAGTATACGAAGAGAACAGAGGTACTTTTCATAATAGGGAGGGAAGGCGAGGAAGGAAATTGTCAGGTTCTTCTGCACCATAATGCGTCAGGCCTCATTTTTTGTTGTTGTTTTTGGGTTTTTTCCCAGAGGTTGTGCAGTTGTTGAAGCCTTTAGAAGGAAGACTGGGCCCAGCAACACATAAACTACTACCAAATGGTAGCCATTTCACCTTGGTTTCTAGGGAAAGCCCCCACCCCAGGGTCTCTTAACAGATAATGACAGAATGCCACTGTAATGACATCAGAGTACAAGACACTCATATGTGTAGGCATCACTAGGAGTACCTAGAGTGGGCTTTTCATCTGGTCTCCCAGATCCAGTCCTGAACATTGTTTGTCTCAGGCCATTTGTGAAGATGCTAATTATTCTGCTGCTGGAAAGAATGCTGACATCCCAGTGACAGGTTAGTTGCGTGGCAGTCATCTTTGTCTGAATGATTTGTCTTTGATCAAGATGCCCAGGGCTAGAGCTAAAGACTTCCCAAGTGAGAATCAAAAGTCACCTTCTCTTGGGCTCAAAGTTGGCTTAGAGTTACTACCTGCAAGTGGGGCCAGCTTGCCATCCTCTCTTCTGCTGCCTCTGCCCTTCTTTTCAGGGTCTCTGTGAAAATAAATGATATCTACTCAAAGTATAGTCCTCCCTTAGCTACAAAAAATAAATTTTAAAAACTTTCCAAATAATTGCTTTGAAGAAAATAGTCATTTATTGTCAAAGCATCCAACATACTCGGATAAACTATAAAGTTTAATAAATCTTTCCAGGGATAAAAGAAACACATTAACTATTCAGACTCCATTTCACTGGCACAAAATTACACTTTGTATTAAAAGGAAATACATATTTACATAATTGATGACATTCTTCATTGAAGTCCATAATCATTTCATTATACATGCACCTCCCTCTGAAAACTCGAATTCAATGGCGGCTCCCTTTTTATTCGTTTTGTTTATTTTTGTAAGAATGCAAACTGTCATCAAGAAATGCAGAGAGCATCTCACCTTCCTCCTTTACTTTATATCTAAAATAAATTTTGCCCTTGCATATAAGTATTACATCTAAACCGTAAGTGCTTAATAATTTAAGTAGAAACGTATGACAAATGCATCAATATGTTGCAATATATGACATTTTTTTAAAATGTACCTTTGTTTTTGGGAGAGTGAAAATGCGTGCATTCAAAAGAAAACCCCCTCAAACGACCCACTCAATCCGAAGGCCCCGTCCCGGCTCGTGTGTGCGTGTGTGCGTGCGCGAGTGTGTCCTGGGTAAACGCTGGCGTGGGAAGGTTTCCGGGGCGGGGTACGCGTGAGTGTGCGGGTGCTTGTCTGCGTCTGGGCGCGAGGAGGCCGCGGCCCTCCTGCAGGGGACTCGCGCGCGGAAGGCCGGTTCCCGGGTCAGTTGTGCGAGGTCATGTGCCTGGAGAGGTGGTGGCGCTCCCGGAAGGACTCGTTGCAGATGGGACACTTGAGCTTCTCCTCGCGCCGCCGCTTCACCAGGGGCTCCATGGCGTATTCCTTCTTGTGGTGCGACCGCATGTGGTACACCAGGTCGGAGGTCATGCGAAAGGAGGCGTTGCACTTGGCGCACCAGTTCTGCGCTGGCAGGCACAGAGACGTGAAGGAGGGCGGCAGCAGCGTGAGAGCCGACGGCAGCTGCAGCTGCAGGGGCCCCGCCGCCGCCGCCGCCGCGCTCTTGGGCCAGAAGGCGGTGGCGTACAGGAATGGGCTCTGCTTGGGCAGGCCGCCGCCGGGCAGCGCCGCGCAGCCGCCGCCCACGTTCAAGTCCGCGGCGCCCTGCAGCTTCACCGCCAGCGGGTCAGCGGCGGCGGGGTAGAGTCTGGCGGGGCCCACGCCGTCGGCGGGGTGGCAGGGCTCGAGAGCGCCCAGCTTCTGGCCCAGCACCATCGGCGGCAGCTGCGCGAAGGAGCGCGCCGGCTGCGAGAATGCGCTCTTGCGCTCGTCGGCCGCAGCGCCCTGGCCGCCCCCTGCGCCGCCTGCGGCCACCGCGCCTCCCGCGCCCCCCGTACCGCCGCCCAGCTGCGGCACCGACGTGAAGGCGCTGCCGCGCGCGGGGCTGCCGCCCTCCAGCCGGCCGGGCAGCGCGCCCCCGGGCCGCGGGCCCAGCAGCTTTTCAGCGCCCGCCGGCGACGTGGCCGCGGGCGTGGAGGAGCCGCCGCCGACGCCCCCATCCTGGTCCTCGGCCGCGACGCCCCCACCATCAGCGGCCGCCTCCTCCTGCAGGCCAGCCGCGCGGGCCGCTTTCTTGACCTCCACGAAGGCGCTGCGCTTGGCCTCGCCCGTCTCCGGGCTGGGCGGCGCGAAGAGGCGGCCGCTGTCCTCCAGGCCGAAGTAGCTGCCCGCGGCGCGGTACTGCTGTGGCGTGCACACTAGGTCCTCCTTGGAGGCCGGCGGGGGCCGCTCGGCGAAGCGACCCCGAGTCCCCGCCGGCCCCGCGCCGCCGCCGCCGCCCTCCGCCGCGTCCTCGGGGAACTTCCTCTTGCCTTTGCCCGCGGCGCCGCCGTCGGGGGTCCGCTCCGCCTCCGGGTGGCCGCCGCCGGCGCCGCCGAGGCTCTGGGCAGGGGAGCCGCCGCTGCCGCCCCGCGAGTTCTCCAGCTCCCGCGCCAGGTTGTGGAAGTCCGTGGACGGCTTCGCGCTGCCGCCGGGTGGGTTACTGCCTTCGGGGGACGGTGCCGGGTAATGGTGCACCGGCGCGGCCTTGCAAAACTTGGGCCCCGGGCCCAAGGGCGCCTCCGGCGGCGGCGGCGGCTGCTGCTGCTGCGGATCCTTGCCGCCGCCGTGGTCCTTGGCGCCCACGCCGCCGCTTGGCTCATCTTGGGGACTGACGTCGGCGCTGTGAAGTCTCTTGGGGCAGCGAAAGCGCAGATGCGCGACGTAGGGGAACTCAAACTGGAAGCGCTGGCTGCACTCCAGGCACGTGTAGGGGGCCGCGCCTGCCGAGCGAGCAAACACCGTACAGGCACCACGGTTACTCGGCATCGCCCGGCTCACGCGCCCTCCCGGTCTCTGATCTGCCTGATCCGGCTTCCCCTCCCAACTCAGGGCCTGCAGCCATCACGCCACGTGTCCCCACTCATCCTGGCTTGTCTGTCTCAGCGTCCTTCCGCGCTGCATCCCAGGAGCTTCCCGTGGGACTCCCCCAAGGCAGAAAGGCGCGCCGGCCGCAGGGGTGGGCCCCGCCGCCCTGCACCCCTCCCCGCCAGCCAAGGGCCCCGCGCACGTCTCGGACCAACCTACCGTTCATTTTGTGGTGGACTCTAGAGGAGCAGAGCAAGAGCAGCTCCGTCAGCTCCTTCCCGTACCAAACCAGCAACTCCTCGTCCTTGGCGATCCTGCGGAGAGAGCGGTAAAACAGCTGTCCGTTTTTGATGTAGGCTTCCAGGTTCTGCTCTTCTTTATCTCTGGCGGACTGGACCAGTCGCAGCCACATGAGACCTTCCGAAGAACCATTTGCCGCTGAGGTGTCCACCTACAATTTGAAATAGAAGAAGGAAGAAGGGAAAGGGGGAGAGAGACCTGTGTGAGAGATGAAGCCAGGAGAACCGCGGACAAGTCCTCCACGTTCGCCTTTTCCAAAAATTGTCTGAGACCAAGCTTTCCAAAACTTGACCCAAGTTGGGACCTGTCCTTCAGTAGGCAAGATGGCCATCTCCTGAAACACTGCGTCAATCACATAGATTAAGTTGTTGTTTTTGTATGTTGGTTGAACGCCAAATGAGGAAATTTCTTCTTGAAATCAGTTTAACCTCTAGAGAATTTGCTTCTAAATTACCCCCACATTGCAAAAGTAAGGGGAGTTTTGTTTGTTTTGGAAGGAAAAAAAGCAAGCTTGGATCTCAGAAATTATCCTGTGGCATTCATCTTCCAAACCTTGGCTTGATCAATAAATTTTCTTCGTAAAGAAACAATAGGAAATGAGAGGCCTTTTATCTTCAAACCCAAACACATGGATTTAATGACGCTTTAATGACAAAACCATTAACATTTTCATTTAAATACAAACTGGGCACTAGCTAGTGTTACTAAGAAAAGTAACATTTAGGGGATGGGGAGGCCTCCTATATGGGGCGAATGTTCCCAACACTTGTGGAAGTACTTGCAGGAAGTGTTTGGCTTGCAAATAGCCTCAGCCCCAGTGAAATCTCCGCAGGAGTTTAGGAAGTCCTGCTCATCACCAGGGGAACTCCAGACAGGACCGGAGCACTGTGGTGCAGCCATTTCTAACCTTTCACATAACATTTTGTCATTTATTCCAGAAAATCAGTTGACAAAATCATTTGTGTTGAATTTTACTTTTCTGATTTCTGGTGTGCAGAACAGGACTGCTTGCAGTACTGCTTTTTCTACTTTTGAAACCTGGCTCCACCTGCCACCAGAATGATTCTCAGGTCACTGTCCATGGAGCATCACCCTCATGCTCCTGCACAGCCCCTCAGAGACTCACCCGGAAGATGTACGGCACTGTTCTCTTGTCGGTGGATTTGAGTGCTATGAAAGCTATGCTGTCATAGAGGGATGTGTGGCTCAGGACGCAGGGGCCAAAGATTGCATTCTCAGGGATGTCACAGGTAGTGTACACGCTGGTGAAGATGTCTGTCAGACACTGCTGGACAGCCTTGGCATCTCCATCCCAGATGCCTCGCTGGATGCCGGAATCCTCCATCACTGGGGATAGACATAAGGATGAGAAGGTGAGTTGCATCCCTGCTTGTACTGCCCAGGCAGAACAGTTCAACTACTAGACAGATTTTCCTTCAACTTGCCTGGTTTTGGCATACCTTCTATTTCAAAACTAAAGCAGACTAGGTAAAATGTTAGCATATTTGTAAAATGTTAAACAAAGGAATACTTTTAAAAAATAGCATGGTGGGAGCTCTGGAGCTGACAGGCTATAGGGAAAAAGAAAAGAAAGAGCTAGGAAAGACCAGGTCATTTGAACATCGCTTTGGTTTGGGCGGGTCGGCTTGAGGGGTGAAGGTGAGGGAGATTAATGCCACTGCTTCTTAGCCTCTAGACTTCCGTTACTGGAAGAAACATCTAGCCCTTGAGGGAAAGCGCTTCTCCCATGTATGAAGCTGGGTGCGGGAGATGGTTTTTCCTTTTCTTCCTAAGAGGGGAGCAGCACCCGCGAGCAGGCGGAGACAGCCGAGCATGGCGAATGGATTTCAAGCAGAGTGTCAGGGCCACTAATTCCATGTCAACTAACCTTTCTCTGCAGTCTACAAGAGGGGACGTATGTCTGCTCATTACCATAATCCAACACTGTCCCTCCGAGGCTTTAATTAAAAGCAGCACGCAGAGGTAATTTTTGTTCCCCTGGACATGCTTATTTATGTGTGAGAGTGAATCCCTGTTAGCTTGTCATACAAGGGGGTAGACTGAGTCGCTTGTGAAGTGAGCAGGTAACAGGACAGGCCTGAAGTGTCCCTGGCCTGAAATACTGTGTGTAATGACTGGTGAATTCTCACTCCCCCACCCCGTATGACCCTGTGTGGGCGAGAGGAGGCAGCCCTGATGGAGGACTCCTCAGTGGGCTCTCCAGCTGTTTAATCCGCAGCAATTTAGAAAGTACTGCCCCAGTGGACGGCTCACTATTAAGCTGTCATGGAGGGACATTTTTCCTTCCTCTGCCACTGACACCCCCCCACACGACTTCTCATTATAAAAGCAGGTATTTAAAATCTTAAACCAGCTCTAAAACAGTTGCACTATTTACTCTTTCCGGCTGATCAAAATATGTCTATATGTCTCCAAGTTTGGTTTTCCCTTACAATGTCACGCTGGTGGTAATTCATATGTTTTGTATAATTAAAGTAGCAGGAAAGGACCAAATTACTTTTCTGCAAAGCTGTTCATTATGGAATAATTTTAGTGACGTCTATTTTTATCTAAATGTCTACCAATCAATTAACCTTACAAATGTGATTACAAGGTGGTGCTTTTTTTCCCCCTGTCCAGCTGAAATAGCCTTAAACTTTGATTAGTCTCTTGTCCCTTCATTCTTTGGCATCCCCGAAATGTCAATTGCTGGGCCGTATCTGCCAGACAGCCGAAACAGGGGACATAGCCATAAAATAAAAACTTTATTATACTAGATCGTCTATTCCTGGGCGTTTTTACGGAGCCGCCCTGATTTCCAATTGCATTTTAAAATACATTTTTTAAGAAACACCCAGAGTCTCTCATCTCCTTTTCAACAGAATCCTATTCTCTTCTTTTCAGTTTCCCTCAATTCAGCGTTTTATGCCCCAATTTCTCTCTTCCTTTTAAAAATCTCTTTCACACAAGCGTTTCATTGTGCCGGGAGGTCGTCCCGTCACTTGGGGCAACAGCAGGGACATAGTCATTAAAATGCAGTTCTACCTAACAATACGGCGAAGGGTCCTCACGACGCAGCGCTGACAGTGGCCCAGGTCGCTTCGGCGGCCGCCACGAGCCTCCCGCGGGTCGCGATTCCGCGGCGCGCGCGCGGCTGCCTCCGCCACCCGACCCTTCGCACCCGCGCCCGCTCCAGGCCGGGCTCTCTGCCCGCGGCGCCGGCGGGGCTCGCCGCGAGCCCTTCCCTCTAGGCAGGCATTGTCTCGGTCGCGCGTCCGTCCCGGCCTGCGGCGGAGTCTCCCACCCGCTCCTCTTTTGTGTGCGGTGATGGGCGAACGGACCCCCGCCGCAACCGTTCCTCTCTCTCCGGGACAGCGAGGGGACGGAAGCAGCATTTTCTACTCTTCCCACCCAACCTGCCTTTCTCCCATCCCCCTCCCACGTCAATGCAAATAGACTCACCAGGAATAAGGTCAGGGTAGATTCTCCGAATAAGGCCACCTGGAGCCGGGAAGATGCACGAGGCTTCTGGTCCCTATTGTATCAATGTATTTCCATGTCAAGAGGTGTTGGTGTTGCTGTCTTGTAGGCTCAGCCTGGAGAGAGAAGACAGAGACGGAGAGACAGGGAGAAAAGGAGGGGGGGTTGAGAGAGAGGGAGAGAGAAGCAGAGAGAGTTGTACAGATGGACCCGATGCAGTGACTGACTGGCACGCAGACACACACTTTTTGTTTGCTGCACATAATCTGCCCAATGACGCGTGACAGCCCACGTCCCCTCCCTTTAACTCTTTGCTGGGCCGGGCGCTCCCTCCGGCGCCGCCTGCCTCGCAGCCTCTTCCCGGGCCTGCCCGCGCCCTGCAGATCCTGAGCGCCTTCCCCGTGTGGCAACGCCTTCCCCGGGTGGCAATGCCTCTGACAGAGCCCAGCCCTCCTCCTCCTGCATCTTGGGGCTTCTGGGACTGCTAGGAGGGATACTGGAAAGGGACCACAGAGACTGGAGAGGGCCTTTCCCGTTCCACGAGGCACCCGGAGAACGCACGGCAGAGAGCTGGACACTCAGCGCGCGCGGACTCGCGCGGATTTCCCCCGAGTTTGAGTTCCGTGAAGGGGAGAGGGGTGCGGATTAGCCCCGAGGGGTTCTCTGGTCCTCGAGCCGCTGCCGATTTTCGCAGCAAGTTGCATGGGGGATTAGCGGGGGGAGGGGAGGAACAGCTCTCACCCGGAGCGCTCGCTTCACCCAGCCCTCCCGTGCGAAATTCAGAAAAGATGCGCTTTGGTGAGAAGTTGCCTCAGCCTTCCCGTGGCCCAGGAGATGGGGTAAGAGGACAGAGTGGGGGCGCCCTCAGATCTCGGAAGGGGACGTGAAGGTGTCTCCTGGTCCCAAGACAAGGGTTTGTGGGTGGGAAAGGGCGCGTGGGTGGGAAAAGCCTGGGTTGCTGGATTAAGCTGTTACTGCTCTTTCACCCTCGATCGACTTGGTGCCTTTTGCGCGTTGGGGGGCTGGGAGTGGAGAGTGGGCAGGGAGAGGGGACTTCATAGGGAGGGCTCTAAGACCTTGGAGTTGTTGGGAGGGTGGTGATTCAAAGTAAAGACGGTCACCGAGATGGGCTCGGAGGGCTTTCCCGTCCAGCGGGTGAGGGCGAGTGGAGTCCCGAGGCTGTCTTGGGAGCCTCATTTGTGCTTTCAGGCACTCAGAGGCGCTGGCGCGTCCCTGGCGCAGCAGCTGGTGCTCATGACTTGAGGTCTTAGCCTGAACTTTGATGCCTTTAGCAGAGGCAGCAACACAATCTCACTGGGGGGCCCCCAACCCAGTTCAGTACTCAACTCCTAAGGGAAGAAAGGCCTAGAGTGATGCAGTCAGCCCCTCCACTCCCTCAGCCCCACCCACACCACCACCACTTTGCAGTGGGCAGCCTGGCAACATTAGGATTAACCGGATTAAGTTGCTGACTAAAGTGGAGGAAGCAGAGCCAGAGCCACAGTTTGAGGAGATACCTCCTTTCCATCCAGGGTTGGAATGGGGGGGAGAAGGAGCAGCTGCTATGTTTGAGTGATGCCCTGGAAACCCTGAGACCTCTCTCGTGTGCGTGGGAGGGGGGGTGGCATGCATGGACACCTGCAGTCCAGGGAGATTGAAGAAGATTCTGCACAGGAGACTTGGGTGTCCAGCAGGCTCAAAGGAGATAAGTGAGTTCTCTTTCTTGGTACACCTGTCTCTCTCTCCTCTCCCTCTCTCTTTTCTCTTTCCTCTCTCTTTCTCTGCCTCTCTCCTTTCTCTCCCCCTCTTCCTCCCTTCCTCTCCCTCTCTCCTCTCTCTCTTTCTCTACCTCTTTCTTCCCTCCCTCTTCCCTCTCCCTTTCTTCTCTCCTCTCCCCCATCCCTTCTCACTCTCTCCTCTCTCTCCCTCTCTCCTCCTTTCCTCTCCCCTCTCCCTTCTCACTCTCTTCTCTCTTTCTTTTCCCTCTCCCTCTCCCCCTTTCCTCTCCTCTCCCCCTCTCCCTTCTCACTCGCTCCCCTCTTTCTCTCTCTCTTCCTTCCCTCTCTTTCTCTGCCTCTCTCTTCTCTCTCTGTCTCTCTCCCATTCCTTCCTCTTTCTCTGCTCCCCCTCTCTTCTTTCTCTCCTCTCTTTATTTCTCCCCCCTCCTCTCTCTGACTCTCCTTCCCTCTCTTTTCCTCTCCCCCATGTGTGCATTTGTGTTTGTGTTCCGTCTTTTTATTGTCAACACCCCACAAAAGTTCTGAGTCTTTTTGATCAGATAACGTCACTGCCTAGGATTCAGCTGGGAGAAAGAAGGGCTGTAAAATCTCATATATTGAGGACAAGTGAAGAATCATCCCTTATTTTCCAAATGAGCTACTGACTTTTCAAAGAAAACTTACTGGATTGCAGTTTTGTTTCATCTTAAGGTGTATTTCATCTTATGCAAGGATGTGCAATTTTACATAGTTTGTCTAAGGGTGACTCCCAATGACCAAAGCTCAGTGCAGTAAAGGCTCTCATGTCTGTACATAAGAATCTGCAGCTACACTTAGGTACCAGTTGTCTTACAACTGGCTGCTCCATTGGACATTAAATCTCACCCCCTCTTTCTGTATCCGTGTCTGTCTCTCTCTGACTCTCTCTCTCTCTCTCTCTCTCTCTCTCTCTCTCTCTCTACCACACACACACACACACACACACACAGTCACACAGTATGCACATAAATGACAGGATTTGCCCACCACACCCATACTTGTTTAAAGGTGAGAGAATTAGAAATGTCAAAATAATTGTCTCAAATATCTGGAAAATAACCCTCAGGGTTGAAGAATAGTGGTAAGATACTTGAGATAATTCAAAATAAAAGAAAGAAGAAAAAGAAATGGCAGTAGAGGCACAGGTGTAAATAGATGCAGGTTAAGACAGAGAAGTAGTCATAAGAGCGTTGTGGTCCCTAGTATACACACAATGTGGTTTGCTGGTGAGTGGGGGTTGATGTTCAGGAAGATCACCCTGTTGGACAGAGCACTTCTCAGTGTTTTCTTTTGCTGTTATTTAGGGAATAGGAGGTCTATCTTTCCCAGGAAAAGTCATTTTTCCATGCAAGACAATTGAGAAAAACCTCTTACATATTGTGAATATAAAAGCATCTCTCCAGGATGTGGGCATTCAGGAAAAAAAATTTACATAGAAGGCACTTTTCTTGTGTCTAGCTTTTCTCTTATTAAAAATACAGAGAACATTTAGACTATGTCTCCCTGGAGGTACTAAAACTTTGAGTCTAGTTTGTAGAAAATGTTTCTGGTACCTAAAGTGAGTGAGAGAGCCTGACCGTCTGTACATCTGAGAGGGGTGAGAGTTACTGAGAATCTGGGCAAGGGGCCTTCATTCCAGATTCGCTTCTTGGCCCTCTAGTTGTGTTTATCTCCTGCTTTCAGGCAAAGATCCTTAAACAAAAGCATTTCTCATATTTTTTATGAATTCAACTTACTCTTCTTGCTATAGGTTAAAGAACTGACATGCCAAAAAGTGTGAATAAGATTAAGTTGCAATTCTTACTTGGAGGGTTTTTCAGTCTTTAAAGTCACATTTTGTTTGGTAATATAAATGGTTTAAATGACAATTATTAGGAGATGAAGAAAACCTATAAATATTTTTGTTTCTCTAGAAATGTATGGGCTAAAATGGTGCATACACTACTTTGAAATCAGGCTTCACCATTACTAACTGGAATTCATGGGTACTGAATGAAGGACTGAGATATCTGTCCTGCCTCAGAGGGTACTAGAGAAATGCACCTCAGTCAATAGTTTTATGTACTTCACAGGGAATGATGGTTTATGCGTTTACTTGTAGCACTCTTCCCTAGGATTGTATTTCCAATTAAGAGATTGGAAGGATGACAGTGAAGAGTGGGTATGCTCACCTTGTTCCACTTTAGCAAGGTTCCTTGCACTCCTTGTAAAGAATACACGTGTAAGAAACTGCAGGATTGCTTTGGAAGAGAAGACTGAAAAGTGATTGGTGAATGATTTCCGAGGTGGTGCCTTTTATGACCTAAGTGAGAGAGTGGATAGAGGGTGAGAGAGGAGATCTGATTCTCAGTGAGTATGAGAATGAGAATGCCCTTTCTCCTCCCAGGGTCAAAATATGGGACCCCAAATATCTTGACTTCTGTGATAGGAGGCAGGTGGATCACTAAGAATAGCTCAAGAGATTTTTACCCCGTAAGAATGAAAACACATGTTTTTCTTTCTCTATATCTTTCTAGGTCATGGTTTATCCCCTTCTAACCCTATTTCCAAAGCATGCACCAGCAAAGGCTTGGTTGTCAGAAGAGTGTGGCAATTCATGGCGAAAGGGCAAAAGTCCGAGAAGACAAGAGGATGCCAGCGAAACAGATGGACAGCCTCTTCCTAAGCTTATTAATTTCCCACAGGGATATCTCTGGAAGGGTCTGTGAGAATAGATATCAAGGAGGAGTATGGTATTACCTGGCCTCACCATCAGGATGAGGAACTTATGATCAACCTGACAGACCCCTGAGCATGAAAGTGGAGCAGAAATGACGGGTTAGCGGAGAAAGGAAAACTCCAGGCCTCTGCCAAAAATGTTGTTCAGAGGGTTGCTGACTCATCTTCTACCACTCCACTTTTGTCAAGAGAAGGATGCTCAGTGGGCTTAAGAGAGGGGAACTGGTTATCTTAATCTCATATTTGATTTTATTTTTTAGAATTATGATGAGTCAAGTAGGGGTAGACTTGCTGGGCTGGATGAAAGTTTCCAGGGGTGGGGGTGCTTCACTACTCATGAGTATATAGCAAGCTTGGCTTGGAACTATTCTTCACCCTAAATCCTGTAGTTGACCAACTGGGTGTTAAGTGAGTGAATATTTTCCAAGCTGGCCCTGGAAAAGACAGAGACTCAGGGGTGGGTATTTTTTTAGCTTGTGAGGAAGGGCTTCAGGATCCGAGCTGTTACTCCTGACTCACTCTTTTCTCTCTTGGGCTTTTTTTCTTTCTCAATAGTAGATGATACTGTTTTTAATGCTGCAGTTGTTGCTGTCACTACTACTATAGTCATTTTGATGGCAAATGACCTTTCTCAAGTTTAAAGCTTTCTCTCTGAGGAGGTTTTGGTTTCACTAACACTTCTGCTGGGGTTCAGCTGAGAACCAGGTCCTCAAGAGCTATGTGGACTTTGTTTTCTATCCTGGACCTGGGCTGTGGCCATTGGCTAAATGGCTTCTGAGTGTGACCACTAGAAGGGCCAGCAGACTCAAGTGATGTTGGAAGCAACTGCCACAGATCTGAATCAATGCCTCACATCCACCTGTGTTAGTTCACACTCACACCTTTGAAACAAATCCAGTATCCAATATCCGGGCCCCCTGCATTCTTCCAAGTTTTATACCTTTCCCCGGATGAATGTCTACAAATCTGGCAAACAAAAACCAGTCTGCTTTTCTGTCAAATCCGCAGGTTGCAAAGTTCCTCCCAGACCCGGGCAACATCACCCTTGCACAGACCTGTGTGGGGGGCAGAATGGGATGGGGGTAAGAATGGAGGGAGGGGAAGGAAAGACAGCCAGGTCTCAGTCAGCCATTCATAGCCTCCTTTTTCTTTGAGTCAGGCTTTCTAGGCCAACTGAGCATGGGGGTGCCCAGCAGTCTCGAAAGTGAGATTTTGAGAAGACTGACTCCAAGACTTGGAACTGTCACAAATTTGAGAGACTCTATCTTTAATTTCCTCACACAGCCAAGAGAAGGGACATTATCCCAAGATTCAGTACCTGAGTTCTACCCATTTCCTCTCTGTTGTATGTAATTCCAGAGTTGAAGAGGGGCTGACACATAGCATATACATCCTGTCAGATTTGACTCCCTGGCATCTGATCCCAGCTAGCTTTCTGAGGGGTGGACTTAGACTGTTGAGAACCTGGGTTGTTGGGGGATGGGTGATAAAAACATGCCTCTCCTGGAAAAGAGGTGCAGGCAGGGGACATACATATCCAGGCCTCTGTAGCTTGGAATTCATCCATGGTGTACTTTCCAGAGGTCTGAAGAGGAAGACACCTAATTTTCTCTAAGGAAACAAGAGGCAACAAGAAAGGGAGGAAGGGAGGAAGGAGAGAAGAAGGAAAGGAGGCAGGAAGGAAAGGAAGGAAGGAGAAAAGGGAGGGAGAGAGTTTGGGAGGGAGGGAGGAAAAAGGAAGGAAGAAGGGAAGGAGGGAAGAAGGGAGGGAGGAAGGAAAGGAATGGAGGAAAGAAGAAAGGAGGAGGAAGGCGGGGAGGGAGGAAGGAAGGAGGAAAATAAGGAAAGGAAAGGAGAAATAAGGAAGGAGGAAAGAAAGGGAGGGAGGAAATGAAAGGAAGGAGGGGGGAGGGAGGAAAGAAGGAGGGAGAAGGAAGGAGGGACGAGGGGAGGAAGGCTGAAGGAAGGAGGCAGGAAGGGAGGAAGGGAAGAAGGAAGGAAGGAGGGAAGGAAGAGAGGAAGAGAGGAAGAAGGGAAGGAAAGGAGGAAAGGATGAAAGATGTTAGGAAAGAGAAAGGAAGAAGGGAGATAACAAAGGAAGGAAGGAAGGAGTATGGAGGGAGGAGATTTGGGGAGTAGATGCCTACTGTTGGCCACCACAGTGATGACGCACAGTGTTTGTTAGAGCCTTGGAAGTACCCTTTAATTTCTTCACAAACTGTTCCCTGCTTATACTGCCAACTGAACCATTTGGGTGAAACCATCTTTCGTTGTTCCAAGTCATATGAATCACAGGTGCCTCATGATTTAACCAGGGGTATTAATTTAGTGTCAGTGGGGAATCTCTCCCCAAACATGATATAAAAAGCCTTTAACTTTTAACAGATTTTCAAAAACGCTTTAAAACTACCGATGCAAGTCTTTTCTCCATGCTAATACTTGGAGAAGTGGTCTTCTAAAAAATTCAGACACGAACTTGTCACAAATAGTAACATCATGACCACTGTAAAAATGCCGGGCACGCCTGTTGAAGTGGAGGAAATAACAGTGAAAAGCTGCTTCCCAGACTGGTTTGATAGTCCCGGTGATACCATATGATAGCCAGGGTATCATTCATGATCTCCTTTAAAGTTTTAAGGAAAACTCATCTCTTTAAAGAGAATAATATCTAGATTTGCCAAATAAGTCATTCAAAAATTCCCCAGAATAAACATTCAAACACAATGACCAGGATGTTCTGATTTCCTAGGCCTAGAATTTAAGTCTGAATAACTTTCTACCTGATCAGAAATGGTTGTGTGTGTGTGTGTGTGTGTGTGTGTGTGTGTGTGTGTGTGGTGTGTGTGTGTAAGAAGTTTGAGGGTGAATGTTGTCAAAGGTAGCAATTAAAAAAGCTAACAAGCTTTCGGATGCCAGTTGCCTAAGATGAGTGCCCATTAAGTAGCCAGTGCTGCTTGCTGCATGTTTACATGTAAGATGGATTTGAGAAGTAGTTTGTGTGAAGTATATAGGAATGCAGCTACTGTTGAAGGAGAGACCTGAATATGAAGAACTACTTTCTGAGTAATTTCACCGCCTAACACCTTATGTGCGTGCTCAGATGCCTCATCATGGCACGGTCTACATTCTAGAGTCAGCTTATCTGGGGTCCTAAGAAATTAATGTTTCCAGACAAGTGAGCGTCCCTGAGCTTTTAAAAAACTCTCTAGAAAGTGAATGCATTGAGAGACTGTGGGTCTTACTTCTTACCTGGCGAACAGAATTAGCTCTTCACACCCAAGGCCCCTCCCTGAGAACTTGAGCCCAAAACTTGGGTGTTGAAGCACAGAAGTGGCTGCTAGACAATTCCTGATGTCTGGCTTCTCCCGTGCCCACCTCTCAATAAGAGGCACCGCGAAAGAGCCAATAGCGCAGTGCAGGCGAAGGGTCAGGCTTCAGGGTGGGCACACCAGGTTTCTCGGAAGTTACCCAAGAAGGGACCGTCCAGTGTTGCGAGGGGCCGATCCCCCAAGGTCAAGAACCCTGACCGACAGAACAAGACAAGCCACCGTAGAGGGTAGGATGGAGGTCGATCTCCTGGAAACCGTGAACGCGTGGAGCAGAGGGCACACGGCGCTCATATCGCTTCCAGCGTCCCCCGGACGAAGCGCGGCTCCCGGCGCCCGCCGCTCGTCTGGGTCTCTCTTCCCTGTTCCTCCATGGAATTAGCGCCAACACTCGCCCCCTGCCAGGCGACCCTCGACGCGCGGAAAAGCAGGTCCTGCGGGAACAGCAGCACTCCTTCCATCACCACCACCACTCTCCACCGGCACCTGCGCACGACCTCGCAAGGTCGCTGACCTTCTGAGGCGGGGATGGGGATAAGCCCGTGTTCCCGCCCTTACTAGCGGGGCTGCCACGACCCAGCTCAGCCTGAGTCTCCCGGCGGGGCTAACGCTGGCAGGAGCTGCCTCCTAGAGCAGGGCGAAGACTCCCAGGGACTAAGGCAAGCGCACCTTGGAAAGCCCGTCGCCAGGCAGTCGGCGAAGGATGGCTTTGGGGAGTGGGGAGGCTGACTTCACTGCAGTCCTGGACATCGGGTGGTCGAGATGCTTTCATTCGAGCGCTCTCTCCGTTAGAAGTCTGGAGAGCTGACCCGGGAAGGCCCAACAATCTGGGCTCAGGCAAGGGCATAGGTTCGAATCCCTGCCAGAGAGGTCAGTTCGGGGCTCAGTGTCTGAGCCCTCCACGGTGACCTGAGAACAGTGGAGGAACCTTCTCACAAACCAGCGGGGAGTTGATTCAGCGCGCAGGACAACGCGGGGCACAAGGGACACGCAGGCAGTGCCACCAGTGGCTGCCAATGCCACCCTCGCCCTCACTAGGAAGCGCGGGACCTGGGTTGTGCACAGGGATTCCTGGACAGCTGAGGACCACAGGGAAAGGCAGCGCGACCTCCTCACCCTCCCCACTCTTGACCAGTACCCCCTCTGCCGGCCAGCACGCCCCTCTCTGTTTAAAGGAAGCGCGATTCGTTACTGCGGAAGGCCAGGCAGACTGAGCTCGGACCTCCCTCTCCCATGCCCATCTGAGAGCTTTTCTTTAGGCCTGGCAGTAGCGCCACGGGCTGGGTCGCGTGCCACGTGAGACACGAAGGGCGGCCAGGGTGCTGGAGGCGGAGGCGGGATGTCTCCATGGGGGACAAGCTCCTGAGTGCGTCTCTGATTCCCCCAGCGCGTGGCCAGAAGCCAAGGACAGGGGTGGGCGGAGAGGGCAGCCCATCATACACCTGAGTCCGGGAGACCGCAGCGACACCGTCCTCCAGCAGGTGGGCTTCCCCGAGGTCGCCCACGCCTCATCCCGGGCACCTGCACGCGGCTGCTCGTGGGGTATAGTGGGCCCGCGCCCCAGGACGCCCAGCAGAGCCCCCCCACATTCCGCGCAGGTGCAGTCCAAGGAGGCGCGACACGCCAGCCCTGCCCTCCTCCCACCGCCTTACTGTCCAGGGACCCTCCTTTACAGTCTGCGGACCTGACCACAGCGGGGCTTCCTTCCAAAGAGCCAAGAGGCCGTGGGGAGGGCTTGAGATTTGGGTTTCTACACACTTGGGTTTTAACTCCAGACTCGCTGTGTCTGAGCAAACCATCTAACCTCTCTGAATTTTTATTTCATTTGTAAAAGAGTAAAAACAGTATCGACTTCGTAGAGTAGCTATGAGTATTGCAAGGGCAAACCTGGGTTCAGGTTCCAGCCAGGCCACTTGCATGGGTCAGTCAGCATCTCTATACTTCTGTAAAGCAAGGGGGGGAGGGTCTGTAAAATAGGAATGTTAAAATACTTAACCTCAATACTGTAACACTTAATTCAAAGGATCAGCATAAGAAGTAAGGGTCTAAGGCTAGCAGGACATTCAGCCTAGCACATAGGAAGTTCCTACAGTTAATTATTTAAAGATCTCAGTGCCTTCCACTTGGAAATGCTGGATAAACATATGTTTTAAAATCTTAGTTCTTCTTCCACACATTTTTTCTCTTTAGAGAGAAATAAGAGGTGAAGATGAATGTGGCAGTGAGTGTGGGGCTGTACTACTTGGAGAGCTGGGAGGAGGTGATTTGTGGCAGAGAGTTAGACCACACTGGTGGAAGCTGCATGCTTCTCCCTCCTGGCCCTTCCACTTCCATTTCTAGGGACGAGGTTTTAAAAAAAAAGTGGAAAAGGGCCTGGCACGTGGGAGGTGCTCGACACATGTTTGTTGAACAGAAAATGATATTGCAGGAGTTAGGGAGACAAGGAGTCTGTCTGAAGTAGGACTGACCGCCATCTCTTGGTCCCAGGCTGCCAGTCAGCCTGTGTCCTCTGTATGTTGGAGCTTTCTGTGAGGCTTCAGGTGATGGCTCTTGGGAGGGGAAACTCTCAGGGAGGGTGGATCTAGTCTAGAATGGGCTCCAGGACAGGAGCATCAGAGATGGCCTTCCCTCTGCAATGGAGAAGGGGCGCGTCTCAAGGGAAGTAAGGGAAGAAAGAGAAGAGATATGAACATGTGGGTGTGGGGGTGGGGAGTGGATGGAGACTAGGCCTCTAGCAGAGGCCACGTATATTCCCCAAGCCTTGGACATTCATCTCAGTCCAAAACCTTCAGTTCACAGGCATCCTTAAATTGCCTTAACAGCTCAGGCCAAGCACCTTCAGAGGGGGGAAGCACACCTACATCACCCAAAGCCCACCATGCTTCCCTCCTTCAATACCCATGTCCTCTGCTGACTTCCAATGGGTGCATTTAGCCTTCCTTCTCGTTTTTGATAGAGAATGGAATAACAGAGGACGATGTTTTACCCAGCAACAAACAGAACATCCAGGAAAACATGGTCCCAAATAGCACTCAAGGCATACCCCCTTCTGATTGTGTCCTCAGGGTCAGGGAATGCTGGTACAGTGGCAACAGCCCCCGGGTTTTTGGTAACTTCTGGCTCGGTCCACTCTCTTCTGAGATCCCGACGCAACAGTGCTGATTGCAGAAAAGAGAATGAAATAAAACACCACCAATTCTTCAATGTTCGACCCCGGGGCAAAGAAGACACTGGTGAGAAAGAGCCACAACTTGGGAAAAGATTTATTTTTCCTGACCGTAAATCTCAGCCCCTTGTTCCTCTGCCCAACGAAGCATGACAAAGTCCTTTTCCATAAAGTATTCAGCATTAGCGCCACAAAGCTCCCCCAACCAGTAGCCATCTGCTTCTACCATAACTGCTGCTCCCGAGGCAGGGAAGCAGCCACAGAGAAAGGGCACCACTGTCGGGCTGCCGACAAATGAGGAGCCTGAATGGCTGTGGCTTTCCTTGTGTGTCTGTATCTATAGAGACAGGAGAAGAAAGGCCGCATTATATCGATACAACAATTGTAAAACAAAACGCGGAAGAGGCTTCTAAAGGGCGATATCGCATGCACCGGGGTCCCCAGATAAAAGGGGCGCTAACAGATTTATAGAAACCTTTAATTGGCTTTCAATTGAACACTAAAGAGGCCGGGCGAAGCTGTGAAGAGTGGCCAAACGCTCCCCTTCAGCCGTCTGGAGGCGCGATCGATTTCACGGAGGGAGAGAGGAGGAGACCCGGCAGCCCAGCGCCTCTTCCAGGGCCGGGAGCGACTCCGCGCGCGCGGGGCACTTTCCTTCTGGGCCCAGAGTTAAGGGCCTGAGCTGAACGGGACCCTCCGCCTCTCTCCCTCTCTTCTCCTGCCTCCCATCTCCTCTTTCAGACCGGTGGGTGAGTGGATAGAGGGAAGAGGGGGCGCGCAAGTGAATCTAACATCTCGGTTTCGGGAAGAACAGCCCCAGATTCTGGTGAGGCTCAGGCTTCCACCCGCAGCGGGGAGGCCTCTGAGGGCAGCCGGAGCGGGACGCTGACCCCTCTCCGCGCTTTGGTCCCAGTCGCCGGTGAAAGTCGCCGCCGGTGCCCCCAGCTTTTCCCAAGCGCATCCCATCCCTCCCTGGCACCGCGCACCTCTTCTTAACCCCTTGCTGCGCGGCCGCGGCGCGACGGCGGCCCTGCCGGTCTCGGGCTGTGCCCACCCACCCAGCGACCGCGGACGTCTGTACGTCTGTTCCTAAAGCTAATTTATTGGCCCGACCCTCTATGATCACTTTCGGCTTCCTAATTAATCAACGATAAAAGGCAATGGCGCAAATTACGATTATGAGGGAGCTGGAAGGAGGCTTTGAATAAAATGGGAGAAGCGAGATATGATTAATTGGACGACATGACAGTGAAATCTCAAGTGCGAGAAATAAGCCCCAGCGGGTCAAACGCGGAGTCGACCGTGTGGCCGGTGCCCCTCCTTAGGCCCTAACGAGGGCACAGTCCCCACATTAGGTCACGTGGGTCCGAAACCTTCGAAAGGGACAGAGCTGGGTTATGCTCCCCTCCCAAAGGCGTTCAGGCCCAGCGAGCCCCTCTGCCAACCCACCGCAGCACTCCCTCCGCCAGCCCGTCCGGTTTGCGGACCGCGGGCCTGGCCTGTGAGTCCAGCCCACCCGTCACTGCGCCGATGCGCCGCAGGTCCCCGTCCCCGTCGCCCTTCCGTCCTCGCACCTACCTCCAGCGAGGCGAACTCTCGGGGCGACTGCGGAAAAGCCAGCCTGGTAGGTCAGCGAGCGCATTTGCTCGTGCGAGGGATTAAGGAAGTTCTGGGCTGCGGCTGCTTTCCAGAATTACGTCCGGGATTAAGCGCCAGCCTCAACACGGGCCCGCATTTCGCATTCGCTGGTCGTCGTGATTAATGTTTCCGAGGGGATTTGGGCCGTAAGCTTACGGAACGCGCTCTTTGGGTCTAAAGCCCGACGGCTGCGGCGCGGGGGCGAGCGGGGGGGGGGCGCCGAGGGGTCTGAGGGCTCAGGGGCGCGAGAGATCAGGGAGGACGTCGGGTGGGCACGCAGCCTTGGAGGGTCCCTTCCTCCCTCCAGTGAAGCTGCTTGGGGGAAGACAGAGAGTACTGCCTGGGACACTGCCTGTAGGGTACGTGTGGGGGGGGGCACAGGGAGGAGGACGCTCTTCAGCGTCGAGATTCAGTGGGGGAGGGACTCAGCACCAAGATCCCTGCACTTTGGGCGTGCGTCCAGCAAGGGAACTCCGAGCCCCGGGGACGCACTGCCCCCGACATACCCCTCACTCCTGGATACCCCCACCCCCACCCCGCCGACCTCGCCTTCGGGGAGCCGCCATTCCCAAGGCTGCTTTCGTGAGCATCCAGGGAGGCACCTGTGGCGCGGATCCAGGGCCCTTCCACTTCGGCCCGAGGCGCAAGACCCTCCCCAGTCAGTGATGGGAAAGGACCAGGATGCAGGGGGAGACGAGGAGCAGGAAGAGAACTAGGCCAGCCGGGAGAGGGGACAGAGAGAGAGAGAGAGAGAGAGAGAGAGAGAGAGAGAGAGAGAGAGAGAGGAAGAGGAAGCGAGAGAGGAGTAGTGAGCTGGACAGAGAAAATGGAAGGGGTGGTCGCGGCGGGTGCGGGCACTACCGCTCTCCGGCGGAAGGGGGCACCTTTCCTGCAGAGACTGCCTTCTCCCCAGGCTGGGCGGGACACCCGAGCAGAACCCGCTCTCCAGTCCCTACTCTGGGATGTTGGGCGCCCCCTCCTGGCGACCGTGCGGCCGCTGCCCCAGTCCCGTGGGTGCTCCGTCCACCACACCCGTGGGGAGAGAAGAGATGAGGGCAGAAAGTGGCGGGGGGGGGGTGTGTTGCAGCCCGGGGACCCGCGGGCTCCCACCTCCCCGTCCTGCGCTTTCCGTGTCCCTTACTTGGGGCTGCGAGGTTCCTTCCCCAGGCTTCCTCCTCCCCTTCCCTCCCGGTTCCCTTACCTCGGGCTGCGGGACTTCTTCCTCGGGCTCCCTACTACCGCCTTCATTACTCCTCACCCAGCCCCCCGGGGCTCTTACCTGGGGCTACGGGTCCTTCCTTGGGCTCCCCCCCCCCCGGGCCTCCCCCCCTCTTTTCCCCTTCCCGCCCTCCCATGGGTCCCTTACCAAGGGCTCCATCCCCTGAGCGCCGCTCCTGCGGGCCCCTCGGCGGCGCCACCTGTGGCCGCACTCCCTCCCTGGCAGATCCCGCCGAGGAGTTCGCCCGCTTCGCACAGCGGCCCCGTTCTCTCCGCAGCAGCTGGGAGGGAGGAAACGACCGCCGGCTGCTGCCTGGCGGCGTCTGGGGGGCGCGAGCCGAGTGCGAGGAGCCGCCATCTGGAGCCTCGTGGCGGGCGGGGTGGGTGGGAGCGAGGGCCCGGCAGGGGTGAGCGTGGCGCGGGGCCCGGTGGCCCAGGGCGCGTGCGAGTGTGTCCTGGAGGGAGTGTGGGTGCATGACCCTGGGAAGAGGCGCAGAGGCCTGCCCTCCTCGAGTCCCGCAGACGCCAGGGCCGCCCGGCTGGCAGGTCTAGTGCTCGAGCGGGGAACAGCCTGGCAGCCGCCCCAGCCTAGCCGTGCGCCCCTAGGGATGGGGAGGCGGGCGGAGAGACCCAAAACACTCCCAGAGCGCGCGCCGCCGTCCGCCAGAAGCGGTTTCTTCATTTCCCTTTCCTCCCACTTGGTCCATCCCACTCCAGGAAACACTCCTCTCCAAGTGGCGTGGATCTGTGGACGCCTCCACCCTAAGACAGCTACTTCAGCCACACGTGGGACAGACGCTGGCAGGATGTCACCCTTGGTGACAGACACTCCAGCTTCCCGTGGACCTGGACGAGGGGAGAGCTAGAGAGGCTGCGGAGGGCGGGGGTGGGGGTTGGGGGGCGTAGGGAGCCCATCCTAGCACGTTTAGCCTAGGGAGACAGGACAAGTGAGAGGGAGCGAGAGTGCAGTGTGGTTTCTCTCCCCTGTCTGTTCTAGTGCTTACATTTCTTTAACTTTAACGTTAAAACCATTTCCCTTTCCTGAGTCTGATGGGAGCAGGGAACAAATTCTAGGGAGTGATGAATGTGGGGGGGTGAGTAGGGGGAGAGGTGAGTGTTCCGGAGAGGGTACCTGGGGGAGGGGGTGACTGTGCGAGAGGTGAGTGTGGGGGAGGGAATGAATGGGGGGAGTTGAGAGTGTGGGGGAGGGGTGGATGTGGGGGAGGGATGAACGTGGGGAAAGAAGTGAATGTGGGGGAGGTGAGAGTCGCGGGAGGGGGTGGATGTGAAGGAGTGGTAAGTGTGGGAGAGTTGAGAGTGCGAGGGAGGGGCGAGCATGGGGGAGGTAGAGTGTGGCAGAGGGGCATGGAGGAGGTGAAATTGTGGGGGAGGGGCGGGTGTGGGGGGAAGGAACGGGCGAGGGGAAGGAGGCGAGCGTGGGGGAGGTAATGTGGGGAGGGCCCAGGGGACGTCCTGGGAACTCAGACTTTCTAGCGTGGATCCATCTCTGAGAGCCACGCCCCGAGCCAGAGACTTTAGACCCATGTAAAAGAAGCTGATGGGGAATGTGGGCAGTGGTGGGTGGTCTGAATATAGAGTAAATAAAGGAAAGTCAGACCCACGTCCACCCCAAGGCATCAGAAGCCACCCACCGCTAGCCGTCTTGTGTCCGCAGCAGGCATTATGTAAAAGACCTGGCAGGGCACCCGCGGCACATCTGGTAGGTGTAGATGGCATTCATTAGCACAGGGCCCCCACCCTGCGGCATGCCAGCGCTGAACGGGGGTGCCCGCTGCCAATCATTCAGTGGCTGCCAGTCCCAGCGCGGGCCGGAGGGATGGCTTCCTTCCACCCTGGCATCAGGAGTGGAGGAAACAGCGCGTTGAGATGCGTGGAGATAAAAGCAGAGCTGAGGGTGCAGGCGCCCAGCAGAGGCATCTCATGAGGAGATAACCGTGTGAAGAGTCGTTTAGCGAGAGAGCGTATGCGGGATCGCAGGAGGAAGGCGGGGGCCGGGGTCTGCCTGCTTAGACTGGGAAGCCCTTTCAGGAACTGTAGTGGAGCCTGTGTCCCTAAAAACATGCAAAAGGTCAACATCTCAGACTCCTTCTCATGTTGGTCTGTCACGTACCTCTGTTTATCTGAAAACATAACTAGCTTTGAAAAGATCAACCTTTGTCATGTCTTTCTGATGACCAAGGTAAAGATCTCCTTCTTGTTTTAAATTTTGCATCATTCTCTTACACTTGTAATTTGGGGGTTGGGAAGAGGAAGAGTGCCAGGCTATCTTTAGTGCATTTTAAAAAGCAAAGGTCTTATTTAAATTCCTAATCTTTCAAAAGCGTTAAAGATAAGCAAAGGAAAGCAAGAAAATTATTTAAAAGGCACAGGAAGTTTAAACAAAATCCAGTTAGAGGTTGCTTTTGAGGTGTTTGTTCTTAGGCTGGGCGACAATTAACAAGTGTATTTTTTAATGTCATGTATATATTTTCTATGTTTAAAAATCCATTCAGTGTTTAATAAAGCAACACAAAACTTAGTAATTTGAGAGTTTGTGGAATGAACTCGATGTTTAAGTTGACTCTAGCAGTTCCTTATTTTTATTTACATGCTTTTAGGTGAGTGTAATATCTACAAATTATTATACTCTTTTTAGCATATGCTATAAAATATTTGGGACAAACTATAAGTTTATTCATAATCTAAAATATAAAATTCAACTGGGCATCTTATATATTTATTTGCTAAATCTAGCAACCTTGGGTGTATTGACCCATGGTCACAATATGGCAGCTAGGATACCAGGAATCAAGCTTGAATCATTGTTTCAAACTTGAAGAAAGAAACAGAGGCAAACAGCTGTGGTTCTTTGCTTTTATAAGTGAAGGAAAACATTTCACTTTTCATTAACCAGACCTGGGTCACCTGGCCACATATACATGCAAAAGAGTCTGGGAAAATTAGCCTTTCAAGTGTAAAAAGATAAAGACAAGGGTATTGGGAATGGTTGCTGGATTGCAACCAAGGATGTCTGTCAAAACAAACAAACAAACAAAAAACTGAAGAGTAAAGAAGAGTTAGTGTTAACATCAAGCAAGAGCAGATTATCAAGTTGTATCCTTGCTTTGAATGGGTCTTCTGTTTTCAGTATAATCATTACAGGGATACTGTTCTTGAGTTTAGCAGTTTCTTTGTGAATTTTGAGAAATCTATTTCAAAATGAGGTTTTGGGCTTAATATGTCCATAAGACAGCTGATGTAAAATCTAACTCATATTTAAATGAAATTAGTATTTGCAATAAAAATATAAATAGAATGTGTTCATAAGTTTAAATGAAACAAAGAAAATGACTCATGTTAGAAAGCCTGGAGTTTGAATCTCAATTCTGTGACTCACTGAGAGTGTGACTTTGGGAATCTTGCTTGTCTAAATTACGTCTTCGTTTATAAGATGAGTTAATACTGCTTGTAGGATCTTTGTGTCTATAGATCATGACACGTGTAGAAGGTTTTGAAACATGGTAATTCTCAGAGACCCTGCAGGAAACAAAATTCAGTCCAAATAGTCTTCCTTGTCTGTGGGTTTGCTTTCTGCAGTCCAAAAATAGGTGTTTGCAGTATGATAAGATATTCTTTTATCACAGCATGTTGTTATAATTTTTCTATTTTGTTATTTATTATTGATAATCTCTTTCTGTGCCTAATTTGTAAACTAAATTTTATCACAAGTATGTATGTGTCAGAAAAAAGCATCTATATAGGGTTAAGTACAATCTATGGTTACAGGCATCTACTAAGAATCGTGGCCAGTATTGTTGCTTTCCCCGTCTCCAGATAAGTGAGGACTGCTGTACTTACAAAGATGTGGACCAGGTTAAGAGGACAAAAGAGATGGTGAGGCATACAGAGGCTAGCATAGCAAGAAGCTTTTCAGAAAGGAGTGAGTATTTCGACAGCTCAAAGGGACCAGAACCTTCGAGGAGGGGTTTAGTGAAAGACATGGAAGCACAGCTACTGCCAGGGAGGTACTGATGTAGGCAGAGGAAGCAGGAAAGAAATACCTCTTTCTTTTCTTACACCCTCCAATTTCATGTGAATATCTTCCATTGGTCAAACCCAACTGAAACTAGCCAGCAATATGCTGGAGCATGGTAATAAAGCTGCATGGGTCGACCTCTGGGGATACATAGCCAGGGGGAGAAAGACGGAGAATGGATCTTAGAGAGACAAATGGAGAATAGCCATAACACTACCATTATTATTCACAAATAGAATTCTCTGAGAACCTTCCCTGCAGACATCTTTTTAATGCACAATTCTAACTACAGGTTAAAATGAAATGGGCTTTGTAAATTTAAACCTCCACATTTTTAAGAATCATTGCTCAGAGCCCTTTGCCTGAAAGTTTTCGAGTAGCACTCATGAAAGGCTCCCAGAAGTCGTGGGAGGCTTTGCAAGTCAAAATCTGGAAGAATTTGAGAATACGCCTTTATTGATGTCTTTTGGGCATCCCTAGTTCTTATGATTTTGTGGCTTCCTGTGTCAGCTGTGCCTGGTTAGTCGCTTGCTGAAGGTTGTTTTCAAGGAAACCAGACAGGCTTCAGCAAAAGGTGACTACCTCAAAAATCAATTGCACAGCCACAGGAAATCCTACTAAAGGCTTTCCTTGAGTTTAGGCTCTGTATAGACTTAAGATTGAAGTAACAGTTCCTGTTTTCAATTTGCTACCCCTTTTCTTTCCTCCTGAATTCTCTCTCTCTCTCTCTCTCTCTCTCTCTCTCTCTCTCTCACACACACACACACACACACACACACACACGTGCACGCATGTAATGGAAAAGGACAGTGGTGGAGAACTACACTTCTTCCCTGAAGCCCTAGATTACAATTATAGCCTATATCAGAGTCTTGAGTCTTCACTCCAAACATTAGCACAAACAGAACCTTCATTTCTGAATCTCCTTAAAACTAAGAGTTTAAGAACTTGAGAGTCATTGTTTTAATGAAGAGGCATAAGTTAACTATACAAGGGAGGGACCCAAAAGGCCCCGGAATTATCTTTTGGAGGGTGAGCCCCTCGTAGTACAGGCTTTCCCCACTGGGTAGGTGTTCTAGGAACCCATCAGCATTTGTGCATTAGCTACCATTGTTGAGAGGTTGCATTTGGCTCCAGTGAATTTTTTTTTGAGATTCTTTAAACTCATTTGCCCATTTCATGATGGGTGATTCACAAGTGTATCTGCCCACACCACACTGAGTGTTCAACAGTTTTTGATAAAATATGGCATGACCCCTAGGCCCCACCCTCTCTACTCACCCAATCTTGTTCCAAACTACTTAGTTTTTGTTTCCACAGATGAAAAAAGTCCTCAAAAGGGAATGTTTTGCTTATGTGGAATAAATAAAATGAAAAATGGCAGAAACTAAATGGCATCAAAATTGACAAGTTCAGAAACTGTTCTGAACAGTGGAAAAAGCATCTCGACAGGTATATTACATCAAATGAAGAGTACTTTGAAGGTGACTGAAGTATAAACACGTAAGAATAAATGCACTTTTTTTTTTTTTGAGTCAGAGTCTCATTCCATCGCCCAGGCTGGAGTGCAATGGCAAGCTCTTGGCCACCCCAGCATCAAAGTACTGGGCTCCAGAGATCCTTCTACCTCAGTCTTCCAAGTAGCTGAAACTACAGGGGCATACTTCCATGCCAGGCTTTTTTTTTGGGGGGGGGAGACTAGGTCATGTCAAGTTCCCCTGGCTGGTCTCAAACTATGGGCTCAGGCAATCCACTTGCCTTGGCCTCCCAAAGTGCTGGAATTATAGGCTGAACCACCAAGCCGGGTCAAATACACATTTTTAAATAAATAAATTCCAGGGTTTTGGGGGGGGCTCCTCCTCTTAGAAAAATTGAAATTTTGAAATGAAAAGCACAGATGAGTCCTCTTGGAATTGCTATATACTACTAGACAATAAATGCAAGTGAAATAGACCAACTTCTGGAATGACAGTGTGGAGAGCTGGGCTGACCCACTCCCCAGGGAAACTGGTGAAAACTATATATAAGGAAACAATCATTTAAATACTGTGGAAATGATCTTAAAAGCAAACAGCAAATAGAGAGATATCTAATCAAGGAAACCTAAGAAAATTTGGTAAGGAGGATGAGTCTATGATATTTGAACCAAGACCACTTGCTTCCTTGCTCCTCCCAGTTCAGTGAGGTGGAGACCCCACTCCAGACTGCTGCAGCCAAGAACACAACTTTCTGCATTCCCCAGGTCTCAATAGGAGAACAAAACTTTGCAATAGGAACACAACTTCAGCTTTTTTCATCCTGCCCCTAGGTGCCTGTTACTAAGGCTAAGTCTTAGGTGAATATAGTTGAGAGGTGGAAGCTTCCGTGTCTTCCACCCAACACTTACTTGTAGAATGAAAGTTCTATTTTGAGAGAGGTGCTCTGAGAATATTGGAGCCCTGATAGCTCTTCTTCGGGCCCTTGAAATGAAGGTTCCAAGTCATGAGAGGCAAGCCAAGAGGACTGTAGGCTGATACCCTGCTTCACTCCTCTCCCTCCTATCTCAGACACTAAGTATTCAGCTCCTAGAGCCAGGGTGTCACTCAGAGAGAAGACTGCTTTTTTTCCTTATCCCCACCTTAGAGTTCTAGCTCAGAAATTTTGCCTAGGGTGAGAACCAGGCCATAAAGAAGATAGCCTTAGTCTTTTCTCAAAGGAATTGACTTCATTTGGAACTAAGTATAGAGAAGTTTAAACTTAAGGGAGCACTCAAAACAGTAGAGAGTGTGATGAGAGGCAACTGGGGGAAGATTTAAGAATCTAATGAAGACATAGCCTAGACTGTAGGTCAGCTAGTTTGTAAGAAAGAATGGAGAAGTAAGATAGTTTAAAGGAGCCCTCTTGATGCAAATATCAAAGACTGATCTCATAAACTGTCCCACCCTAGGTGCTACAATATGATTGAATTAGTCTGTAAAGAAATGTATGCCCCAGGGCACTTTTGAAAACAATAAGGCAGTAGGCCAGAAATTAGTGGAGTTTAATAGCTGGGTGTGATCAGGGAAAGGGTGGAAAAGCATCCTGCCAGTACCACTGTCATTCTAGGGTGACTGTAGGGTATACCTAAAACTATGTTTCCCTGATCAGAGAGCATCAGAGGCTTAACACTGTGCATATGTTGGGGAATGAGAGGGTGAAGGAGAATAGATGTCCCTAAAATAATCTAGCAGTCACTAAACAAATAAACAACAAAATAATAATAAGTCTAGGGAAGGGGGAGGAGTTCCCAGAGTTGCTACAATGTATTATCTAAAATGTCCAGTTTTCAGCAAAAAATATAAAGTATGCAAAAGACCAAAAAAGTATAAACCTTATAATGGATTAAAAAATATGCAACAGAAACTTCCTATGAGAGTGAATTAAAGAGTTAAATAAAAAAGCAGAGATTGTTGGACTGAATAATAAAGCATTATCTAATTATATGTTGTCTTCAGGAGAAACATTCTAGATTAAAGGCACAAATATAGGGGGGAAAAGGATAAAAATAATATCAAGCAAACAGCAACCACAAGAAAGCTGGAGGGGTTACACTGATATTAGACAAGATAGTCTTTAAAACAAAAAAAAGTTACTAAAGATAAAAAAAATGATAACAGATAGATGAATTCTTCAGAAAGATGTAACAATTATAAACATATAATTGTTATATCTGCCTACTAGTAGAGCACCAAAATACATGAAGAAAAAACTGAGATAGAGAGATAAATAGATAATTCAAAAATAATAACTGGAACCTTCAATATGATTGAATAACTAATCAGAAGATTAATAAGAAAATGAAAGACTTGAACAATGTAAATCACTTAGACCTAACAAATATGTATAGAATGTTTCACAAAGCCACAACAAATTATTTATTTTTTTCAAGTGCACATGGAACATTTTCCAGGATCGACTATATGCCAGCTCATAAAACAAACTTTATTAAATTTTTTAAAAATGTAAAGAACATAAAGCATACTTTCCAAGAACATGGAAAAATTTAGGCAATAACAGGAAAATTTGTTTTTTGCAAAACTCACAAATATTTAGAAATAATAAAAAAATAAATTCCTAAATAACCAGTGAATCAAAGAAGAAATCACAAAGGAAATTATAAAATTTTTTAAGATTAATAAAAATGAAGTCATAATGTACCAAAACTTGTGGATTTACCTGACAGTGCTTAGAGGGACGTTTATTATATTAAGAAAGAAGCAAGATTTCAAATCAATAAACTAAATGTCTACCAAAGATATTAAAAGAAGAAGAGCAATCTCAACCTAAAACAAGCAAAAGAAAAGAAGTAAATATTACAAAAATAAGAACAAAGTAGAGAATTGAAAAAAATAGATTTTATTCAAAAAATTAATCTGAAAGTTTTTTTTTAAGAGAATCAACGCATTTAACAAACTTTAGTGAATTTGATCGAGAAAAAAGAAAGGCACCAAATGATTAGAAGCAGAAATCAAAGAGGGGACATTGCTGTTGATCTTACAGACATGAAAAGAATTAAAAAGGAATATGAAAAATTGTGTGCCAACATATTAGATACTTCAGATAAAATGGACATATTCCTATTAAAGGCACAAACTACAAAATTTGACTCAAAAAGAAATAATCAGAATAAATCTATGACAGATGAAGTGACTGAAACAACAATTTAAAAAAACTTCCTCCAAAATGAGATTATATATGTGTTAATTAGCTTGATTTAGCCATTGCACAATGTTTATATGTATCAAAACATCATGTTGTACACTATAAATCTATATGACTTTATTTCAGTTTAAAAGCTTAAAAAAAGGGAATCCACACAAAGAAAAGAAAACAGTTAATATTAATTTTTCACAATTTTTTTTTTAGAAAATAGAAGGAACAATTCTCAACTCACTTTATGAGACCAATTTTGCCCTTCTACAAAACCAGACAAAAACATCACAAAAAAAGAAAAACGGCAGGCTGATATTGTTCATTAATGCAAGTGTGAAAATTCACAACAAAATATTAGCAAAAGAAATTTAGCATATAAAAAGAGTTATACACCATAATCAAGTGGCGCTTATCCCAAGGGTGCAGGCTTGTTTTATCATGTGGAAATCAATTAATGTAAGCCATTAATTGTATCCATAGAATAAAAACATAAATGACATGACTATTTCAATAGATGTATAAAAGGGATTCAACAAAGGGCAACACTTTTTCATGATAAAAATAAAAAACTCTCTCAAGCAACTGGGAATAAAAGTCTTCTTCATTCTGATAAAGGACATCTACAAAAAGGCACAACATATACTTACTGAAGAAAAACTGAATGCTTTCCCCCTAAGATCAGAAACAAGGCAAGGATATCTGCTCTTGCCATTTCTATTCAATGTCATACTGGAGGCTCTAGCCAAGAAAATGAGGAAAGAAATATAAGCAAATGGCATTCAGATTGGAAAGGAAGAAGTTAAACTATTTTTATTTGCAGAAGACATAATCTTGTATATAGAAAAATCTAATGAAGCCACTAAAACATGGTTAGAACAATTAACTAAGTTCAAATAATTTTCAATATATGAAATCACTATATAAGAATTAAATATATGTCCATACATTTACAATAAACAATCTGAAAATTAAATCAAGAAAATTCTATTTGTAATATCATCAAAAAAGAAGAAAATACTTAGGAACATATTTAACAAAAGAAGGGCAAAATTTTAATTCTGGTACTACAAAATACTGTTGAAAGAAATTGCAGAAGTCCAATAAGTGGACAAATATACCATGTTCATGGATAGTAAAACTTAACATTGTTAGGATGGTAACACATCCCCTTTTGATCTACAGATTTAGTAGAGTCATTATTGGAATCCTAGCTTTCTTTTTTGAAATTGATTCTAAATTTAATATGAAATTGCAAGGGACCTAGAATACCATAAGTGAACCTTAAAAATAATAGGAGGGCTCATACATCCTGATTTTAAAACATACAAAAAAACAATTGTGATCAAGACAGAGTATTACTGGCACAAGATACATAATTTTATTAGTTGGTTGGGTGCCATAGCAGAATATCACAGACTGGGTGGCATAAATAAAGAAATGTATTTTCTTACTGATCTGGAAGCTGGAAGCCCAAGATCAAGGTGTCATCAGGGATGGTTTCTGGTGCAGACTTTCCTCTTGGTTTGCGGATGGCTGCCTTCTTACTGTGTTCTCCTATATGTGCATGCACTTCTAGTGTTTCTTCCTCTTTTTATAGGTTTCTTACTCATCAGTCTTATTGAATTAGAGCCCCACCATTATGCCCTAAATTAACCTCAATTGTCTTCTTAAAGGCAATATTTCCAAATATAGTCACATTGAAGGTTAGAGGCTTAATATATGGATATGGGTGGCAGGAGACACAAGTCAGTTCATAACACAATACAACAGAATTAAGAATCCAGAAATAAGTCCATGTGTCTATAGTGAACTTATTTTCTACATGGGAACACAAACCATTCAATGGGCAAAGAATAATCTTTTCCACAAAAAGGTGCTGTGATAACTGGGTAGCCACTTGCAAAGGAATGACACTGGACGTTTACCTCACACCATACACAAAAATTAACTCAACATAAACCAAACACCTGAAGATTAAAAATTCCTAGAAAAAAGCATGGGATAAAATCTTCATAACTCTGAGTTTTGCAAATAATTCTATAATATGATATCAAAATCAAAAGTAACAAAAGATAAGCATTAAGTAAATTGGGAATTTGCAAATCAAAAGGATCTTGATGTTTAGACTATAGAAAGAACTCTCACTACTCAATAATAAAAAGACAAATAAAACAATTACAAAATTGATAAACGATTTAAACATATATTTCTCTAAAGAAAATTTAAAAATTGCTAGTAGGCACATGAAAAGATACTTAACATCATTAGTCATGATGGAAATTCAAATCAGAATCACAATGAGATACCACTTCACACATACTAAGTAGGCTATCATTTAAATGACAGGCAATAACAAGTGCTGGATAAGGCAGTTCTTCAAAAAGTTAAACTAAATTATCATAATATCCAGCAATTCCACTCTTAGATATATGTTCAGAAGAATTAAAAAGCTGTATCCACATAAAACTTGTTTACACATGTTCATAGCAGCACTATTAACTAAAAAGTGGAAACGGCCCAAATGTCCATAAACGAATTAATAGATAAACAGAATATTGTGTATTTTAGCAATGGAATAATATTTAAGCATAAAAAGTAATAATGTATTGGTACATGCTGCAACAAGGATGAACCTTGGAAACGTTATTCTAAGGGAAATAAACCAGACACAAAATGACAAATATTCTATGATTCCACTTATATTAAGTAGTTAGTAATCAAATTCATAGAGAAAAGAAGTTGAATGGTGGGGGGAGAAAGAAAAGAGTATTATGGCTTAATGGGAACAGTTTCAGTTTGGGGAAATGAAAAAGTTCTGGAGAGGGATAATGGTGAAAGTTGCACAATGCATGTATAAACTTTATGCCACTGATCTATATACGATTAAAAAGTGTTGAAATGGTAAAACTTGTGTATGCATATTTTACCACCACTGAACACACTACAGATGAGAGAATATTTTCTGATGGGGTTTTTGATGTGAGGGGAGGGTAAAGACACATGGTGATTATATATATAATGATGTAATATATTTAATAATTATAATAATTATATAATTATTATATATTACACTTAAAGTGATGACATACTTATTCTAAACAGATTATGCAAAGCTAACATGTTATCTCATAAACCCTAGAGCAACTGCTAAAAAAACTGTACAAAGAGATATATATAATAAAATACAATGGATATTTCAAAATTACAAGATACCACTTGACAATACTAGAATGGCTATAATAAGAAAGACAATAACAAGTGTTGGCAAGGGTGTGACAATTTCTCAAAAAATTAAACACAGTGCTATCATGTGAACCAGGATACTAAAAAATGTTTAAATAACACAAAACAAAAAGGGGAAAACAGAAGAACAAAAACCAAATATGTTGAACAAAAATCAAATAATAAAATGGTAGCTCTAAATGCAAACATATCAGTAATTACATTAAAGGAAAATGTTCTAAGCACACCAGTAGAAAAGACAAGGAGGGTCAGAATGGATTAGGAAAAAAACTCATCATAAATCAAATTCATGCTGTCTATAAAAATAAATTCAAATATAATGATAGAAGTAGGCTAATAATAGAAAGATTAACTTGAATACCCAAAAACTTAGCAAGATACTACTTAGCAAGAAAAGAAACTAGTGATACGTAAAACCTAGATACATTTGAAAGGCATTAAGCTGAGTGAAAGTTAACTCATCTGTTTTTATTTATGACATTCTAAAAAACAACAACAGCATTACTAGAAAGTGAAGTGCTGTTGTAACCAATAACTAAACATGGATGTGGCTACCCTCTTTCCATCGCCACTTGTAGGGAGTTCCAGGTATCTGAGGATGATAAAGAAGAAGACATGCCCATGAGGTGGTGGCACCATATGCGGGCCTTATGCAGGCAGTGTGTCGACCAATTTGCATATCAGGAGGAAGGAGGAAGTCTTTCACTTCATGAAACTGTCCAGAGAGCATGTGTGGGGCCACCGCTCTGAAGGTACGTAGGCAAGGGGCCATAGGTGGGAGAGAGCTTGTGTTTCTAGATGATGTCACCCAGCAACCCAGAGGAGTTCTCCAGGTGAGAGGTTTCCAGGGACAGCCACAGGTTGGAATCTTCACAGATTCCAAGCCTATCTTCTGTAGGGCAAGCAGATGTTGAGTGCAATTTTATGGGGTATGCAAAAGCAGCAGTTTCCAAATGTCTAGAAATAGGCTTATTTGTGGAACATTTAAAACAATAGATGTGTGAAAATTTGAATTTGGTGCTAGCAGGCTTATGAGTTAATGGGCCTTTGCCTGCTGTGAAGAAGTAAACAATCTAGAAGCCAATATACAGAGGCCACCTCTGGTGCATTTATAAAAATTGGGTATTGGGCAGAGGCTGGAAGAAATTTGAGCACATTAGAATAATTTTTAAAAAGCCCCTAGTCTTTAAGAGACCATGGATAGTAACAGGGATGATTAAGGACACAGAAGGAAACGAGGAATATGTGACTGGAAATGGAAGAAATTGTATATATAACAGAGAACTGACTATATAGTGGCAGAAAATGTGGCATAATGGTGTTCTAAGGTTGTAGGGAAAGTAGAATTCTAAACAATACAATTGGATATGTGGCTAAAAAGAGTTCTATCAGAGGTGTTGCCTGTTTTGTTTTCCTACTTAGTAAAGAGCAGTAGGAAAGAGATAAATTAAGGAAGAAACTGTTAAGCAAATTAACACTTGATAACTTGGCAGGTTCATAGCCTATCCAGATTGTAACGCATGCTAAATTGAGGTGATTCACTGTTAGGGTAATGTATTATGAAGAGAAGACCAAGCATGTGGCTGGATAAACTTTTCTGGTGCAATTAAGCATGTGACTTACGGATCCACTCAACCATCTTAGAAGAAGTCAAGAATAGAGATGGGATTATTCTGGAAAGATCTGGGGCGGACTCTCTTGTCTAATGCCATGAACGCTTGTTACATACACAGGAGAATCATGTGATTTTTGAGAATGTTATATCAGTACAAATTCTCCCAGCTTGGCCTAAAAGGAATAGAGAAAGGACAAAATGAGAGGAATATATTGGGCTTCCAAAGTCAAACTAGCGAAAAATTGCATTTGCAAACATATGCTACCCTTTAAGAAAAAAAATAACTCCAAGGGATGAGGTGTTACAGGTGATACAGAAGCCTATGGAGCATTCATGGTCTCAGATGGCATCAAGACACAGAGTACTAATCACAGGCCTTGAAACCTAACGAAAATTTCACCTATATATTCCAAACCTACTTGGAACATGTGTTCTTTTTATCTCTTCTAACGTTTCCCTTTTGAAATGGGAATGTTCATTCAGTCTATAATGTCTATACCTGTCTCATCATTGTATTTTGGAAGCAGACAACTTGTTTTCTTGTTTTCATGTCCACAGAAAGTTAACCATTTTATCTTAGGATGGATTATACAGAATCTAGCTTATACCTGATGTACATGGTGAGGTTGGGACTTTTGAGCTGACGATATTTAAATGAGACTTTAGAGTTAATGCTGCAATGGGTTGAAACTTTGGAGGCTATTGGTATAGTGTGAATATATTTTACATGTGGGGCAGGTATGAATTTGGGGGTGCCGCATTGTGGACTACAGTGGGTTTGATGGTACCATCTCCAAAAGATATGTCCACATCCAAATCCCCAGAACCCAGGAATGTGACCTTATTTGGAAAAAGTATCTTTGCTTTTGGAAAAAGTATCTTTGCTGATGCAATTAAGAATCTTCAATGAGATGAACCTGGATTACATGTGCTAATCCAAAGACAAGTATAATTTTAAGAGGCATACAGAAGAGCAATACATAACAAGATACGAAGGTCATAAGAAGACAAAAGCAGAAATTTAAGTAATGCAACCACAAGCCAAGAACTACTCGGAGCCATCAGGAAAGTGGCAAGGAAGTGTTCTGCCCTAAATTCTTCATAGAGAGTAGTGCCTTGATTTTGGACTTCTGGTGTTCAGAATTATGAGATAACTCACTTCTGCTACTTTAAGTCACAAAAGTTGTGGTAATTTGTTATGGTAGCCCTAGGAAACAAATACATCTACTTTGTTATTCTTTTAGATTTTGAGGTCTTTGAAGGGAGAATCACACTAGCATTATAGAAGAGCCCTCGCTTACATTTGGTTTCTTTGTGTAAATTTGGGAGCCTGGGATTCTTGTTTCTGGAATATTTGAGATGTGGAAAATACAGCCCTAAGTTTACACAGACTTCTTTATAGCCCCCACGACGAGCAAACTCTTAAGAATCTTAGATTCTATGTCACACATTTTGCATTTTATTGGGCAATATGCAGTTCCACTTAAAAGGGATCTTGTTTTTAATCTTCTTCCAATTTGTGGCAGTGTTACTTCCAAAATGGGACATAATTTCGGTAGATAGGCTAAAAGAACAAAAGGGCAACCTTTCTGAGTTGGTTTTCTCATCTGTGAAATGGGAATGTATTAATATTCAACTTGCAGAAGTGTTCATTTTATGGGAAAGAATGTGAGCACACATTTTAAGATATGGAACACTAATTAAATGTACTTTGTTTTCTCTTTCTTTACTTTTATTTTTATTTTGAGACCAGATCTTACTCTGCAGCCCATGCTAGACTGCAGTGACAAGATCACAGTTCATTGCAACCCCGACCTCCTGGACCTAAGGGACTCTTTCTCCTCAGCTTCCTGAGTTTCTGGGACTATAGATGGGAGCCACTATGCCTAGTTACAAATGTATTTTAAAACTATTAATATTATTAGATGAGTTTAAGCTGAAATATTACAACTTTTACACTTTAACATATATATATTTTTTCTTTTTTTCTCACTCCTTACTCCTCTGAATTCCCTCATTCAGACACTGAGTCATTTATCCTAGCATTTTATCCATTTCCACAGTTTTAGACTACTTGCCTATTTGAGACTATCATTGAAAGACTAAGAAGTTTGTTTCCAGTTGTTTACACTATTAAAAAAAGTAAACAATGATTGGAAAATTGTGAATAAGCAGCTTTTTTTACTCCCAGGATTAATATGTTCACCAAGTCTCTCCCATTGGGCTATCACATACATGTTACATACCAACTATCTAGCTACTTTTTTTGTTTTTCTTATTGGTAAAATGCTGTCCAAGAAATTTTTGTTTGTTTTGAGAATGCTAACTATCCAATTATATTGATTTTAATTTTAGATTCTTCCCCTGTCTAAGAATAAAACAAAATACCTAGACACTAACTGAATAATCTTTTAATAATCTGAATAAATATTACAAAAATAATACCTGATCTTTAAATTTTTTTTGTTTTAACATCAATTTTAGATGTTGCTGACTACAACCTATATCACAATTAACTTCATTCAAATGAACGCTATAATTTTAACAAGAAATGTCAGAAGGGATACGGTTAAAAATAATGTGTCCATTCCCACTCTTCATGTTGCAGCTTTTAGCTCCAAAATAATAGAAGGAAAGAAAGGCTATGTAAATTTGTTCATGCAAAACAATTACTTCCCATATTTGACTCATTACCATATAGCCATGTTAACTTGTGGTGAATTCATTTCCTTTATTTGCTTTCTCTGAAGGCATTTTTTTCACTTTACTGTTTACTGCTTGTCCAATATTTTGTTTTTTCTACTATTCTTTGTTCAAACTGCAAAAATCTGAAATAAAAATATAATATAGAAGTATAGGCATCAGCTAACATTTTCCATGGCATATGGTACTTCAGATGCCATATGTACCAGTGTTTAGTGATTCTGGCAAAGAGGCATAGAATGGTGAAATCCAACTGCCAGGATTGCTGAAAACAAATATGTAAATGCTCCAGGGCTTTTGTTATTCATAACATACCTCTAACACAGCACATACAATATGCTGTTCATTCTGTAACTAGTATAACTAATAAACCACGTTTTCTCTCTTATTTTTAAAGGTTTCTCCAAGTTTGTATGGTCTTCTGACCTAACTTTCAACCCATGACTAAACTTTATATTTCAGGAAGCTCTTATTAATGAAAGAGGCCTAGGGGGACACATTCATCTTTTTTCAGGGCATTTATTTATTTTTCAAATTAGAAGCCAAAGTCTTCTGCAGGCCTCTTCTGTGAAACAAAGAAAGCACACTGGGCATGTTCTCTAGATGACATGCAGTCATGAGGCAGAAACAGATAACACCAGGGGAAGCAAATCTGGGCAGAAGAACAGGACACGTCTTTGCTGTGAGGTTGTCCAGAGCTCTTTCTGACACTGCAGCTCCATAGGATGCAGGGTAAGAGGAGGCCTGTGCATATCATTGCTTTTAAAAAGGAAAATAAGGAAATTTTAGTGACTCTTAAACTGCTACAGACATTCAAGACTGTGTACAATAATCACAATTTTGAAGTGATCATAATTTAGAGAATAAGAATTTGTCTTGTTTTGCTTCATTTTCTCTGCTGATTTGGACCTAGTTGATGGACAAGACACTGAGTCTCCCCTTGTTTGTATTCTGTATTGTAGACGGGCAGTCCACACAACACAGAAAGAACAGTCAGAGTACTTAGAGGTCATTATTTTTCTCTCGTCGTCAGACAAGCCGTTTAACCTCCCTGAGCTTGTTTCCATATGCATGATGAGGATAATATCTTCCCTGGGGATATTACTGTGAGGATAATATGCTATAATCTTCGTGAAAGTGCACTTATCTAGCATTATTATTATTAAAAAGAAAGCATCTGTAGATTTTCTGGTAGTTTAGGAACCTAAGAAGGTTTGCATTACTTAGCACTGGGTGTTTTTCAGTACACACAAAAATGTAGAAGGAATATTGGAAATGGAAAATCGTGAATGTACCAACGAGATGGTCAGTGATGAGAATGACTCCTTCTGGGTTTAATTCTTTTAGACAGAAGCAAATAAAATTGCCACTTACATAGGTCAAAAGTGGTCTAAAATAAGACTGCCTACTTGGTTGTTCTTAGCTGTTTGGATGAGCTCCCTCTGATCTCACATACACATTTTCACCTTCCCTTTCAAGTTACTGCAGTAGCTGGTGAATAGACTAGTGGGTTGATTTCCATTTCTGCCTACCAGTTTCTTCCCTTTCCATCACCCCCAATTGGTTACCAAGTTACTTGAGTGCAACTCTGAAATCTCTCTTAAATGTGAACTGCCTCAGTCCAGCTATGATTTTTACTACGATTATTGAAATATTCTTCATCTAATATTCAACCTAATAATTTTCTGTGGAAGCAACAATAGTAATTTGAAGGATTGAGAAGAGGAGCCAGAGTAAGTTATGCAGGGCAGCAGATTATCTTCGGTTTTAGTCTGAGATCCAATTATGAACAGCTGTTAAGGATGTCAACAGAAGATTGGGTGGGAAAACTGAATACTTAAAATGGTGACACTAAAAGCTATTCTAAGAGAAAGATCAGATCAAGTATCAAGAATCTCTAGTATAAGGTAAATGAACTTGCATTAAAATAATGATGAAAGTTGTCTATCCTGTGGTCTCATTGTCAGTCACTGGGGTTGGGAGATAAGCCTCTTTTTACCTATAGGTGACATTTGTCTGGAGGGATTGATTCTCAGGCTTGACCTTTATAGGTAAAGTAGATGGAGATATGTCATGGGAAAACCTATGGAAAAAAATCCCCAAGTGGGGCCTAGGATCCCTGGAACACTGCCATGTAATAATATTTTTTTCTTCTCACGAGTACAGATACAACAAATAAATTCTGACTATATTTCTTAAACAAGGCAACCTAAGTTTTCTGCGTTATTTTCTGTAATGTTTTGTCATTGAATTACAAGAAAATATGAGTAAAACTCCTTTATAAAAGCTCCTTCTGCTCAGAAATTATATTTTATTAGTATCCTGATATACTTAGATCCACATAAAAAGTAGGAGAAAAACATATTTCTGAATTCCAATCCAGATTAAAAGAAGTTACAATTGAGTTTCACCACAGATGAAATACTTCTAAATACTGCTTGGGGAAAAAAAAACCCACTGAAAATAGTAAGTGTTAGAACATATTCCCTCTAGGTATGGAAGACAGAGCAAAGCTTCAGAGGATTAGCAATTAGAAATGAACAATTCCTCTATCATTGGGCCCCAATTACGGAGAAATAATGTCAACTCCAGAACCATTAGCAATAGAAAAATTTTCATCTTCAGACAGGGATGTCTAGCTTAGAAAGGAAAGAATCCTAAACTTCAGTGGAGATTGCAGCAAATTCCGTCCTAATTTCATTATTAACCTATGCCTCATTAGATTATTGTTTTACTAGAGAAGTCCTTCATTCAGGAAAAAAAAGTAAGAGTAGTGACAAAAGCTTTCAAAATAGCTTGTCTCTGATCATCAGAAGGAATTGATATAATGCAGATATACTCCACAGAGTGGCATTATCCATCATCAATGATGACAGTTCTCAGGTGAGACTAGGTTATGATGCTGGCTTAAATCTTAGGTAATGAAGGCAGACTTTGTTGCCTACTCCAATGTGCATTAGGGTGTTTCATATTATTTCTTCTAGAGTTCTTGAAGTTTGAAATTTTACATTTAGGTCTTTGATTCATTTTGGGTTGCTTCTGTATTTGGTGATAGGTACAGATCCAGTTTTATTCTTATTCTTCTGCATGTGGTCAGCCAGTTTTCCCAGCACTATTTGCTAACTATGGCCTCCTTTCCCCAGTAATTGTTATTTACAGCTTTGTCGAAGATAAGTTGGTTGAAACACCATGTTTTTCTGTCATATGCCATTGGTCTATGTATCTGCTCTTGTACCAATATCAGGCTGTTTTAGTTACTGCAGCCTTGTAATAAAGTTTAAAGACTGAAATTGTGATACCTCTCTCTTTGTTCCTCTTGCTGAGGATTGTTTTCGCTATTCATGCTCTTTTCTGTTTCGTATGAATTTATGTATTGTCATTTCCAAGTCTGAGAAAAATGACGTTAATAATTTGATGGGTATTACATTTAATCTATAGATTACCTTGGGTAGAATGGACATCTTGACAATATTGTACATTGACATAGACAACTAATTATTGACCAAGTCCCCAAAAACAAATGCTGTAAAAGTTAAGACAGGCAGGTGGAAACCTATCAAACTGCAAAGCTTTTGCACAGTAAGAGAAACTTTTTTTTTTTTAATCAGAATCTCACTCTATTGTCCAGGCTGGTGTGCAGTGGCACGCTCACCCTAGCATTGACCTGCTGGGCTCAGGTGATCCTTCCACCTTAGCCTTCCAAGTAGCTGGAACTACAGGAGCATGCTACCAGGCCCGGCTAATTTTTTATTTTTATTGTATAGACAAGGTCTTGTCAAGTTGTCCGGGCTGGTCTTGAACCCGAGGACTCAGGAAACCCACTCACTTCTGCCTCCCAAAATGCTAGGATTACGTTCACAGGCTGAGCCACTGAGCCTGGCCAAGAGAAACTAGTAAGAGGGTGGGAAGACAACCCACAAAATGGGAAAAAAAGTTTGCAAATTATGCATCTGACAAAGCCCTAACATCCAAGATATACAAAGAGCTCAAAACGAAAGGAAAAAAACAAATAACCCATTCAAAAGTGGGCAAAGAACGTGAACAGACACCTCTCAAAAGAAGGCATACAAGCAGCCAACAGACATATGGAAAATGCTCAGCCTCAGTAATCATCAGAGAAATGAAAATCAAAACTACAATGAGATACCACCTTACTCCAGTAAGGATGGCCATTAGTAATAAATCAAAAAACAGATGCTAGTGTGGGTGCAGAGAAAAGGAGACACTTCTACATTGTTGGTGGGAGTGCAAAGTAGTTCAACCTCTATGGAAAGCAGTATGGTGATTCCTAAAATAACTAAAATTGATTTTCCATATGATCCAGCAAGCCTCCTCCTGGAAATATATTCAGAGGAACATAAATCATTCTCCAAATAAGACACCTGCACACACATGCTTATTGCTGCACTATTCACAAAAGCAAGAACATGGAACCAACTCTACTACCCATCAAAAGTGGACCGAATAAAGAAAATGTGGTACATATATACAATGGAGTACTGCACAGCCATGAAGAAGAGCAAAATCCTGGTCTTTGCCGCAAGATGAAGTTGGAAAGCATTATACTAAGTGATCTATCATAGAAATAAAGAATTGAATACCGCATACTTACTCATAAGTGACCCTGAACAATGATCACATGAACATAAGGGAGAGATCACCAGTCACTGGGCACTACTGGGGGGCAAGGGAGGAGAGTGGGGGGGCACATGATGACACAAAGGGTACTAGGTCCACTACCAGGGAAATGTGGGTCAGTTGAAGGTCCAAATCTCACCTACCTATGTAGTTAATCCTCGATTGTACTCCACATCTCTATAATAAAATGTGAAAAAAAGACAGGTTTCTCAAGAAGTACAAGCTACCTTCATGAACCTCTAATAAATACACTTTTAAAAATTCAAAAGGGATAGAGAAAAGTGTTTCAGAATAAAGTAGGACTCCCAAGAACATCAGAGAGCCATTGGATTAATGTAATCCAATTAATATTAATTAATAGATCAATCAATCAAATAATCAATTCAATATCCCAGAGCTAGCTTTTATAAGAGACATTGTGGATAGAATACCACGATGGCACAGTTTCAACTCTTAAGAAGTTTATAGTCTAACAGAAGAGGAAGAAGAGAAAGACCAAAATATCATGTGAGAGGCATGTAAATTGTGCCAGGAGAGGAGGAATGATTAACTCTGCCTGAATTTGTCAGAGAAGGCTTCACAGAATGAGACACAGGTTCTAAACTTGATCTTGATCCCTGTCCATTTGGAAAGGGAAGAAAGACATTACAGTCAGAGGCACCAGCATTTCACACTTAGCAGACCTGAAAGAGTCATATTGAACAGAGCAGGACATAAAAAAATAGAATTTATGGAAACAATGGGTCACAGTCAAAATGAACTTGGCGGATTAACTTAAAAAATAGAGATGTTGGAGACTGGGAAGTGCAGTTGCTGCATTTTATTACTAATTTGAAGCATAGGGAAATTTATTGGTGATCCAATTCTTATGCTCAGTTAGCTGGTAGGTCTAAAGCATAAATGGTCTTAAAAGCAAGAACTGGGAGCATATCCACATGACAATGGTTAGTCACATATTTGTAACTCTGAATTTCCCTCACTTCCTTACCTCTGCATTTTCTGATGCCCACCTTACTAAATGTCTCCATAGCTATTCCACATGGCACTGTGGCTGGATGTTTAAGAGCAGCTAACTTTATCACAAACTACTGCACATGGCTCCAGGGGCTGCACCAGGGATTTGTCTTGTATGCCCCTAAATTGTTGAGCTGCATCTTCAGCGTGATTCTGTTCATTCTTGAACTGGCCAGGAGGGAATCTGCTGGTGAGATCTGGGGAAGAGCAAAACTCAAAGAAGATAGACAAAATGATATAATCCCTCCTTTAGATGTAAAGAGATAAATGAATTGAGTAAACCATTAGTCATCAGCTGGCATGGGAAGTGATTGATATTATGTATTTTAAAACACATTTCCTTTTTTTTTTCATTGGAACTGCATCTTTTCTTCTGGACTGTCTTCTTCTGAGACATGTAAATCTGATGATGGGAAGTACATTTTAAATATAGATAAGTTCTGTGGTGAGGAGGTAGGATTTCAGCATTATTCCACCAACAATGATGTATTTTCTAAGCAAATATTTACTACTATAGTGGTGTATATGTGAAAACTCAGATACCAATGGAGGATTAAGAAAGTATTTCTATACATTCATTCTATAAAATAAATATAATGTAAAATATTCTATAGAATATTTATAAATATATATGTGTATGCACATACAACATACTTTAAGAAAGATCTAAATCCCTTTGTGATAAATTTATCAACAGAACAAGCAATCTTGACTATAATGCAAAGCTTGCCAAGTCCTGTCAGAAAGCTCTCGTGGCTTGATGTAATTCTCGGATGGTGAAGAACCACTGAAATAACCCCTTCACTCAGACTCCTGTGAGTCCCTGCAGGGAGCTCTCACTGCAGTTGTCACCATGCAGAAGCCATCAAATTCACCATATAGATACAGGGCATGAAGGCATGTGAGACCATATGTGTGTGTATGCTCTCACGCACATGTGTATGTATGTATATGGAAGGACAGCTGATGTCTTTGATTTAATAAGATATATATGAATAATTGGCAGGAAGGGTCTGTTAGGATTTTAATGTCTTTATTATTTCACCCAATAGAGTTCAAATTTCATTAGTGCTAATGGAGATTTTCATTCAATTTACATTCCTGGATTTTAATAAAATAATCATATAGAACAATATTTCTCAAATGGTAGGCTGTGATCACTTAGAAGATCATGAAATCGATTTACAAGGCTGTGACCAGTATTTTACAAAATGAAGCAGAATAAAATAGAAAACTACAAGAGAGGATAGTGTGTAGTAAGTGTAAATAAGATTGTTTTGTAAAATTTTCATTTTGGTGTGTATATGCATATATGTGTGTCTGCTGATTGGACCATGTATTTACTTTAAAATGCGGGTAGTGATTTTAAAAGTTTAAAATTCACTGACACAGAGTTTATCTTTTAATTTTGTGTTCAGTGCAATGTTCTCCTGCTGGAAACTGTGAACTCCCAGAAGGCAAATATTTCATCTTTATACCTTCCACAGCCCCAGAAGTGCTGTGCACTCAGTGGAAGATCACTAAATAGTTATCAAACAAATGTTGAGAACTCCAGATGCTTGTATTTAAAAGGATAATAAAGATAATAGTTTGCATTGATAAAGCACTTAGTACTTTTCAGAGTGCTTTCCCATCAATGATCTCATTGATAATTCAGAACTATTCTGTTCGAAGGAAGCAAGACTGTTGCATTAATAAATTTAATTATCTCCAAAGTGTGCTTCACATTTCGGTGGTACATGACAAGATATTATTTAAGTAGATCTTAAAACTCATGTTCGGGGAAGTTTATAGAATTTTGGAGACATATTAAGAACAAGAATACAAAATGATTAATAGAAAGTTTTGCACAATTGTGAATATTTATTTAGAAGGAGAAATAGATTTATAAAAACTAAAAAAAAATTTAAATCTGACAAATTCACAAAAAATATAAAAAATATGGTTTTTAAAAATTGCTGGCTAACATCTCTATAGTGCTTTCTTCTTTTTTTGTTACATACGTTTTGGTTGCCTCTCTTATGACACAAATTTTGTAGGATTATTTTTAACAAAGAGAAAAGAATGTTTCTTTAGCATAGCTAACTGAAATTTCTTTTATCTTATTGAACAAGTTAGGTGCATACAGCATCATCTGTAGCTTCACACAGTCATACTTGCTCTATGCAGTACTGCTACAGATCTGTGCCCTTCAAACACATGTGTTCTTACACATTCTATAAAGCACAATTTCATAAAAACAAAAAAGACATGGTGAGTGCAAAATTGTATAAGTTGTATTATAAAATATATTTCTGAATGTGGATAACTCCCATTTTGATTACTGACGATATCTGCATTTTATATATTTGATGGTTTATAGAGTTTTCCACAGACTAACTTCTTGCTCAATACATTCTGAACTTTATTTTTTCTACATTATCCTCTTATTTGTGGTGCCAAATACTATGGGCATTCTCATTTCATGCTTCACACTCTGACTCTGTGCTGTCATGTCGCAATCCCCAGAGAAGTCTGCACATTAAAGGGCAGTGCTATGGGAAGTCTTTCCAAAGACAAGATGGCTAGTAATCACTTGGATCCCCAAAATACTATGGACCATATCAACCAGGGAAGATTTATGGAAGGTTTGTGGTGAAAAGATGCCGAAGTCTTTATTGGTTCCCTGTAGAATACAAATTTAATGAAAATATACAACCATATGAGAGTATATTTCTAGGGCCCTTTCTAGGACCTTGGAAGAGACTTACATAAGTGAAGAATCTTACATCTTAATATTCATTAGCTTTATGGAAATTCTACCTCTTCTTTTGCTAGACTTAGGAAAGTATCATTCATTATTTTAGTGTATTCAGTTATAATTAGTTATTTGAATGATCAACTGCACTATCCTTTTCCTATCATGTCAGGAAAGAACCTATATTCATTAAGGCCTACATAGAATTTATTTTATTCATCTCACATAAGGAGTATGACGGAGAGGGATAGCTATCCACTGAAGGTTCATACTCCCTTTAGTGCCTGATTATTTGCTTGTTTGCTCTTCTACTGCTATGATCTGTAACGCAGGGAGCTCATTTCTTACCAGCTGATTTCTAGCTAAACTTAACCAAGGGGAGGTACAGGCTGTAGACAGGAAATGGGAGATGACAAGAAGAAGCCAAATCTGTTTCCTATGGGTCTCTAGAACTTACAGTGTCCCCCATACCTCCAGCATCTGTTGGGCAGATAAAATATATCCCTGCTTTTACAGGGGCTTTAACTTCTGGGTACCAGTAACAGCCTCCTTCCTATGTTTGTTCAGCTTCAGGGATTTGGGGGAGATTGCACTTTTGTGTGATTGCTGATCTCTTGGTTGCCTTGCCTTTGTTCTCTTACCTGGTTGTTGTTATTGTTGTTGTTAGCTCTTGTAACACCTTTACAAATAATTACCTGCAGTAAATTCTCTGTATTGAGTAGTGTGGCATGAGTTTGGTTTTACATCTTGGCTTTGACTGAGGCACTTTCCATAGAGTAGAGTTGTTGTTAAGAGCAGCTGTTCATCTATATGCTATTTCTCTTATTTCTCCATTCTCTTTATCAAAATGAACCCATATGACTGAACTTTACCCAGTGAGCGATAAGTGGAAACGATATGCCTTAATTCTTTTGAATATCATGGAAATAAAATACCTTATTTCTTTTTCTAGAGCATAATATTTCCCTATATTATCTTCTACTCTTTCTCTTTGCTGGTCTCCTGACTGGGTATCATGGCCTAAGAAGTTCTATGAAGTCATGGAAGATTGCCGAGACCCTGTCAGACTGACCCCGGTTGACTGCACATAGACAGTACTGCCTGCCCTGTTTAGACTTTAAGTTGGAAATAAACTGTATTTTGTTAGTCTGTTGACACTTCAGGCTTATCTGTCACAAAAGCTATCATTACCTTAGCTAACAAAAAGAGATAGACCCTATTTATGAAATATGTTCTGAAGGGACAAACTCTGTCTTAGCTTTCCTGCTCAATGAAATAGTCTGAGGAAATCTCATGGCTGGCAGTAAATATGCTTTGGCTCATTTCTGCCTCTGAAGAAAAGGCAGTTGTTTCAGAAAGTTGTTTCTGAAAAAAATAGCTTTTCAATTAAGAGCCTTTATAGACTGATACCAACTTTTAAAAGTACATTTATAAACAAATGATTAAAAAAAAACTCCACAGCGACAGTATGTTCAATAAGACTTAGTAATAACCTAAGCAAGAAACTTCTGACAATACCTGAGAATTCCTTTCAGTGATTACTCATCATAACCAAGGCATCTTAATACAGAAAATGCATAGTTTATCTTGATAGTGGCTTGATAAAAAATGATGATACTTGAAACTAATTCTCATTTGTGCATTCTAACATGCATTTACAAATATTAAATTAACATTTTAATTCTAAAATAACTCATATTTTAGTTCATAGCATTATGATTAAGAGAACAGATTGTCTGAGATTAAAATCTATTTTTGTTATTTACTTGGACAAAATATTCTTAACTTAGTTAAGCTACTTGCTAATGTCTGGTTTCCTCATCTATAAACTGGGAAATATAATGACATGTATGTCATAGAGTAGTAGAGAGGACAAAAATGAGATTATATATGTAAAAAATGTGCATTGTTAGAGGGCAAAATTTCAGTGAATGTCAACTTATACCATTATTGTTATCATTGTTGTATAAAATGTATACCAACAAATAACAAAAAGGACATTGGAAACTATTGGCTGTCTTACCACCCAAAGAGAAATACCACTAACATTTTGGTTTGTCTCTGTTTCAGTGAGGACAAATTTGGGTGCAAGTAACAAAAACAAACAAACACATGAATTGGCTTACACTATCAGCACATTTATTTGTTTAGATAATGGGAAACTTAGAAGTAGCATTTGATTCAAAATCTCTGGTTTTATTTTTCTGTGATATTTACTCAGCTTTTGATCATTTCACTCTCAGGAAAGGAAAGCTGAAAAAACATTAAACTACTCATTCACATACAACAGCATCTAAAGAGAGAATATTTTCTTTAAAAGTCTTTTAATATTGATGTTCAGTTTGTTGTTTTATGTTACTCGTACATTTTGTGTCCTATCCAATAATTCTGCCTAACAAAGCTCACAGGGATGTTCTTCTATATTTTCCTCTATAAGTTTTATCATTTTAGCTCTTATATTTTAGTTCATAATTCATTTCAAATTAGTTTTTGTATACAGCAAAAGGAATAGGTCAAGATCCCTTTTTTGTATATAAATATTCAATTGTCACAGAAACGTTTGCTGAAAAGACTATCTTTTATTTATCCAGTTACCTTAGCTTAGTATTTCTTAACTCAATACTAATGACATTTTGATTTGGGTAATTCCTTGATGTGAATAGCTATACAAGGGAAGAACATCCCTCCGAATTTTTTATTAAAAATTGTGTATTTATTATTACATGTTTCAATTTCTGTCACCTTCAAAGTACTCTCCTTTTGATGCAAGATACCTATAGAGACCTTTTTCCACTGCTCAAAAGTTTTTGAACTAGCCAATTTTGATGCCTTTTAGTGCTTCTGCCATTTTTTGTTTCACCTCTTCCATATTGGCAAAATATCTTCCTTTGAGGATTTTTTTCAGCTAAAGAAGCAAAAAAAAAAGTCACTTGGCATAAGATCTGGTGAATAGGACATGGGGGTTCTCCTGTTTTTGGTCAAAAAATGCTGAAAACTGAGTGGTGTGGGCAGGTGTGCTCATAAACCATCCATTATGAAACAGGCAAATGTATTGAAAGACTCTCAAAAAAAAAAAAATTCATTGAAGCTGAACGTAGTCTCTCACAACATTAACTGGTACACCAATGCCAATGAGTTCCTTGGACACTTACCTAGCAGGGAAAGCATGTACTACAATAGACCCACCTCAAAATAAAAATATAATTCTGTGGGTTTTTTTGGGGGGGTCCTTCCTCGAATCGTGCATTGGAAGATGTTTATAATATCTGGCTTTCGTCCATTAGATGCTAATAGTTTCCCCTTGTCTTCCTCCCCAGATATGATAATTAAAATTGTCTTCAGACATAGCCAAATGTCCTCTGAAGGAGAAAATAGTTTCTATTTGAGAATCATTCATTTAGCATCTTTGTTAAAAATCAAGTGACCTACATGTGTGGGTATATTTCTGGACTCTGTTGAGTTTTACTAAATTTCTACAATTATACCAATATTATCTTAATTACTGTAATATTATGTAAAGTTTTGAAATCAAATAGTGATTTTAAAAAACTGTTATTTTTCAAAATTGATTTAGTTATTCTAGTTTCTTTGCCTGTCCACATAAATATTAAAATTAAGAATTGTCAATTTAAACAATATTGAATCATTTGATCCATGAATATTATATATGTTTCCAATTATTTAAGTATTCATAAATTTCTCTCAGCAATATTTTGAATTTTCTGTGTACAGGAATCATATGTTTTTGGTGAGTTAGTTTTAACCCCAAGTATTTTATATCTCTGGGTGTTATAAGTAGTTTTGTTTTTCTAATTTCAGCTTTCAAATGTTTGTTACCAGGATATAGACATAAAAGTGATACTTGTCTATTCACCTTGTATCCTATGATTTTACTTAACTCACTTGTTAGTTCTAGTAGTGTTATGGTAGATTCCTTAACATTTTCTACATAGGCCATGTGTCCAAGATGGAAAAAGGAAGCTTAAAGAAAAGTCTTCCTTTTCAATTTGCATGGTTGTATTTATTTTTATTGCCTTATTTCATTGACTAGGATCTCAGGAGACAGGACAATGTTGAGTAAAAGTGCTGAGAGTGATCATCCTTGTCTTATTCCCAACCCACTATCATATACTATATTGATGATAGGTTTTTAATAGATATTCTTTTCAGGTTAAAAAAAGTCCCTTTCTATTTGTAGTTGAGTCTGAGAGTTTTATCATAAGTCTGTGTTTAATTTGGTCCAACAATTTTTCTGCATCAATTAAAATGATCACTTCAGCAATTTGATTGTTCTCCTAGCATGGTTTTCTTCAAATATGTCCTGCTTAACATTTGAGTTTCTTTGGTTGTGACTTTAGAATTTTTATCAAATTTGGACATTTTTCATCTCTTATTTTTTTCAGATATGGGTTTCTATCTCCATTTCCGTCTTTCCTTCTGAACTCTAATCAATTGTATGTATGATCAGAGTACTAATGCTTTTTCCAATTTTTTCCCAGTATTTTTCCTTTTCTTTTATTTTTTAACCTTATATTATAGTTAAATTCACTGATATTTTCTTCTCCACTGGCTAATCTGTTAACTCCATTTTAAGTGTTTTCTTCTTTATTTCAGAGATGGTATTTTTTAAATCTCTGAGTATACATGTATTTATTTCTCTCCTAATCATAGTCATCTTTCCTCTACTTTCTCAAGGACATAAAATTTATTCATGTTAACTGTTTTAACATTCCTTTTCAATAGTTCCATCATTTATGTCATTTCTATTTTTATTTATTTATTGAGACAAAGTCTTGCTATGTTGCCCAGTTTGGTCTTAAACTCCTGGCCTCAAGCTGTTCTCCCACCATAGCCTCCTAAATTTCTGGGATTACAGGCATGAGCCATCACTTCTGCTTCATTTAAGTCATTTATTTGCATATTTCTATAGCTGGATTTTTATCCTGGTATGTTCACATTTTTCTTTTTATGTGAATGTTTTGTAATTTTCATTAACTGCTAGACATTGTGATTTATATTGTTTACTGATGGATTTTAATTTATTCTTTCAAGTAGTATTGGTTTCTGTCCAGGTGCACAGTTAATTGATTGGATCATTCCAACATTTTAGTCTTTGTTTGTAGCTATAGAGAACTCTTTAGTCTAGGACTAAATTGGTCCCTCTTCTAAAGTATCATATTTCTGAGAATTCCACCAGATGACCATGTATTATGAGATTTTCCCACATTTGACTGATGGAAAGATACACTAGTGCCAGCTTTGTCTAAGCTCCAGGTTTGTTTTGCCTATTCCTATTTGGTGTTTTATTCCCTGACGTGACATAGTTTCCTCTTACCCCATGTACAGAGCAGTATTCAGTCAAAGACTCAATGGGCCACATGTGTAGGTCTCCAGAGCTTTCTTTCTCTAAAGCTCTCTTCTCTTCTTTACTTTGCCCTGAAAATTATAATTGCCTGAAACTCCAATCTGTTTTTTTAACTCAGTAATACTACTAGCCTCTGGGTTCTTCCTTCTTGTGCTATGGACTGGAAACTGTCTTTAAGTAGTAAGCTAGTACAAATGTACAGTTTAACTTGTTTGTTTCTCAAATAAGTTTTTTTCTGTCTGCTCTCCCATCTCTGAAAATTGTTTTATTCATATATTTCTGCATGTTTTTAGTTATTTAAAGTGAGAGGGTAAATCTAGTTTGTGGTATTTCGTCTGAATGGAATTTGAAGTCTAACAATATTATTTTTTTAACATTTGCATAGTATTCTATTTTATAGATATACCATAATTTAACTAGTTACCTATTATTGAATATTTGCATTTTAAAATCATAAAAATTTTTATGCATAAATATTATGAAAATATTATGCATACATTTTTCTACACTTGTTTAAAGATTTATTTAGATAAAATTTATATGTCAAAAGGTATGTAGAAAACAAGTTTTTTTTGTTGTTTTTGGTAAATTGTATGGATATTACTTATCTCATCTAAACTAAGTACTGGAATTCCTTAGGAACTAGCAAAATATCAGTTTTCTTAACTACCAAAATTTTTTTAACAACTTGTTACATAATACAAAAGAAGGTGTTAGACAGTGTCAGAGCTAAATGAGCCTAGTAACTGAACACAAGGTGAGTAGAGTTGCCCAAGCACAGATAATACTGGTCCAGGAGCAGCCCCTCAGGGGCAGGGTCTATCTCCAGAGGAGTAATGAATACTTACAGTGGAAAGTCACTAGCAGTAGTTTCCAAGAAGGAAACAGAAAAAAGCTGAGCCTACAACATTCTCATTTATTCATCCAAAATCTGCCCTTCAGATAAAGCAGTTCACTTCTTGTGGCAGATGTAGTCAAGTTGCATAAAAGATGCAAGCAGTTACATGAATTAAGGCCTCTCAATAAAAGAAAATATCAGGAAGGGGCAAAAACTGTCTCTGTTGCTGATAACTTACTATGTGCCAAGAAAATGCCTTATCTCATTAAATCTTTCCCCTAACCCTGTGGTATGGGTGTCATTATTACTCCTGTTTTACAGGGAAAACCTAAGGTCTGTACTGAGGAGAATCTAGGACTACTCAAGAAAGTTTACAGTATTTACCAAGAGTCTGTTTTGCAGGACACCTGTGTCAAAAATACTTAGGAGATTTTAAAACTGTAGTAGGCAGGACAATTTCTAAAATACGTGGGAGAGTATAACTTGCATAAAGCTTTCACATAACCTAATTTAATTTCTGCCTAGAGCCATTGTCCCCAATTAATGACAAAAACTTGATCTACTGACATTAAATTAAACCCAGGAATTTATGGATTATTCAAAAGTCACATTCAGAGTTCTACTCCGCTATCATTTCATGAAGTTGTATCTAAGTTCTGGATTTTATGTTTGTTTTTGTTTTGGGTTGGAGTCTCATTCTGTCACCCAGGCTGGAGTGCAGTGGCACAGTCATGGCCACTGTAATCTTGACCTACTGGGCTCAGGCAATCCTTCTGCCTCAGCCTTTCAAGTAGTTGAGACTATAGGCACCAACGCCATGCCTAGCTAATTTTTTTATTTATTGTACAGACGAGGTCTCACCGTGGCCCAAGCTGATCCTGAACCTCTGGGCTCAGGCAATTCTCTCGTCTCTGCCTCCCAAAGTGAGTCACCACACTTACCTCCCCTTTTAAAAAATTTATAATAATGGGGTGAGAGATGAAGAGAAAAATCTGTTACCTCAAAATGTTAGCTTCTTTTGTGAATATGCAGGAGGACATTTTGAATCTGAGCCTCTGGATATGGGGTCTGGAAATAATCATTTTAGCAAATTTCCTAGTTTGGACATGATGTCGGATGGACCCCAGATAATTTTGAGGAGGCTGGGAGTAACCTGGTAGTATAAAAATACCTGCATACTCAGACTCCGACTTATCAGAATGCATGTGCTAGAAAAGAAAGGAGCTTTCTGCAAAGTTTTTGTCTTTAATGATTCTGTCTGTACTTTTATTTGGATCTCTACTTTTTTTCTTATATAGTTAGTCTTATTTATCTTATGTTCCACTTCTCTGTCTCCTGGATGTGAGGAATGGGCTTGAATGGGATGAAACGCTTAATAATTATTGGGCATTTATGATGTTCCTGAAACTTTATATGATTGCAATTAGTCTGTACAACTTTCAGTTAGTTCTTGGAAAACTTAAGTTGTTCAAGATTGCAAAAGTAGCCGGTGACAGAGCCAGGGTTGAAATCCACAATTATTTGGTAGCAAAGTGGTCCTCAATTACTTCACCATCTTTCTTTCTTTGGCAGAGGGTTTAATGATGTTCCACTACCCTCATCACTAACATGGCTAGATCCTCACTTTTTCTCTCCTGTACTAATTATCAGATTGAATCTGTAAAGGAGATTTTACATATGCTGTTGTCTTTTCTGTTTTAGATTTCCAATAACAGCACATTTGTTTATATGGCACTTTGTAAAGTACTCCATGCAGGGGTCCCCAGCTTCTGGGTCACTGACAGTTATCCATCCGTGACCTGTTAGGAACCAGGCTGCACAGCAGGAGGTGAGCGGATCTGTATTTATAGCTGCTCCGCATCTCTTGCATTATCTCCCGAGCTCTATCTTTTGTCAGATCAGTGGTGACATTAGATTCACATAGAAGGAGCTTTAAACCTATTGTGGACTGTGTGTGTGAAGGAATTAGGTTGTGTGCTCCTTATGAGAATCTAATGTCAGGTGGTCTGAGGTGGAGCTGAGGCGGTGATGTCAGCACTGATGAGTGGCTGCAAAGACAGATAAATGGTAGCACACAGGTTTGACTGCACATCTCCCTGCCTACCCATGGAAAAATTGTCTTCCAGAAAACCAGTCCCTGATGCCAAAAAGGTTGGGGGCTACTGCTCTATAGAGTTGTGGTTAAGGCATTTTTGTTTAATCTTGACATGGTTTTAAAATTCAGTAGTGTGGGCTAGTTGACCTCTGAGGGTCCCACATTTCTTTTTCTGATTTTTCTGTGTTGGGACCTATTTTATAAAATATTTTACTTAATTATTATTATTATTTTTGAGTCAGGGTCTCACTCTGTCACCCAGGTTGGAGTAAGTGGCATGATCTTGGTTCACCACAGCCTTGCCTCCTAGGCTCAGGCAATCCTTCTGCCTCAGCCTGCAGAATAGCTGGGACTACAGATCCATGTCACCACACCTGGCTTATGTTTTGGTCTTTAGTAGAGACAAGGTCTTGCTATGTTGCCCAGGCTGGTCTCAAACTCCTAGGCTCAAGAGATTCTCTCACTTCAGCCTCCCAAAATGCTGGGATTATAGGCATGAGCCACTGCACCTTGCCCCTGTTTTATAATATGTTATAATGAATTTAATATACAATTATTTTTTTCTGTAGAATGAACATCACCAGGTCCAAGGTATCTAGAGATGTCCTTTATTTGGGATTATATTTCTTAACAACATTTTGGTTCACAGTGGCTGAGTTGTTAAGAGAACACATAGGACAGATTTAGAAGTGAGTGGGAGGACCAGGGCTCCCAGAGAGAAGGAGGAGGGACAGGAAAGGTCATTCCTCACCCTTTGGCTTGCTTTCAGGCCTCCTGAGGTGCAGAATCCTTTAGCTCACAGCCACACCTCTCTGCTGGTCTTGGGTCAGTGCAGCTGACTGATCCCAAGGACTCGTTCATCTATGAGGCCTGCTGGTGGATGTCCTTGCTGTTCTTTCTCTACATCTCTGGAGTTTGTAAGTGTACACACACACTTCTTGATGTACTCCAGGGCTGCATTTAAAACCTCACATACCAGAAGCATTTTTTCCTTAACAAGTGAGAGAAAGTGTGAATTCAGTTATTCTTCGAGGACAGTATATCTATATATAGTGGGGTGATATTTGCATACACATTTCCTCCTGAGCCCCCCTTGCTGGGTGGTGTCGCTTGTGCAGTGGTAGACTCTAAACTCTCAGCTAAAATTATCTCCGTCTACTCTGGCTTAAGTCAGTCCTGCTATTTGTAACTATTCAAAGTCTTCAAAGTTCAGCTTTCTGTGAGGATTCCTTCTCCCCTATTCCACTTGAAAGGTAACTTCTGGATTCAAAAAGACTTCGTGTGTCTTCACGGTCACAGGAGCAGTGAGGGTTGGTCTCTGATGGGCTTTGGGTTCTTCTGGCTTCTGGGCAATGCTCTTTGACCCTCATGGTCATTAGCTACCCTTTGGAATTAGCTGCAGAAGTCTGCACCTGAAGAAGCTTGTGGCCAGGCCTTGTGGCAGGGCCAGGGCACAGGGATCCTCCACTAATAAAACTGGCTCCCTCCCAACTTCTGGTGGCATTGCCCCCTCAGCAGCTGCAGCAGTGATGCTGCCCCATTTCTCATCCCCCTTGGCAGGCCTTCTGGCTCTTACCTCGTTTACTTTACATGATAATTTCCAAATCTCCTACAACTCTTACACAAGAATGATTCAGGGGCTGCTGCTCCTGGTCTTTTCTTTGTGCCTAACAGACACTTGGTAAATTCTAATCTTCATCAGACATCCTTTGTTAGTGATAGGCAATTTAGGTGATACTCTGCCAGAATCCTAACTGAGAAAAGGAGGAAATATCTCACCTCCCTTTCTGCCTGCTTGCATATCTTGATATGCTTTCTTCCCCAGAAACAAACCTCTGTGTACCTATTTTTATATGTACATGTTATTTTATGATTATTATATATAATAATGGCTTATCTGGGAACTGATCTGTGGAGACACGGATAGGAGAGTGGAGAAGTGAGACCAGTAAGGGAAGAAGACAACCAAGCATGCATTGACAAGAGTCAGAGTCAACAGAACCCTAAGGTTTATCTTGCCCAGTGTGGGAGGGAGATGGGGTGTTTACATGCTGTTTTAACCATTTAGTAGGGCTGATCTTAGGACATTCATTTCGAAAACTCTTTGTCTGTTCTGTGTGGAGGCAGAGCAGGCTTCCATGGCCAGAGAAAGCTGCCATGCGAAGAGATGAAGGTGTTGCCACATGAACAGATGACCAGGTTGAGGGAACGTGACTGGGGCATCACCAGAATGGGCTGTAGTCCACTCCTGGTGTCACTCAGATACACTCACGAGTCACAATGAGTTTACTGTCTTCTATCACTGATTCTTTAAATTTGTGGCCACCACTTCAAAAAAATGCTAATAACCCTGATAAACCACTTAATACAAGTTTGGTAGTGGGACAAACCATGAACTCCACTTCTTTGGTGAATGCTGAGGTTGTAACTGAAACTATCTTTACACTGTATCACACATTCTAATTTCTCCTCATTCACGATCAGCACTTCTGTCTGTCTATGTTGCTTATTCACCAGAGTATTCCAAACCTCTACCCTAAGGAGTCTGAGCCCTAGTTTCTGTGCCTTCTGTCTGTCTGAGGTTGCTACCACTTTCCTTTTTTTTTTTTTTGAGTTGGAGTCTCACTCTGTCGCCCAGACTGGCATGCAGTGGCCGCTTCCGGCCACTGCAGCCTCGACCCACTGGGCTCTGGCGATCCTTCTGCCTCAGCCTTCTGAGTAGCTGGAATTACAGACACTCACTACCATGCCCAGCTAATTTTTTGATTTGTTGTAGAGATGAGGTCTCGCCAAGTTGCCCAGGTGGGTCTCGAACCCGTAGGCTCAGGCAATCCACTCACCTCAGCCTCCCAAAGCGCAGGATTACAGGCTGAGCCACTAAGCCCAGCGCTACCACTTTCTATTTGTTGTTACCATAAGGCATACGTGCTCTAGAAAGTGCTTTTTCAGCCATCCCTCTCCCATTTCATATTAATCAGTATACTACCTGGTAATGATGACCATGTAGTTACTTTTGTCTTTAGCTGAAACAACCAGATACTAGCTGAGGCTGTAGGTTTACTGGAAACTTACTATGTCTTCTGGTAGACGTATCCCCTATGTCTCCTTTGACCCATGAGCTCTGGATCTGAGAACTGATTAAAAAATGGAAACAGGGTAAAAATCCATGACTTTTTGTAGCACTGCCTGACACCAAACTTGGGTTCATTTGCTCTTAATCTTTTCCTGAGTATACAGAGAAAGCAATACCCATGTTGTCTTTCCATCTAGCTTGCCTCTTGGACCTCCAACAGTTAGCAGAAGTTGCTGAAAGTATCTATGGGTAAAAATCCCTCATTGTCATTCCTGCTTTGCTACCTGTCTGTACCTTGCCTCTGAAAGTTCAGTGCTTCTGCCTCACTTCTCTTATTTTGGAGTCCCATCTTCCCATTGAGAAGAGGGACTTTAGTTCCACAGACTCATGCTGTGTTATCATCTCTGACTTGCAGAGGACAGCCACCTCTACTCAGTGATGCTGGTACTTTCCTTGTGGCTTTAATAAAAGATGTAACCTCTGACCCTCCTGAGGAACATGGTTGATGGGTTCTCTTGTCACATGCAATAATCAACATGAGACTTCAACCCCATCGTCAGTACTCTGAGGAGAGAATTCTAGCAATCCTACTGATTTTACTGTAGACCACTATCACTGCCATCTTCAAGATCTACCCCAATAGTAAGTTAATATTGTCTTGAAGCATCCTTGCTCCCATGTCCAGATCCCAGAATGCAGAGCAACAAACTCTCTCAAACAGCTTTATACCTGCCCCTTCCCATGCTACATCCTCAAACAGAAGTGTTTTTGTTCATGATCTAAGGACAAATTGGTCAGATTCTGCGACCTTTTTTTGTTTGTTTGTTGCAAATAACCCCTTTTTTCCATTATGGAAACAGCAAGTAGCTGGGCTGAGTTCAGAGTTGCTCCTGGTTATCATTCTGAAGCAGTGGTTCTAGACGTATGGTCTCTGGACTAGCACCACCACATGGGAATTTGTTAGAAATGCAAATTCCCAAGTTCCATTCTAGATATCCTGAATCAGAAGATCTAGAGGTGGGGGCTCAGTTATTCAGGATTTCACAAGCCATCTGGGTAATACAAATGCATGTTAAAGTCTGAGACCCACTTATCTAGGAGCCATGAGTGGAAATGAGGGCAGGTCTGAGGTCAGATTCCATGCTGTGGGGCGTCTACCTTAGGTGAGGCCTTTCATGGACTGAGTAAGGAAAGGCTGTGATCCTCCACCAAGGACGAGAGAGTTGCTTCTGTTAGCTAAGAAGTTTCAGGAGTTTCAGTGTTCAAGATATTCATGTGCATCCATCCTGCTGGTCTTATTGTGAATTTTAGATTCTCCCCTCTCTCTCTTTTTTAAAAAAATCAAAGCCATGACTACAGCATAGGGAATTGCTAATGACTTGTAAATTCACCTGTGTGTAACTGTTTACTTTTCCAATAGGAGTCATAGCCTGATTTCAATACAGTTGGTCCTCTGGCTACTGGAGTTAAGTGTCTCTTTAAATGCTGATAACAGATCAATGACTTTCACACTGTGTCCTGAGCTGATAGTTGGCTTTGTGACTTTCTTTCTTCATCACTTTAATGGCACAACTACACCCAAACACCTCCACAGAGGCATCATCATTGCCCCAGTGTCTCAAATCGTAGAGATCCTGTGTACACCATGCATCCTCTTCCATTTGTGACCCATTTCAGTACACCATAGGTGAAGATTTACTGCATTACTACAGTGTTACAAGAGTTACCCCTTTCCCTTTGCTGTATTAGTTTGGGTTCTTCTACAGTGGTTTCCTACATTTTTGGCATCAGGGACTGGTTTCATGGATGACAATTTTTTTTTACAGTTGGGGGTGTGGTGAAGGAGGGAATCATCAGGAATTATATTCTCTCTCTTTTTTTTTTTTTTTTGAGTTGGAGTCTCACTCTGTCGCCCAGACTGGAGTGCAGTGGCCGTTCCCTGCCACCGCAGCCTCGCCTGCTGGGCTCCGGCAATCCTTGCGCCTCAGCCTTCCGAGTAGCCGGAATTACAGGCGTGTGCTACCATGCCCAGCTAATTTTTTGATTTTTATTGTAGAGATGAGGTCTCGCCTGCCCAGGCGGGTCTCAAATCCATGGGCTCAGGCAATCCACTCACCTCAGCCTCCCAAAGGCGCGGGATTACAGGCTGAGCCACCGAGCCCGGCTGGAATTATATTCTCATAAGGGCATGCAGCCTAGAATCCTCACATGTATAGTTTTTAATAGGGTTTGTGTTCCTATGAGAATCTAATGCCATGGCTGATCTGACAGAAGACAGAGCTCTGCTTGCCCACTGCTCACCTCCTGCTGTGTGATCTGGTTCCTAACAGACCATGGACCAGTACTGGTTCATGGTTGGGGTTGGGGATCCCTGCTCTAAAAGAACATTCTAAAGTAAAAATTCAATTGCAAGTAGATTTAGCTATTCTCCTCTCGTGTCACACGGCATGATTGCATTGGTGACAATTCAAGTGAGAATTTAGTATTCCTGGCTGCTACAATGGAAAGAAGATGAAGAAGGAGAAGGAGAAGATGAAGGAAGAGGAAGAGGAGGAGGAGGAGGAGGAGAAGGAGGAGAAGAGGAAGAAGAAGAAGAAGAAGTAGAAGAAGAAGAAGAAGAAGAAGAAGAAGAAGAAGAAGAAGAAGAAGAAGAAGAAGAAGAAGAAGAAGAAGAAGAAAAGCAAGAGAGAAGAGGGATAGAAGTGAATATTGGCTCAGCCAAACAGCAACGTTTGCTACAGAAGGTGTGTGAAAAACATTATCCAACTATACACATAAACATGCACATGTGCACATGTATTTCAGTGTATATGCATTTTATCCCATCTTCCATGTATATGGCAATGCTTATCTCCTAAAGTGTAGAGCAAGTAGTGGGATGGTGGTTGGTAAAGGGGATGACAGAAATGATAGAAAGTGGAGAGACGTGTTTGCATTTCTGGGAAGGGTTATGAGGCAGGTTATTCAGTATATGTTAGGCACTGATAGAAAAGTTTCTTGTAGTAGACAGACAAGTTCACTGTAGACAGTTTAAATTAAAATAGGGTAACTGTTCAGATAACTTTGTTACCGGTTCACAACCCTCACCCAAATGACCAGACCTGACCAGTTTGTGGGCTAGAATGTAGATACCTGCAGGCCACTTTCTTAGTTCATGGTTAACAGGAAGATTGTTGTAAAAGTATATAAAGCTTCTTGTCAAAGGCAAATGTGTGTTATTTCTCTTAATATGCCTATGTCCACCTGCTTAGCTCATCAAAGGTGGAGAGTTGGTAATCAGCCCTTTTAGTTCATGGTTAGCAAAATAATTGTTATAAAAATATAGACAACCAAATACTGCATGGTCTCACTTATAAGTGGGAGCTAAATGTTGGGTACACATAGGCATAAGGATGAAAATGACACACTCCTAAAGAGGAATAGGAATGAAAAGTTTGAAAAACTATCTGTGTGGTGCCATGTTTACTAGTTGGGCAATGAGTACAGTAAAAACCCAAACCTCACTATTACCCAATATACTTATGTAACAAACCTGCACATGTACCCTCTGAATTTAAAAAATTTTACTAAAAGCAGTCCTTTATGCTGAAATGAAAGGACATGACATAGGAACTCGAAGTCATATGGAGAAATAAAGAACACTGGAAGAAGTAGCTATATAAGTAAACATAAATATTAGTATTAATATACCTTTGCTTTGTAACTCCTCTATTTTCCCATATGAAGTAAAATACAAATACATTTAAAAAAAGAAAAAAGTACATGCAGTTTATTGTCAAAGACAAATGCATGCCCATGCCCATTGGGCATGCCCTCCTTTTTCTCTCTAATACATTCTGTCTTAAACTATACTTGGATTTGCTCTGAAATTCTTTTCTGTGGTGAGTCAAGAGAACCCACAGAGAGTCACAGTGCACCCTGCCTGGCAACAGTTAGAGATGGTGGATGTACTTTCCCAACTCCAGCAATGGATGGCAGGGATTGGAGAAATTCCATGTAGATTTCTCTCTCGTCACTTAATGGTAGCTTTAAACAGGTAGAGCTGAGAAGCTATTACACAGCAGATCACTGAGAAACTGCTAGATCCCACACATGTGCAGTCATAGCTGTGCACAATGTTATGAGAAACAAAGAGGGCACACATAAAGATTGGCCAATCATGTTTATTGACCTGATATGACTTTTACAATTCTGTTGACATAAGTTGCTTGGGCCAAGTCAGGAAGTTCTTCATTTCCTCATTAGGAAACTATGAATGGTGAGGTTTATGTACCCGATTGCCTTCTATGTACTAGAAATTGTGAGTGGTTTACAAAATCTCATTTAAAAAAGTAGAACAGTATGTTAAACATAATGCTAGATTAGGAAGATCAATCTGAAACTTGACCCTGAGAAGAAAAAATTTTTTTCTTTCCCCAAACTTTAACATTTATTAGCATTCTTTCTTATAACAGCACAAATATGTATACCCTTGATGTCCAGAATTTTTTTTCAGATACTATTTTCCACTTAAGGCAATCATGACTCTTTTATAGGGTAACTTTTTCAATGACTTGAAGCAGGACAAAGTTAGGATTTGAAACAGTAGATGTGAAAAACACCATTTTTGGAGGAGAGGAAAGCAATTTTTTAAGAACATCAGGTGATAAAGCCTGAAAGAATAAGGTAGCTAACTAATGAAGCACCCACTGTTCAAGTTATAAAAATTTGAGCATCAAGTTGCAATAATAACTTTTATTAACCGACATAAACTGAATGTGTAAAAGCCTATGAATTCATGATGACACATCAGAAAAAGTTGTGTTAAAAGGTTGAAAACAAAAAAGGAAGAGAATATAGCAGAATAAGACAATTTAAAATTATTTTAGTAAGTAGAGAAAATTTTGTTCTTTCTATTAAACATTACAAATTATATTTGCCTCTGGGTAGATAGAGAAAAATAATACAGAAAACAGTGGGTAAAATAAAAGATTCCATGGAAAGTGGGAATAAACAAAAAGCCCTGGTCAGTATTGGCAGTTATCCATAGTCAGCACCACTGGTCATGCACAATAACCAAGAAGAAAGAGGGTTTAACTAAGGAGACAGAGTCAACACACTAGCCAACTGCTTTACAAAGGGGATTTATCTTCATATAACTTACTCTTCATCTTCTGGGAGAAGAGACTTCTAGATGGCTCTACTAATTATAATGAGTTACTGACAAGATATCAATAAATTCCCAATTCTTGTAGGCAGGCTTTTGAGATGATTCTTCCTCCTAGCATACACATCCTGGGTGAAGGCTGGACCTAGTCACTAACATCTAATGAATAAGATATAGCAAAGTGATGAGATGTTATTTCCTAGATTTGGTTATGAAAAGATGATGACTTTCACCCTCATTGTCTCTCTCTGACTTTGTTAGCTTGCTTATTCTAATGAAACCAATTCTATGTTGTGAGTTATTCAATGGAGAAGTCCTATTGGCAAGGAGTAGTAGGTGACCTCTGGCCAACAGTCACTGAATCACTAAGATTCTCTATTTTGCACCCCAGGAGGAACTGAATTCCTCCAAATGAGTGAGCTTGGGAGCTCTCTCTGTTGAGTTGTGTTATGACTGCATCCCTAGAGGGCACCTTGACTGTAGACTTGGGAGACAGCCCAAGCCATGGAACCTAGCAAAGCTGTGACTAGGTTCCTCACCCACAGATGCTGTGAGATAATAAGTAACTTTGTTTTAAGTCACTTAATGATAGAATAAATTGTTATGGGGTGATAGAAATTAATACACTAAGAATGATCATGTCAGGAAAATGAAGCTTAGGTTTGTCCTTTCTCATGTCCCAATCAGGAATTTCCTGGCATACTATCTAGAATTTGCTATCTAAGAGAGAGATATTCCTCTTTTTCATTTGTGTCTGTTAAGATTTCTGCTAGGGAGTTGTGTTTGCTACACTCACAATAACCCATGTATCAGAATAAGAACATGCAATAGAATGATTAGAGCTAATAAGAAAAAGTATAAGTATGTGAGTTTTAAATTCCAGAGAGATTCAACTGGTTTTAGTGCATGTGCAATAATACATTCAAGTTATTGTTGTTTTGTGCAGTTCTTTCTCTCTCTCTATTTTTTTTTTTTTTTGAGTCAGGTTTCTCACTGCTCATTTTTGAGTTGGGGGCTGGAATGTAGTGGCACGATCATGGCCACTGCAGCCTCAGTCTTTTTGTCTCAGGTGATCCTTCTGCCTCAGCCTCCAGAGTAGCTTGGGGTTACAGGCACTTGGATAATATTTGGATTTTTTATAGAGATGAGGTCTGGCTGTGTTGCTCAGGTTCAAACTCCTCGACTCAAGTGATTCTCCTGCCTGGGCCTCCCAAAATGCTGGGAGTACAGGCATGAAACATCATGCCCAGCCTCTATTTCTCAGGGGGTTTAAAGCATGAGAGCATTCAGAGATTATAATATAGTAGATATGTAAAGTGAATTTTACAATAATTCAAACAAATACGTGTGTATACAATATTCAAATCCTTGGGAAAATGCTAATTTATTAAGTAAATACAGTGTGGATAGCTATAGGAATGTTCATTTTTGCTGCTTGAAGGACTATTACATGTTTAGTGTTTTCATTAGAAAAATAAATTGGATATTAGGGATATTTTTCTTGCCACGCTAAAGTACCTTGGCTTTAATAGGAATCTATCAGAATTGGCTATTAACTATGAGGGACTCCTAAAATCTTAAATACCTCTGAACCGTCCATGGCTTTTGTAGAATTCTTTTCCCACCATGAATGAGAGGGAGCACCACAGCTCTCAGTGTTTCACTGTCATTTTCTAATAGTAACTCAGATTTTAGGATAATTTCCACATTGTCTTTTTAATTCTTTTACAGTCTTTTTTTTTTGAGTTGGAGTCTCACTCTGTCGCCCAGACTGGAGTGCAGTGGCCGCTTCCGGCCACCACAGCCTCGACCTGCTGGGCTCCGGCAATCCTTCCGCCTCAGCCTTCCAAGCAGCCGGAATTACAGGCATGTGCTACCACGCCCGGCCGATTTTTTTATTTATTGTAGAGATGAGGTCTCACTGCCCAGGCAGGTCTCGAACCCGCGGGCTCAGGCAATCCACTCACCTCAGCCTCCCAAAGGCAAGGAATTACAGGCTGAGCCAACCGAGCCTGGCTTCTTTTACAGTCTTATTGAAGTACTAGTGACAAATAAAAATTGTATGTGCTCAAAGTGTACAGTATGATGATTTGATATATGTATGAGGGAGACCCAAAAGATCCCAGAATTTATTTATAAAAAATTCTGTTTTTATTCTTATATGTTTAAACTTCAGTCACCTTCAAAGAACTCTCCATCTGATGCAATACACCTACTGAGATGCTTTTCCCACTACTCAGAACAGTTTTGGAACTCTTCAATTTTGATACCTTTTAGGGCTTCAGCAGTTTTTTTGTTTCACCTCTTCCATGTTGGCAAAACATTTCTCTTTGAGGACTTTTTTCATCAAGGAAACTCACTTGGGGTGAGACGGAGTGAATAGGGAGAGTGGGGGACGGGGTCATGCCATTTTTTGGTCAAAAACTGCTGAACACTCAGCGCTGTGTGGGCGGATGTACTCATAAATCACCCAACACAAAATGGGCAAATGTGTTGAGAGAATCTCCAAAAAAATTCACTGAAGCCAAACGCAGCCTCTCACAGCTGTAGCTGGTACTCTGATGCCAATGAACACTTATTTAGTAGGGGAAACCAGTACTGCAAGGAGCCTGCCCTCCAAAAGATAATTCCGGTTTTTTGGGGTGCCTCCTTGTATACATTGTATAATGATGGTTAGAACCAAGTTAATCAACACATTCATCACCACACATAGTTTAACCTTTGTGGGTGTGTGTGCAGGGGTGATGAGGACATCAAGTTGACTTTTAATAGTAATTATTGAAACTAGATAATATATTCGACAAAACTCAAAGATGAGTTCTAGAATGTTGGATGTGCTTCTGAACTGGTGCAGTCTTGGAAATCCTCTACAGAGTCAGGTAGAATGAACTTAGACTTTTTCCTTCCAAGGGCAGAAAGCCAAGGCTTTTAGCCAGTGGCTCTCACTCAATGGTGGAAGGTTGCTCTAGAAAATCCTTGCACTTATTTGGCTTTTCTGTGTATAAGAAACTCTAATTCAAATGAAGGAATTCAGAGTAACTCATTCTTGGGTGATTTTTAGATAGGCAATAGTGGCCTGTACTTACTTTGTTCTCTCATATCATATTCAAATTCACTTTTAAAAATAAGTTTTAGTTTTAGAGATAAGGTCTCCCTGTGTTGCCCAGGCTAGAGTGTAGTGGCTCCTCACAGGTGTGGCAGTGGTGCACTACAGCCTTGAACTCCTGGGCTCAAGTGATCCTCCCATCTCAGCCTTCTGAGTAGCTGGTACTACAAATGCACACTACCATGTCTGATCAGATTCACTTTAACAAATGCTTGTTTTTCTTTATAGAAACTAGAAGTAGAAAATGGTAAGTGTTGTAGGAGACTGTGTGACATTTCAGATAGTGACAGACCCTCAGCAGCCTCTGCCCAGTCTGCTGGGGGCAGATAGCTTGCTCTTCCCAACTCATTACATGTGTGACATTTGTGACCTCTGTCCATCCAGCTCCTCCTCTCCTAGTGAGAAGAGTAACATTTGAAAGTTGAGTTTGGTAGAAGGAACCAGGTGAGTGTATTCTGGTTCTTTCATCTCCCATTTCTTTACCTGAACTGTTCCCTCAGTCAAAGATGCTCATGGTGACCAGTTGTTCCCATGACTCAGTAAGTCTAAGAACAGTCCCTGAGCTGCAAGCCAATCTAGGCAATAAAGGGAATACTTTAATTTCTGTCTGCTTGATTCTTCTCAAGCAGTTCAAAATGAGGTTCTGAAAAGAGGGTACTGTTTATTACTTCTACCTAGACATTGTTCTCCCTGTAAACCACAGGAACACAATTTGGAATTTACCGACAGACTTTTGAATATGGTTACTCACAAATGACGACTGTCGTAATGTTCTGTAACTTCTCATCACAAGTGTAGTTCCTCTTCCACAGATTTCACATCGAGAGTCAGATTTGCATATATTTTCACAACTTTGGAAAAACTGTAATTATTCTTCCATAATTTCTTTTTCTCACAAAATCATTCTTAATGGGAAAAAGTTGTTTTTCTTTTATTTGTTAACAGGAGTTATGCAACCTGTGGCTAACATTCCTAGATGTTATTATGATAATGTGTCATTTCTTTTCAGGTAGTAAAATGACAAGTGTATTGTTAAATCTGATATCCAGACACTGTGCTACTTTAGTTTTCCTTAAAGCCGAGCCCAAGACAAGAACTTTGGGTTAAATTAGTTTACTTGGTTGTGGGGAGAGGAGGGAGCATCACAGTTAAAAATAAGGACAACGAGGCAGGAAAAAATACAGGGTTTATCAAGTTGATATTCACAACTGGAACTCAGTTCTATGGAGGATCTTCTGAGGAGCCATGTAGAATTACTCAGAACAATCCCTCTAAAGGAGCAGAAAGCTGGGATGACCTGAGAAGGTCATTTGTCTACTGCCTGTCCTCAACTGGTGGAGGACTGCCCTTGGGAAAGTTAACTTGCCCCAACTTCTGCAAGTTACCTCTTGTGCAAGCAGCACGAAGAAAGGCGGGGGAATGTAGCACGAGATTAGGGGCCCAAGACACTTTCACCTGCACAGGATCTGCCTCCCCCAGCTGCAGCTGAAACCCAAGGGGAATGGAAAGGATGTGGCACAGGCTTCTTCTTCTTCTTCTTCTTCTTTTTTTTTGAGTTGGAGTCTCTGTCGTTCAGACTGGAGTGTAGTGGCTGCACCCGGCCACCGCAGCCTCAACCTGCTGGGCTCCGGCGATCCTTCCACCTCAGCCTTCCAAGTAGCTGGAACTACAGGTGCACACTACCACGCCCGGCTAATTTTTTTTTATTTATTGTAGAGATGAGGTCTCACCAAGTTGCCCAGGCGGGTTTTGAACACCTTGGCCTCCCAAAGCGCAGGATTACAGGCTGAGCCACTGAGACCGGCCGGCACAGGCTTCAAAAGCATCTGTTTCAAGTATGATCCAGAAAGTACACAAAGGAGAATAAACACTTGCTATAGTCATCTCATTAATAAACACCTGAACTGTTGGCCTAGTATGGCTAAACAATTATTTGCTTGTTCATAAGTTAAATTGTTTGAAATCCTTCCAAACTCCAGAGCTGTAAGATATAGCTATATATCTTTATTTTGCCCATTTCTATATTTATGCCTTCATTTGTCTATGTATATATGTATGTGTATCTCTACCTATCCATTTATCTCTCCATTGATCCAGTCTAAATCTTCTTTACATTGCATTGACTTTGAAGGCAGTCCCCAGGGAGGAAATCTAATGTGAAAGTTTAGGCTATTTAGTGATGGATGCCCAAGAGAACCTCTCTCACAGGCCAGATGGAATCTGGATGGAATGAGCAACAAAAACTCCAGAAAAAAATACTCATAATTTATAGACCTGATTCTCTAGGTTCAAGTTTCTTTCTGAGCATATTTTTTTTAATCTTCTGACATTAAATAAATAATAAGATCTTGCTGAAATGTTCTAGTTTATTCTCTATTAGTGCTCATAGATATCAAGTAAAAGATTCAGTGTTCACAATTGGCCTTTTGTCTTAAGGGACAATAGTACCTACATGGTCTGTCCTGGTATGGCTTACAAGTAAGAGAATCTCCAAAAGCAAACTCAAGTTCACTGCCACAGATATTGTCCTGTTCTTGCCTTGGTTAAGAAAGGTAGCAGTTTTCTACAGAGTCTCACTGTGAGTAGTTAAGTGTCCTTTTAACTACCACCTCACCTTCTACAACAGTAGATTTAATTCATCCATTTCCTAAATCGCGTTCATTCAAAACTGTGTAACACATGCAAGACTTCGTTCTTCTCCACAAATTGTTTTATTTTAGTGATGTATCTAATCATTTAGTATCAGGGATTAATTCAGAGATTGCTCTTATTAACATCTTTATATACTATGAGGAAAAGGAAGTGTTCTCAATGAAATTTCCAAGTTTGCCAATGACCCTGAGCTCTTCTGGTTAATGAAATGTCAAGCTGATGGGAATACACTGCAGGAAGACCTCATGAAGCTGTATTAGTGGGCAGAAAATTGATATATGAGCCTCAGAGAGGACAAAGACAAGAAAATGAGCCAATGTGTTTAGAAATAAAAGAATCCAAATTGCACCTTCAGAGTAATGGATTTGGAGCTACTCACTACAATTCTGGGATCACCATGGACTCTTCTCTGAGGACAGTCATGAGTCCATTCAAGGTTGATGAAATTCTCCAGGGAAGGAAAGAAAATAGAACACAATGTCCTCTTATAGAAAATCAGGGTGCAGATGTACTTGTTGTTTCTGAATCCTATATTCAGGAATATGATGAAAAAGAAAGCATTAAGGGCAAGGCATCTGAAATAAGCAAGAAGAATGACAATGCTGCCGTGTTAAGTAGAGATTTAAAAGATTTTAACTCCAACATGGAATGGAAAAGATTGAAGGGAAGTAAAGCCAAAATCTACAAAACTGTTACACATTTTGTTTTATATGTGAAAACTAGGGGATTGTCTTTAAAGAGGCAAAACAGAGAGCCTACCAAAAGAACTTTTTAAAAAGCAGATTCAGCATACAATCAATTTTTGAAGCTTACTTCTTGGAGAGATAATGCCTAACAAAAGTAGAAGTTCCAAAAAGAATTTAGCAAACTCTTAGAATATGCATTGAAGATATTACTCAAGGGAAAATAACATTTGTAGATTTATCTCTAGCCCTAAAAACTCAATATCAATGAATAAAAACATATATGTATTCTCGTTATGCATCCTTGGATGTCCAAAGAGAAAGGTGAAAAAAGATTACTCTTCAGAACTAATAGCTTCAGAGTTAAGAAGTTAAAAATGGAGATGCATAATGATTACTTGCGTTTCTCTAACATCTGTCACATCATATTGTTTAGTTACTACTGAGACAAGACAGTGAACATCCAACAGATTTAATCTCTGTCAAGCACAGAAACATTTCTCAATATTTTTCTCTCTTAAGTAAATCAATTAATTCTCATCTAGGAGAGATTAGTCAATATCACAAAAATCCCTACTTACAACAACCTGGAAACTCAGGAATTTCTTTATGATTTGAGTTTGTATGTTTAAAATACATGGACTACAATCTAATTGTTCCAGAACTATTGATTTTCAATAACTAATTCAGAGTACCCTGAGATAGAATCAACCAGGTAGAATGTGACTGGAACTTGATGTTATTAAGACCTGACCTTAGAATGGTTATCTTGGCAGCCATACATAAGCACAGCCCACTTCCGAGGAAGTTATGCTTTTCTGGTTACAATCTATTCTTACTTATATAGTGGATTTTTAAGAATGAAAAATAACAAAAAAATTATCTAAAGTGGGGGTCAGCAAATATTTTTTAAAAGGCTGAAGCAATAAATATTTTAGACTTTCTATACCATATGGTCTCTGTTGCAACTATTCGATTATGCCATCAGAGTGTGAAAGCAGCCAGAGATAACACCTAAACAAATAGGTGTGTTGTTTGTTCCAACACAAAAAACAGACACAGACCTGATTTGGTCTGCAGGCCAGCCAACAATAAAGACATTAACTAAAGCTCATATTTCACTAGAAATCCCTTTAGTTCAACTTCTGTATATGCAAACTTTTAAGGGAGGGAGGAAAGAAAGAGGGTGGGCAGCACGTGACAACACAAAGGGTACTTGGTTCATGACCCAGGGGGAGGGTCAGTTGGAAGCCCAAACTTCACCTGCATGCAGTCTACTTAGGTAGTTAATCCTCACTTGTACCCCACATTCCTATAATAAAATGAAAAAAAAAGGACCTGGTCTCAGCCCAGGGTTACATGCTAAAAATATAATTATATTTGTAGGCATGTGGCTTGGGTTCATGTTCTTCCTGTTCTTCATTTGCTAACTGTATGACCCAAAGCAAGGGGCTTACCTTTTTTAAGTCCTGGTTCTTTCTTCATAACATGATTAGTGGTGAGAATTAAATACTATTAATGAGAAAGAGTTTATTAAGAATCAGCTGTATCTGTGACTATTGTCATCATCTGGGTCATTCGGTGAACATGTGCCATCTCCCTCTCTGTGAACAGACCCATAGGCAAAGTAACACTGTGCACTTCCATATGAGAAGGATATTAACCCAGGGAGAATCTGGTATCATCTACTTCACTACAATAATTAAATTACTCAATATTCATAAGGCTTAAGAAATGCACATTTATAAAGGAAAAGAAATTCTAAAACACGTAAAAAGAGAAAACAAGAGAAGTTACAGTAGCTGACATAAAGGATAATATGAATGTGAGAAGAAAAGGGTGAGAAATCAGAGGAAAGAAAAGAAGTGGAAGATGAAAGATGAGTCATAGGACAAAACCAAACAGAGCCAACAATGGGAGCGTGGGAGGAAAATGATAATAAAGCAAAGTGAGTGAACATGGGTGCAGTCAAAGATGAGTATCAGGCCCTGTGTGCAGCGCACTGCTAGGAGGCTGGCAGGCCTGGGTTTAGATGTCTCCATTCCCAGTGTGACCATTTTATCCCCCACATTTTGCTTTAGTTATTACATTTGAGACCTTCCCATTTGTCTCTGTATTTACTGACAGACATCCAAAGGCAAGGGCCAGGGAAGAATTTCAAATAATAGCCCTCAGTTCTATTGGTTCTGCATTTCTATCCAGAGAAAGCTTCCTTGAAAAAAAAAATGATGCCCATGTGCCCTGACTACAAAATGAGTAAAGATAAATGAAGATTAAATAACAGACTTGTTAATCAGGATTTGGGGTAGACTTAAATTTTCACAGTCCATCTTCTCACTCTCACTTTCTCGCTCTCTCAAGCCTGTATTCCTGCTCATACATTCTCACAACACACATTCCACACCCACGCACGCCTGTCAAACTTTCTCTACCCAGATGGATAAAATGGACTGAAGTTGAGTGCACCAATGTGTCTTTTATAATCAGTATTCACTGCCTCAGAATCAGGCAAATGAGGAGAAAATAAAAAGCATACTTCAAAAAAAAAATCATAGAGAAATAAACATTCCTATTTTCCTCTTGTTATGACTCATACTGTCCTACCTAGGTGCCATGCTCATGATAAGTGGATATTCAGCTTTGCCATCTGACAAACAGAAGGTTAAAAGAATGATTGTTTAAGGAGAAACAAACACGAGGTTTTTATTTTTATTTCAAAAAGGAGGTAACTTAAATATGTCTCCTTCCCCCCAAACATAGTTATTTTCAGTCACAGAATTATATGTGGACTTGGCTATACCAGTACAAATACAAAAACACACTTAAGAATCATTTCCTATGTTCATTTGCAATTTTAGTGGATCTGGAAGTTTGGACTTACTGAGAAGGGAAGGACAATCAGTTCTTGGGAACATGTAGAAAGGGAGTGGCTTGATAAGAGAAAGGAATTGATCGTTTCTGAGAGAAACACTGGAAACCTACAAAACACTTTCTATAGCCCCTGGAGGGAGAGAGTCGTTTCAGGAAAAAATTTAAAACCAAAATATTAATATTTTCATAGATTTTATTTTCTGAGTTTAAGAATGGAAGATAGTATGTTTTGGGTACTTTCTAAACATTTAGGGAAACATATGTTCTGGTGGTAGTATCATCTCTTTTTGCTTTCTTTTCAATAATTCAGGTATTTTTCTATGATGAAAAGCAGAATATTAGGCAGTTCCTTGAGACCTCAACTCTCCCATGTTAATAAGATAAATCACTCTGTACTTTTCTTTTAGAAATTGTTTTTGTTGTTCTGAATTAAAACTTACTTATGTCCCTTCAAGCCAAAGAAAAAAGATTCCTAGAACTATGCTTTCAGTATGTAAGGACTAAAATAGTTCATCTAAATTCCTTTATTTTTAACCCAATTGAGAGAGAAAACAAGAAAGAAAACAAGAGTTACGGGTTTCCCCAGAACGCTTCTCCCCAGGTCAGTGATGGCTGCTGCTCCCAAAAAGAAGCAGATGGCACAGGTAGATGTTTTGACCTTTTAGTTTTATTTCTGTAATAGGATCTTTTCTTATCTCTATTGTTCCAACTCATAGGATGGCAGTTTCCAAATATACCAAGACCACTCTTTTAACTGGTGACTTGAGGCATGCAGTGAACTGCGTTGGATTGATAATGGCTATATATAGATTGCTTTTCAGATAATTATAGATACCTGAATTAATCAAAAACATGCGCTTAAGCTTTGTAGAGCAGCTTGTCAAAGTCTGCTTGCTTAAGAATACCCTGCTTTTGCTCTTTTTTAAAATTCACTACAGAAGAAACACTCTACTATGGTAACATATGATGAAAGTGACACTGATTTAGAATGTAAATATATGCAGGGTGTTTTAAACCAACAGCATTCTGTATGGAAAAAATACTTTCAAAAACGCATACTATCTTTGAAATTCAATTGACAAAAAAACCCCTAATAACAATCATTCTATTCTCATTTTTAAAGTGTACATTGGAAAAGAATATTTACTTGATGATTTTTTGTTTGTTTTACTTTGTAAGAAAAGTGAATATCCTAGTTACGTTTTAACATTTGGCTATGAAATGGAGCTAGTTGAAAAATTGACTTTTCATTAGGTGAAATCATAGAAAGTTATTGATATTTGGTTTTTTTAAACCTACACAGAAGACAGTTTCATGTAGTTCAATTTAAAGCATATGGCTTCTTTAAAAAGACAGCATCTCTTCACCAAAAAATTGCAACTTTTGTGTTTTATCTATTTTGAACAGTGCCTTAAGTTTTTCTATTATATCACTTAAAATTTATCAGATAAATATTTGTTCAGGCAATTTCCCAGTGCTATTTTCTGGAACTCGGAAGTATTTGGAATCTACGGAGACTTCAGACTCTAGTTTAGACCTATGTCCTCAACATTTTTAAGGTCTTAAATATAGCTGCTGGTTTGCCAGGACAATATAATGAGTTTTGTTACATTTATATGTCCCTTACCACAATCACAATGTGAAATCTTTCCTTCGCTGCCTTACCTTCTTTTGTGGCCAATGCCCCCTTACCCCTAGGGAAATACTCATCTGATTTCTATTATTATATTATAGATTAATTTTGTCTTGTATAGAATTTATAAAGATGGAAGGATATCGTATGTACTTTTTTGCTTCTGACTTGAGCAAGCATAATAATTTAGATTCATTCATATTATTGTATGAGTAGTTTCTTTCCCTCCCTCCCTCCCTTTCTCCATCCCTCATCACACCTCCCTTCCTCTTTCCCTCCCTCCCTTTCTTCCTTTCTTTTTTAAAGTTGAAGTCTCACTCTGTTGCCCAGGCTGGAGTGCAGTGGCATGATCATTACTACCATAGCCCCGACATGCTGGCCTCAGGCAATCTTCTGCCTCAGCCTTCCAAGTAGGAGAAACACAGGCGCACACCACCATGTGCAGCAAATTTTCTTTTCTTTTTTTCACTGTAGAGATTAAGTCTTGTCAAGTTGCCCAGGCTGGTCTCAAATCCTTAGCTTCCCAACGTGCTGAGATGACAGACGTGAGCCACCGCACCCAACTGAGTAGTTTCTTTTTTATTGCAATGCTGTAGCATTCCACTGGATGAACATACTGTAATTTGCTTATCCATTCATCTACGGATGGACACCGGTTTTGAGTTATTATGAATAAAGCTGCTAATGAATGCCTATGCACAAGACTCCATGTTTCCATTTCTCTTGAGTACTTAGGAGTGGCACTGCTTGGTCATGCTGTGAATGTATGTTTAACTTTCTAATTAATTACCAAACTGTTTTTCAAAGTAGTAATTGCCTTTATTTTTATTTCATAGCCTCTATGTTAATTTTCTTGTTGCTGCTATGCCAAATTACTATTCATTTAGTGGTTTCAATAACCCATGTGTATTACCTTACAATCCTGGAGGTCAGAAGTACAAACTTAGTCTCAGAAGCTCTGTGGAGGTGCCATTTCCTGACCTCTTCTGTTCCTACCAGCTACCTGCATGCCTTGGCTCACAGTCACACGATGTGTCACTTTTCCCTTCATATCTTCGACTGTCTCACTGATCTCCTGACTCCTTATGAGGAAGAATTCCTGTGATGACCTTAACCTTATTAAATTAATCAAGGATCATCTCTTGTATCAAGATCCTAATATAATTGCATCCACAGAGTTCCTTTTGGCATATAAGGTAATAGTCACAAGTCCTAAGGATCAGAATGTAGAGATATTAGAGACATATTTTTCATCCTACCACCTCCTGTAAGCTTCTAATTAGTTTTAATCAGAATTACTCAAAATTCTCAAAACTCTAGGGTGCATGCAAAATTTTTGTATCACCTCCTAAGACTTAATAGCTACTATTAATTGGTGGCTATCATGTGCCCAGTACTGCACTAAGCATACATTCCTTTAATCCTTACAACTATCTTGTCATATAGTTTTGTGTCCCCAGTTTAAGATGAAAAGATAGTGCAGACTATTGGTACAAGGTCACAGACAGGCAGAGCTAGGATTTAAACTGATTGCAGATTTACTCAGAGTCCATGCTGTCAGCTACTGTGCTTCATTGCATTTATCTTGTTCAGTGTTTCTCACAATCTTCTTTCTCTAAAACTTAGCTACATTTCAGAGATGTCTTTTTAAACTCAATTCAATGGCATGTATTTGTAACCAACTTAATATGAAGCATTATAGTAGACAGTTCGAAAAGAAACATGAATTTGTGTAAATAACCCAGATAAAGAAAGTTAGACAAGTATAAAACTCACCATAATACAATATTCAACAAGATAAATACCACATGACTGATAGAAGCAGAGTTGTGAGATTTCAAAGCAGAGAGATCACAGTTTTGTTTGGGCACGTTGGAGGAGGGACACTGGGAATCTACAGGAAGGCACAGGGTGCTGATCAAGAGTAGATCCAGTTATGAGACCACTCTTGTATTTATTTTTATTTTTATTTTTTTCTGGAGAGAAGTCAGAATTTATTGGAAGATAGGAAAGCTCCCAGCAGTGGGAGGGAACCTGAAAGAGGGCTGCCCAAGACCACTTTTTTAGATTCAATGAATCTAAATTTGGATAAATCTAGACACACTTGAAAAAGCTGTAATCTGCTATCTATTATTGGGTCTATATTATCCAATAGCAACGTGGTTTGCAGTCTTTGTTGTACACAGCATCGGTTAGAAATCTACTCGATTTTATTCTTTTTTAAATTTTTTGAGTCAAGGTCTCACTTTGTCACCCAGGCTGGAGTGCAGTGACATGATCACAGCTCATTTCAGCCTCAACCTCCTGGGCTCAGGCTCCTTCCACTTTAGCTTCCTGAGTAGCTGGACTACAGGTACACACCACACCTAGTTAATTTAAAAAATTTTTTTTGGAGAGATAGGGTTTTGCTATGTTGCCCACGTTGGTCTCAAACTCCTGGCCTCAAGCAATCCTCCCACCTTGGCCTCCCAAAGTGCTGGGATCACAAGGTGAGCCACTGCACCCAACCAGATTACATTCTTTATAGCAGGATAATATCTTTATTTCCCTATGTAGGCTGTAGGCTATTGCCTTAAGATGAGAAACACAGGACAGTCTACCCAGCATGACCTAATTCAAATAGCAAAAATAAATTCTTACTGTATGGCAGGTATAGTCCTGAGTAATACACACACACACACACACACACACACACACACACACACACAAACACACAAGACACTGTAATTAAAGTACTTAATCTATATAATCATAACAACCCTTTGAGGCAGGGACCTTTCTTTATTAGGCCAATTTTTTCCAGATGAAGAAACTAGACAGGGGTTGACTTATGAAATGTTAGGTGGTTGGTAAATATTTACACAAAGATTTAAATCTGAACATTCTGGATCTTGAGACCAAGTCCTAATCACTACATATTAATGATTCCCAGAATAGACTAAGTAGACTAATACCACTCTACATCAGAAACCGTAATAGTATAAAAGCCAGTGCTTTTGATTTTCATGAGTCTTCTTAAAAGACAATATATATTACAAAACATTTTAAAAGGAGAGCTTAGAACATAAAGAGAATGCAAGGTATGCAATTTATCCCATAAGATTTTCATTAGAGTCTCTGAAGAAAAGAACAAGTTAGAATTGTGGGACTTAGGGTTCTAACATTGGGATAAACGAGAAGGAAGATGTATGATCAAGATGAGCTGGCAAAAATGCAGGATGATGTAGGGTGACAGCTTTTCTTTGGTCACTTAAAGAAGATGAAAGTGTCATCAGTCGGTGGGAAGAAAAAAGTATGAGTGGGCCCTAATAGGGCTTTCATGGATCCCCAAACGGTCCTGCCTACCTCCTTTCTGTGGTGTCCAAACCTCAGAAGAGGGGCACAAAAAAGCCTGATTAAGCTTGTAGCAATCCCACAGTGGATGGGACCATGGTGGAGTTTCATAGGGCTCAGTCTCCAAATTGCAAAGTGTAGTCCCAAGCCCAGCATTGGGCCTGAGTGGTAACTGGGCATGGCTGAAGGAGGTGTCTGACAGCAGGTCCACAGAAAGTCTCCCAGAGTCTCCTGTCCCCAGTGGTGAGGGCTATGTATAAGCCAGTAATCACCAACAGGGCTAGTGGTTATGTACAGATGATTGCCAGTTGTGACAGGGTCTGAACCCCAAATCAGGACAGACATCATAAGGACAGAATGGTACTAGAAGCCTCATTCAGCACAAGGCAGTGTGGACCAAGGATGGAGTATTCTACAGACATTCCTCAACTGATTCTGAAGGCAAAAAGCGAGCCTCCCAGAATTTAGGTTATCCTAGGAGAGAGGGAAAAGGGGAAAAACACAAAATAGGTTTTTAAACCACAAGAGAATAAGGCATATTGAAAAGTGACTGAATGACCTTGAATTCGCAAGATTAAGTTTTCCATTAGAACAAATTTGAGAGCTAATTGAAAGTCACTTATAGAAAAACAATTAAAGAATACATTTTAGCAATGCTGAATTTTGTTGCCTGAGAGCTTCCTACTCCTAGAAAGAAGGAAAAGAAAAAGCACAATTGAAAAGGTAACTTAGATACTAGACTTGACAAAGACTATTTGGCCACAAATATTTGTTCCTCAAGATTATAGATTTTTTGTTCTTATGTCAGGAATGTTAGCCCTAGGATTTTTCATAGAGATTAATTTTAGAGCTTAAATGTCCTTAATATCATTTAGATGATTATAAGAGGCTGCATGTATGAAAAGTCAGTGGAAAGTACTACTTGCATGTAAAAGACTATTGTTTCCATTTTTTAATTGGCGAAGTTGTGATTAGTGAATGGCAAAACCAAGTTCTCTAAACTGCAGTTTATTTCATTTTCCTTTATATCATCACATTGTCTTCCATTTCATTGGGATCAATTCTCATTTTCTGCCTGACTATTATACGATGACAGTATCAGATGGTGGTAAAAACAAAAGAACTCAGGTTCACCAGTCATCAAGTCACACAACACCAGGCATTATTAGGTGTCTGAGTAGTTGTTAATAGCAGCTCGAATATGTGAGTGTCACTGAGCTGCAAGTGTTTTCTGAAGTTCATCATTCTGGCAGTTTAACGTGAGATATTTTATAGGGAAGGGTGGGTAAGAGAAGACGCAAAAGATCTAGCTCCTGTTTCCTGTTGATTGTAATCACATTTGTCACTCACCTGCTTGAACTGCTGAAGTTGTCCAGGAGCCTGATTGAAGAAGCCTCCTGTTGAGTGGAAAACAAGTCTCTCCTGCCTCTTAGCAAATCACAGTAAACATGTCAACACATTGGGAATGCGGTAAACTTTTGAACATGTGAACAGCTGATGAGAAGATCTTTTTGATCAGAACTTTAATGTTGGTTTAATAGACGTGCCTGGTTATCCACTTTGTTTACTTCCAGGTATCTGAGACAGTTACACACACACGCTGGGGGTTGGGGTCAGCTCCCCATGAAATGTATGAAAACAGGTTTAATGCAGAGGCTTTGGAATCTTGGCCTCACCACTCCTCCAATCTTGTATTTAAAAATGGGAGGTCCCACCTCTAAGTTTGTGCCTAGATATTCTAAAATAGATACACTAAGTCCAGTACAACATTTCTGTTAGTTTTTTTTTTCTGGGTGTTTGCAGCACATTTGTGCAAGTTGTTAAAAAACTTGTTTTGCTGAATTTTATTTAGTACATTCTTAGTGAGATAGTAACACTTAATATCACTGACAAATATATTGGACATGTTTGGTCTATAAATCCATCTAAGCATAGGATTTGTAGACAATCAGACGTCTGCAGACACTATGAAAATGCATAATTTGAGGACTGCAACAATACTGTGATGACCCTAATTAGAAGAATAAATATTTCAACTAATAATAACCTAGATATACTTACTGTGCACTTATGCTCCAGGCGTTGTTTACAATGCTTGCCATTTTCACCTTATTAACCACGATATCTCTGTGAGGTAGTTAGTACTATTATCCCCACTTTAAAGATGGAGAAACAGGTATTGAGGGGGTTCCCTACTTTGCTCTAAGTTAAATGACGAGTAAGTGGTCAAGTTATAATGTGAACAGTTAGTCTAACCCTATAACCAGTGCTCTCAATCACCAGCCTGACTACATTCCGCTTTCTTTAGTCTCTGTTTTTTGTTTTCCTTTTGTTATATTAGTCTCTCCAAGTTCTCCTTGCTCTTTCTCGCTCTTTCCTGTACCATCACTGCCCCCCATCCTCTCACCGGCATCCCCTGCTCTTCATCCTCCTCTTTTCTCTAGAGTTACATTTTCTAAAGTCCTTTTGATGTAAAGCATGTATCACTAAACAAATGTAAGCATTTGTACCCAAGGCTTTCATTAGAGACTTTGAAGAAAAGAACAAGCTAGAATTGTGGGATTTGGGTCCTTGGGATAAATGAGAGGGGAGATGTTTTACTCACATTTGAGATGAGGTTTCATCCAAAGGTATTTAAGGCACTGAGTTTCCATGAGTATCTAATGTTCTGGTCCCAAATGTCTTTGGTCTGTCCTGTTTTATTTCCTCAGAAAAAAATGAGGAAGGGGGAGCAAAAAAAAAAAAGCAAGACCAGATATGGAGGGTGATTCACTAACCATCAGGAGTTTTAAAGTGTGATGTGAACAGGACTGTGGGCAGGAAGTGACTCACTGACAGGCAACTGGGTAAATCTGAGAGAGAAGAAGAAAAGTTGTAAGAGAGCTGACCATTGGGAAGGGTTTAAGATAAGGTCTTCAGCAGGCAGAGCCTTGGAGGTTTTCTTTGGGCATGACTGGAAGAGTCTGTCTGCTCCCAAATAGCTCCTTTCTTCATGCCAGAACTTTTTTTTTTTTTTTGTAATTCGATTTCCTGTTTTAAAATTTAAAAATAAACTATGAAAATAAAGTTAATATTTATCTAGAGCATTTTGCACAGTAGGCACTTTATATAAATTATTTTATCTTCATAATAATTCTGTGAAGCAGACACAAATTTTTTTTTTTTTTAATGATAGGCTTTTATTTAATCAGACAAATGTAAAGTGTTGTCACTTCAACATGTAATAAAATTTTAGAATCTTGAAATATTTTACACTCTTTTCACGCCCTCTTGAGGACCTCTGTTATTTGACCCAGCGCATCTTGATGCCGGCTGGACTCATTTCAAGTACTCAGTAGCCACTTGTGGCCAGTGGGTGTGGTCATCAATTGTTTGGGCTGACATAGCTGAGCTCTTCTAGCCTGAAGGGAAACTCATCCGAAAATGGACGGCCAATCCAGGAGCAGATAGGACTCACTGGTAGAGTTATGGAACCCACCACGCTGGTCATCTTATTATACAGAGCAATAACTAAGAATATTAGCACATTGGTTGGACTTTATGGTGTAGCCCATTGAGTCCGCCTCCGTTGGCAAACTGTGCGCGTACTAGGTTATTTGATCCTTGTGATTTTCTCATGAGAGAGACACAGAACAGACCTTGGAGACCCAGGTCTTCCCCATTCTGAGCAGACACAAATATTACCTGCATTTCTCAGATAAGAAAACTGAGAAGTTAAGTATCTTGCCCAAGAATCCAAAAATGTGAAGCAAGAATGTGACTGAGCCAGTGTTAAACAAGTCATCAAGCTCCAGAGTCCGCCAGACCAACTGCCTCACAATATGGCCTCCCTCTAAGAATAAATGATTAATTCCTTAGTGAAGGCATGAACAGATAAGATTCCTTATTCCCTCACTCCTAGAAAAATTCTGAGAAAGAATGAGAGAGAGAGTGACTAGAAAGGAGGAGAAATGAGATAAGATGGAGTGACAAGTGAACACAAGAAAAGGATGATGGTAATACGCAATGACTGATAGTGGTGGGAGACTATGTGGGGGGGAGGGGAAGGGAGACGGGATTAATGGCAATAAACATCTGTCTGGGGACGTGGAGACACTTTTTATCAACAAGGGTGCCTGAAAGAAGCATATTTGTATACCTAACCCTTAACTGTACCCCCACAATATCATAATAAAAAATATCGATTATAAACAAAAATAGAAAAATAAAAAAAATAACTGAAAAAAAAGAGAAAAGGATGATGATATAAAAAGTTAGCAATAGGCTGGGCATGGTGGCTCAAGCCTGTAATCCCAGCACTTTGGGAGACTGAGGTAAGAGGACTGCCTGAGCCCACAGGTTTGAGAACAGCCAGAGCAACTTGGCAAGACTTCATCTCTGCAATAATTTAAAAAATTAGTCAGATGTGATCATGAAGGCTTCTGGCTACTTGGAAGGCTGAGGCAGAAGGATTGCCTGAGCCCAGCAGGTCGACTCTGGGGTGGCCGTGAGCATGCCACTGCACTCCAGCTCAAGCAACGGAGCAAGACTCCAATTTAAAAAAAAGGTTAGCAATAATTAATAAAAGCATGTCAAGAATTTCTTCTGTGTCAGGAACTGTGTTAGGCAAATTGTATATATCACTTATTTAAATCCTCACAGTAGCTTTACTTTGATTAACTTTTATTTTACTTATTATATATGAAGAGGTAGGCATGGAAATGTCAAGCAACTTGCTCGACATGAAACAAACGTATGACGGAGGTGGGGTCTGAACCCAGACTCAGAGATCCTTTTCCTTGACTCAATTACTGAGAGGACTGAAAAATCCTCCTGATAGACACCTGTGGTGAGGCTATTTCTGTCTCCAAACTTTTACTTGTCATTCAAAATTATATTGTAGATAATTTGTATCCCTCCCCAAAATTGTTACTGGTAATCAAGCAGTCAAGCCCAGATTAGGAGACAGATGGGAATTGCTGTGTTAAAATTTCAACAGTGAGGTCTTATATTTTGTAATTTATTGACAGCTTTAATGGCTGTACACGTAGCCAGCCATTGCTCGCTAATGTGAGATCTTTCTAATGATGAACTATTGCTCCAAGCCTCTTGCTGGGCTGGCAGAGAATTTGTTAAGTCAGCAACATGATCGGAAAGTATTCCCTGCCCAATCCTGTTCTTCCTCAGGTTTCCTGCACAGTGTGGCTCCCTCAGAAAGCATTTGCATCCCCAGTTCTATCTCAGCATCTAGTTCCCAATGAACCCAACTTAAAAGAGAGTCCTCCTAGATTTGTGGAGGAAGAGACCGTGGAGGTCTACCCCCAAGGAAGTCATGTTTAAGAATCAGTCAGGTAGGCCAGGCTTGGTGGCTCAGCCTGTAATCCCAGCACTTTGGGAGGCCAAGGCAAGTGGATAACCTGAGCCCTTTGGTTCGAGACCCTCCCGGGCAACTTGGTGAGTCTTGTCTCTACAATAAATCAAAAACTAGCCGGGCGTGGTAGCACGTGCCTGGAGTTCCAGTTGCTTGGAAGGCTGAGGCGGAAGGATCGCCGGAGCCCACCAGGTAGAGGCTGCGGTGGCCGGGAGCGACCACTGCACTCCAGTCTGGGCAACAGAGTGAGACTCCAACTCAAAAAAAAAAAGGAATCAGTCAGGTGACGAGGAGTGGGGGAAGAGCATCCCTGGAAAAATTGGAAGTATGTTTACAGACCTGGAGGAAGCATTGAGTGGGAAGAAGGCCCGCATGCCTGAGCAGAAAACGTGAGGGGAGAATGACTCAAGAGAGGTCGGGAATGCTGGCAGAAGCTATCATGCTAATGATGGGGTTTCATCCTAGTACAGCAGGAAGTTGCTAAAGGGTTTTAGGCAGGGAAGCGACATGGTCAGGTCTATGGTTTTATAAAATCAATGCAGCTACTGTGTAAAGTGTAAAACTTCCAAGAATGGAAAAGGAGACACCAGATAGGAAGTTATTTAATTTTTCAAGAAAGAGATAATAGAGGTTTGGACTGGGACAGAGTGTGAGAATGAAGGAAAGCAAACAAACTCAATATGTGTTTTGGAAATAGGCTTTTCTGAGTACTTCACCATAATTCTTGTAACAGGTTGTGTGTCTTTATTTTGTCCAATGAAGTAATTCTATGATATCTCATCTTATTTACAAATCATTTGAAAATTTATTATGATTCTTGTGGGTTTTAAAATTCTTTCATTCCTTGTTTCTAAAAGAATTTAACTCACTTGGCTGTAGTTAGATTTAATTTAAAATGCTACCATTTTGTACTACATTAAATTAATTAACTAGTTTAAAGACACCAGTTTCTAGATCAATTTTAGGTTCACACAAAACTGAAAGGAAGATACAAGGAGTTGCTATGACCCCCACCCCACACATGCATAGTCTCCCCCTTGTAACACCCCCAACCAGAGTGGGACATGTGTTACATCTGATGGACCTACGTTGACACAACATTATTTCCTAAAGTTTACATTTGGGTGCTCTATAGGTGTTGTACATTCTATGGGTTTGGACAAATATATAATGATGAGTGCCCACCATTTTAACATCCTGCAGAGTATCTTCACTACCCACAAATCCTTTGCCTATTCCTCCCCTCCTTCCTCCTAAACCCGGGTAGCCTCTCATCTTTTTGCTATCTCCATAGTTTTTCCTTTCACAGGATGTCATGTTACTGGAATCATACCATAAGTATCCTTCTTAGGTTGGCTCCTTCCACTTAGTGACATATATTTATGTTTCCATGTCTTTCCATGGCTTGATAGCTCAATTTTTTGGAGTGTTCCATAGTATTCCATTGCCTGGATGTACCACAATGTGTATATTCATTGCTCTACTAAAGGGCATCTTGATTGTTTCCAAGTTTTGACATTATAAATAAAGCTGCTATAACCATATGTGTTCAAGTTTTTGTGTGAACATGTTTTCAACTTCTTTGGAAAAACACCAAGAAACTTGATTGCCAGGCCCATGTGGTTAGAGTATATTTGGTTTTCTAGGAAACCACCAAGTTGTCTCCCAGAGGGGCTGTAGCATTTTGTATGCCCCCAGCAATGGAGTAGCATTCCTGTTGCTCCACATCCTTGTCAGCATTTGCTGTTGTCAGTGTTCTAGATTTGACCATTCTAATAGATATGTAACGGTCTCTCACTGTCGCTTTCCTCTGCATTCTTCTAATGACGTATGATTTAGAGCATCTGTTTATATGCTTACTTGCCATCTGTATATCTTCTTTGGTGAGGTGTCTGTTAATACAGTCTGTTTATTTTTTAAATTGCATTGTTTTCTTATTGTTGAGTTTTAAGAGTTCTTTGTATATTTTAGGTAATACTTCTTTTTAAATCAGATATGCCTTTTACAAATCCCAGTCTGTGGCTTTTATTTCTCACTCTTGACAGAGCCTTTCACAGAGCAGAATTTTTCTATTTTATGAAATCCAGCCTTCTTCCATGCCTTTGGTGTTGTACCTAATAAGTCACTGTCATGCACAAGGTCACCCAGACTTTCTCCTTTGTTATCTTCTAGGAGTTTTGTTGTTTTACATTTAGGTCTGTGATCTACTTTAAGTTAGTTTTTACAAAGGGTATAAGGTCCACGTCTAGATTCATTTTTTAATGTGGATGTCCAGTTGTTCAGAACTTTCTGTTGAAAATACTTTATATTTATTTTGTAATACCTCTTTGTGTAACCTCTCTTTTGAGCAGAGGAGAACATTTGGGGAAGGATACACAAATGACAGAGAAAATGGATGAATATATATAATAATATACATATATATAAATTTTAAAACACATATTTAAACACACAGCTATGTGTTTATTAAGAAAATAGGAGAGACTAAGTGAAACCAAATTGTCTCCCCAAAACCCAGTGTGTGAGGGACCTGTGACATGGTCTGTTAATTCATGTGGTTTATACCATGGCATGGCTTCACACTAGACTTCAAGTCATTTGAGAGTACTTCCTTGTGAAGTTATATTCTCAGAGCCTAGCATGACAACCTAATTGCTACCTCTTAAACAATGGAAAATTGTAAAGCTGCAGATGTCAAACATCAGATCCCATGATAAAGGAAAAGTATAAATTTATTTTTAAAAGTGCTGACAGGAAGGTCATAAAGTAATAACTTCTAATTTAAAAAATATTGCTTTTAGAAACTTGGATGGTAGTAATGAAAAAGAATTGGGAATTCCATAAGGGATTACATAGAGGGCAGTGGCTCTCTCTTTTAAGAAGGTTTTTAATAATATTTCCCTCCATGTTTTAACAGCTGCAGCCTATGATATTTCCTAACCTGATTTTTTGAAGTTAGGTTAGAAAATTAAATCTAGTAGAACATTAAGAGCATATTTGTTTTAACAAGTAGATTCTACATGTTATATCAATCTTTTTTTTTTTTTTTTTGAGTTGGAGTCTCACTGTGTCTCCCAGACTGAAGTGTAGTGGCCGCTCCTGGCCACCACAGCCTCGACCTGCTGGGCTCTGGCGATCCTTCCGCCTCAGTCTTCCAAGTAGCTGGAGCTACAGGCGCGCACTACCACGCCCGGCTAATTTTTTGATTTGTTGTAGAGATGAGGTCTCGCCAAGTTGCCCAGGCGGGTCTCGAACCTGCGGGCTCAGGCAATCCATTCACCTCAGCCTCTCGAAGCGCGGGATTATAGGCTGAGCCACCGATCCCGGCTGTTATATCAATTTTTATCTTCAAATGTATTCTTCAATTTCAAAAAATTATTTGTGTGATCATATTTACTAAAGTCCTAGAGACAGTTTTAAAATTTGAGACTGTCCACAAATATTTGGAAAAAAGTTTAAATGATTATAAGATGGTAGAATAAGTGTTATTAATATATTAATATTAGTATATATAATTAATATACTTGAAATATGAATAAAGAGTAGATGAGTGGGTGTCCCATGAGGGTGGAGCACTGGAAAAGGCCTCAATGAGGAGAGAATACCTAATATATTCTTGAAGGAGAGCTACAAATTGGCTAAATAGAAAAACAGGAAACTGTTACTTTTAATTAATATTAGATCCGATTGCAAATGGAATGAAGCATGGGTGTGTCTGAGAAACTACAAGTGGTTATTTCTGAGATATCACCTGTAAGGTAGAAAGTAATGGGGAATGGGATTGGATAGATAAAGACCAGACCATTAAGGACTTCATACACCAAGATAAGGTAGTGTGGATCACCAAGAAATGTCAAATTATCACACTAACAGCAATGAGATGGAGAGATAGTGAAGGAGGTTAGACTGGAAAAATTTAAGATTAAAGATGTAAAGATAGAGATCTTTGTTTTATCAGCACTATAGCTTACTTAAAAATAAAACACTGACACTCAATTTTTAAATTTTGCAGTTGCCAAATCTTTGTCTCGATGTTATTTTGTTCTATTCCTGGCATACCCTTCCAGCATGCTCTGCCTTATTTTGAAAGAATCAGATTTTGGCTTGGTTGATCTTCACTATGGTATGTTTGTTTGCTATTTGGTTAATTGTATGCTTTCTTTCTTTTTTTATATTTTCTTTGTGATAGTCTTTCTCTTTATTGAAATGGAGACTTGCATAATTGAATTCCAATTTTGTTTTCTTTAACTGTTCATTTAAGATCATAAACTCAGCTTTAGCTGCATCCCACAATTTTGACAAGCAATATTTTTACTATTATGCATTTAAAATATTTTTTTAATTTCAAGGTTGTAATATCTTCTTTAACTCTTTGATTATTTAGAGTATATTTATTAATTTTCAAACAAATTCTTTTGATAATCTTTCTTATTCTAGGATTTTTAGCTTATTTCCACTGTGGTCAAAGGTCATACTTTGTACACAATATCAATTTGTGGCCCAGTAGATGGTCAATTTTTGTTAGTGTCTCTGGTCATGTGAAAAGAATATATAGTTTGCAATTGTTGGATGTCTGCTACATGGCAATTAGACTATATTTGTTAACTGTGTAGATAAAGCTTCCATATCTTTACTAATCTTCTATTTGCATATTTTATTCATTTATGAAAGAAGTTTGTTATTATATCCCACTATGATTGTAGATTTATTTATTCCTTCTTTCAGTTCTCTCAATTTTGCTTCCCATGTTTAGAATTGTCTCTTCCTGGATAATTGAACTTTTTTTGGTATTATAAAATGTGTTCTTGAGCTGTAGTACTGTTTTTTTTGTTGTTTTTTTTTTGTTTGTTTGTTTTTTGTTTTTTGTTTTAAAACCTACTTCGTTTGATATTATATGGCTCCACCAGCTTTCTTTTGATTAGTATTTGCAATGTATGTCATTTTTCTTCTTCTTTTTTCTTTCAATTTTTTCTACCCTTATATTTGCTTGTGTCTCTTGAAGTAGACAAATAGTTGAGCTTTATTCTTTAAATTCTATTCTAATAATCCTTGTCTGGAGCACTTTAACCATTCACATTCTATGCGATTACTAATATATTTTTGTTTAAATCTACTATATTGCTTTGTACTTTCTACTCATCCCAATTGATCTATTTTTTCTTTTCATCTTTTTTCTAGCATTCTTTGAATTCATTGATGATTTGTTCACGTTTCTATTTTTCCTCCTCTATTATCTTAGAAGTCATGCATTATTTTATTATTCTTTTGGTGATTATCATAGACATTAAAATGTGCATCCTTAAATTATCAAAGTATGTAAATCAATTCTCCTTTTTCTGGATGATATAAACATCTTAGAACACTTTAAGTTCATTTATTCCCCTCACAAATGTATGCTATTTTGCCATCTACTTTAACTCTTGGCAAATTTTAAACTTCACGAGACCCTATTATTATTCAAACTGTCAATATTTATTTATAGTTACCCATACATTCGCCATTTTGTGTTCTTATTTCTTCATCACATCTTTGAAATTCTATTTGGGATACTTCCCCAGTTTAAAGAATACTTTTTAGAATGTCTTTCAGTGTAAGTTTGAAATTAACAAATTCTCTATTAATATGTGTCTTAAAATAATTTTATTTCTCCTTGGTTTCTAAAAGATATTTTCCTTCGATGTCAAATTTCAAGTTGGCAGTCATTTTATTTCAGCAATTTGAAGTTATCTTATGTTCTTCTGGCTTCCATCACTTCTGTTCCTTTTTGTCTCTCTTTTGGTCCTCCAATTATATAACTGTTGGATCTATTTCAGTGACTCCTCTATGTCTTTAACCTGCTTCTGTCTGTTGTTTATGATTTTGTCTTGCTATAATTTTCTGCATCTTTTCTCCTGACCCACTTTCTATCTCATTAATTTTCCCCTTTACCTTATAGAGTCCACTCTAAACCTTACACTGAGTTCTCAATTTGTATTTTTATATTTTTTCTTTCTAAAGTAGGTATTGTTTAGAAAAAATTTTAGTTCTCTGTTGAAATATTTTTAACTTCTTTAACTTATAAAGCATAGTTATTTTAAAGTTACTGTTGTCATCTTGTGGTTCTCTTTATATTTTCTCATGGATTTAGGTGTTGTTGTTTTGATTATGTTGTTGTGTTGTCCATTCTTATGTCTCATTAATTTGGATTGTATGTCTGTCATTGTATATAAAACACTGTAGAGAAAATTGGAGGCCTGAGAAACAGAATCTTTCTCCAGAGAGGATTTACATTTGTTCTCAAGTTACAGACACCGTGCTATGCCTTTAATTCAGATGGGGATTGGATTAATTTGAATTTGGACTAGAAAAGTTACCTTTTCCCTTCAACCATCATTAACATTGTTCTGATATTCTGAAACAATGCTTTTACCCTCATTCCACCACCTGCCCAACTCTTCAATGTCTACCTACTGTCCAGAGTGAAAAATTTAAATTTCACTGTGGGCATACAAAATTTTCTTCAAGATGACTTCTATCTGCCTTTTCAATCTTAGATTCCATTATTCTTCAAAATATACTTTCATTTTGTGAAAAGCCTGTATCTAGTGTTGTCAGCATACTGCTGCCTGAAAAGTTCTCCTCTGTCTTCCAAATCCTCATTCTTTTCATCCTTCCAGGCTTAGTCCAAATTTAATTGTATTTATGAAACCATGTTTTACAACCAGGTGCATAACATTGTCTGTTTCCCATGGATTACTTCCCATTTGTTACTTAGCAGGTAAATGTACCGACTATACTGCTAGTATTATAGGAAGTCATATATTTTCCCAGCTAGGTGTAGGTTTCCTTAGTAGATACTTTGGCTTACTCATCTCATCATTTCTCAACATCCAGAAATATTACATATAATAGCTTTGTATGTAATCATTGCTTGAACAATGTAAATTACTTTAAACCTCCATAGTTTTCCCAAAATCTGAAAGGACAATCAGTTCTGGGAACATACTGTAGCCTAAGTCAGTCAATCTTTCTCGCATTTAAGAAATGTGGCAATTTCTTTTATTTTTTTTATTTATTTTTTTTTTTGAGTTGGAGTCTCACTCTGTCGCCCAGACTGGAGTGCAGTGCCGCTCCCGGCCACGCAGCCTCGACCTGCTGGGCTCCGGCGATCCTTCCGCCTCAGCCTTCCGAGTAGCCGAATTACAGCATGCGCCACCACGCCAGCTGATTTTTTGATTTATTGTAGAGATGAGGTCTCGCTGCCCAGGCGGGTCTCGAACCCGCGGGCTCAGGCAATTCACTCACCTCAGCCTCCCAAAGGCACGGGATTACAGGCTGAGCCACCGAGCCCGGCTGCAATTTCTTTTAAAAGAAAAAAAAAATTCCTTCTTTATACAATCTGCTCTTAACTCATACATTAAGTTCTTTGTTTATTGCATTTGTCCTTTGTTTAAAAATAAATTCTATTTTAGTATCAAAATGTTATATACTCTCAATCCTTTATAAAAAGCTATCATTGCATGCCCACAAAGAGTATTTTAGATTCAACATCTTAATTATTCCTAAATTTCTGTTTTTGTTTTTGTTTTTTTGTTTTTGTTTTTTTGAGTTGGAATCTCACTGTGTCACCCAGACTGGAGTGCAGTGGCCGCTCCCAGCCACCGCAGCCTCCACCTGCTGGTCTCCGGTGATTCCAAGTAGCCGGAATTACAGGCATGTGCTACCACGCCCGGCTGATTTTTTTATTTATTGTAGAGATGAGGTCTCGCTGCCCAGGCAGGTCTCGAACCCGCAGACTCAGGCCTGAATTTCTGTTTTAGTCTTCAGGTGGCAGTTAATTTATCGGTATATCCTGAATTTTTCTTTCTATTAAAAAATATAGTTTAAGAATCCTGTTAGTAAGCTTGCAGCATCTCTTTAAGTTTGAACTCATTTTTAGTTGCCATTCAACTTTGGTGAGTAGCTGAAAGAAGTACAATACTTGAGATATTTGATTAATTCAGTGATCAGAAGATAGCCTTCTTTTCAAATTTCCAGAATTCTAGAAATGCTTCTGGTTTTAGTGACTAAAAGAATCATAACACCAACACTTCTCGATTTTCCTTTGTGTTGGTGGAGCAGATGCCTTTGGTTTTTTGTATAGCATCTTCTCGGCCAAACTTCCATTTTACTGCTGCTACCATGTTTAGTGACATGTAAGCTCAGACTCTTTTATTAATAGCATTCACTCTTCTACACCTTTCTACTTTCTTCCTCGGGCCTTCTACAAAGCTTTGGGAGCCTGCTTATACTTTTGGAGGTATGGGAATTTTAACACCCCTAGGGTAGCCCTCCATCAGTGGAACCCACAGATAACTACACCAGCCTTCTTTTCTTCAGGTGGAAAGCCTATAATGTGTTCTGTACAATGGTAAGACCCTTTGGGGGAGTCAAACTTCTATTACCTACAATGGCAACCTTGATTATGAAACCTTATATTGGCTTTTTTTTCCTCCCCACACTCTGTTACTCCTATTTCTGGAGATCATCTTTTATACAGACTACCTCAGTCTAAGTCCTTTCCTCAGGCTCTGTTCTCAGGGTACACAAATTAAGACAGGTAGGAGGTTGCTTTATGAGTTTAAGGGTAGACCACAGCTAAATTTATTCAATGAAAATGTACTGAGCCTACAGGCTCTCCTGGAAATGTAGGAATGAAGAAAACACATGAAGAATCATCCTTCATCAAGCTTACATTGGAGGGAAAATCACAGCCAGGTTTTCAAAGTTTCTTCTGAATGAGGAAGTCTGGATTAGGCTTGTGAAGAGGCAAAGTAGATAAAATATGAATGAAAATTGGAGAGAAAGCATGGGTCTCTTTCTGAGGCAGAGGAGCCTAAGTTGGTTCCTCATTCATAGCGCAGCAGGAAGCCACTAGATCACCTCAAGGGAGAGAAACCCAGCTGCAGTTTATTAAAGGTTTGGAATGGGAGGGAGTCAGACTAAAGCTTTGCTTTTGTGACCATTTCTCAGAAGGATCAAGACTACTTAATAAACAGGTACTTAATAAATAATGTTGATGTCTTTACAAGTCGAAGTTTAAGCCTTGGTCCTACTGTTTACTTTGAACATGTCATTTAACCTCTTTATACTCTTTTCTACATATCTAAAGAGGATAGAAACAATATTGATCTTAGAGGACTGCTGTGCAGTACAAATAAGGGATTATAACAATATTGACCTTAGAGGAGTTCTATGCAGTATAAATAAAGGATTAAGCGAAAAGGACATTTTAAATTATAAAGCAAATATGAATATCAGTTGTGAGATCAGAGGTGCAAATGAGTGTATCTATTAAAGTCCCAGTTAGCAAATGTTCCTCAAAGCATGCAAAGCTCATGAGGAAGCTTCTACGACTGCTTGAATTAATCACCTTTTGCCTAATCTACTTTCAGCTATCATAGGTCAAGGTTTAAGCACCTAAAGGGTTAAGCTATTTGTTAATTCTGACATCTGATAAGAGTCTTACCGGTTGTTTTATGGCTTCTAGTCCATGCCTACTCATAATGAGTGCTGAGTTTTTGTTAATAATGGCATTGTAAATGTAAACACAAGTAAAACAAGAAAACTGGCCTTTGAACAGCCATGTCACAGTACTCTGTTAATTTGTAGACAATTGTGGGAAAGTCTATGCCTCACTGATTTTAAACAGCATGGCTATATCACTATGCATATTTTCTTTCTTTGTTCCTCTGTGTGCTTGAGAATACAAACACTGAAAAAAAAGAAAACCTCATCCATGTGAGTCATTGTCCTCAGAACTATTAAGCAAACAGATGAGTATTTCATAGACTTAACGTGACAATGAATTACACACCCCAAACAGGTTGTGTGTGTGGTTTAGCAAAACGAAATTAAGAGTCATTCTAGGGAAGGACATCACCACAGCTTTGGCATAATTAGGAATCATCATAATCAAATACAGGAAATTGGCACATCTGCTTTTCAGGCTGTTGATCCAACTGTGAGCTGCCTGTGCACACTGGCACGCGCTGTTCTAATGCAGCTCGATGTGTTCTGCAAAGCTGTCTTTGCATAAATATTTACATAATTTTCTCCAAACACCACTATAAGCAGTTGTTTTTTATCACTTTTTCTCCCTTGGGTTACTCTTTCTTCCCATCCCTACTCTGGTAAGGGAGTGATCACTTGTTTTTTTAACGATACCTCTTTCCTCAGGAGGAGTTTAGAGGAAAATCTTGGAACCTGAGGATTTTATAAAATGGCAACAAGGTGGAAGCGGTACTTTTCATTTGTTTTATATTTTTCTAAAAATGCAAAAAACAAGAAAAAGTAAAACCAACCCAGCTGTGGAGAAGACAAAGCAGAGAGGCAGAGAGAGAAGGTGGAGAAAGAATCCTCTCAGGGCTTGAGACTGATAAGGACAGAAAGTCAGATGAAGTGAGGTGGAATAGCATGATCTTGAGGAAGTGATTATCCCTCACTCCAGACATTTTCTTTACCTATTAAAGGTTACAAAAGTCTTCGACATGAGCATTGGTTGAGAAGTTCTTTCACGTTTAGTCATTTAATGATTCTGCTAGTTTTGTTATTCTTAAAACGATGTAAAGAATCTCTCCAGTTTTGACATTTTATTTTACATTGTTGAAACTAAATCATATATTTAAATGGTACATAATTTATAATTTAAAAAAACCTAGCATCTATAGTCATTCATGTTGGCTCATGCCTGTAATTCCAACTACTTGGGAGGCTGAGGAAGGAAGATTGCTTGAGTTCAGGAGTTTAAGATCCACCTGGGCAACATAGCAAGACGCTTATCTCTAAACAACAACAACAAAATCTGTCATATTCTTTATTTTTCATGCATTCTTTTGCTTACAAATATGTGCAAGTGTCCTATATTTATTATTGAAAGTTTGGTTAATAACATCTAAATCACAACAGATGAACTATTTGATAATATTCTATATATTTATAAGGAATGTCCGATGTGGAAGGCATATTTTTTCTATCTTAATATTAACCCTTTGGCTTGATGTAAGTGGTCATAAAAAAGCCCTTTTCCCCTTTCTTGCTGTCCCCTTTAGAGCACTGGCTTTTATTTGCTTATGGTTTCTGCATGGGCCCCACAAGGCTGCTGTAGTGCCAAAGATCACACAGTGCAAGGTAAACCTGAGGCATGAATGCTGTCTGATGGTCTCCTCTGCTGAGAACCATTTCTGTTCGCTCTTACCCTCTTTACTCTTGGCATCTCTCTCCTCCTCCTCATGCCCCTTCAGTCTTCTTTGCCCTTTCTTTTGGGAAGTGGGCTGATGATGGCTCCCTCCTAGTCAACAGGATCACGGGATTCTTGCATCTTGCCCTTGGAGGACTCTGGGAACATAAGGACTCAAATGATCCAATGAGTCAGAGTCAGATTTGTGAGTAAAAATCATGTGCAGTGTGTTTGATTCCTAGCAGACCTGTACAGATGACTCATTCAAACTTTTACAATTTTAGAGTTTACCTAGACAGAATATTTTTTAATGATGTGCATGAACACCTAAGGGTATTTTGAAAGTACTTGCGCATGTGCCGTGTGGTATGTGTGTATGCGTTTACAAATCATTTTTGTTCATCTACTAACCAAATGTTAAGTGTTTCAAACTTTATCTTTTCTTCTAATTTAAATAATTCTGAGCTTGTCCTCATGTTGTTGCCATATCCTGAGAGTAAACACCTATGCTATGTCTTTAACTGCTTAGGGTTGTGATCTAATTTAAAAGCTGAGTAATTGGCAGCAACTTCTTGGATCATATCTATATTTCACAACCTGCCAGCAATTCAGAAATTTTTCTGCTTGCATTTATCTAGGGCAAGATATTTTTTAACTCCACATATGCTTATTATGTTTGCATCTTACAATTATTATCATCCCTATCTCTACTTAAAGATACTCTGAAAATAGATATTGCATACTTCAAAGTTTGAGAGGTAGTGGTGTGTGGTAGAGAGATCTTTTTACTGGGAGTTTAGCGTTCTTGTCCAGGAGACGCAGTTTCTCATCTGTAAAGTAAGGAAATTACATTCCAGAATATTTTAGACAACATTTATTGAACAATTACCATGTGCCAGGAACTCTTGTAGGTGTTGGTGAAAAAAAGAGACAGATTTTCAGATGGAGTTTATAATATTATTGGAAGAAGAATCAATTCCTATCATAAAAAATTATAAAAAGTCTGTGTCAGGAAGTGCGTAGATTATTAGGGTGCATGCATGGGGGTGCATTTATCTTTCTTCAGATAAAGTCAGGACAAATGTTATGGAGTAAATTATGTTTAAGATGAGAATAAATAAGACAGTAAGACAAAGGGGGTAGAGGGGCATTTAAGATAAAAGTCCTGATGTTATAAACATTCTGCTATTGGACCATTTCAACTGAATTTATATGACATACACATTAAGAGTGGAATTACTTATCTTTTAAAAATGTGGAAACTTGGACTTGATCTGTAACGATAGATTCTTAATTATGTTGAATTTCCTGGTATGTTTTTCTTCTTTAAGAGCTCCCCCTGGGCCTGTTAGTTCAGAAAAGGGATATTGGTAATTTGAGCTACATAATTGAAGTAATAGAATTTTCAAGCTGGAAGGAACTTGCACATTTGCTCAGTCCAGCCCTATTATTTTGCAGAATGTTCTTTTGATTATGAGAGATTAAGCAATGTGTCCACTGAGTTCTCAGAGCCAGTTAGTGGTTGAGTTTGCACGAAATGTAGTTTCTAATTCCTGATTTAGTGGTGGGTCAACTATCTCAGGCTATCTTTTCATAACATGAGATAAACACATGAAAATTTACATAGTAGTTTACTATTTTTAAAAATTTAACTGACAGAACATATCCATGATATTTTATATCTAAGTACCAGGAGAAGAAAATTACAAAAAAGGAATAAAGACGGAAATAGAATGGGATAGTGTTTTAATTTATTTTATTTTGGTTTTGGTTCTCTGGTTCATGGTTTTACCATTGTGATAGTTATGAATGTGTTTCTAAGGTTTGAAAAAATTGATCTCTTCCCTTTCATTTTCTGCAGGATAGATTTTGATGTTGATTATATGTAAATCCCCCACATATGAACCTTCAAGTTGCACACTTTCAAAGATGCAAATTTGCATTTGCATGTCTAGCCACATAAGTTAGTTAATGTGTCTGGCGTACATGTCCCATGTGCGCATTCTCTACCAGTGGTTGTGCTTTTGTGTACTTTGCTGTATAGTACGTGTACATATTTTTTTATGTATTAGTGTGAAAAGTATTAAAAATCTATTACAGTACAGTACTATATAGCTGATTGTATTAGTTGGGTACCTAGGCTAATTTTGTTGGACATGTGAACAAATTGGACTTATGAACACGCTCTTGAAACAGAATTTGTTCATATGCAGAATACTTATTGTACTTGTGCTAGTACTTTAGTTCAGAAATAAATACTATTTTAACCCAGAACAGTTCAAATGAATCTAAATTTCTCTGTTTCCTAGAACATCTTTTTTCTGGTACTATCCTTATAGTCACAGATTACTTTACAAATTCTTATATCAATTTGATTGGCCAAATATGACCATGGTTAAGAGTTCAGGGTCTGGCATAATCCTTGGTTAATTCTGGACTTGGTGTTTGCAAGTTGTGTGGCCTTAGGCGAGTACTATAACTACTCTCTGTAATCCTGTTTCTTTATTTGTAAACTGGAGTTGAGACTGTAGTGAGAATTTAGAGAGAAAGGGTATGTAAAACATTTAACATAAGCCTAGAGAAGTGCTCACTGCATGTCAGTTGTTATTATTGTTATGATTCATAAAATGTTAAATTCTCAGTAAAAATAATGGTTGGAGGTGGTTTCCAGAAACATTGCTTGCAGGAGTCCTTGTCAAAGCAAATAAAACCCAAATTTTTACATTTGTAGAATGCACCAAGCCTGTTCTGAGACAATGTTACCACTGCTGTTGCTGGAAATCAGATTTAGTGTATAGGTCTTGGCTGCCAGATGAGTGAAGCGGAGCCAAGTCTGAGTGAGTGGGCCCACATGGTTCCGGGGAGTGTCCGGAATGCGAGGAGGGCTGATGTGTGTTACTGTTGCAAACCTCTCTTCCTGCCAGGAATGACATTATCCGGATAGTTTGGCTTAGCCTGGTCATCCCACCCTGTTGGCAGCAGGACAGCTGTGAGGCAGAAACAAACAGCATGGGCCAAGAGAAATGATCCCTTGGAGAATGTGGGAAGGAGGTGCAGAGAGCTTGTGTAGAGAGACAGACAGGAACAAGAGAGAAGTTTGGGTAAAGACATGATAAGATGAGGCCTGGAATGTGCAATTCCAATGAGAAAAGAGGAGATGATATTTTGGAGATATTGATTAAATTTTTCTTTGCATTTTTTGTTCCTATCACCCTTTCTCCTGAATTAATCCTCTGACCTCTCCCTACTGCAGACTGGTGTTGGCTGGCACATGCCATACAAACAGATGAGACCAAAGACTGAGTCTCCCTGTCCTTCCTCCACTTGTTCCCATACATACACACCTTGTGTCTAATTGTTGATGCAATTGGCAAAAGGAATGGGAGTGACAAGATGGACTGAGATTGCTTTGTCATTCCAGAGACTCTTTACTAAGCAGAAATTTACTAGTTAAAGCCAAATAAATCATATTACATTCTTGAACATCTGAGTTTGGGGATGAGGTTCAAATATGAAAAACATACACATTATATCTATTTCTCCCCATTTTGAATTTTCAGGACTGAATGTGTCCCCCTAAAATTCATGCTAAAATCTCTCAACCCCCAAGGCAAGGGTATTTGGAGGGGGGCTTTGGGACGTGATTAGATTATGAGAGTGGAGCATTATCTCTCATGAGAGTCTTTATCAAAGAGACACCCACAAGCTCTCTCGACTCTCCTACCATATGAAGACACAGTGAAAAGAACTGCCTATGAGCCAGGAAGTGGGCCTTCTCCAGACGCTGAATCTGCTGGTTCCTTGACCTTGAACTTTCCACCCTTCAGAATAACAACAAGCAAATTTGTGTTGTTTATAAACTACTCAGTCTATGGTATTTTGTTACTGCAGCCACATGGATTAAGATGCTATTTAAAATAAAAATCAAGCATAATACCTTAAGAAAGATTCCCATTTTATGATACTTCTGAACAAGGAAGTTTCTTGTGAGGTTTTCACTTCTTTACAATCATGCTGCCAATATCGATGGGGCATAGCTCCATTGGAAGACATCTATGACAATAAACCCCGAATCTTTCTTGCTGAACTGAACTAACCCTCTAATTGAGGGATAGGTCTTGGTGCTCATTCATTCCACAAGTATTTACTGAACACCAGTGATGGTTTAGGCACATGCCAGGCACTGGGGGTATGCTGACAGAAGCATATACAATCTGGTGGGAGGGAAGACAAGCTTGCAAGAAGACAAGCAAGCTCAGGTTCTATGTGAAATAATAGTGATGAAAGCATAGTTCTTACAAGTCATTTTTTGCATAAGGTTACTTAATTATAGACAAGTTGAAATTGGATAATCTGTAATTTCCTCTCCCAACCAACATTCTTATTCCCTAAATAGCTTTGGAGAACACTGTGGTAGGCAAGTGTGCTCTTATTGGTTGATCTGGTTTAGTAATTCAAAGTAGAAGACCTCACCTCTCATTTACTCACTTAACATTCCAGTACATTTTCGGAACAACTGGTAATTTTGGAAGCCACTAGGCAGATGGATGAATGGTAACTGACTTAGCAGATCTAGGAAAGCTGAAACCTGAGCCTACCAATCAGTGAATTAAAAGTACTGAGCTCTGGGAATGCTCATGAATCAAAAGCACCAGGTGCTTCTGGAGGTGAGGATGTAGGTTGGTGCTGAAAGCAGGAGGGCGGGTTAACAGTGTTAGAAGGAGGAGCTCTGATTTTCCCTTATTCCCACTCCTTTCCAAGCAGAAGCCTGGAGGTTGGCTGGGTGAACCCCAAAGGTCCTGCTCCTGGTACACATATAGTTATGAGAAGGTGTAACGGGAAAATATGAGTGTCTGCATCCTGAGTTGGGAACCCCCTTCTGTGTTTCACAGCCAGGAGCACCACAGGTAAAATTGATATTTCTAAGATAGGCGATGGTAGAAATCTTTCCTGGGAAATGCAGTCCATGAAAAAGGGCTTACATATACAGTCAGTAATGTAGGCCTTCTGGGAAGATGGAGGAAGGGAAATGTCTAGAGAGGCAGTCTTACAAAGGAGTGAAATTCCCACCTTTCATACCTTGTAGTCATTAGTGAAAAGTCAGGAAATATCACAGTAAACATGCTATTATTTATCATACTTTTTTTTAAATATAGAGAAAAGAAGACTGCTAAAATATTTGAAAATAGATTTATCTATTTTCCTTCTCTCATCAAGGATTAGGAGTGAAGTTAAAAAAAATGATATGCATCTATTACTTTATAATAAACTTGAAAATAATGACAATCAGCATAACACCATGGAGTCAAACATCTGGGTTCAATGTTTAGCTTTATAACCTTGGTCACGTTGCTTAAATGTTCTCACCTTGGTAAATGGGAAAATAAAATCAAGCACATAGAAACTACTCAAGAAATGATATTGACATTCTAGGGTTATTTTAAATATTAAATGAAATAAGTACTTACATACATAGTATAGTATGAAGTGATGTCTAGCTAATACTATTATGACAATGCTTTTTTAAAAAAGAAGAAAAATCAACTAAGAGTAAGGAGAGGGATAAATATTTGACTCAGAGTTCACACACACACACACACACACACACACACACACACACACACACCTTACACACTATGTAAATAGGAGAGGTAAGCAAACTTCTAAGGCACAGACACATTTATCTCTTATATTCTTTGTCTTAAAAGAACAATGTCAGTTCTAGTGAGAAAGAAGAAGAGAGATAAATTTACTAAATAATCTTTTCGTTGACTCACCTTAATTCTTTTGTGGGACAAGGAGTCATGTAAACAAATCCGAAGGATTTATTATCTACAGTATACAAAATCTTGGCGAAGTACTTGTTTCACTGAAACTGTGTGGTGGCTTTTTTTTAATAAAAGGACTTTCACTTACATTCTTGCATTTGATTTTCATAATCGCCATGGAGAATAGGAAGGATAGAATTTTATAATTGGTTTGGTTAGGCAGAGTGGTGAAAGGAAAGAGAACTCTAGAAGTTGCCTAAGCATTAGCATAGCTATGGAAGCAAGACAGAGGCAATAATTTGGTTATAGATGACTATTTTTTATAACTCAGTGTGAAAAATTTTAAATAATTTTCAGTGAGAAGTATAACTGCCAAATAAATGGAAATACTACTATCACCTGGTTTGCACATTCTCTCCCTGCAGAAAAAAAAAATGTTTCCAGGGAAATTAAAATTGGGTTAGTAGAAATGCAATCAAAGTGCAGTTACAGGATGATCTTAATGGCCGATATCGTTAAATTATGGCACATGATGCCCCCAGCACACTCTGAGACTGATTTGCCAGGTAGCTAGAATACCCATGTCAGCTGGTTAAGGCACATTTATCCCTGGTTGATGCTGAAACCACACTCACAGCATTGTGTTCGTTGACTTCACGTAGACCATCTGCTGACACTTATTTTTCAGTTACATTTCAATACAGTTGGTGAGGTCAAAGCCTACTCTTATATCAAATCACATTCCAGGCATGCCTTCTTGATGAGTATTACATATTTTAAATAAAAATATGAAGGCCTAGCTTCTGTAGGGATTAAAAATGAGTAATATGTCCATATGGTTTTCTAATACTTTTATAAGTGCATTAAAAAACACCCAATAATTGACTAAAATGAACTTGACTTCATTTTGATGAGAATGAAGCTAAAGACGATTAATCTATTGGATTAAACAAATATGGCATTAGGAGCATAGGTGCCAGTGTCAGAATATAGAAGGCACAGTAAGTGATATCCTTTATGATACTGTGTGTACATTTAAGATACTATCCAACTCTTTTAATCACCATCCTTATGGTAGAAGCTTTGTTTGTCTTAGCTAGTGAAATGTCACTTCAACAAAACCAAAAGAATTAAAAAAAAATCCACATGCTTAGAAAGCAGAAAATAGCAAAATGTGGGGAAAAAGTCATCTTTGCAAGGAAAGGTCGGCAGAAACATATGGATCCCAAGTGAAATTAAAATAAGGTTTCTGTACAGACTAGATACTGTGGCAGATAACGGTGCCACAGGCCAGACAGAAGGTTCCCAAGGCTCCAGGCTGCTTTCTTACTTCTGCTCTGCTGACGACTTTATCCAACATGATTTTGGTGATAACACTTGTTATACATCCTCTGGATCCTCAGATGCTAAATCATCCTGTAATAGGCTTCATCCAGGAAACCCAAAGGCCAGCCATATTTCATCATTTCTTAAGTTTTAGTGATTATAAAACAGCCATCTGTACATGTCTGGAAGCATATTTTTATTTGGGTTATTATTTGATAATGTACAGACAATCCAGTTTTAATCCTCTAATGTGTGTGTTTTTAAAAAAAGTCCATACAAAATTTTTATGTGGTTGTATTTTTAAATTCCTATTTTACTTTGTTGAAATGTACATTTCACTTCACTCACATTAAATGGGAAGAGGATATATAATTACATTAAGTAATACATAGCATGGTTATTGAAAATGTTTGAATGTATTATCTTAATGAATTGTTTTTTAATTTAGCAAACTTCCCAAGTGTTTAGAGCTAAAGACCGAATGTCAGGATTCCAGATAGAAAGTTCTATCCTCCTGGAGTGTTCCGTCTATAGTATGTCCTTTGACTCTTGTTTAATATTTTTACATTACATATCAGAATTACATTACAGAAGTATCTATCTATTAGACACTTCTATTACCACCCATTTCAAAGAAGGGAGAAAATGAGTCAGGAGCTATAAAAGTAGCTTTGAAATTCAGCTGTAGCCAATACCCCCTCACCTTAACTACAGACCTTTGAGCCACATGACAAAAATATCTGACCTCAAGCCACCTTTAACAAATGCCTGGTACTCTGCCATTAGGAATTTACTCTTTGGGATTAAGGCAAATATGCAGATACTGTTGGTTAGCCTGGGGATAGGGTAGAAAGAAAGGGCATCCATTAAATATTTCTGTCATTCATATCTTATAGTGTGAATGCATTTTAAAAATCAGATTGTTTTCTCTTTTTGAGGAAAACTTAAAAACCTTGTTCATCTAGGACAAGGAATGCAGGAACGGGTTCTTTAGAGGGAGTGAGGGAGAGAGGAGATGAGAAAGAGCATGGTAGAAGTGGAAGTGGAACTGGGAGTTAGTAGAGAGTTGAGTATTGTTGTTTAGGGATGTGTTATTCCCATCATATTCCCAGCAGGAAACAATTGAAAAACATTCAAACTGGATCATTTAATGGAGAGGTGATTTATCAAGGATGAGGTAGGCATAGATCACGGAGGAGCAGACTCTTGAAGCAGAGTGCAGTAGAAAGGGCAGCTTGCTAGAAGTTGCATTCTTTGATGAAGGGGTATGAAAACGCAGCCTAGGAAGACCCTGAAGAGCAAGGGCCGAGGAAGCCCTCGTGGAAAGAAAATCACATGCAACATCTGTCAAAAGACTTGTGCTGACACACTGCTCTGCCATGCTCTAGACAAGTCTTATGCAAGTCGTTTGATCTCTGGGCCTCAGCTTTCCAGAAAAGGCAACATCATTTCAGAAGGTAATTTTGAGAATCAGATGATATCACTGAACTCTAGGAGGAGGAAAGTTTGAGAAATGTGTTTTTGGAAGAGGATTCAAACATTCAGGGAACAGGTCACGGGAGAGGAAAATCTTATCTTTCTGAGGCCGGTCCTGAGGCTAATGCATGGGAGTTGATTAATCTGCAGAAATATAATCACTGACAGATGTTTTAGAGACACACGTGTAAATCTGGTATCAATTCAGTGAAATTAGGAAGAGAGGGTCAAGAAAAACTACCAATCCCCACCCAAACGAAACAAACCCACCCCCAAAAACCCCGCAACACCCTCAGAAATCACTAGGATCAAGAACATTAAATGTGGAGACAATCAGGGGGCCCATCTCCTTCACATAATGTGAATGGAATAGCTCCTAGCTTTTAACATGGGAGTGATTGCAAATATTTTGTCACATTTCTTTCAGAAATTTATTTCATGCTCATACATACATTTTTCATCTGCACTGTTAAATTTCTTATTAAGTCACAACAAGGAAACTTAAAAACAATTTTTGCCTTGTTTCCCTGTGGAACTAGCTTTCAGCTTAAATCCCGCATATCATTATGCATAGAGAATGTCAATGCACTTTACTGCCTACAAGTTACTCTTGTAAGAAAAATTACCAGTTAAAAGGGATGCTACATGTCTTAAGTCTACATCAGGGAAAAGAAAAATTATTTGTTTTGATCTCACGAGTCTGGTATTGTGTTATGATACCATCTAACATGAATGCAGTTTAAAATTCTATGTGAAGTCCCTCTGTCTTGACTGTCAATTCAGGGTAGAAAGCCTTTTTGATAAAAGTGTCAAGAAAATGATGAATGGTGAAGATATCAACTTGGTTAGCTAATTATTTTGACTGCCACATGATTCTTCGTGTACTATATCATATATGAGTAAAAAAGGCATTAATTCAAAGACCAGAAATTCAATGAGTTTTAAACTAATCTCCTCAAGGTGTGTTGAGTTTATCTGCGATATCCTTTACATATTGATGTTTGTGCCCACCTGGCTTCCTGGGTTTATAGTCAACATTTGAGCCACTGAAGGGAAATCATGAATGAACACCTTTAAAATGCAAATTTGTCAAGGTCAGAGTTTCAAAAGCAGAAACTTGTTGGTTGAGCCATGCACTGCCTTTTACATCTCTCTATTAGTTTGTTAGATTATCAATCAAATTTGACTGCAATTTTTAAAAAATTACGGAAGTCATTTTCTCAGCCTTTTCTTTGTTTAATTGAGCTTAATGTGAGAGAAAAGTCTTTCAAACAAAAGAAGACAGGACTATGGTCAGTATAAACAATACAAACACTGCATTCCATGAAACTGAGGTGTCCCAAAGAATTTGACTGTGTGTAGAATTTTTGAAAAGTGAATCTTTCTACCCAATGACTCTCTTGATAAAAAAGGGAGCTGCCCCTCTCATGAAATGTAAGCTACAATCAAGAGTGAATACTGAACCAAACTGGAGCAATACAAGAAAATTTTTTCTCCTGGGAATTTGAAATCGCGACCTGGACTTTCCAGATTAGACTCTGGTCTTATCCATAAGTGCCTTGATAGTACCCTCTGCAGTTTTGTAGCTTAGTAATAGGTCCCCTTTTGTTTTTAATCAGTTCATATTTCTAAAACTAAATTCATTTTTTTCTTGAGGGTAAACCCCATGGATTTAATTGAAAGCTTTGGTTTAGAAGTGGCAAGCTCTTTACTTGCTGTCACGACCTCCAGGACAATATCCAACAAGAGACTCCACACAAGGTCTCATGCACAGTGTCCCAGTTGCCACCTCTCTTCCAGGCACAGCTTACCTCCAATACACACATTTCTCTGAGTCATAGAAACCCCCTTGCCTTCTTACCCTTCAGTGCCATTCTTCTGATTTTACATTTAAATGAAACATTTTGAATCATTCATGGCTTTTTTTTTTTTTTTGAGTTGGAGTCTCTGTCGCCCAGACTGGAGTGCAGTGGCCGCTTCCGGCCACCGCTGGGTTCCAGTGATCCTTCCGCCTCAGCCTTCCAAGTAACCGGAATTACAGGCATGCACTACCATGACCGGCTGATTTTTTTGATTTATTGTAGAGATGAGGTCTCACTGCCCAGGCGGGTCTCGAACCCGTGGGCTCAGGCAATCAGCTCACCTCAGCCTCCCAAAGGTGCAGGATTACAGGCTGAGCCACTGAGCCCGGCTTATTCATGGCTTTTATATTTTATTGAGTGCAAGGTAAAAGGCAGCAAAATAATAGTAAATTTCATCTATGTTGGAAATAGTTTTAGGTGATCTCAGCTCCTTCTTGTCTCTCCTCTCTGTTTTACCTTGCCACAGTCACCTGATGAACAGCTCTGCTAAAACTCCTCTGACATCTAAAATATATTATTGTCTCTGTTTTGTCTACACAAAAATGTTCGTCCACTTAGATAAAAGGTTTTTATCTAACGTAAAATTTGGCAAACTTTCTCATTAAAGGCCAGACAATAAATAGTATTTAGTTATGTGGGCCATATGGTGTCTGCCTCAACTAATCAACTCTGCTACTGTAGCATAAATTACCCACAGACACCACATAAACCAGTGGGTTGCACCCAATAAAGTTTATTTACAAAACCAGGTGGTACGTGGGACTGACCCAAAACCTGTGACAGATTGGTCCATCCAATGCCAGCTCTGTCAGCTTTACTTTTCTCTTCCTTTCTTTTAATCTAGTTCTTTATTTTTGAGTCAGGTCTCACTCTGTTGCCCCGGCTGGAGTGCAGTGGTATGATCACAACAATCACATCTCACGGCAGCCTCAACCTCCTGAGCTCTGTCGATCCTCCTGCTTCAGCCTCCCAAGTAGCTGGGACTACAGGCACTTGCCACAATGTCCAGCTAATTTTTTGCATTTTTTTTAGACACGAGCTCTCCCTATGTTGCCAAAGCTGGTCCCAAACCATAGGCTCAAGCAATCCTCTTGTTTCAGCCTCCCAAAGTGCTGGGATTACAAGTGCGAGCCACCGTGTCTGGCCTGTCAGCTTTCCTTTCTACTTCATCCTCCCCATGCCCAGTACTCCCCTGAAATTAGGTTTGCTTCTATGCCCACTGGGTTCTCTGGACATTCACTGCTCTATGCCTCTGTTCCCTTGGATAAGGCTGGGATAGGGTTTAGAATGTCTGTCGTTTTTCCAGGTACATTTTCCATAAGAGGTGTGTTTACATCAACCTAAAGGGATTATGTTACTTAATGCTTATTAAGTATAGGATGAACATATACTGGAGAAGGCATAAAAAACCAACATATGATTAAAACAACAATTTTAAGATTCTGATAACGGTAATACCATGAGGCATGTAGGGAGGTAGTCAAAGGGTGGTGTGCCTTTAAAAAAATATGCTTGCTCTTCTACCCAGCCCAATGAATGGTGCCTGCCTTTCACCCATCCCCCAGACAAGCTAGTTGTGCTTTTTCTTCCTATGATTTTTTTCCCTTTATCCATGTTAATCTTAAAAGTACTACCCATCCTTAAGCTGCAGATTGAATTCCCTGTTCTCATAAACCCTGACTTCTCCAGCTATGAGTAATTTTCCCCTCTTCAGAATCCTCATAGCACTCCATCACATCATTTTAATCTTGGTTTTATGACTATTTGTTTATGTTTTTTTAGCTCCATAACTAGAATATCCAGCTAGGGCATCTCTCTGAAGGGACTTTGTGTATTCTAAAAAACACAGATCAGTGCTTCACAGAGAGTAGGCATTAAATGGTTATTTGATTAATAAGTTTTTGAACTTTGTAAAAATGAGTTTTTTCAAATTAAAGCTCCCTTCATTTGATGAAGAAGTGTTAACTCCTTATAAAGATCAAGGCCAAAAGCAGCCCTCTGATTTACTAATCTTTAAAAAATATCCTCAGGCATTTGTGGTCCAGTACTGTTGAACTTACGTTGGTATTTTTGCTAGCCAAATTTGCTACATATGAAACCCATTGGCCATTTGGGGATTGACAACTTTCCTACTGCTCCTTGCAAAGAACTTCCCAAGAAAACTGGGATAGATAATCTATGTGCCATATGTGCTGTTAAAATAAAGTTGGATATGTACTAATCAAGTGGTTTCCATGAGAAACACAAGGCCTCCAAAATATAAAAAATCTTTTTAATTGTAGTGCTTATGGTAGTCACTCCAAAGAGCAAAATTACATCTCAAACTTTTTTATCTCAAAAAAAGGAGTTAAATATCTAAAGTTTAAATATCTTGGAGCAGACACACTGAGACTTAAAAATGTTACATAAACAAGTTAGAAACAAGCAAGAAAGTTTTATTTCTTTCCTGTTGCCTACAAAGTCTTAAAATTAGTGCTTAGCCTAAAGGAGATGTGTATTTCTTTCCTTTTTGAAAATGGTGAAGAGAGGCTACAGGGTGTGGCAACGGTTTGGATATGGTTTGTTTGTCTCTACCAACTCTCATGTGGGAGTCTGACGCCCAGTGGCGTTGGGAGGTGTTTGGGCTATGGAAGTGGATCTACCCCTCATGAATGGCTTAGTGCTGTTCTCAAGGATAAGTGAGTTCTTGTCCTTCCGAGATCGGGTTGGTTCTCAGGAAAACATATTAGCTTCCAGGATAGTGAGTTGCTATAAAGCCAGGACAACCCTCGGGTCTGGTCGCTCTTCTCTGACCGTCTTCCCCGTGTTTCGATGCAGCAAAAAGCCTCCCCAGGAGACGAGCAGATGCCAAAGCCACGCTCCTCCTACAGCCTGCAGAACTGTGGACCAAAAACATGTCTTTTCTTCATCAATTACCAGTCTCTGATATGCCTTCATAGCAACACCGAATGGACTGATAGGTGTCCCTCTCCCATGGCAGATTGTAGGCAAAGGAACAAGAATAGTCAACCCTCAGTTGAATGCATTGGCTAAGATCATCTTTATTTAGGTAACATCCCCAGGCTAATCCAATCTTTTTATTCGTTTGATTCTTTTGAGAAAGATGATGGATGAGATGAATTAGAATTGAATTGCGTTAATTTTTTTATTAGTACATAAAGTACATATTTATGGGGTACATATACTATTTTGCTACATGCATACGATGTTTAATGATCAAATTAGGGTATTGGGATATCTATCACTTCACACATACATCATTTCTTTTGAATATTGTTAATTTTTAATGTACTCGGTGTCAAAAACTAGCTAGTTAGAAACTGAAAAATGTGTTTATCAAAAGGACATATAAATAGAAGCAACTTAAAAACTATAAATTATTATCCAAATTTGTTTCTAGTTTATGTCCAAGTTTTATATTATTATTACAATGTAATAAAATAAATATTACTATTATGATTTAAAGTCTTGTTATTTGGTATTGTAACATCTTCAAAGTAGGTATAAATGTGCAATTTATTTGTTTAATGTGGGAGTGGCAGATTGAAAGATTACTTACATCCTTTGCTATTTTAATTATTTCTAGCTGTAACTTGTTTTGTCTCCCTTCTGAGTTGTCTCTTTCGATCTACGATCTATCATTCTTTGGATTTTGTTCTGTGTTTAGGTATCTAAAAATATTTTTACTTGTCTTGCAAAATTCTCAAAGAGTTATATTGGATCTCCTTTCCCTCCTTTTTCTTTTTAAATCTAATTTGGCTTTTCGTTTTTTTCCCCAGGGTATCTAAATTTACCAAGGAGAGGAATAATATCAAATGAAGGCAATGAATAATTTAAAAATTCATATTTTTTCTCTTTTTCTTTCATTTATAGCTTTTTATTATAATTATAAATCTCAGCAAAATGGCTAGCAAGCTTCATAGAGATTGTAGAAGCCTAGAACTTGTCAATATCTTTGAAATCACAATTTACTCTAGATGAAAGGACTGTATTAAGAGTGATAAATAACTCACAGGGTCATTAGGATTGCTGAGGAAGGAGAGAGAAGACCGAGCTTTCAGAAACAACTCCCCAAACTATACCCCAGCCTTGGGCTGCAGGGGAGGTTCCCACTCTACCATGAACTTTCTCTGTCATGGCCTGAGCCAGCAAAAGACACTCCAAGGCTGCCTAGAGCTCCACAGGTAACTGGGTTCTGATTCAACGTCTGGCATGAGTATCTATGGGTGGATTCTATACTGTGAGGAAATCTACTGTAGGGAACTCTTGGAAATGACCCTTTTAAGCTTTCTCTAGCAAGCATATAGTCATGCTGTAAGGAAGTTGAATCAGTATTAAATGAATTTATCCACAGTGTTTACTATTTCAGTAAACATTTATTTTCCATTTTTGTCAATAACACCTACTGGGATGCTGATAAACATAAAAATAGCTTGAATTTGAAAAGTGAGTTATAAATCAGATGGTGTCAAGATACATAAAGAACCTGCAGGAATAACTGTAAGATACATTGAAACATATAACAGAGATCAGTGTGAGCTAATAAGGTAAGCTAATAAAGTAAGGTTTCATGAAGAATTTTAACCTCTCCAGAACCTTCAGGTAGAATTTGAAGACTCAAAAAGTTGCCATTCTTCTGCAACAGTGCAACTCAGTAACTGTTTCTTAAGGCTCCTATTATACGCTTATAGTAAATTAAAGTTCTTACCCTCAGAAAATTAGTAAAAGATTAATATAATTGTCCCAAAATATTAAAATACAAATTAGAAAACTATTATGACTGCAATTGGGGTGTGTGGAATGGATAATTATACTAACTAGCAATTCTAGTGAGTTAGTACTGCCCAAAGCAATCTACACATTGAATGCAATTTTTATCAAAATCCTGATGTCATTTTCCACAGAATTAGAAATAAACAATCTTAAAATTCATATGAAACAAAAAATGAACCCAAGTAGTCAAAGCAATTCTAAGCAAAATGAAGAAAGATGAAGGCATTATATCACCTGACTTTAAATAATACGATATAGCTGTAGTTACCAAAGCAGCATGTCATGACACATAGACCAATGGAACAGCATGGAGAACCAAGAAATAAAACCACATATCTACAGCCAACTGATGTTCCACACAGTCAACCAAAACATGCACTGGGGAAAGGATTCAATAAATGGTGCTGGGAAATTGGATTTCCATATGAAGAATGAAATTGAACCCATATCTCTCATCGTATACAAACATTAACTCAAGCTGGATTAAAGACTTACATGTAAAACTTGAAACTAGAAAAATTCTAGAAGAAAATGTAGGAAAAACTTTTCTGAATAATGGCCTAGGGAAAGAATTCATGACTGAGACCTCAAAAGCAAATGCAACAAAAACAAAAATAGACAAATGGGAATTAATGAAACTTTTAAAAAGCTTCTGCACAGCAAAAGAAACAATCAACAGACAAGCTACAGAATGGGAGAAAATATCTGCAAACTGTTTATCTCATAAAGGACTAATATCCAAAATCTACAAGGACCTCAAACAACTCAATAACAACAACAACAAATAGCTCTACTAAAGATTGGACAGAAGACATGAACAGACATTTTGCAAAAGAAGGCATACAAACAGCCAAAAGCATATGAAAAAATGTTAATCATCATTAATCATCACAGAAATGCAAATTAAAATGATGATGAGATAACATCTTATATCAGTCAGAATGGTTATTACAAAAGTCAGAAAGAAAAAAACATGTCGATGAGGGTGCAGAGAAAAGGAAATGCTGGTACACTTTTCATGGGATTATAAATTGTACAACCTCTGTGGAAAACAGTATGAAGATTTCTCAAAGAACTAAAAATAGAACTAACATTCAATCCAGCAAGCCCACTATTGAATATCGACCCAAAGGAACAAATCATTCTATCAAAAAGACACCTATACTCATATGTTTATTTTAGCACTATTCACAAAAGCAGTTATGGAATTAACCTAAGTGCCCATCAAAGGATGATTCAATAAAGAAAACGTGATGGAAATATACACACACACCATGGACTGCTACTCAGTCATAAAAAAGAATGAAATAATGTCTTCTGCAGCAACATGGATTTTACTGGAGGCCATTATGCTAAGTAAAATAACTCAGAAGCAGAAAGTCAAATGCCACAAGTTCTCACTTACAAATGTGAGCTAAATAATGGGTACATATAACATAGGGAGTGGAATAATAGTTACTGAGGGGTGGAAGGGCAGGAGAGTGGTAAGGCATGAGGAATGACTTGGTGGGTGCAGTGTACACTATTTGGGTGATGGCTATACTGGGATCACAGACTTCACCACTGTGCAATCCACTATATTCATGTAGCCAAACTGCACTTGTATCTCTTACAACTATAAAATAAAAGTTCAAGAAATGATGAGTTATGGAGGAGAGGACACAGAGATAAGCCTGGAGGGTAAATAGTATTTTGACTATACTGAGTGGAACTTGAAGCATGAATTGTATTTACATTTAAAAAAAAGTTAAAAATAACTTTTTATTTAGAAATAGCTTTAAATTTAATAAGGTTACAAATATACTGCAGAGGGTTTCTGTACACCCCTTTGCCTTAATGGGACATGGCCATGGTGTATTTGTCCAAACTACGGAACTAACACTGGTACAATGCTGTTAATACTAAGAGTATTAGTAATAATTAATATTGTTACTGGAACCACTTTGTTACAATTTCATCAAACTTCCCAGTAATAGCTTTTTTCTGTTCCAGAATCAAATTTTTCTGTTCCAGAATACCACATTATATTTTGCTATTGTGATTCCTTAGTCAGCTATTCCTAAAAACATTTTGAAATAATCTTAAATGTACAGGAAAGTTGCAAGTAGAATACAAAGAAATGTTTTTCCTGAAACATATTCGAGAGTGAGTTGTTGACATGATGACCCATCACATTCAAGTGCTTCAGTATTATTTCCTCAAATGGAGATATTCTCCCACATAAACACAATATTTTTCAAATTGTCTCAAATTGTTTCAAATTGTTGAATTAATAAGTATTATTATTAATAAGTCCTTTAGAGCAAAATGATCCAATCTGCAATCACATATTACATGGAGTTGCCTGTTTCTTTAGTTTTCTTTAGTACACAACAGTTGTTCAGTCTTTCCCTGATACATTAGAAGAATACAGGTCTGTTATTTTATAGAATGACCATCCGTTTAGGTATGAGTGATACTTTTTCATACATCTATGGCAGAGATTCCACAAAAGTGAGCTCAGATTCTTTTCACTGCATACAATCATGTAGAACACAATTATGTTTTGTGCCATTACTGGTGATATCGATTTTGAGAGCTTGGTAAAGGTAATATCTGAAAGGCTTATCCAACGTAAAATCACTTCTTTTCTCATTAGCATGTATAAGTGTTTTGTGGGTATAAATTATATAATCTGTTCCTTATCAAACTTTGAATTTATTTATATATTTATTTGTATCAGTAAATATAACTCATAGTTTCCCATTTTACCCAATTGGTTATAATCTGTTTCTATTATAATTTATTTTTTAAAATTCTCAATTTAGAATTAATTCGAGAGTCACAAGAAATAAAAAACAAATAAAAATTGGGGAAGTCCTGTGTATCATTTATCCAGTTTTTCCCCCTGACAACATCTTATATGACAATAGCACGATATCAAAACCAGGAAATTAACATTAGTACAATCCAGAGAGCTTACTCATCAGTTCTACATGTGTGTATAGTTACCAGCAGTTTTATCACTTGTGTATCCTCATATAACCACCAACACAATCAGGACACAGAACTGTTCCAGTAACGCTGGTTTCCCTTGAGTTACCCCTATCTGACCACTCCCACACCTATTCCCGTGCAATCTAAAACACCTGGCAACCTCTAGTCTGATCTTAATTTCTATAACTCCGTTATTTCAAGCATGTTATATAAATGAAGTCGTAAACCACATAACCTTGTGGCTTTATAGTCAGCATACTTCCCTTGAGATGAATCCAAGTTGTTGCATGCATTTGCTCATGTTTATTGTTGAGTAGTTATATATGGTATGGGTGTAGCACAGTTCAATCATTTACCCACGACTGTCTTTGAATGTATGTGTCCCTCCAAAATCCATATGTTGGAATTTAAATCTTAAGATGGTGGTATTAGGAGGTGGGGCTTCTGGGGGTGATTAGGTCATGAGGGGTCTTTCCACATGATGGGATTGGTGCCCTTATATTAATAAAAGAGCTTGAAGGAGCAAATTTAGCCCTTTGTGTCCTGCCTTCTGCCATGTGAGGATCCCAAGAAGTGCCATCTTTGAAGTAGAGAACCCTCCTCAGACCACAGGTCTGCCAGTGGTTTGATCTCAGGCTTTTCAGACTATAGAACTTGAAGTATAAATTCATGTTCTTTGTATAAATTATCCAGTCAGGTATTTTGTTATAGTAGCACAAATGGATTAAGATGCTCATCAAATGACATTGGATTGTTTTAGTTTGGGAGTCTTGCAAATAACGTTGCTATGAACATTTCTGTGAAGATTTTCATGTGAACATAAGTTTTAACTTCTCTGTAATGTCCACTAACGCAATTGCTGGGTTGTATAGCGAGTCCATATTTAGTTTTTAAAGGAACTGCCAAATTGTCTTCTGAAAAGAATGTACCGTTTTGTATCCCCATCAGCAACGTGAGATATTCAATTTTCCACATCTTCATCAACATTGGGGTGCACTATTTTTTATTTCAGTCATCCTCATAGATGTGTAGAATATCTCACTGTGGTGTAAACTTGCATATCCTTAATGGCTAATGATGATAAATGGCTTTCATGTGTCTATTTGCCATCATCATACCTCTTTGGAGAAATGTATGTTCATATTTTTGCTTGTTTCCTAATTGGATTATTTCATTTTGGTGACAAATTATTGGATTCGTCACATTGGGGCCTTTCCAAATTGACTACCTTGTCCTCTGGTCATGCTCCATTATTCCTTGAATTCTCTTACTTTCTGGGACATGATGTTCTAAGCTCATCTGTTTATGACCGACTTTGGAATTCACCACATCTTCAAGAATCCCTAGTCATCTTAAGTGAAGGTTGATATCTAAATCAAGGACTGAGCATCATGGGTTATCAAGTATGCTAATGGCTGTTTCTATTCACAGGCCATCTCAGTGGACAGAGCTCTATATACACCGACACAAGTACACATTTATATTTATATTTCTATATATATACAGTATGCCCCTCTTTATCTGTGTTCTTGCTTTTTGAGGTTTCAGTTACCATTTACTCAACTGCAATCTGAAATTATTAAATAGAAAATTCCAGAAAAAACAATTCATAAGTCTTAAATGGCAGGCTGTTTTGAGTAGCATGATGAAATCTCACACTGTCCTGATCTGCCCCACAGGGGAGGTGAGAAATTACTTAGTCCATATATCCAAACCGTATATACTAACTGCCAGGTAGTCACTTAGTATCAACTCTGTATATTCTACCCTCCAGGAGGTCACTTAGTATCCACACTGTATATATTAACTGCCAGGTAGTCCCTTAATATCCACCCTGTATATACTACCCTCCAGGGGGTCACTGAGTATCCACCCTGTATGTACTACCCTCCAGGTGGCCACATGTTATCCACCCTGCATATACTACCTGCCAGGTGATCACTTAGTGTCCACCCTGTATATACCACCCTTCAGGTGGTGACATAGGATTCACCCTGTATACTACCTGCCAGGTGGTCACTTAGTGTTCACCCTGTATATACTACCCACCAGATCATAACTTAGTATCCATTCTGTATACACTAACCATCTTGTGTTCCCTTAGTATCCAACATGCATATATTACCCTTCAGGTCATCACTTAGCATCCATCCTGCATATACTACCTCACCCTCTATATACTAGCATTCACCCTCTATATACTAACTGCCAGGTGGTCACTTAGTATCCACCTTGTATATACTACCCATCAGATAGTCACTTAGTATCCACCTTGTATATACTACCTTCCAGACAGTCACTTAGTATCCACCATGTACATATTTCCCTGCTGGTGGTCCATTAGGATCCACCCTGTATATACTACCCATAAGATCATCACTTAGTGTCCACCCTTTATTTACTACCTGTCTTGTGGTCACTTGGTATTCAACCTGTATATACTACCCTCCAGGCATTCACTTAGTATCCATTCTGTGTATACTAACTACCCTTCAGTTTGTCACTTACTATCCTCCATGTGGTTACTTAGTATCCACCCTGTCTATACTACTTTCCAGGTGGCCACTTAGTGTCCACCTGTACATACTACCTGTCATGTGGTTACTCAGTATCCACCCTGTTTATTCTAACCTCTAGGTGGTCACTTAGTAGCTGTCTTGATTATTAAATTAACTGTTAAGTTAGTATTCATATTCAAATAACCCTTTTTCCATTTTATTAAAGTATATTGTATTTGTTCTTTTTTATTATTGATAATTGTTAATTTATTATTGTATGTAATTTGTGAATTTTATTGTGTTATAGGTATGTATGTGTATGCAAAAGCATAGTATATGTAGATTTGATACTATCCCATCCCCTGGGGATTAAATGCATGCCTGACAGGTAAGGGAGGAGGAGTACTGTATCTTCTTGTATTTTGGGGACTATAGAACTATATATATAGGAGTTCTCACTAATATCTCTAATTGCAAGCAAGCAACACAGGATCTATTCTAGAGTTTTCTATTTTATTATTTGTAGTTTTCTTCTCTGATGGGACTCATGTTATCTATAATATTTTAAATTATTTTAATTAACAGTCCTCCTGCTCTGGGTTTCAAGTTCGACCCCCACTTCCTCCAATTCACATGTTGAAATGTAATCACCAAAGTCACGGTATGAGAGCTGCGACATTTGGGGCGCGATTAGACCAAGAATGTGGAGCCCTCGTGAGTGAGATTAGTGCCCTTATGAAAGTGGTTCCAGAAAGCTGCCTTGCCCCTTCTGCCCTGCAAGGACACATTGACAAGATGACTGGTCATGACCCAAGGAGAAGACCTCCCCAGATTCCGAATCCACTGGCATCTTGCTCTTGAACTTTTCAGGTTTCAGAACTGTGAGGCATGCATTTCCACTGTTCCTGGTTTTGGCACTTGGTTACAGCAGCTGAATGGACCAAGATGCTCCCAGAGTTAGCCAGTTCCTCCTCACCACTGCTGCCCCCTCTCCAATCCCCATCTGAATACCCCATCTCTCATCCTGCTTGAGTCCCAGCATCACCAGCACCAGCACTCCACGCAGATTCCCACAGTTGCCCTGGCTGCCCTATGTGTACATCCTCCTCACCCTGCTTGATTTCCTACCCCCACATCAGGCTTTTCAACTCCTTCCTTCTCCCTGGGTGACTTTCCGTCTCTCAGTCTTGAACACACTGCATTCTGTGGCCACTCAGGCAATGTGCCTGGACTGCCATCCCCATGCTGGCTTGACAGTCTTTGCCCTGTGCTGTACTCTACCTGCTTGGGGTCGGATTTTCCACACTGGGCTGACTCCCAGATCAGAATCCCTCTTCACATCTGCCCTCTGCTGCCCCACCCCTCCTCCTTCCCCGCTGCTCCCATGTTCTGAAACAGTTCCTGGCCCCCAGCACTGACTCTCTTCTCTCCTGCTCATGTTGACACTCCTAACTGGGATGAACCCTGCACCAAGGTCTGTGCTGAGGTTCCAGGTACCCCACTGGCTTATCCTGTACAGAAGTCCTCATCCTCATGGGTTCAGAGATGCCATTCCTTGCCCTGCCTCAGGCCTCCATCCCACCTGGCTCCTTCCTTGAACCCCTATGCCAGCCCACCACCCTCCCATGTGGACACTTGCCTCACTCTTCTCAGGCTGCAACTCTTCACACAGGCTGCCCCTTTCTGCACCATGGGGGCGCTGTCCTCACTCTGTTCTTCCTCTGACATCCTGCTCTGTACAGCTATATCTCTTCTCCATCCATTGCTTGGTCCTGTCTAATGACTTTTTTTGGGGGGGGGTTCTTATTCGGTTGTCCAAGCTGCAGTGCAGTGATGCAACTATGGCTCACTACTCACTGCAGCCCCAACTTTCTGGGCTTAGGCAATCCTCCTGCCTCAGTCACCTGAGTAGTTGGGAGTACAGATGTAAGCCACCACACCTAGCTAATATTTTTTTTTAATTTTCTTCTACAGAGACAGGTTCTCACTGTGTTGCCCAGGCTAGACTTCAGCTCCTGGGCTCAAGTAATCCTCCCGTCTCAGTCTTCCAAAGTGCTGGGATTATAGGCATGGGTCACCATGCCTAGCCTTCCTAATGGCTTTTGATTCGAATTGTTCAGTAAGAAAATGGAAAGGAAGAGAGAGAGAGATTGAGAGAGAGAGAGAGAGAGAGGAGAGAGAGAGGAGAGAGAGAGAGAGAGAGAGAGAGAGAGAGGAAATACCATTTGCCACATTGAGCACAGTATCAGGGAAATGAGGGTACTAAGTGAGGGAGACCCAAAGTTGCACTTGTGCATGTGAGGGAAACAGCAGCTGTCATGGCTCTTCTGGAGCACAGAGTAGTGAGAAGACCAGACTTGCTAGAGTACAGGGATAGAGCTAGGCTGTGGTGCCATTGTGCAGGGCCTTCAATGGCTATAAATGATGCTCCATTGGCAGGAATCAGGTGGTGACTGATGGGTTCACACTTCAGAAGATTAGTCACATTGAAGTGCAAAGGAGGTAGGAGAAACCACAATATCATTAGAGGAAGTCGGAGGTAGGAGAAACCACAATACCATTAAAGGAAGTTCATGGAGAACTAAGACACTGACTTGCACCAGGGCTGCCACAGAGCCTGGCAGAAGGGATGCAGACAGGGGGTCATCCCTCCAGGATGTCAAGCCAAGCCCAATTGGTCTGAGAAGGCCTGATACTGCTCATGAGACAGGACTCCTATCAAGGCAGCTTTGAGGTCTGCTGATTCGTGGATGCTCTGGATGCCTTGGCTGTGGATGCTGCAATTGCATCACCTTGGTTTTCCCTTCAGGACTGAAATACTCACTTCCCCACAGCCAGGAGTTGACTGCTGACAGCTCACAGCTGAATCCTCACAATTGTCCCAAGCCAGGGGAGGATGCCTTGCTCCAGGTGCTGCCTTTCTTGCATTGAATGACAACTCCCTGAGGGAACACAACCCTCTGGTCCTGGCCCCACACAATTCAAGGCAGTTAAGGAATGCCATCTCAACTCCTGGGCTATCCTGGGGCTTGGCATAGCCTCCTGTGCAGCTGCATTTTGGTTCAACTTTCCCTCTGACTGTCCCTCATCCCTACTGCACCTCAAGCCTGCATCTGATACTTGATCGAAGGTACATCTGGTCCCCAATGCAGCTGTTGGGCATGATTTTCTGCCACTGGTTGACATTCCTGGTGTCCTACACAAAGACATTCATTGAGAAGCAATTGCACCTTCTAAAAGCATTTTATTCACTCTCAGGAACTGGTTTAGACAATGGGAAAATTCAGTTCTTTAATGACCATACCTGATAAAGTTGAAACAAGCTTTGGCACTTCAGGTAGTGAAGATTTATTCTCTTCCTCTGAATCACTGTGGATGTCATGTAATGAATCACTTCCCGTGTGATGTGAATATGAATCACTTCCAGGGTGGTACTCACTTCCAGGAGAGCCATGGCTGTCACGTAAATGCTGCAAAAGATGTCTACTCATAAATAATGTAGATTCCATGATGTTTATGCACACAAAGAGTGACTATTTTATCTTCTTATTTATCATTGTTGCTTATTTGCCTTTTTTATCTGGTTGTTGTTGTTAAAGTGTGAGAAGGTAGAAAGAAAATATCGATAGACGATTGAAAATGCAAACTGCTTGAGAGTGAAGAGTCTGACATTTCTGCTTAGAACATTATCAGATACAAAGTAGGTAACAGTGAACATTTGTGAAATAGAAACCAGGAAATGAATAACGTGATAAGTCCAAGCTGAAGTCACAAGAGCTCTGCAAGTAAAAGAAGGGGACGATGATGGGGCTGGGGAAGACCCTACATCATCAGTGTCCACCTCAGGCTGCTCCAACTGCACCAAACTGAAGCTGCAATGTTTTGGGGCTTATTAACATTTTTATGCAATAAAGTGATACATTCTAACATTGAGTTAGAAATGTGGCTTAATGCAAAGAATAATTTTCAGAGTGGAGGCATACATGGATTGCAAAACAAAATACTTTAGTGAAAATACAAATAATTTATAAAAGACAAATATTTTAGACGTATTTATCTAAATAGTTCAGTCTGTCTCTTTCTTTCTGTCTGTCTCTGTCTCTCTCCATCTCTGTCTCTTTCTCTCACCTTTCTTCCTCTCTCTCCCCTCTCTCTCTCTCTGTTTCTACCTCCCTCTCCTCTTTCCTCTTTGTTTCTCCAAAGTTGAAACAAGCTTTGGCACTTCAGGTAGTGAAGATCTCTGTCTTTCTCTCATCTCTCTCTCTCTTTCTCTCCCCCCCATCTCGCTTCTGACCCTCTCTCTCTGTCTCTCTATCTCTTCATCTTCTTCTTCTCTCTCTCCTCTCTCTCCCTCTCTCCTATCTCTCTCATCTCTTTCTTTGTTCTCTCTTCTGTCCCTCTCTCTCTCCTCTCTCTTCTCTCTGTGTGTCTCTCTCTCCCCTGTCCCTCTCACTTCTGTTTCTCTCTCCTCTCTCCCTCTCTTCCCCCCTCCTCTCTCCCTCCTCTCTTTCTGTGTCTCTCAGTCTCTCTCTCCCTCCTCCTCAGTCCCTTCTCCTTAAAAATCTGAGTTTCCTCTTCCATTCTTAACTTAAAAATGGAAAGTTAAGTAGGATCTCAGCATGACTGTCATGATACAGAATTCAGCGTGAAAACTTACCTGGCTAGTTTTCAGCTGACACCATGCCCAGACCACTCACTTTTAGAGAAGGAAACATATTGTGGTTACCACCACTCCTTGCACAGGACTTGGAAAGAAGTCTAAGTCTGCCCCTGCTTCCATCTTCCCTCATTATTGCTTATGAAAAGGGTGACCAATGGCCTAATTTTCCAGGGACCATCCTAGGGACTGCTCTAGTTTTAGCATGGAAAGCCCCCTGCCCTGGACACATCTCAGTATGTGGCAAATTGGGACAATTGATTGCCCCAATAATGAAGGACCTTCCCACAAATTTTTACTGGAGGAAAGTGACTTGGTTGATCATGGTCTGTGCCAGATGAGGCTATTTCCGGCTTTGTTGTAGGTCTTACCTGAGCAAGTGAGCAAAATGCAGATAGCTCCGCAACTGACTGAATAATTACAAGCAAATAAACACACAAGAGGGAGGGAATATTCTTTCTTTCTTTCTTTCTTTTAGTTGGAATCTCACTCTGTCGCCCAGACTGGAGTGCAGTGGCCACTGCCAGCCACCGCAGCCTCGACTTGCTGGGCTCCGGCGATCCTTCTGCCTGTCTTCCAAGTAGCCGGAACTACAGGTGTATGCTACCACGCCTGGTTAATTTTTGATTTATTGTAGAGATGAGGTCTCACCAAGTTGCCCAGGTGGGTCTCGAACTCGCAGGCTCAGGCAATCCACTCACCTCAGCCTCCCAAAGGCGTGGGATTACAGGCTGAGCCACCGAGTCTGGCTGGCAATATTCTTTTACATGTAAATCATCTATGCTGGCCTTGCACCCAGGAAAGAATAACTGGATGAGGGAATTTTAGGAGGGACTGGGAATTGTGAGAAAAAACAAACTTTAAATTCAAGGTGTTTTGCTTTAATTTGGGCCTAGGACAAGATGGATTTTTAGACCTGTTTTTGGAATCCCAGAAGATGAGCAGGCAATGAGGAGGCAAGTAGCTAGCGGGGGAAACATTAGTTTAAAATACTCCATCAAGAGGAGTGCATGGTTAGCATTATGTCTTATATTCCTTCACCTTCTGTCCCCTTCTAACTTGAAACCAATTGCCACCAGTATTTGATAGACTTTCCCTTTCCGGAGTCTATTCTGTCATATAGCGATGCAGTATTAATTGCTAAAGATATACGATATCTTTGAATCTGTCGTTAAGATTAAAGTTGAAAATGGAGACCAGTTTCAATCAGCAGTAAATTAAAAAAAAATGTATCTTAGAAAAAACGTTAACAAGCTGTTAATATAAATTTCCAAAAAACTTCAGCTTGTTTCAGTTCTGCTGTGGGAACTCTTGGAGATTAATGCACTTGTGGTTGGACCAGAATGTGAAATGGGAAGTGGCAGCACATCCCTGGAGACCTGATGGCTCAGAAGGCATCGGAATGTCAGGACCTCAAGAAGAGATGAGGCCATGGAGGACAGAGTTAAGGTGTGTTTTGTACAGTCCTCTCCTTCCCGGGAACTTTCTTCTAGAGCTCAATGGTTTGTAAACAGTGGGAAGTTTGTGTTTCCTTCTAATAAAAATGAAAGCTATCTTTTGTCTAATGGGCCCCTTGCCCCTCAGTGCCTTTCTCACCCCATTAGGGAAGAAGTGGCAGATTGTGCATGGTGATGGCCAGTTGTCAAAGAGTAAGAAGGCATGTCAGTCATTCTCCACTCAATCTTTGACATTTGTAATGAGGGTATCTTCAGAATGGCTACCTGCCCTTGTTTACTGAAGCTTTCATCCATCCAATTTCCCAGCTTAGCTGCTGTAATAATGGTGGTCCAAGATACCATTTTATTTTGCCTTCATCAGAGTGCTCTCCTAAGGATTCCCCTGCTATCATTGGTGCTGACTGAAAATACATGGTCTCACAGCAGCTGGGAAGGCCTTTGAAAAACATAAAGCATCCCAGTTCATCCTCCACCCCTCCTCTGGGCTTAAGCTTCTCTAGTGAACGCTCATCACACTCAGTATGAAATGCCTGAATTCTTCACCTTGATTTACAAAGCATCACATACCCTGACCCCTGCCTGTGTCTTTACATCCCTTTTACAAAGTTCAGACCACACTGCTTTTCTTTCTTGAATGTGCTAAGCTAATTCCTGTGCAGCCTTGCAGTGGCTGGGAATTTCCTCTCTTGGCTTTTGAAATGGCTAGGTTCTTTTTGTTAGTCACCTGATAAGTACTTCTCTATCACATCACAATGTTTTAAATCTCTAATACTATAAGAAAGGGATTGGCAGTAGTGGGACACGGCCAGGGAGGGGCCCATAACATCAATAAGGGTACCCAAACTTTACCTGTATGATGCCCACTTATATACTTAACACTGAATTGTACCACATATTAAAAAAAAAAAAAATCTCTGCCAGACTACCTTTCCAGTATGGAGAATTTCTTCTTTATGTGTTTGCTTCTTGTTGTCTGTTTTCGTTTCTCAACCAGGCTGTTTCAGGAAAGCCCGCCTTGTTTTCTAACTCTGTGCGTTGAACACAACTCTTGGACAGAACCTTGCACAGTGGGCACTCCATGAATCTTTGTTGGGGGTGACCGGTTGCTATCCTCAAAGAGCTGACAGCTGATAGATCTGGGAGTATACCAAAGACCATGTAAATACCAAAGATCTTAACTATACATGACGACGAACACACGAGATTCTCTGTGTAAGTGCAACATCAACTTTTTAATTTTATTAAGACACTGTCATTGTTGGTGCCGCCCAGCGAGCCTGCGAGTTCTGGCGGAAGTCACAGGTGGGGGGCGGGGGGAAGTCACAGGTCGAGGGTGGAGGAGGAGGGAGCCCAGTAAGCAGAGAATTGGCACGAAAACTTCTTGCTCCTGCACACGTTTGGCAAGAGCAGCCTAGTTGGCTCAACAACTGTAGCTTGGGGTGAACGACAGTGGGATGAAATATTTGGGGGCATACCTTCCCACCCCTAAGAGGTCGCTCCTTCTCCACTCCTCCCTCCCTTCTTTTCTTGACTTGGTAATATGAAGCTACAAAGTAGGTTTCTTAAAAAAAAAAAAAAAAAAAAAAGGAAGTTCCTCCGAAGTGTGCCTGTCTGCAGTGTTTGCAGTGGGGGTGGGGTGGAGGTGGAGTGGGCGGAGGGAGAGGCCGCCGCCTCCCAGATCTCCCGTCTTGGGTCTCCGAGTAGGGCAAGGGGCCGTCCTGGCGCGACTTAGGACAGGCCTGCAGCGTGGACGGCGCGCTTCGTCTCCAGGAGACGCTCGCTGTCCTGCCTCCCTGTGCCCTTTCCGAGGCCGGGCAGGCGCGGGTCACCTCCGGCCTGTGAGCGTGTGGACCCGGCTCCAGCGGCTCCGCCCGCGTCCTCGGGGTCCACGATCTTTAGACGGCCGGCCCCGCAGGGCGCTTCTCCAAGCCGAAAGCCCGGGGCCCGCCCCGCCTCCTCCCTGAGGGGAGGCCCGTGGGCCTCGCGCCAGAACCGAGGCGAGGAAGAAAGTTTGGAGCGCCGGGAGCTGGGCCGCGGAGGACCGGCCGGGATTCGGGCTCCGAGCGTCCCGGGGCGCCGTGGCCCCAGCGCTGCAGCGGCGGGACCTCAGCCGCCGCGAGAACCGACTCGGGTTTGGGTCCGAGGCAGGCGCTGGAGGCCGGGCCCGGGAGGAACTTGTGCGAGTGTCGCCGCGGCCTTCATTGTCTGCGGACTCTCCGGAGTCGGAGGAGGGAACGGCTCGCTCGGCCCCGGGGACTCGCCGGAGTTCCGGCGGCAGCTGCCGCGGCGGCGGAGCCTCTCTTTGTCCTCGCAGGACCTGCATCCCTCCCGGCCGCCCTCCCTCTGCCGGCGGGGCGGTCGGGCCGCCCCACGCGCCCGCGCCGCCGCCGCTCGCGGCCCCCAGCCCGGGCGCGTACCAGGCGACCCCCGCCGCCTTCGCGTCCCCGCAGCGCCTAGGGCCCTGCGAGCGGGCGGCGTCGCCGGCCCTGGGCCGCAGGATGGTGGCGCGGCGGTCCCCGGCCCGCGGCCCCGAGGGCTGGCTGGTGCCCGCGCTGTGGCTGCTAGCGCTCAGCGGGCCCGGGGGGCTGCTGCGCGCCCAGGAGCAACCCTCATGCAGAAGAGCCTTTGACCTCTACTTCGTGCTGGACAAGTGAGTTCGAGGAGTTACTGGGTGGGGGTGGGGGGGTCGGCCGGGGGGAGGGGCTGGGCTGCGTGTGCGCGCAGGGGTGGCAGGGGTGGCGTGGAGCCCCCGATGGTGCCTCTCGCCTCGGGCTGCACAGCTCTCTGAGGAAGGTGGGTTCTTCACCGCTGGCCAACCTCCGGGCCTCTTGGGAAGCGGGGGTGCGGCCTCCGGGGCAGCGTTCTTGGTCCTGGGGTTCCTGGTCCGCCTGACCCACCCCCGAGCCAACCGCACGCCGGCCCAAGTTTGCCTGGTCGCTGCGTTTTCCTTGGAGTCAGGACGGGCCGGCTCAACACGCCCAAAGTGGCTTGCACTTCCTGCGAGGGGCGGCTTTTGTGTCTGCTTGGAGGAGCAGACAGGGGTCTCCGAGGCGGGCTGACTGCCCTGACTCTGGCAGCCCCGGAGTTTCGGCCGCAGGTCCCGTTACTTTGCGCGGAGAGGCAGGTTCCAGCGTCCGCCGTGTTGAGGGAACCCGTCTGAGATGCATACATTTCAGTTTAGAGTTCTGTTTCTCTGATCAGTTCAACTTCATTTTCTAGGTCTGGGAGCGTGGCAAATAACTGGATTGAAATTTACAATTTCGTCCAGCAACTCACAGAGAGATTCGTGAGGTATGTTCCCGCCTTACTTTCCAAGCAGTGGAGAGGTGGACCCAGGTGCAGAATTTCTCTTTCGGAAACATGTAGCAAAAACCTTCCCCGAGAGAGACTGCTTCCCAGTGCCTTGAGGTCCTTACTGCCCTGTGCTGATATTAGGTGGGGCCTTCTTTGTGGGGGGGCCTGTTTCATCTGGATCCCAGAAACTTGACTCAGACTCGGGGGAAGCATTTTCAAATACGATTCCAAATGTCTTTTCCTTCCCTAATTTTCATCTGTGTTGAATTTCAATCATGCTTTCTCATAATTTATCACATTAAAAATAAATTTTATGCTAATAGTATCCGTAATATATTTTCCTTTTCACACAGTTCTTAGCGTTGTAGAGGTCCTCATTAAAAAAGAAAAAAAGTGTTGGAAAACTTCAAATGAACATGTGTTAATAACCCACTACCAGAAAAGGCACTTGTGTGTGTTTAAAGAAATGACTTGTGTTTACATGATGTGTGGGTGTCTGGTTGGTTGAAAATTTAACTGTTCTATATATGCAATAAGCATCAGTAGGGAAGACTGGTTTCCTCTCCTATAAAAAGCATTGCTGCTACGAAATCCAGCTAACTCTCTTATTTAAAGGTAACTAGGAATTAGTGGCATCTCTTATTTAAAAATAGCTCCAGGACACCAGTCTTTTGAGGCTTCTCTTTTCTTTCTTTTTTTTTTTTTAAAGGAAAAAAAAATGTATTGAGCAAACAAGCTTATCAAGATAATGGAAGGACACGAATAGGAACTGTATCATTAAATATTGCTTCTTTCAGTCTTGTTAGCCCAAATGTTTTCCATAAAACAGGCTTGGATGATCAAAACATTTTGAAAGTCGTGTTGCAAGTAACTTCAAACAATCTGTAGAGGCCTAGGCAATCCTTGCTTTCTGTTATTGGCAGCAGTAAAGTTATCCCTATAAAAATGTATGCCTGTCCATGTTCAATCATCAGTCCCTTGCTTAAGAAGCCAAGCATAACATACATTTCTGGACAGAATCTGAGGTAAAACTGTCTAGAAAGGAAAAATAAACAAAACCCTATATCCTTAAATGTCAAAGGCAGAAAGACAGTTGTTTGTAAATTTCTTGTTTTAATCCTAGTGTGTGCAGAGTGTCACCTTAATTTTGATCAAAAGCAATGGATCATTTCAACCCAACATTTTAAAGAAGTGGACTCTCATCTTATTCATTGTTCTAGTTTTCAAGTTGGAATTCCCTAACACACAGTTTACTGGCTCAAGCTTAGTTGCTCAGTTACTAACAATACATTGTAAGAAGTGAATAAGGGGTGATTAATGAGGAGAATGGTGTTCAAATATGTATAAGCCTCCACGATCATTCTGATCTTCAGTTGACAGATTCCAGTTTTATATCTTCAGTTTTGGACCTTAGAAATGGTTGAGTAGAGTGTCCCAGAAACAAGAGCCATTCCATGAATACATGCCTAATACCTGACAGCTGTAGCTGACTTGGGCAATTATTGCTGACTGGAAGTAGGATGTTTGAGTCTCAGGAAATAAAAGAGAGAAGCCTCATCAGAAAGTGACCTGTTAGCTCCTTCTTATTCTCCATGGTGTTCTTTAAGTCATTTTGCTTCAGGATGACTTTTGAATGGATTTGTGTAAAGTCGTAGTCATTAAGTCACGCCAGCTACTTCAGCCCCAAGTATGGATAATGATAATCACTGGGAAGGGTCAGCTTTCCTCAAGGAGATGAGGTAGAACACCAAAGGAAGAAGCGTTTTCCATGAAAGAATTTTGATCAGCCTAGGATTTATCTTTCCTGTTAGTCTCTTTCTAAATGCAAGTCCTTATGGGTCGTGGAGGAGCATTTGGGTGCTGAGAAGCATTGACTGAATCCAAAATGACTTACACAGTCACATTAAGCAGAGTTAGTCTACATACTTCGGGAACTCCATTGAATTGTAGCCTGGGCCATTCAGTGAGACCAATTTTAAGTGAAACTCCCTGGCTATACATCTGTACTGTCTCAATATTTCTTTTAAAAATGTTTTGACTGCCTCTTTTCTTATTTTACAGCCCTGAAATGAGATTATCTTTCATTGTGTTTTCTTCTCAAGCAACCATTATTTTGCCATTAACTGGAGACAGGTTAGTGCATTATAATTTTTCTGCAGGCTTTCAGTAGAGAAGACTCTCAGAGGCATGATTGATATTTCCATGTGGTGACTCTGGCCTCAGTGGAGTCGAGCAGATGCCCAGACAACTCAGTTATCTAATAGAGGGGAAAGGAGGTAGGAGAAACATCAGTGAGCAGATGATCCAAAAATCATATCATTCATATCAGCTGTGGAATGCTGTGACATCCAGATCTCTGTCTCAGTTGTGTGTTCAGTACCCCCCACCTTTCCTCTTTCCTTTCTCTCTGTTACTGTAAGTAGTTCCTTTTTTTTTTTATTTTTTGAGTTGGAGTCTCACTGTGTTGCCCCAGCTGGGTTCCGGCAATCCTTCTGCCTCAGTCTCCCAAGTAGCCAGAACTACAGGCACGTGCTACCATGCCCAGCTAATTTTTTATTTATTGTAAGACAAGGTCTCACCAAGTTGCCTGGGCTGATGTCGAACCCGCGGGCTCAGGCAATCTACTCACCTCAGCCTCCCAAAGTGCTGGGATTACAGACTGAGCCACTGAGCCCGATCTCTACTGCAAGTAGTTCTACATTTTTTTGTTTAGATGTAATATATTAATCAAGTAGGGATTTGAAGAACATTGAAAGGGAGAAAGATATGGATTTATTTGGATAATTTACCAGATTCAGCAGACATCCTGGGTTTCTAGTCTTTCACTGAGGTCCACTGATGCTGAATATTTTCACTTTTTATTTTTTATTTTTTGAGTTGGGGTTTCACTCTGTCACCCAGGCTGGAGTGCATGATCACAATGATCGCAATGATCAGGGCTCACAGCAGCCTTGACCTCCTGGGCTCAAGCAATCCTTCTGCCTTAGCCTCAGGGGTAGCTTGGACTACAGGCATGTGTCACCATGCCCAGCTAATTTTTTAAATTTTTTTGTAGACAAAGTTTTTCCTAGATTGCTCAAGCTGGTCTCAAACTCTTGGGCTCAAGCAATCTACCCACTTTGGTCTCCCGAAGTGTTGGGATTACAGGCGTGAGCCACTGTGCCTGGCCTATATTCACTTTTATAAAGGTACTTGATATATATATTAATATCTATAATATCTCTCTATCTATCTACCTACCTCTCTATATCTCCTTAGTGCTTTTAAAAGGTATGACTTTTTCCAAGCAAGTGTCACAGTATTTCATATGAACATTTCTATGTCATTTGAATACACCATGACAAGCTAGAAGTCATCATTGACATTTTGTAAAGAATGAGATTTATATTGGGAAGGGAGATTTTCTTCACTTTTATATATACTTCAGTTAATACAAAGTATATAAGCTAGTTCTTGCTCAATAAATTCTTGTTGAATGAATAAATGACTTAACATTATTTTGAAATCAAATTTCTTCAAGCTGTAGTTTTAGCAAGGGAGGCTGGTATGCTTTGTTTTGCATGATATGTGTATTTCTGAAAACTTAAGTGTTAATATAGTTTTTTGTAAATTATTTTTTCACTGGAAAATGTCAGGAAAGCATAATGTTTAGGAAGACACTCAGAGCTTTTGTTTTTAATTCACTAAATTGGTATCAAAAATTGTACAGATACCTAAATTGGTATCAAAAATTGTACAATTGCATCTAGTTTCTTTGTGCTTTTACTTTTCCTTTTTCTGGAGAGGAAACCTCTCTATAGGTGCTGAGTCCAGCCTAAACCGTGTCTTGTCAATGGTGCTTCTCCTTCTTGCTTTCCTAAGTGTAGGTGGATCTCCATCAGGGCCAAAGCAGTGGTAGTCCATAGCCCAGGCACAACAGCTTTCTGTGACCAGTGATATGAAGTTCTTGCCCTTATGAAAATAAATTTTCTCCACTGACCAGCTTAATTTCCAAAGAAACAGCTTTGGGTTTAGCTTATCCAAAAAATAAAAAAGAACAATTTTAACATTTATGGCATATATAAATATAGAAAAGAGCTCCGTGTAATGCCAGGCACATGAAAATTCAGTCATTGACAGCTGCAGATGTTGTGCCAGATTCTCTGCGAGGCACTTCGCATGAGGGTCTTCAGCACATTGGAGATGAAGGCCAGCCACTGCGCGACCAGATTGTTGTTGCTTAGACATGCATGGAAGGGGTTTGAATCTTGAAGTTAAGACTCTTCCTTTGCCATCGGTTGACTCTAACAAGGGAGAAACTGAGACAGGTTGGAGAAGAACTTTTCTTTCAAGAGGCAGAATAGTGTTGCAGCTAGGAGTCAGTGGACCACGTCCACATGAGGTTAAGTCCTGGCTCTCTAATTTACCAACCAAATGGTCAAAGACAATTTGCTTAGCCTCTTTATGGCTCAGCGTTTTTCCACCTATATAATAATGACAGCAATGATGATGATGAGGTCATACCTGCTGCATAAAGTTGTTGTAGGAATCGATGTAGATTAATGTAGAGTGTTTCAGGAGGAATTTTAATAATGCCGCTTGCAACTTATTTCTCACATAGGTGGCTCTTCTGTCTGTTTCTAAGTAGAAATGCTTTTGGTTTTAATTTCACTATTTGTGGCATGTTTAATTCATTTTGGTGGCAGAAAATACACTGAAAAGGCCTGGGTTAGAGTTCTGGTTTTGACACTTACTGATTTGGAAACTTGGGGCAAATCACCTACTTGCATGGCAACTTTTATGTCTATAAAGTGCAGACACAACATCTGCCATGTTTTCTTAGAAAGTTTTTGTGAAGATCAATATAACACATAGAAAGGTACTTTGTATATCATAGAACATCCTTTAATAAAGAAACTTTTTCTCTTATATTGTGCTTTTGCTAATTTTATTTCATTAAATCAGTAACTTCTCAAGTTTTTGTGGTCTTCTGTATTGGGATATAGGTAACTTGTTTTACATAACACACTTTTAAGTGTGAAGAAACAATTTGCATATTTAGATGCAAGACCACCAAACAAATGTTCTCACAACTATTGTAGATCTTTGTATCAAAACCTGGAAATGGGACTTCTGCATATGAACTTTCTTGATGTCCTATAGCACATTTGCAAATAGATCTCAGTGTATGAGAATAGCAAAGGTTAAGTAAAGAAAACCAAAGGTTAAACAGCACAGTTTTCGCAATTGGGTTCTATTACTCATCAGTCTTCAGCACCGAGGTAAATAGGAGAAGTAGCTCTTTCATGTTTGTGAGAGTGTTGCTAAAGATTTTCAGCAGAGATGAGGCAAGATGGAAGGCAGTAAGTAAGTGCTTATGGTAGGGCTGCATGTTCTGCTACTGTTTCAGCATGGTGTTTGGTACTATGTAATGAATGAATGAAGTAATGAGCTGCGGATAAGCGATCAGCTTATACATTTTATAAACTCATTGTTTAAAAATCTTATTCTTTTAAATATTTCAACTTGTTGCACTCCCTTCTTTTTTCTTGCTTTCATGACTTTTACCTTCTATATGTCTGTTAGTCCATCTATCCATCCACCCACCTACCCATCCATCTACCTGCCTACCTTATATCCAATGTACTTAGCACTCTGGGGCCCTGGGGGTAACACAAGTATAAATAGCTGTGTGTGTGTATTTGTGTTTGTGTGTGTATGTGTGTGTGTATTTGTGTGAGACAGAGAGAGTAGGGGGCATACACATATACGTAAATAGCCGAAGGTTGTGTTATAGGGTCAGGAAAGAGGAAAGTTCCGAGTGTGATTTACTGTGGAAATACTCAGCCTTTCCATATTAGAGAATTTGGAATCAAGACTAATTTTAAGGGATACTTTTAGTTATTATATTGCATAATTAGGGCTAGTGAATTATGCTCACTTCTGTTAAATGTTATCTTTTATTTATTTATTTATTTATTTAGAGACAGAATCTTGCTCTATCATATAGGCTGGAGTGCAGTGGTATAGTCATAACTCATAGCTCACTGCAGCCTTGAACTTATGGGCTCAAGCGATCGTCTGGCCTCAGCCTTCCGAGTAACTGGGACTACAGGCATGCACCAGCACTCCTGACTATTTAAATACACACACACACACACACACACACACACACACACACACACACACACGAGACAGGGTCTCACTATGTTGTCCAGGTTGGTCTTGAACTCCTGGCCTCAAGCAATGCTTCTGCTTTAGCTTCCCAAAGCACTGGCATCACAAACATGAGCCACTGTACCTGGCCTTAATATTATCTTAATGCCATAATGGTGATTTAGTTGAAAACATTATCTGTACAATTATCATGTGCCAGGCACTGTGCAAAACGCTTTCTATGCATTGCCTCATTTAATCCTTGTATCAACCGACCTCATGTGTTAGATACTGTTATTATTCCAACATTACAAATGAGGAAACTGAAGCTAAGAAAAGTAATGTAGCTTGTCCAAGGTCACACAGTAAACAAGTGGCAAGCAGTGTATTAGCCAGAATGACCTTTTGAAGTTTAAAGCAGATCATACCACTCACATGCTTAGAAGTGCAACAGATTAGATTGGGAGGCAAGACCTCCTGCAGACCTAAGAGCCCCACCCAATTGTCTCACCCACTCATCTCTCCTGCAACAGGATGTGCCACAGCCTAATCCAAGTGACCATCTTTCTGTACCAAATAGATCAAGCTTGTTTCCACATTAGGAGCTTTCCTCTTCCCCTGCCTAAGGCCTTTCCCTGGCCAGCTTGTCCTTGACATGTAAGTCTCATCTGCCTGGTCACCATGTCTAAAGGAGCCCTAGGAACCTGCCACACGTTATCTGGTTACCACTTTTTGAAATTGTTCTATCAATTAATCAATGTATTTTCATCTACATGACCCTAATGTAGACCTGAAACGGGGACCTCATGTGTCTTATTTTCTTACATATCCCAACACCCCTGGAACACAGCCTGACACACAGATGCTCGGTAAATGTCTGTTGAATGAATGAGTGAGCTGGTCTGACTCTAGAGCCTGAGTCATCAGCTGCTAAAATAAATTGTCTTTTTTGTCACTCTGCCACACGATGAACGATGACTTATGTTTACTACTTTTCTTTGGCTTACTCTTATTGATCTGATCTGCTGTAAACATTTACATTTCCCTTTTCAATATATTTGCTTCCAAATTGAAAGTCATATAGTAGTTTGGCCTGGGCACAATAATCAAGTACTTAGGAACAAATATTCCTTATGAGAGCTTGTGGGAAATTATAGAGAAGTCATTTAACTAAGTTAGACAATATACACATTTCTATAATTCTAATTCCTTAAAAACTGAATTAAAAATTTACTTGTCAGAAAATAGTTATTTATGCTCAGTTGAAAACTTATGAATTGGTACATGTGTTTTGGAGGGAATTTGACAATGTATGTAAACATTAGAAGATTTCTATCAGCAATTCTTTTTTTTAGGATTGAAAGTATTTCAGTCCTACTGAAATACTAGCACTAGTATGCAAAAATAGGCATATGTTCAAAATTAGATGCCACAGCATTGTTCATAATTGTGGAAAACTATGTTCAGTCTAAATGCTTATTAATTGATGATACCATAATTACATTATAGTAGATACATAGAATGGGCTACTATGCAGTCATTAGAAAACTGAAAAATCAATATGCCTTTACATGACAATATGTACAAGATATATTGAAAAAAACAAGTTGCAGAACACTGTAAGAACACGCTAAGAATGATTTTATTTTTATAAAATAAAAAGAAGACCAAATCCTTAACTATTTATATAGATGTGTGTGTGTGTGTGTGTGTGTGTGTGTGTGTGTGTGTGTGTGTGTGACTGAAAATTGGTGGAAAAAAGTCTAGAGGACACAAAACAAACTGTTAACAGTGTTAACAGTCCCGGGAAGGAGATTTGGGGTATGGGAGCCTTCAGTAATTTTAATTTACATATACGTATTATTTATTTCATTTCAACAAAAATATGTTATTTATAAAAAGTTAACTAAGGGCTTAAATTGATGTCACTAATAGTCTATCTTGGACTCAGAATGGAATTCAGAGGCTAGAAATAAAAAGCATTTGGGAGTGGAGCATGTCTGCCTGCTATCTTGGAGAGTCCCGAGTGCTTTTGTTAGAGTGAAAAAACTGGATCTGGGCCTTGGGTCAAATAGATGTAGGAACTGCACACTAGCTGTGTGATTTTGGAAAAGTTGCTGACCTCTGGCTCCCCTGTTCCTGTGTCAGTCAGAAGCAGTGAGGCACTCTTATCCTGCAGCAATCTTGAGAGAATTGGATGCACTCACCCACAGCAAGGCCTATTGCAGGGACTGACACACGTAGAGCACAAAGCAAACACTCATAGCTTCATTAACTCACTCTCCTCCACCCCTCCCCACCCCGGTTTTATTACCTACCGGCAACAAGTTACCTTTTAGTAGTTCTCATTTATGATTTTTCTTCCCCCCGCCCTTATTTGGTTTTGTTGTTGTTTTGATGTTTAGATTTGAAGGAGGGGAGGCCACAGGTAACACGAGGTTGAGAGTTATCAGTGCACAGCATCCTTGCCATTTCCATCAGGGTGTGCCAGGATTCTAGGAGGCATTTGATATTGAGTTAGAGGGCTTTGTGCCAAGCAGCTCAAGCCAGGATCCACACCCAGGCCTGATACTGAGCTGTGTTCATGTTCTCTGTTCCCTTCTCCAGCTTCACATTAGTCAGAATTTGTCATAATTCAAAAACATAGCCGTTCTCTAATGCATTACATTCTTACAAACCATTAAAGTGGTGAGAGGAAGTGACAATATTTGGGTAATTTTAAAAAATATCTGCTGGGGATGTCACCTTTCCTGTTTAGCAAGGTCTGCTTTTGACACACACTGTGCTCACCTCAGGGGTCTGGGCAGGTGGCAGCTCAGATTCTAAGGATGGATGCCTTTATAGGGACGTTCACTGAAGTCCCACATCCGTTTTATTAGAATGTTCTAGAGGGTTAAGTATACTGTTACAAGTGCCTGGGAAACAAACCACGCACACAGAAATGGTAAAATGCAGAGGTCAATTTCTCATGATTTGATGAGAAAGTGAGCGGAAAAATGGATTAAAAATATGAAAAATGCAGGCGGCAGGAACTTCAGGAGTGAGCTCAGTGCCTCGCTTTGGCAAATGCAGACAAGTTGGAGAAACGTTTTCCAAAAGTCAGATTGTACAGGGCATTTTGTGAGCACATATTTTAGAATGTAAAACTTACTAGATTGAGTAGAATCTGAAATAAGACAATGTTCTCAAGTTTTTACTTGTGTCTATACAAAATTACTAATGATTTATCATCCACTTGGCATTGTACCTTACCTAGACTATTACATATAAGGCATCTAAGAAAATGTCATTGATCTGGACGCTGGGCTACCAAGACCTTGGCATATGCTGAAATTAGAGAGACATGTTAAATTAACAATAATCAAATTTTTACATAAACCACGGTAAGACATAGCTAAAATCAGTTGACTTCTAAGATGATATAATGTGTTAGCGATGTTTGTCTTTAGCAAATAATCTTTTACTCTTTTGAAATCATTCACAAATGTTTACACTGAGGAGTTGGGAAAAATTCCTTTTGTAGTTTATGCTTCATGTAGTATGTAATACGTTAGTGTATAATAACACAGTCAAACAGAATGGATATATATGAATGGGCATATTTCTCTTCCTACGCCTTCTTTTTCTATTTTTCTCACTCTGATGAATTCTGTGGTTTGTTAATGGAAATAAACAATAAAAGTAGTAAAGTTTTTGAACATTACTACATATGAGACATTTTCTTAAATGCTTTATATGTAATAGTCTAGGTAAGGTACAATGCCAAGTGGATGATAAATCATTAGTAGTTTTGTATAGATTCAAGTAAAAACTTGAGAACATTGTTTTATTTCATATTCTATTCAATCTAGTAAGTTTTACATTTTAAAAGAAACATTTCAGTGTGTCACATAACTGGCTAATAATTATTTTGTATTGCTACGTTTTGTTTTGGAGTTACCGTTAATTTTAAGGACATTAAGTCCCTGGCTAATAATCTCTTGAGAATAAAGAACAGAATTTGCCTGTGATAAAATACCAATAGCATTTATGCAATTATCTAAATTGGCAGCCCAGATGTGTGAGGCTTTTTACTATTATGGTAGATTTTTCTTCGGTGGTTTCCAATGAAACACACACACACACACACACACACACACACACACACACACACACACGCCATACACCTTTTAAATGCTGGGGCTGAGCCTGTGACTGACTGACTTCAGTCAATAGAATGCAGCAGACTTGAAGAAACTGTCAGTTTCAGTTTCACGTCTAAGATGTCTTGAGGCATGGGCGTTTTCCCTGTTGTGCTCTTGGGAAGCATCTGCCGCATGAAAACTTTGACTATCCTGAGAACACCATGCTAGAAGGAGGCCCAGCCCAGCATGTGGAGAAGCCATGTGGAGGAGAAGGCCCTAACTGAGCTCCTAGGTGACAGCAGCACCAGCACCAGTGTGCTGAACAGTGAGGGCATTTCAACCCTTCTAGCCATTCCAGACTCGATTGGCAACATGGGAAGCACAATAATTTCCCATTCAATGCACAATATCATGAGAAACAACCAATTGTATTTACCACTAATTTTGGGATTCAAGAGTCCCCCCCCTTATCTGAGGGAGATCCAATCCAAGACCCTGGTGGATGCCTGGAACCGAGGATAGTACTGAACCCCACATATACTGTGTTTTTCCTATGTATACATACCCATGATCAAGTTTAATTTATAAGTTAGGCACAGGAAGCAATGAACAACAATGAAATACAACAATTATGACAATGTGCTGTAATAAAACCTCACAAAGGTCCCATGGAGAAGATATATTTATCCCTATTTTATAGATGAAGAAACAGGGTTGGGCTTGAAACTGACCTATATGTCTTGTTCACCTTGATCCATACCATCCCCCAAACTGTATTAACAACAGCTTAAGAGGTGATCTTAGTTACTTAAAACCCTTATACAGAGAGAGTGACTGCCAAAATAGTCAGGGCGAAGACCATTTCCACAACATGGGAAAGTTTCAAAATTAGTTTGGATCAGAGGTTCTTAATCCTGGCCACATATTAGAATGCTCTGGGTAGATTTCAAAGAACCATGATAACCCTAGCCCCATCACAAATCAAGTAAATTAGAATCTCTTAAAATAGAGCCCAGAATGGCTTTTTAAAAGCCCCCCAGGAGATTGCACTATACAGCAAGGGTAGAGAAGTATCATGCATCTGTAGAGATGTGTGCATGAGTAGTCTTGGGATCGAGTGTGAGGAGCACACATATCTCTGTGTGGACTCAGTGTTCACATGTGGTAGGCACTCAACAGGTGGGTGTAGACTCATTGTCTGAAATCTGGATAGAGCTCTGAAATCTGGAAACTTAAGGTGATGTGCATTTTAAAGTTCCAATTGCTATATAGATACATTATATAAAGAGAATGTAGAAGGTATTCAAAATAAAATTGTATCTTAATTCCTTAATTGTGAGTTGAGCTAGTCAGAATTCTTTGCGAGTCATTTTATTATGCCTCTATTTCAACCCATCCTGGTTTATTTTACTTATGATGTCATGCACACCTTCCACAATCCAAAGTGTTTTGTGGATGGATAAAGCCATTGGAGTGGCACAGAGCATGCCAGTTGTGGTTACTCTCTCTCCTCTCCTCCCTCCCCTCATCCCTTCTCCCCTCCCTTCTTCCCTTCTTTGTAAGAAATTTGAGAGATACTAACAGAGATGAAAGTGCTAATTTCATAGATTCAAAATGAGACAGTGTGTGCTTGCCTTTTCTCTCTCTCTCTCTGCAGTTGATTATAGTTTGGGCCCCTGATTCTCAATTAAAAAGCAAAACAAACAATTTTAATGTGCCGTTTTGTGTATTTAAGTCCTGCCTCTTTCCAAAATATATTCGAGGCTGCATAGAGCATGACAGCACTGCAGAAAATTAATAAAATATAAAAAGAAGAGTTAAGAACTTGGAAGAGGAGAAGCAGCAATAGAATGGCCAAAAGGAATTTGAAGTTTTGTGAAGGAGTAAGAAGCTTTCTGTGGGCTTCCCTGTAGTCAGGGGAAGAAACAAACTTACATAGTTGTAAACAGCAGAAAGGAAGATGTGCATAGCAACTACTCGAGGGACAAAAAAACTTCTGCTGTGAAACCTTACAGGGGACGATATGTGTCATGACAGCAGCACCCTTGACAACAGCTTCACAACAAATACTGAAGTAGTTTCAATATTACTTTTCGATGTAGTTGAAGACCTAACGTTAAAGCCAAACTCATTGAAGCAGATCTAAGATGTTGTCAGATTTGAGCTTATCTTTGTAATGTAACCATTCCTCCTCCTCCCTTCCGTCTCCTTCTTCTTTAATTTTAGTAATGTCCCCCCTTGCTTTCCTTTGAGTTTTCTTTAACATTAGTGTGGATCAAAGAGTTCTGTTTTTAACCCATTGCATCATTTTGCATGACCCCAGTTAACTGTTTACTAATCACAAAACCTAATGCCTATTTTTAGTTGCTTGGGATCCTTCAAAAACCCTGTCTTGTTCTGACTTTCTTTTCCCTAAAGTGACACCATGTTGATTAAGAAGAGACTGACACATTTTCTGGTAGTTACCCTGGGCAGGGTACAAGATTAAAACTCTTGTGTGTTGATGTTATTGGCTACAGGCAAGGAGCACTTTCGTCTTGTGGTTATACAGCTGCAAATGTAATAATGGGATTCGGTGCAGCTTGGAAAATATAGAGGCAGATATGTATAGAAAAGTCACAGAGTCCTTTTGTCTCTGCCTTTGGAATAATCCAGCAGAGACATACCTTTCCAAACACTGTGAGTCCATGTTTGGCAAATTCTTCCAGCTTAGTGTTTGCTGGTGTCGTGTGGTCCTCAGGAGCGGTGGTGAACTGATCTGAAGGAAATGGAAAAGGCTATTTTTACTATGCAAAAATCTGTTTGTGTAAACTTGCATTTCAGTTGTCTTTTTCATTTCCCTCTTGGCAGCAAACATTATTACTTGAGGACACACTGCCACTCATTTCTGAGAAGCACCAAATATTTGGTTTTTATCTGCATTCATTCAGAGTCAGTTTCAAGTTGTTTCTGTAGATATCAAGCATAAATATTTAGATAAAACAAGCTTATGAATTATGTAATTTACTCCATCATCTGTGGAATAATAATTTTTTTCTATACCATAGAAAAAAATTATTGAATGCTTTCTTTGCAAAAGACACCAAAATAGGTAATAAGTGCAGAGCAATGGATACTTTATAAACAAAAGACATGGTGCAGTCCACTGTAAACTAGACTAATTGAGAAGTGGAGATATTACATTATGTTAATTAAATTATTATAAAGTAGAATGTTCTTAGGAGACACCTTTTTATTGTGGTACAACTTGGATGAGTATGAATAGAAAGATTCAAGTACCTTAGAAAAGAAAGTGTGTTGAAGTTAGAGAAAGGTTCAGAACAGGTGGATTTTAAACCAAGTATTAAAAGATAATACTGAAAAAAGAATACTTACATGAGTTCGTAAAGATGATCATAGAAAACAGGGAAAGAGGAAGGTTAGGCACCTTCCATGAAAGTTGTCTTTTATTTTCTGGGAACTTCTGGAGATGGAAAACTTATGTGATAATAATTTTTATTACAATATAAAATATAATCAAGAAGTTGCTTTAAAAATATATATGAGGCTCTAGTGAATGACTCATTTATTATTGTATTTGAAACAATATTACAACATGACAGTTTTTTTCTTTTTGACACGTGTTATACTAGCATATGATGTATACGTTGACATTTATATACATGAACATATAAATGTTGTATGACCCCAGGAAGTTCCTTGATGTTAAGATAATCTTTTTATAATTAATCTCCTTCAGCTCATTCTCAGTAGTGTAATTACTATTCACATGTTGTTTAAAGCATGATAATTCAATTTACCATTTCAATAATTTTACATTTAAAAAGGCATTTTTCTTTGCTTTTATTGAAAAACTAAAATTCCGAAAATAGTATCTTACAAAGACCTTTTCTGATCTTTTAAAATTAAAACTTAAAAAAGTTTTGAATTTAATTTGAATAGTTTTACATTATTTATCTCTTAAGATTATTGTGGCTTTATTTATTTTCCAAGATATCTTGAATCCATATATTTTAAAAACCCTGAAAATTGGGTCTTCCCTTTCTCATACACACATAATAGCTTTTAATAATATTTTATTTTATTTTATTTTATTTTATTTTTTGAGTTGGAGTCTCACTCTGTCGCCCAGACTGGAGTGCAGTGGCCGCTCCCGGCCACCGCAACCTCGACCTGCTGGGCTCCAGCAATCCTTTCGCCTTAGCCTTCCAAGTAGCTGGAACTACAGGCGCGCGCTACCATGCCCGGCTAATTTTTTGATTTATTGTAGAGATGAGGTCTCACCAAGTTGCCCAGGCGGGTCTCGAACCCGCGGCCTTAGGCAGTCCACTCACCTCAGCCTCCCAAAGGCGCGGGATCACAGGCTGAGCCACCGAGCCTGGATAATAATATTTTAAATGGGGTAAGTCACACCCTATTTAGAGATATATCATTGAGAGAATAAATTAGTCATGATGGAAAAAATTATTCCATTTTTTATCTTTTTCATTCATATTGTCTCTTCCAGTAATTCCTTATCTACTCATCCATCCATCTATCCATCCATCCATCCATGCATTCATCCATCCATTTATTCTTTCATTCACTCATGAAATATGCATTGAGTATCTGCTATATTTAGGAGAATGTGATGGTGTCTGGATGGGTGAGAAGGAACTACAAAGGTGAATAAAACACAAGACTTAGGACTTTAGGAGATAAGAGAAAACAATGTTAATTTCCATAAGTAAGGATTACATCATGTTCTTTAGGTTGCAGATAAAAAAGAAAATATCCTGCTTTTAAGGAGGTGGGGTAATTACTTCAGAAATACTTTTTCATTGAAGCTGAGCTACTCAATCAATCCTTGTGTTTTTGAGGATGAGGGAAAGTACTTTTTCTCCTTAACATTTAGTGAAACAAATATGATTGAAGATATCAAAAGGCCTAGAATATGCTTAGATTTTTCAAGACATTGCTAGTACATCTATATTTTGTACTTGAAATAAGGAAGTTATTAAATATTTATTAAAATGATAAAAAGTAGGCTCTTTGCCTCCAAGCCCATTACTGAAGAAATCATAACTTACAATATTGACATGTTTGTTTAAGGAGTGTTTCTTGTGATCTTTGCTCATTTTCCTTCTGTTTAATATTATAATGCTTTATTTTCAGAAGCAAAATCACCAAAGGCTTGGAGGACTTAAAACATGTTAGTCCTGTAGGAGAGACATATATCCATGAAGGACTAAAGCTAGTAAGTTTTTCTACATTTGTAAGTATGGGAGATAATTCTTTCTTTTTCTGTAATAAAATACAACTTTTAGCAAAGCTCAAAAGTCCTGTTGCATATTTATGTTACAGATTTTTTGTAATGCTTTTAGTTGTTCTAGAGATGAGATTGGTAGAAAAATTATTTATTGTGGTGATAAGAACAGCTGAGATGACATTTTGCTTTTTAAGGAATTGTCTACTTTCTCTGTGGTTATATTCAGATTAGGCACCCACAGCTAAAAATTTGTATCATTTAAACCCACTGGGAACTACTCTATAATGTGAATATATGCATATTTCAGATAAAATAGTTAACACAAAATACTGTGTTCTAAGAGCTAGTCAGTAATATTTTGATTTTGTCAGACTTACAAATTCAGCTTGATGAAACATGCTGGTTAAAAGTTAAAATTAAATTGTGAGTTGAATAATTATTCTTCATTTTCAGGCGAATGAACAAATTCAGAAAGCAGGAGGCTTAAAAACCTCCAGTATCATAATTGCTCTGACAGATGGTAAGCTGGATGGTCTGGTGCCATCATATGCAGAGAAAGAGGTGAGTATTGGACTGAGACTGTTCTTTCCACCACACTGTCCTTTGCTGTGTGTCTCTGCGTGTGTAGCTTGACATTTGAATAACTTGCTTCCCTTCCTCTCTCCCTCCCTGCTTCTCCATAGGCAAAGCTATCCAGGTCACTTGGGGCGAGTGTGTATTGTGTTGGTGTCCTTGATTTCGAACAAGCTCAGGTGAGTTGCAAGAGATCTGCCAATTTTAATGTAAATCACGTAATTGTCTTAAGGGTAATGTAACAAATTATCTTCACTGATGACTTATTATGGCACTAATCAATCGTTAAAGATTCTCTATAAAAATATAAATATTTTCTATAAAAATGCCTGTGTGTCTTGAGCTCTACCTTACGAACGTCAGAATTCTCATAGCTTTTGTTACTGAAGATAAGGCTCTACCTTTCGTAAAGTTTATTTGTTGAACTAATATAAGAAACATTCGGATTAAAATGAAATGAAAACTCCTTTAACTCAACAGATGAGATTATTATGACAATCTTATTTAGAATTTGTATTTTATTTAAACTTTGACTATTTGAAGTGCAAGAATTTGGAACGTCGATTTAGGGGAAATCTTTAATAATTTTTCTTACAAAACTAATATTCTTAATAAAGTTTTGGGGGTATACATATTATCTTTTTTTCTCGCAAAATCACTTTACATTTAATTTTTTGCATGAGCATAGCTTAGATGCCTGTGCCTCATGCTGCTAACAGCTTTAGATCGCTGTACTGTTTTGAAATTGCAACTTGAGCCAATGTAAAGACGCTATGACTGATCTCCCCTTATTTCGTTCTGATACAGTTAGAGTAATAACACTAGTATCACCACCTTCAATTCCTGACCACGAATGTAGGCTACACTAGTAAATTAATCCTGTGGAGTAATTTTTAAGATGAACATAACTGAAATGCAATGAAGTTTTATAAAGTATTATATATGTCAACCACCCCTTAATTAAGTTTTCTTCTTTTTTCTAAAGCTCGAAAGGATTGCTGATTCAAAGGAACAAGTTTTCCCTGTCAAAGGTGGATTTCAAGCTCTTAAAGGAATAATTAATTCTGTGAGTATTTCTCTGGGGGCAGAAAAGGCTATAAGAAGTAATCTTAATATCTAGTTGCATTATTTAGAAGAAAGTAAGAGGTTTATTTGGCACTGCAAACACAATGTAATTCTAAAGATTTGGACTTGTAAATGACACTTGGGATATTTGGTATTAATTTTTTGCACACTGGGCTCTGTGAGCCTGGGTTTGTGATTTCAAGTTTAAGATTTTCATAAATGGTCTCAGATACTTCCACCCTTTGAGTACAGAGTTAACCGTCTTGATATCTTGAAAGTTTTATAGGCTTCATAGAAGAAATATAAAATAAAAATTTGGATTGGAATGTGTGATTACTTCCTTTTCCAAATACAGCATTTCTTGACTATCAGTCAGGCTCCTTGGACCAGGGCTATTTGCCTGCAGTTGTTGTTCTCTCTATTTGCATGATTAATAGTCTCGCTAGAAGACATAATCTTTATGTTTGGGATTCAGTGGAGCTGTCTCCGGTGATTATTAGGATCTGGACTACCTTAAACAGGGTGGGGAAGAAGCGGTGATGAAATGCAAAGTAAAACTCCTGGGCTTTCACAGCTGAGGTTTATGTCTCATTTTACTGCCTTTGCTAGAAGCACTAGGAAGAGTTGCTATTAAGTATTTATGATATTTTGGTAAACACCATCCTAAAATGGAAGTGAATAATATATATTCTCTAAGCCAAAGCTTTTTCTTTAATCTTTAAGGAAAAAAAGAATCTCAGTTTCTTCTAACATTTGGTTCTGAGATTTTAAATTTCTCTTTAAAGATCATGTTTTTTAGAAACACAGAGTGAGATTTATTAAATTTGTTTTTAGTAGCTTGTAGACATTTTTTAAAAAATGAAGCTTTTCAGAGAAAACATATAATTTTGTTCCATTACATATTAGTACTTCCAGTGGACAAGCAAAATGTAAGTGAAGGATGGAACAGAGATTCAGTTATTTCAGTTTATGTATATCGTTGTGATTAGGGTTTAGGAACAAAAATGCAACGTAAAAAATGGTAAATAATTTCATAATAAATTATTATGACTCATAATAAATACTCTACAACTGTAATTTAAGTTTTAAACTATAGGATAAGGTATGGACAATGCAAGGAAGGATAATTTGCCTCCCTAAATAAACAAATCAGTGGATTGTATTTTAAAGCAGAATTTTATTTTCCATGGGAATCTGCAATGATTTTTGTAATTATACTGAGAAGGAGAAAGGACCTCTCTGGGTTATTCCCTTTGTTTTTTGTTATGTTTTGGTTTTTTGTATAAAAAAGATTTAAGTCCCAATGCTCCAGGTGACTGAATAGTTTTCTAAAACTCCATTTCTATGGGTTGTAACTACAGGTTTTCCTCAAGAAATTAGTAGCTGACTACCAGAAGAAATGAAGTTATTGTTGCTTATTATGTTTATTTAATCTTTCTATCTGTATTAGGGAAACTTTAGAGTGTTTATGTATGTATTTCAGTGGCTTTGGGGGTACAAGTAATTTTTGGTTCTCTAGTTGCCTTGTGTAGTGGTGATGAAATCTGGGCTTTAACAGTACCCATCACCCCTACTAGTGCACATTGTATGTGAAAATTCATTTTTCATCCCTCTTCCCCTTCCCATCCTCCCCCTTCTGAGTCCCCAGTGTCCATTATACATAGAATGCATTTTTTTTTTTTGAGTTGGAGTCTCACTCTGTCGCCCAGACTGGAGTGCAGTGGCCGCTCCCGGCCACTGCAGTCTCGACCTGCTGAGCTCCGGCAATCCTTTCTCCTCAGCCTTCCGAGTAGCTGGAACTACAGGCGCGTGCTACCACGCCCGGCTGTTTTTGATTTATTGTAGAGTTGAGGTCTCGCCAAGTTGCCCAGGTGGGTCTCGTACCCGCGGGCTCAGGCAATTCACTCACCTCAGCCTCTCAAAGCGCGGGATTACAGACTAAGCCACCGAGCCCGGCTTAGAATGCAAGTTTTAAGTATGATCTTGCTTGCTTGAAGTTCTTGATGGACTTTAGCTTGAGGAAGTTATGTCAAACGATTTAGCATGAAATTAGAAAGATTTGCATTATTCCAGTCACAAATTGCCAATTAAGTCTCTTGCATGTTGCCTCTAGAATGATGATGGGTGTAACTTCCATGTAGATCCAGTGAAGTTTTAGCTATTTTGTCACAGAAGGACTAAATGATCACAGGAAAGCCAGCCTTGGGGAACCCTAGCAGTGTCTGGCAGAGTCAGAAAGTGGAAAGAGGGAGCCATTACACCCATCTCTAATCTGTGGTTGGCATTTTCATCAACGTGATGATAGTTTGAGATGTTTGCCCACTTTGTAGAAATTTATGGTGATTCAAGCATTTCATGTCTTTTCATGGACAGAGATTGCTCCATTCCTCATAACACAAAGACTATAATTCTGCTTCAAATTTGAATTGCATTTTATAATTGCATAGTATCATCTTATTTTTAGAGTATGTATTTGACCTTTAAGACAAACATAATGCATCTATCACATGGCTAAGAGAGAATATCCCTCAATGCTTTACGATTTACCAAACCAATGGATTAAATTATTCTGTGGAATGTATTTATGGAAAGCTAAGCAAATGTAAGAAATTAGAACATGTAAGTCTCTCAGATATGTAGCCCTATGAAGGCAGCATTTCTGCTAAATTGATAGGCAATTTTTTCCTGCTAGATGTTATTTAAATACATCTGGACTCATTAACTGCCAGTGCATTAAATTTTTTAAAGTTTATTTTCTTGTTTTCTTTGTTCTTCCTCTGTATTTCCTAAATCCAGTGACAGAGATGGTCTGCTTTACTTAATATGTAAGATATATATTAAGACATCATTTATCTAGCATCAGTTTCTTTCTTTCTTTCTTTTTTTGAGTTTAGAGTCTCACTCTGTCACTGGACAGTAGTGCAGTGGCCGCTCCCAGCCACTGCAGCCTCCCAGCCACTGCAGCCTCAACCTGCTGGGCTCTGGCGATCCTTCCACCTCAGCCTTCCAAGTAGCTGGAACTACAGGCGCGCGCTACCATGCCTGACTAATTTTTTTGATTTATTGTAGAGATGAGCTCTCGCCAAGTGGCCCAGGCGAGTCTCGTACCCACGGGCTCAGGCAATCCACTCACCTCGGCCTCCCAAAGTGCTGGGATTACAGGCTGAGCCACTGAGCCCGGCCCCTTCCTTCCTTCCTTCCTTCCTTCCTTCCTTCCTTCCTTCCTTCCTTCCTTCCTTCCTTCCCTCCCTCCCTCCCTCCTTCTTTCCTTCCTTCCTTCCTTCCTTCCTTCCTTCCTTCCCTCCTTCCTTCCTTCCTTCCTTCCAGTCTGTCACCCAGACTGGAGTGCAGTGGCACACTCAGGATCACTCCAGTGTCGACCTACTGGGCTCAGGCAATCCTTCCATCTCACTCAGCCTTCCAATTAGCTGGAACTACAGGTGTGCACTACCACACCTAGCTAATTTTTTGATTTATCGTAGAGATGAGGTCTCAGCAAGTTGCGCAGGCTGGTCTCGAACCCCTGGGCTCAAGCAGTCCTCTTGCCTTGGCCTCCTAAAGTGCTGGGATTACAGTAGAATCAGTTTCTTAATAATCAAAGATAGGAGTTTCATTTTGGAACCTTTGTTCATTGTAGTAAAAAAAAAAAAAAAAAAGAAGAAACACTGTATTATTTCTGTCTTTTGTAATTTAAAAATCAAGTGACCAAAAAAGGCCTTTGTTATGCACATCCCGCATGTTAACAATTATTAAATTGTCTTTTCTAAAATTCATCTAATTCAGAACATCATTTAAATGGTCTATTTTAATTTTGTGTAAAATGTATTGTTTCAACATTTTTAGGTTTCTTTCCAGTTAGTTATGGTATGTGACATTTGGGGAGAATATTGACGTAACTTTCAACCTTTGCTAGTACACCTGAATATTTTAAATTACTTGTAATTTCAAGTAGATACTGGCAAAAAATACTTTTTTCTCTTTGTCCCTCTATTTCTTCAATTAACTAATTCTTTCATTTACTCATTTATCCTAACTATCCTTAAGGCAGCATGTTAAGACTGGAAGAAGGGACACAGACTTAAGACAAATTCTCTGTTCTAAAAGGGCTTAAAAATAATGATAATTCAAGGATGGAATACGGTTGTGGGGATTTGGAAGAGGGGAATTTCAGTGAGTCACCTTGTGGGGTAAAAAATAGTCTTATAAGCAATTGGTGTTCAATGCCAGTGTGGCTAGAGTGTAAGCTGACATAAAGACAGGATAGGTTTGACTGGGTAAGGTTATGGAAGGCTTTTCATCGTGAGACTTGAACTGAGCACTGACAATTGGTGTAGGTTTCATCAGGAGCACAGAGCTTAAAGGACAACCTGGGTTGAGTGGCTGAAGCCTAGGATGGTGTGTAGTTTGGCTGGGATTGTGGAAAGTATGGAGGATAAACGTTCATATGTATTCTGGATCCAGATTATGAAGATCCTTGCATACTTGAATGGGGAATTGGCACTTAATAAATAAGCAGGGTACCCGAAAGGCTAATTTAGAGCATGAGATTTATGTGATGGCCCTGAAGGTTTAGGAAGATTGCTTTTGTACTAATGTACAGACTGATTTGGAAGATGGAAAGGTGTGCTGTAGGTCTCTTTCAGTCGTCCTTGTGAGATGTGGTCAAAAAATACCTAGCCTAACATAATGTGTGACAACATGAGATAGGCCCTGGATATGAATCCCAAACCTGCCTGTCTTATTTTAGTCTGTGTCACTTCTTCCAGTCTTAACACGATGTCTTGGATACCTCTTATAATGTAATCTTTCTGAGCTTTAAAATTCTTACCTGACAAATGGAGATCGTAAGTTCCATTTTATTGGGTTGTCTTTTGAGTTAAATAAGATAATGATTAAGAGTGTGCTGATTTAGAAGGACTGAGCCTTCACACATTTGATGGGAAGCATGAATGGAAGGAAATGAGGTTAGAGTGTGGATGTGACTGCTGGCCCTTCTGTTGGGCTTCCACCAAGAGAGATGGCCAGCAATCTATTTGATAAAGACTTAGGCATCAGAGGATATGACATAGACATGGAAGAGGATCAAATGCAGCAGGTGGGTCATAACAGCAAGTGTAGCTGGATGGCATAGCTATACAAAGTCAAGTACTTGAATGTTGCTCTTGTTGTTCTAAATCCTCAGGCCTTGGGATCCAGGCCCCGCCAATCACTGGGTGACAAGATTCAGCATTCCTATGACAAAAGCTATGCAAATTTTCTAGATCTCCCATTCAGAAAAGAGCCACAATTCCTGAGGTGGAATTTGTAGTCCTAATTAGAAATTCAGTAGAAACTCAGTAGTACAGGGGGAAACAGCACTCCCAACAAATCATAGTACCTTATTCCTGGCACTGGAATTCTAAGTCTTTTGCAATAAAATTAGGTCAAGGACCATGAAGAAAGCACCCAATAGACTTGACACTCCAGCCAGAATTATGTCAGAAAAAGGGTGGGGAAAAGGGTTACCCCCCAGGTATAAAACTTCTGTCTCTTGCTGATCTGGGCTTCAAGGGTTGTGGCAAATATAAGCTGGCAGCTGGCAGCTATGAGTTATTGTGATTAATTGTGAAACTGGAAGTAAGAATGTAGATTTGGGAAACATTAAAAAGTTCATAGAACTTGAAAGCTCACTGGGTATAGAATTGAGGGACAGAGTAGGGGTCTTTCCATATACACAAGTGTGCATGTCATGTTTTTCACTTCAGATTATCTTCAAAATCTTGTTGTGTGAAAGAAATATTTTTTGGTTTCTTTGGAAGGCCATTGCAGGACTTATATTTGAAAATGAACTTTTATTTGAGCTAGTAAAGATCAGACTGTCATTGAGCACCCCATGGGTTCTAGTTCAGTGTCTCATAATGCAACTCTGTGGAAGAAAACTTTAAAAATAAAAGAAAACCACAGATTGGTGAATAATCTGGAAAGAATAAAAGTCAAAATGCTCTGTGGACCACCCTCAGTCATTTATATTTTCCTATAATAGAACCATGGGATATTTCACTACTTGGAATTATCTCCAGATTTTTTTTTGTAAGAATACTTCAGAAAGTATTGAGCAAAAAGAGATGAATCAGTTGTAAAACTGATTTTATAAATAACCTTGGTCCAAAAGGGTTAAGAGCACTACATCCTAGGTGATGGCAGCTAATGCCAAAGTTTCCAAATTCCTAATGGGAACGTTTAGGAGAATAAAAAAGAAGGGAGTGATCACCCATATGTGTAGGACATTTACATAAAACTGTATTAGATGGCATCTAAAGGAAAGAAGTGTAATAAATATTTCAAAAAATAACTTTATTCATAGTGCTGGAAATGTAAGTTCCATTTGATTTTTGGAGTTAAATCATTTTTCTCAGTAATGTCTATTGTTTGATTTGAAAAGTATCTAAGAAAAGTGTCTAAAACTATGTTTTAATGCAATGAGAAGACATTGGAAATTCATTTTCTCTACAGGCAAATCATTTTCATAAAAGAAGAGGGTACCTGATAAATATTATGAAGAGAACTTAGTTTTAATGATTCTTGCAGGCTCTGCTATGAATGTTGATGGCTTAGTTGTGAAAACCTCTATTTGTAAAATCATGGTTTGATGAAAAACCTAAATTCTGAGCAACTACAAAGATATATTCATAGGAAACACAAAACCAAACCAAACTTGTAGGACTTACTCAGAATTGGAAAACAGATTCCCAGACTCCTGTTAAAAAGTACTGGCTGTACTATGCGGGTCACTATAAATCAGATTATTCTGGCTTCTCTTTATCCAAGGATCATTAGTACTGAATGTCGATGAGGTATTTCATCATGACATGCTTCACATTAATGGTATGAAGGTTGAAACTAGATTCTCCTTCCACACCCCTGATTTTTTAGTCTAATTTTTAATATAGTATTGAGTAATCATTGATCAAGTTATATTTATCAATGAATGGATAACTAAAATCCATGCAAGTTCTTAAAAATATTTTTATAATACTTATGATGTTTTGAGGCATTAAACATTAACTTCTGATTCCATATCATTCTAATTTCATTCTCATATTTATGTTCCACTATATTAAGACTCTTGATTACACATGACAGGAACTCAGTCATTACTAGTTTAAGGGGAGATAAAAGAAAGTTTCTGGCCTATAAAACTGGGTGGTCCAGAGAAGAAAATTGTCTCAGGTACAGCTGGTTCCAGGGAATCAATCAGGCTCCTAGGGTTTTCTCCTTTGGTAAGTTTTGACTATGATTCAATTTTTGTCATTCCTTGTTTAGTGGCAACAGCGGGTTGAACTGAGAGAAAGTTTGGGCTTCTGTGGTAAGTCCATTGGAATATGAGTGCTACTATCTTTCTGCATCAGTATGTAGGGGCCCAGATAAGGACTCTGATGGACTCACAGGCTCCTTCTTGTACCAGTTATCATGTCAGTATCACTTAGACCAGTCTGCATAATATTTCCATGCCTGAGATAAGGGGTTGGGCAAGACAAAGAGGGAAAAGAAGATAACATGACTGACGGCCTCACTGGGAGAACATCAAGTGGAGAACAATTTTCCCAAGATAGGCGGTGCTGTTACAGAAGTGTAGAGATGAGGAAGTGTTCATGGTGGGGGACAAAACAAGTAACTATTACAGTCCACTGTACTTAAATACATTTCAACTGTTAATATTTTGACATGTATCTAATAAGGTATCCCATTCCTTCTAAATTCCACTTAAAAATAAAAACAGAAGCTTTGCTTTAAATTATTCATTTTATTAACTGATATTTGATAATCTTATTTCTACATCCACTGTTCAATACTGGATTTGCATTTACATGAAAATGTTGCTTAATAACATTGTTCTTTCTTTTTTTTAATTTGGTTGTTATTCTAGTTTAAGAAAATCAAATTCACTATGAATAAATAATTGCAGCTTGTGATACTTTGTGAGAAAACTAAACTGATGGCATTAGTCTATATAGACAAAAATTAAATGCCAAATTTTTATTTCTTACCATGATTCTATTAGTTGTAAGATGAGATACCAGCAGAGCCTTACTTGCTCTCGAAAGCATGTTCTATTGAAAGCAAGGATGTTGAAAAGGGAGGAACTAGTTAAGATTTATGAACAAATGTCCCACCAGTGTTCATTAAAATGGGGAAATGCACAGTTTCCCAGCCATATCTCATTTTCCCCAAATATAATTCCCAGTGTTTATTCAGAAGCGTTTATTGGGTACCTACTATGCTTAAGACACTTTTCTGTGTGCTGGGTTACAAAGATGGACATGGTCCCCTGACTCTTCTGCTCTCACAATTTTCAGACATTTGTGTTTGAAAAATAAAGAACTGATAAAATTATTTTTCCATCCTTGTTACTTAGGGAAACATTGTATTTACCACTCTGGATCTGTGAAAATTCAGACTGAACAAATATAATCTTAGAATGCGTGACAAATCTATTTCATGTTTTAGCTAATAAAAACAAGAGAGTAGGCAAATATGACAATATGAAGTAATATATACATCAGATTGAAAAATGCTGGGAATCAATTCTTATCTCATAAATTCAAATATTTGTTTGTTTGTTTGTTTGTTTGTTTGAGTCAGAGCCTCACTCTGACTCCCAGGCTGAAGTGCAGTGGCATGATCATGAATCACGACCACCACAATCTCGACCAACTGGGCTCAGGAGATCCTTATGTCTCAGCCTTCCAAGTAGCTGAAACCACAGGCACACACCACCATATCTGACTAATTTGTTGATTTATTGAAGAAATAGAGGTCTTGCCAAGTTGCCCAGGCTGGTCTCTAACTCCTGGGCTCAGGTAATCCTCTTGCTTCCGCCTCCCAAAGTGCTGGGATTACAGGCGTGAGCCACTATGTCTGGCTAAATACAAATATTTTTTTATAAAAAGACATTTTAGTTTTTAAGACAGCGTTAAATGATTATTCTGAGTTTGTGCTATCCAAAAGAAAAGAAAAACAAAGAAAAAAACAAAGTAAAAGTAGATAAACTTTTATTTCAAATCACAATCTATTTTTGGCATTTTTCTCTTATAGTAAAAAACCTGCTAATATGATTTGTTATAAAAATTGCATTTGTGTGATGTGAAGAAACTTAAATGATATGGATCATTTTAACCAACTGTATAATCAGAACTATATGTCTTATTTTGTTTTAAGCTGAATAGAGTTATAAACAATGATTACGACTTACACTCTGTCTCAGATTTTGTAGGGTAAAAGTTTGTTTAGAAATATGTCATTTATGTTTTTAATACTTGCTTACTTGCAAAACAAGAAAGAATCCATATTTAGAAATTGGTCAGAGTGGTCCATGCTGTGTTGATGTTTTGAAGCTCTAAGCATTTTTAAAGAATGAACTCAATCAAAACATGTGATTATAACTAACAGTTGTTCCTAATTGAAGCATTATCTCTTAGAGAAAAACATATTCGGTTGGGATATTTGGCAACCATAAAGAAAACAAAAATCACATATCTGAATATTAAAAAGTGAAAAGGATACAAGAAAAGAGTATGAGAATCACCTTTCCAATTGTTTTATCTGGTTTTGGGGGGTTTTTGTTTGTTTGTTTTGCTGCACTGGGATGACTAATTACTAAAGCTTCCTTTTGCTTTTGCTGTGACCTTTAAAGTTAAACGTGTTTCAGTGATTTTTCCTTGACTTAAACTTGAAATCTTTCATAATGGGGTTGGACTTCCATAGGGCATAAAGCTGCTCAGTGAGTCGGGGATGGAGGAGCTGGGAAAGCTTGCTTTTTTAGACTTTATTATTACCATACTGATATTTTCTGACATGCTGTGTGTCATAAACATCAGCAGTTTCTGTCTGTTGAGGCCACACTAAGGGTGCTTACAGATAATCTGTAATGATTGGCTGTTGACAATGTTGTAAACCCCAAATCAGTGTTCAAGAAATTATTGCTTGGATGAATATTTGGAATTTTTAATAGATTTGTAAAAATTCTGGAGAAGTTTGGGTAGCATATGTGAATTTATATATAAGGAAATAATCACTTTGGGAAAGAAAAAGCCTTATTATTTAGAGTTGATTTTAAAAATGATTACACAGAGGAAACTATTCAATGGGATGTTATATACTTTTCTCCTTTTTACATATTCTATCTAAAGAAGCCTTTTTTAAAAAAAATTACGTCTCAAATTTGTATTTCTTTACATATTGTTTTTATTATTTCTTTTGTTTGTTTTTGTTTAAATTTTTTGCCTCTCATCAAATGCCTTACAGATACCATTAATTACCAAAATTTGAATTTATCCAAATAAGTTTTCCTTTCATTGTGTGTAACTAAAAATGTAATTTAATTACTTTAAGCAGCCCCCTCATTAAGCGTTGATTTTTTTTACATGAGTAACTATTTAGTGTTACATAACTCATTTTTTTTGTCTTACAGTCAAAATGCTCATGCTTCATATTAAGAAAGTTTCACATTTACTTTTTAAATTAAATTCAATAAACATTAATGGAGCAGCTGCTATTTGTAATGTATTGTGCTATATACTTTTTATATTGATTGAATTTTGAATGTTATTACTATTCATTAGAAAAGTTTATATTTTGTTTCTTAAATGGTCTGTGGTGTATTTTTTTTTTTTTTCTTTTTTTTTTGAGTTGGAGTCTCACTTTGTCGCTCAGACTGGAGTGCAGTGGCTGCTCCCGGCAACCGCATCCTCGACCTGCTGGGCTCCGGCGATTCTTCCGCTTCAGCCTTCCAAGTAGTCGGAATTACAGGCATGTGCTACCACGCCCGGCTGATTTTTTGATTTATTGTAGAGATGAGGTCTCGCTGCCCAGGCCTGTCTCGAACCGGCGGGCTCAGGCAATCCACTCACCTCAGCCTCCCAAAGGCGCGGGATTACAGGCTAAGCCACCGAGCCCGGCTGTGTATTTTCCAAATAGAATTCTTCTCGTTGCCATTTTGAAATTAGAAAAAAAATATGGATTTTAAAATCTGCCTTGGCTTATGTTTATTGAAGTTTCCTTTCAAATCATATGCTAGATCTTCAAATACTGAGGCTTAACTCCTAGGTATATATATCAAATTCAACATAAATTTCAAAGACACCATAGATTCTAAGTAATATTTTGGCTTCAACTTTCCACCTTCACTTATTCCATGGTAAATTTTTATCTTGGATAGATCCCATCTACAACTCTCCACGAATCCCATGTTATCCTAAATGCCAGAAGAAAAAGGCCGTAGCTATATGCAATGTATACATTTTTCAGGCCATGATATTGCTTTTATTCCTTCCTGCATGTCCTATATTTGCTATTATAATGTGTGTCTTATGTAAAAATGTTTAGGGACTTCACAAGATCTCAGTCAAAGTATAGACCTATATGCATCTAAGAAGAGAAAACCAAGTTAAGGCTCTGTTCATTATTTAGTAGTTATAAAGACCTGATTGTAACTACATGATAAGCAAGATAAGAGATCTCTCTTTTTTTTTTACTTTATTTTGTTATAAAGGTGTGGGGTACAAACCAGGATTATGTACATATGCAATGTATGTGCAGGTGAAATTTGGGCCTCCAACTGGTCCTCACTTCCCCTGGTTTAAGATCAGGTTCTTTTTGTGCTTTATAACCAGTGGGATCCTTGGGATAGTTGTGCTCTGACTTAATAATGGTTCTTAACCCCAACAGACCTTGCCAGTTCTGATTCTAGAGTACATGTCTGCCTCTTGTTATCTAGGAGTGAGATTTGGCCTTTGGGGAAATCCTGTAGCCTGACAACATTATACTAGACATAGACTCAATGGAAATTCATTTGGAACATTCCTGGAGTATCTACACCATTGTGGTGCTTCATTCATTCAAGCCAGGCTGCAGACAGGGGACAACAGCAGGATCTCCTGCCAAACATCCATAATCTCCAAGAGGCCATCAGGCAGGGCAACCACTGTTGATCCCTAAGGCTGCATCTGGCCTTGTTGCTAACCGAAAACTAACCCAGAGGGAGACATAAACAACCTTATCTTATTCTGCCCTTCTCCCTTGCCAAATAGAAAAGTTTCAAGCAATTGGTGTTTGTGGTATTCACTGAAGTATTCTGATGATCTGAATTGTACAAATAGTACATCAAAATTCTTAACAGTTGGAAGCAACAGAAAATAAGTAATTATAATTTGTAAAGGGTGGATGTTATTATTCCATCGGCAGTTTTGTCTCCAAAACTCAGAAAAGGGAAAATATCTGGATTATGAGTTTCTTATGTTAGTCTATGACAGACTTTTTTTTACCATACAGAGCAAATGAGACACTCAAAACAAATATGTATTAAATGAGAGAGAAAGATTCAATAATAAGGCATAATAGTGACTGTTATTACAGAGATTAAATACATAAAATCATCTTTGGGTATTTAATTTACTGTTTGGCGCAATCGGCTGGAATGGAGAATTTTTACACAAAATACCAGGATTTAGAGTTATATATATATTTTTTAAAATTGTACTTATTAAAATGTGTGGGGGCACAAATGTAATTTTGTTCTGTAATGTGTTGTGTAGTGCAGTCAGGGATTTCAGTGTATCCATCACTGGAATACTGTACATTGTAGTCAATCAGTAATTTATTATCCCTCATCCCATCACCCTGGCCTTGTTGACCTCCTTGCTAGTACAATTTCACCAGCTGATAACATACTTCCTACAGTTGGTGTCATGCATATCAACAGCTATTCTGTCGACCCCGTCCCCCTGAAAGTTCACACCCTTATCCTCTAGGTAATCTGTACCCTATGAGAGCACCCTTGGTTACAGAAGTTTTAGAGATCCTGTGGTTCACATGTACCAGAGGGATAGAAACTAAGAAAAAGACTCTGGTGTGGCCATGTGCTCTTTGAGCTATGACTGTCACCATGCTTCCTGGCTTTGGCCCCCTCCTCCACCTTGGGAAGGTAAATCTCTCTCCCTTCTCTCTCTCTCTCTCCCTCTCTAATTTATTTTTAAATAAACTTTTCTTTCTTTTGGGGGTGGGGGGAAGAACAGCAGAGGAACTGACCTTCGGTAGACTCAAAGGTACTGTCGGGATCCCCAGTGTTGGGATCCCATTTTAGAAAGCTGTGTCTCTCTTGCTGCTTGCATTTCTTGCCTTAAGATTATTATGCTGCCTGAACTTTCATGGATAGAGGTTTTAGTAGCTACATAAACACCATTTCGAGTTTATAATATTATCTAGATTGTTTGAAGGGTCATCAGTTTACATATTCACATTCACATTTGAGTATGAATGAATTTATGAAATAAGAGCAGGTACATTGAAATGGAATATTTTGGGAGGTAGGACAAACCTAGGTAGTTAGTAGATTTAGAAAACAAGTATCTATGTGTGTCTAGTAACCTAGGTGGGACAGTAAGGAGGAGAGGATCAAAGACTAACTAATTCTGTATCAAAAATTTGCCCAAAGTCAACTCCATATTCATCGAGAGAGAGAGAGAGAGAGAGAGAGAGAGAGAGAGAGTACAAACACACACTTCTGCTTCACAGTTCTGCCTTTTCTGTTTCCAAGACTCAGGCCACTTCTAAAATTTTAGTTATGAATCCTGAATACTACTGACATCATTACTTTAATGACAAAAAAATGTGTCCTAAGATCAAATAACAAGTTTAATTTTTGTAAAAGCAGTTTGTTTGCTGTGTCCTTAGACCAGGGCCAGGGTCTCTGGTAGTTTGCTGTTCTAGTATGGCCTCTCTTGTCTCTTAGGTTCTCAATGATGCTGAGAAGTAAAAAGGACAAGTGTTTTATCTGTACAAAACGAATTTGAGATAGAAAGCAGTAAGAACATAGGACAATAAAGAAAATGGTAATAAGAGAGAAGATCTGAAGCATTTGGGGATCCTATAAATTACTAATTCATAGAATAATTACAAATTTAATTTATCCAAAATCATTGGGAATTTTTAAACAAACATATAAAAACCTCAACAAATAAAAGTGAAAGATTAGTGACACACCTTTGCAGATAATAAATTAGCTAGATTATTTAATTGATTTTGGTAGTATTAAAAGAGTCCAGGCAAAACAGGCAGATATATTTCTCTACTCTGTTAAAAATTTTGTTTTGTGAAGTTTAGGCTATCCATCCAAACCTGATGGGTGATGAATGCACTGGTGAAAAAAGTGGGCTTTGCACTCAATCAAACCAGGGGACACCTGGCTGGCCACTTAAGAGTGTTCTGGGGCCATTAAAAAATCTGTATGCCAGGCACAGTGACTCAAGCCTAGAATCCCAGCAGTTTGGGAGACCGAGGCTAGAGGATTGCCTGAGCTCAGGGCTTCAAGACCAGCCTGGGCAACTTGGTGAGACCTTGTCTCTACAAAAAGTCAAAAAATAAACTAGGCATGGTAGCACGCACCTGTAGTTCCAGCTACTTGGAAGGCTGAGGCGGAAGGATTTACTGAGCCTGGCAGGTCAAGGCTGTGGTGGCCGTGAGAGTGATACTGCACTTCAGCCTGGGCAATAGAGTGAGACTCCGACTCAAAAAAAATAAAAATAAAAATCTCTCTAAACCCCAGTCTCCTCATCTACAAAGTAGGTATAAAGATAATATTTATTCATAAGATTTGTGAGGATTAACTGAAGAAAATCATATGAAGTTCTTAGCACAGTTGCTGGAGCATACGTGTCCAGCAAATGGTTGATTATTATCCTGTTATAAATTCTTTTGAATTTTGGACTACTAATATTTGTACTTCATTTAGATATTTGACCTTTGTAATTCATATTAATGTTTGAGGATTTAAAAGTGGGGATTAAGTAATAATGTGTATTAATCTTTCACTTGTAAATTCTCTTAACACTAATACTATTTTTTTACTTTTTGAGTTAACAGATGCTTTTGGGTGAACAGATGCTTCAGTCGTATACTTTTCTCATGATGAGATCAAGTTCATTGCCAATACACACACACACACACACACACACACACACACACACACACACACACACACACACAATTTCCATTTCCCCCAAATCTCATGTGATGAAATATTGCAATTAGTATGTGCATGACTTAAGTGCCCTTGTTTTATCAGTAACATTTGACTTATATTTAAATTTGGTCTATTGATCTATGGTCTGTTAGCTCTCTCTAATGTCAACCAAGGCTGACTTTTGGTGGGAACTATTTTCTTATTATGTTGAGATATAATGAAGAAGGATGGCAACACATGTTTGGGGAAACCTTCTTACATGTTCCTCTGGTGTACAAATGATGGAAGTGCAGAGTATGGAAGCTAATGTTCAATGTTCATGGACAGCCCACCTTATCCAATGTTCAATCAATCAGTAACAGTATTTAATTTGGTAAAAATTAGCTAGAGTGCTTTGGAATATTTGTCTTCTTTGTTAGTTGTTGTTTATGATGATTATTTCAGTGTAATAGACCCATTTTGATATCTTGAACATTTCAACTTTTACAGTTACTTGATGAGAATGGATTATGAACTGTTTTGTGTTTGTGAAACTGTTTAAAAATTGTGGTGTAAACTATTTGCCTTCAAACATCAAATTATTTTGATTTCTAGTTGTTGCTTTTTAAATATAGGAGTATGGTAAACTAGCTAAAAAGACCCACATTTAAAGCAAATGTTATTTCCTAAAACTACATAACTCTCTTTTCACATTTTTCTTCCCACCCCTCTCTTTTTATTTGGAAATGGTTTTGGTGAATTTTGTTTCAAATGATGGGTTTTTGGATTTTCAACATTCATAATTTATTGAAGTATTACATGCTTTTTCACATAAATTAACTTTATCCTGACTTATCTGAACCATAAAATGGTTGTTGGTTTTCTAATTAAAATTTTAAATATCATCATGAATGTATGCATTCAATATTTATTCTCTAAGCATTGATTGGTTGAACTTAATGTACGTAACAGTGTACCAGGCACTAAAAGTGCTGCACAGTGTAATGTGATCCCATTGTAATGTGTTCTCAAAGAGTTTGTCTTCTAGTAAGGAGGTGAGTTAGGCACTCAATATAATACAAGGTGCAAAGAGATTTTTAAAAATAAAATAAACTTCAGGAAGGAGCAGGTAATGTGGAAATATCTGGTTACATCAAATAGAGGTGCCAGTTTTATGACTCATGAACTGAACAGCTTTGCTTTTCAATAAATGTGTTACCTAAGTCACCTTTCCATTCAATTATATTACTTCCATAATACTTATTTTACTAAAACAATTCAGTATAAATATTAAAATATAAAAGCATATTCTTATATATAAATGTATATTATAAAGTTTACTATGGGATATGACCAGCCTTAGTTATTATTAATCTCTGCTAAATGTAATTTGATTTCTTTAATCTCAGACTCTAGTAGAATAAATACTGTAAAGTCATCCTGAAAAAATTTTTTTTTAATTAAAATATTTTACAGGAAATAAAAGGTTCTGGCTTCAAAGATGTAGCCCATCAACAGTCTTTAAAGGTGTTTATTCTTCAGCCCACGGGAAATTGTCATGGGAGGATTGCTCATTTGATCTTGCTATTGGGACTCTATTTAGAACTGTTTTATTGGATTAGATCACATTACAAGAGGAAGTCAGCATAAGCACATTTACCTTAAAAGTTAGGATATCTGATTAAGTCATGGTCAATATTGTGGAAGGGAGAAAACAAACATAATTTAACAGATTCACAGAAGTCATTCTAGATGCATGTTTTCTGACCTGACCTTTGGAAAATTCTGTTTTAATTTTCTGATTAACTTTATTCTAAGGGAGTTTAGAAAAATGATTTCTATTTCTAGTAGATGCAATCTTGAAACCTCTTCGTAAATTTCCTTAGTACTTGAACTACTTTTTCAGTAATACTGATAAAACTGTGGCTAAAATAGCAAATAAAGAGATTGTAAATGGAAACATGCAATTAGTCCTCTTAATAGGATCTGTTTGAACATCAATTCCTTCTAGACTGGTAGCAGACAAAATAGACTTGGGGTTTTTGTGCATCTCTTTAGCCTTTCATTTTTATGGCTCACTGTTCTCAATTTTATCTCACATTGACCAAAGCACCACTGTTATGCCCATTTTTGTTAATTAGAACCTTTTTAGTTCCATGTCCCCTTGCACAACTTTCCTATGCTTGTTTCCTTCGGAGTCTTGTTATCCAAATTATGTCAACATATGTAAAGATGTAAGTGGTTTGAGATACTACTGCTCCAAGAAAGCACCTTAACCTTTAGCCTGAGTCCTCAATTCTTGAATCTATAGGAGTGAGTGCTGGTGAAGTAGCAGAATAAGAGGAGGCATCTGGATGCAGAAAGTCTTTGAGTGCCCATGGAATCTCTTTGGTCATTTCTGAGTTTAAATAGTTCTCCTCTTTATTTTCTCATATATGGCATCTCACTAAATTTGTTTTCTAATCACTAAAGTCTCAATCACTGTGAAAAGATGGATTCATTAGAAAATAATCTAAAAAAGTACAAACGATGTCCCCTTTCCAGAGATGTATATTTAGCAACAAAATTTCCATGATTTGGCACAGTTGATTTTAGGGGATAAGAATTTATATTTCCACTGTTAGTAATGAAAGTATGAAAACCTTTTCTGCTTCCTGCTGCAGCCCTTACTTCCTGTTCTAGTTATGAATAAGTGATGCTAGAAACGACTGCACATCATCTGTCTTCAACTATCGTCAGGAAAGGAATGTCAAGAATGGAATTCCAGAGATCATCTGGAGTTTGTCTGACTTAGATAACGTCAAGTAGAGCCATTCTAAAAATAAAGACAGGATTGTTGTGTCCGTGAGGGGCGACTTATTGCACCATTGTTGTTTTTCACTTATAGCTGGTGCCTTATTGGTGGTTTCTGTTTCTCAGAACAAGCTAAGAAAAGCCATTCTGTTCTTGTGCTCTTGGAATGCTTGAGTTCAGAGTGTGTTTTTTGGGAATAATATTTGGCTCATACAAGGAATCTGTGTGCTGCAGTTGTACAATTGTAATGTTGATGCATATAAGGAAGATTAGCATCCATGGGAATTAAGTCTGAGAAAAGAAATAGAGATGCCACTGTCAAATAAAACAGTGTTTATTAATTGATATTATATTGAACTTCTTAATAGAAAACACAATGCCTTAGTATTTTGAAACAGGAGGTCTGATTTTCTATCTTGTTTTTGCCTTACGAGGAAGGTCAGCATAGATTTTATGATATCAGGAAATGTTAGTTATGTATTTATACCCAAAGCTGCCGGACTTTGCAGCAACACCCACTTTACTTATTTGTGTTTATCTTGATTTACTCTAATCAAATAAGGATCTGATGGTATACAGTCTTAAAATATGCCCTGGAATACAATGCAGACGTTTTTAAAGAGCTTGGTGGCTGTGTATGCTGTAATTGTAGATTTTCTCTGCCATCTATTGAAGTAAAGAAAGGACCTCAGGATTATTAACAATCTTATAATTCACTTCACGTCATAATTTAGATCCATATCTTGGTATTCTTTTTATTTATTTTTTCCTTCTTTTTAGATACTAGCTCAGTCATGTACTGAAATCCTGGAATTGCGGCCTTCAAGTGTCTGTGTAGGGGGTAAGTGTTTAGAATTTAAAAATACCCTGTAAGAAATTGTATTTTTTCCTAGCTCAAATATATGATTTGAAGCTCATGTTGGAAAGAGAATAGCAAAATTAACTTTTTTGGCATCATTTTTGTGTAAGAATTTTTAAATAATTCCTTGAAATATTTCTATTTTAAATTCAAATTTTTAAGATTGGAGTGTTATTTTAAATAATGAGCATATTGTGTGACAGGCTTTTAGAATCTTCTGTATATTTAGTTCACGTTGGAGACCTTTCCTATGGCAAATAAAATAAAGTATGAAATCTTTTCTTGTATCTGATTATACAACCAGTCAGGTATCTGTAGACTCTGAGCTCTATGCTTTGATGACCTGGCCAAGGGGCTCGTACCATGTCTGCCAGCTCAGGGCACTAAGGAAGTGACACGCGGGTGGATAGCAGGAAGAAAGCAGGTGGCTCCATCAGCTGGTGCTAAGAACAGACTCAGGTTTTCACACCTTCCAGCCGTCCTTGCCCAGAGATAATGTGATTCTCTTTGGCCTATTTTATTTCTTCTTCAAGTCTGACCTAGAGTTCATTTTAATCTGACTTAACTTTAAAATGAAAAAAAAAAAAACCATTGAGTCTGGTGGGGAGGAAATACCTTGTGTAATTTACACAGAACCTCCTGGCCTACTGTACAGGGCCTTATGCTCTGCATATTCCACACTCCCTGATGGATGATTATTATGATGTTTAAGGGAAATAGTGTATCTGAACACCTCAGGGAAGAATTACCTTTTCTAAAAGTATAGATTAATAAATTTCTAGAGATACCGAAGAAAAATAAATGAACAAAATATCATAATTGATAATAGGTATTACATACTGGGTTCTTTGTGTTTGTAATTTTACCTAGTCCTTTCAAATAACATTACTATTTGAAAGTTTTATAAGCCCCTGATTTACAGAGGTAGAAACTGAGACAGGCTTAGCATTTGCTGCTAGAAATTATCCTATTTGCTTCTTGTCTGTCTGCTCTAATGCCATGTGTTTACTGAATCACAGTTTAAGTTTTATCTGCACTTAAATAATTTTAACTTATAAGTTAAATCCTTGCATAACATACTAAATGGGAAGTGGCCTGGTAGCATTGTCTTCCATAGGGAATGACTATCTATATATTGGGTTATGTTATACAGGAGATGTTTGAGAGAATTGACTGTTAAAATACGTTAAAATGGAGATCAGGCCTGAAGATTCCCTGAGACGACAAATGCAGTCAAGTCTCATGAGTAACCTTAACCTTGCTTGCAAACACGCTTGAAACTTAACTTGAAATATTTCTTGTAAATGTCTATATTAGGAAAAATAGAACTTAAGCTCAACCAATCAAATGCAACCAATAAACTTATATAACTAGGGATCTTCTATGGGATAGATCGAAGAAGGCAACCATGTAACCACAACCCATCAACTCTGCTTTGCTTTACTTCCATGTTGGTCCTATGTGCATTCTTTGGGCAGGGCTCCTGGACCACTTCTGATCTGGAGCCATTCAATTCATGAACTGTTGTTTGTTTAAATAAAACTCTTTAAAATGTCATTGTGTCTCAATTTACCTTTTTAACAGGAGTTAATCACTGTTAATATACTAGCTTGCAGCCACATAGCAAATATTTAATGCCTATCAGGATATTTGATCCATTAACTTTCCTTCTAGCATTTTTTTCTAACTCTCTAACATTTTTAGTGCTTGGTCCTGCTATGTAAATAGGGTGCAAAAAGTTAAGTCAATTTCTTTTAGTGGCTGGAGATAGATTATTAGTGTCCAAAATACGTGCTCTGACAGTTTATATATTTGTATGCAATATAATATAAAATCAGGACTAAAGTGAAGAAGCTGTTAAAAAAAGAACTCTGTATGGGAGAGTCAGACTAAAGAAAATACTACTCATGAGTTTTTTAAGAACCAAAGAAAATTCATAATAGTTTTATTTACTTTCTTAAACCTTAATACCTGGAAGTAGAGAAAAACAAAGATTTTTTTCTGGATGATATTTTCCTAAGAACAGAATCTGGGGAAGATTGTATGGTACCTGTCTGGGAATGACTGTCATGCTTTAATTCTAAGACCTTGGTCACTACTGGAAAATACTTTATTTGGAAAATAAAATAATGCATCCCTACATGGCCATGAATGGTATCTTCCTTACATTTACTTGAGGGGTCTAAGAAGGCAAGCATGTTGGAAATGTGGAGCTCTGTCTTTATTGTTATTAGTATGAAAACATTTATTTTATGTGTCTGAATACTTTCATTTCAAGTTGTCTTCTTTTGGGTAAAGCAGTGATTTAAATGTTTATTTTTTCTTTTCCTTTTAGAGGAATTTCAGATTGTTTTGAATGGAAGAGGATTCTCGCTGGGCAGTCGGAATGGCAGTGTCCTCTGTACTTACACTGTAAATGAAACATACACAAAGAGTAGGTCCCCCGGGTTACCTTTATGTCTACAGCACGTCAGCGTCAAGTGTTGTCTCCTGTTCCCCAGCTAAAACCATCTGTACTATATTTCTCAATCAAAGAGGAAAGAAGTGACATCCCAGGGCTAATACTAATAATAATAATTATTTAATAGTTACTAATGTCAACGTGTTTTAACTTAATAAATACTCAACCTTATTCTAGGTAAACCCATTATATAGATAATGATTTGCAGCTTAAGCAATAAAACAATTTGCCTGTGGTGACACAATTAAAAAAAGGCAGTGCAGGCATTGGAACCAGCTTTCCTGACTGTTCCACATAGACTGCACCAAGCCCTGACTTCATTGCCTCTGTCCCAGATTTATTTCTTGCCACTCTTACCTTAAGATGGAATGATGCCTGGGCAATGTGGCGAGACCTCATCTCTACAATAAATAAATAAAAAAATTAGCCGGATGTGGTAGCGTGCTCCTGTAGTTCCAGCTATTTGGAAGGCTGAGGCGGAAGGATCCCCGGAGCCCAGAAGATTGAGGCTGCGGTGGCCAGGAGTGGCCACTGCACTCCAGTCTGGGTGACAGAGTGAGACTCTGACTCAAAAAAAAAGATGGAATGATGTTGGTCTCCTCTGCTACTTGTTGCTTTATCTTTTCTCACTTGGTTTCTTTATCTAAATTCCCAATAATTTGACAGCCAGTTTCTTGAACACAGGTTTTTTTTTTTTGTAGCAAATACTTTTTGCATCTCCAATACCCATCCGATAAGGTTTGTTTTTTTTTTAAATTTATATTTATGGAATTGAGTTTTCATTTTTCCTGGTCTTGACTTTCAGAAAAGCTGGAGTTTTTTTATTTTAAGAGAAAAACTCTGTCTCTTGATGGATCTTAGTTTTCTGAGCATTTCAAATCTCTATTAAGACATTTTTCTTATGGATGATTATATTGTCCTCTAAAAAATTATATTGTAAGGCAGACTCTATAATCCTATACACTCTGGTAGAGTTATTTTTGGAGAGATTCATTTACAATTTTGCTGTTTATCCGATGGGGCTAAACACTTCAACTAGCACAGCTTTGGCCACACACATAGTCACTGTTCAGTATGTGTTTGTTGAATTAAAGAGCTAAGGATCTCAGCATGGTAAATGTCATAATTAATTCTTTTTAAAATTAAATTCATTTTAGTGGGGCAAAACAATAATATTTGTAGAAAACGTTCTTCATAGTAAGTTCCACAATTAAGATTTATTTTTATTCAGTAGTCATTTGTATCTAAGCATTAGCTTTTTCTAACTCCTTTTGAGTCTAATATAATATAAACTTATTTTAGGATTAGCTATATAAGTTTAAGCTTTTTAAGTAAATTCTCAAACAAATAAATAGAGTCAAAATTGTATTTTCAACTTATATATTCTATGATAATCATTTCTATTTAGTAATTTTCTCTGAAAATTTCTAGTCTAGATTTTTTTCATATTATTAAAATTATAAGAAAAATTTAAGCACTTATAAAATGTATTTACTTATTGTGGATGTATCTATGTTATTAAACTTGTAAAATAAGTTTATTTTTCTTTGGACATTCATTTTCCTTTCTCCATCCTCTCTAAATTCTGCTTTAGAATGTAGATATTATTTATTTTTAAAAATATGAGATATTTCAAAAAATTTATAAGAAAAAGATGATATTGTATATTGTCTACAATTGTATGTAAATTTAATATAAGTCAAAAAATCCTAACTTATGATTTGCTCTCACTATCTGTCAGTGGAGCATATAATCGCTTCATTTTTCATAGCCTTTTTCTTTTTCTTTAGGTTTTTGACATTAATATATCTAATATTCTACACTTGGACTCTGATTGTAGAATGTTTTTCATATTATTAATAATCTGTGTGCGATGCATAAAGCCCTTTACATTAATTCAATGGCATTTCTTTTCTAGGTGTAAGACCAGTAAGTGTACAGCTTAATTCTATGCTTTGCCCTGCACCCATCCTGAATAAAGCTGGAGAGTAAGTACTTCCTGTAAAACATTTAAAGAACATTTTTAGAGACAAATTATTAGTAAGTATATATAGATGGTTTTATTGTATTTTTTGTATGTACAGAGGAAACATTAAACAATAAGTGCTAGACAAGTCACACTAGTTTGTTCTTCAAGTATAATCTTAGTAGGTTGAAAATGCTAAAATTATTTTTATATTGTTTTTAAATATTGATTGAAAGACTTCATAAATATTTATCTGGATAGGTTTGAGAACTATTGCCAGAATCTATAAATAACCAGAGTCATAGCCATCATTTTAAGCTGTATGGTACTGAATTTACACGTGTTCACACAGCATTCTGAAGTGAGCCTTGAGTAATTACTATAGTATTTACTACAGATTGAGATTAAAGAATATCAGGAACATGGTTCAACATGGCATACCTTGGCCTGGAAGATATTTGCTCATTTGTATTAATTTGTGTCTTAATTGATGTCCCATTTCTGTTAACATCTATTCTCTCATCTTCATTTATGTGGTATAAAACCACAATATCTGATTAAAAGAAGGAATATTTATTTTGGAAGGAGGGCTTTTTGAATTATCTGTGATCTTTTTATATAGATCTTACACTGAAAGCAAGGAAAAATTAAATATACAAGGTCACAATCCAAAGTCTGGATTAGTATTTAGAGGGTGAAAATGATATTTTTCTCCATGGAAACTAAGAAAATCATTTTAGTACTTTAAACTTGACCTGAACATTTAAATTTTGTGGATACTTAAATATTCAGGCTATTTATTGTGCAGCACTTCTGGTCATGCAAGTACATTGGAGCAGTATTAGCATTCTGTTTTAAGTCATTAAAAGGGGTTGCATCATGTACTTATACAAATAAGACTATTGTTCATTTTCTGTATCATGGAGTAATCTAGTGTTATTGACAACATGTCTTTGGCTCAATTAAACTGGCCTTGGATTTGAGGCAGGTCAGTTTTGCATGGAACCATCATAACCCCAAGTGCACATCAGGACTCAGTGATTTTCTGTGTAATCATCTGCGTCAGCTATGATGACTCTGTTGACTTGAAGTTCCATCCTTTTTATTGAATCTGTAAGTCCATTTGGTCCTCCTGATGATCCTTGTGATCTGCTCCCCAAGCTGTCTGTTCTATTTTAGTCACTGGCAGCTGCATCCTTTCTGTTGTTCAGGTCACGAACATTTGCTTCGTTACAGGCTTCTTTCTCTTACATCAGCAAATCTTTTCAGCTCTAATTTCAAAATGTATCCAAAATCTGAACTGTGCTGACTACCTCTACTCCTACTATCGTAGGCCAAGCTACTGCCATCTCTTGCTTGGATCATTAAGCTCTCAAGTAGTTTTTCTGTGTATGTCCTTGTCAAGAGTGATCCTGTAAAACAAGTTGGTTTATGTTATCTCTCCACTTAAAATTCTCAGGGATGCATTCTTCATCACACTCAGAGGAAAAATCTGATAACTGCAATGTTCTACAAGGCTCTGCAGGATCTGGTTTTCTCCTCCGTCTCAGACTCCATCTTTTGTTTGTTCCTTCTCTACTCAGTTATGGTCACACTGGTCCCTTTGCTGTTCCTTAGCCACATATGTTCAATCCCACTCCAGCACTTTTATACTTACTATTCCTTCTGCTCAAAATACTCTTCCTCTATGACTCACAACTTTTTTCTGGTCACCCTATTTAATCATGCAACCTTCTTCCTCCTTTGGTTCTGTGTAACTCTCTCTTCCCTTTTCATGTTTTATTTTTTTTCTAAATCACTTGTTTGTTATCATATGTCTTAGTCTTATGTTTTTAAACTTTCAGTAGATTTAGAGGCATACATAGATTTTGGTTACATGGATGAACTGTATAGTGATGAAGTCTGGGTTTTGGTGTATATGAAATCTGACTAGTGTATGTTTTCACCCTTCAGCCCCATCCCATCCTCACCCTGAGTATCCTGTGTACCTTATACCACTTTGTATGCCACTGTGTACCCATAGTTTAGTTCCTACTTACAAGTGAGAGCATGCAATGTCGGGTTTTTTATTCCTGAGTTACTTCACTTATAATAATGGACTGCAGAATTCATTTTGCTTGTCTTATTTCCTGTTGTATTCCTGGCATTTTTCATAATGCCTGACACATAGTAGAGTCACTACATGTTTGTTATATAAAAGAATGAATAAATTTTTCTCAAATGTTTTGGTTAATAGTTAATACAAAGAGCCAGAAGCAGTCATGTGATGGCTAGGGTAGGGACCCATATTAGGTAGGAGAAAATTTTGACCATAATGGTCAGAATTCTGTTTTTTTGGGGGAGGGAGAGGACATACTGTTTAAAATTTTTTTAAAAAATCATCTCGCATTTTTAATAATAGTGCCTAGCTGAGAAAGACAACTTACTTTTTTCTTCAAAGTAGTTACAAAATGCAGTAGGCTTGTCCTGTCCTAGGCACGGATTTTGTTTTCTTTAGAATTTGCCTTTGGGCACAGTCTCCTTTTGAATAGAATACCATAGAGGCTATTGATACTCTGTAGTTATTTGTAGATAGGTTAAATACTCAGGAGATACAATTTTTAAAAATCACACATAGCATAATACATATCAGACATGATATATCATCACTCATTTGGCGTTTGAATTAATAGTTCACCTATAAGCAAACTGAGAATATGTTGGGCCAGAGACCTATCTTAAGAAATTACTTTTGCCCTCCTTTTTTTGTGTCAGTTACATGATACCATTGAGGTGGAGCTTTAGAAGATTTTATCTATTAATGTATTGGGAATTTGCGACATCATTATTTGTTCTGCTTAGTATGTTGCAAGTAATTTGGACGTTTCCTTTGCCTTGAATTTTCTTCGGCTACTTTTGTAGGTGATGAGCTCTCTTATGAGATTGAATTAAAATCAACACAGTCGAAACAGTTTAGCCTTGTAAGGTGACTGATGCTTAATATGCCTGCCTAATTAGCTTTTGGCTAAGGATGCAAACCTATTAAGTAGCTAGTTAGTCTATGTTTCAAATAAACACATCTGGCCCAACAATGAATGAAGGTTTTTCCTGTGTGAGGGTGACAGATGTGGTGATAGTTCCCCCTGTCTCTCACTTAAATAATTAACAACATGCTGATGAAGTAACCCTAGACAGACAGCCTCAAAGCCAGATGCCCAGTCTCAGAGCTGGGTCCATGCACATGTGCCTCATCTCATTAACCTGCTCTATCAGTTTCTTTCCCATCTTTATGTTATTTCATGAATTACATTTTGTTTGATGATTATTCTTATAAAAACTTAGGGCTTGTGGATTTTGGTTTAAAAAAGGATTAATGTGAAGATGTTTCCTGGAAGATATGAACTGAGAATGTAGCAGAGCTGCTAGGACATAGATGTGCATTCGGAAGTTGGTGTTAGGGAGTGTAAGCAACAGTTCAAGTGATCTGGGCATGTCCTGTTCAGGTGGATCATTGTTGAGTGCTGCTCGAATGGGTCTTTGGATAACTTTCTTCAAGAGAGATCTATATTTGTTAAGTTTCTTTATTTGATATAGATATTTAGACTAAGATTAACACGTTTCAAGTACATAAACTAAAAGAATGGTAGCAAGGTTGTTTAGTTCTAGTTCTTTCATAAACACAATTTTCTTTTAAAATGCTATATGATTAAACAAATTGTCTTACCAAGAAAAATCCATGATTATTTAGGAATTTCTTTTTAAAAGCAGTTAATTGGTACCAAACGTCTTCTTTAAGCTTGAATAGGGTGAATTCTTTGAAGTTCTTTGAATCCTCCCTTTCCAGGGCAATAGCCTCACAGTTTAGTGTGCAGATATTACGAGCACTTGCGATATGAGCTTATCTTTGACCTTTGTTTGTGAGACATCAACAATAGCACAGCTGCTCTGCAAGAGTTGAGATCTCAAACCTGTAATTTGGCAAGAAGAACAGAACAAATTGGGTAAATATACATAAACACATTGTGCAGAAAGAAACACAGAACAGAATGAACCAGAGCCTCATCCTACAGTTTGTTTGATAGAGATGATTTCAGGAGGCATATGGTATAGTTAAATGTGCTTTCAAAAACATTGGCCAGAATCTTCTGGCAAATACGAAATAAATATCTAAATCAAATGAAACTGATAGTATTAGTTCTCTTAAAAGGCAGTGTGGGAAGACACTTGACAGAGTGTTTTGAGTGAGTGCTGGGGTATCTGTGTGTGTGGAAAATTTCAAGCAAAACAGAAGAATCTAGAGATAGCAGTATGGCTGACCTGGGGCTAGAGCTGACTTGGTTATGGAATCTCATTTTCCTCAATGGTGTTATTTGTTCCATATCAAGCCTAATCTGTTTTGCCTGGATTAGCATTGACAATTTTGTTTCTTTTTCTTGGTTGGGTAAATTCTGTCTTTGTTAATTTATCTTCTTTCCCAGAACGTAACTCTCTCTCTCTCTCTCTCTCTCTCTCCTCTCTCTCTCTCTCTCTCTCGTGTGTGTGTGTGTGTGTGTGTGTGTGTGTGTGTGTGTGTGTGTGTGTCCACACAATCCCCGAGCCCCTTATACAGGTGATACAACCACAACTTTATTTTTTCTTCTGTTTCTTATAAGGAATGAGACTTAGTTATTTTTTAAAATTATGGATACTAGTACATTAGTTATATATCTTTATTCTGAATATAAACATTAGAATCTTGGTGAGATGGGTTAAAGCTGAAGATTCTTTCTGTTTCCCTAATTCTCTACCCCACCACTACTCCTCAAATGCTGGAAAATTCATCTTTTATTTCACATGGTGTATTACTTTCTGGTTATATCTGTCAATGTGAAAGATTTATCTACTCTGTATTGCCTTTCCACCCTAAATATTATATACTGTTCTGTACAGTGTCTTTTAAAAAGAACGATATTTAATCCCAACACTCAGAGGGGAGGCCGACAAGGCATAGCCAACTATGGAAATACTAAAGAGGATACAATGTTAAATAGTGAGAAAAGATGCAATTCACGTGTGACACATTTGCTCTCTTCAAACCATGGAAGATCTTTTATATGACAGATTTAACTTATTTTTTGTTGCTAGAAATAAAGGAAAAAGAAAGAGTGACAGGTAAAAGAAAACACATTTCAGCTCATATAAGGAAGATCTTCCTGAAAATTAGGATTTCTGAATGGGTGTTTTGATAACTAAAATTGCTTAAAGATAGGGGCAGCTATATGATGATGTACAGGATATCCCTAAATATGTACTTAAATACTTTTATATATCTGCTTCTAAATTTTATATTATCAAAGCTTTTATTATTACTAAGGCACTTGACATTTTTGGATGAAAGACACTGGAGATTGGGTGACTATTTCCAAGTGTCTTTTTAGTATCTTATTAAAATGCAGTAATTAAAAAAACTATTTTCAGTGTAATACTGAAAGCAGTTATAATACAGCTTTATCTGTATATCCAGTACATCTCTTAATATAGCTTTTTTCTTCTGAAATTTAGCAATCTCCCTGACTACAATTCTTATTTTAGTTATATACATATACTGAGATATCCTAAAAGAAATAATTTGATTCAAGAATTCTTTAACCACTTTGAAGAAAGTATCCTTGGACAAAACATTAATTTACACATAAGTTCATAACCAGAATTGGGACCTTTAAACCATTCATGAATATAAAATCTTATTTTTCAACTTGAAATCTTTATTATGCATAAAAGTAACTTTTAAAAAGCTCTGCAGAACATTAAATAGTAGTGCTTGATTTCAAAATCTCTTAAGTCACCATAATTTTAATAACTTTTTGAATGGTTGCCAGTTTCATTTTCAGTATGAGCAAATTAGAGGTAAATTATTTATTACTTCAAGCAAATGTCTTTGACAATTTTGTTTAATTTTTTTCATCCTCTTAAATGGATCATAAAATGGCAATCTTTTACTGGATATGCATAAAGTCAGAAGCAAATGAATACTTTGCAAATAGGTTACTGTGGATTGAAATGTCAACCATATTTCATGAAGTATGAAATTTCTCAGGTCAGAGTAGCTTTGGGATATGGCCCTGAGCCATTCTCCTGATTTGAAATAGTCATACGCATTTAGACATTAAATACAAGTACTATGACTTTAGGACTTATTGAATTTTATTTACTTAATTATATTTTACAATACTGTTTAATAATTTATCATGTGGAATGAATTTAGTACACTTAGGTTTAATTTTATCACTATTAATTGCGTATCGATTGACATGAAAATGCACTTAAAATAATCTTTTTGTTGTGTTAAGTTGTTAAAGTTTCTTCTATCTTACTTTGAAAACAAATTCCAAAGATATGGCAAAGAGTGGATTAAGATATTTGTAAGATTAAAAAAAAAAAAAAAGTCGACCATACTCAGTGCTCTATCACAGAAACAAAGAACAGAGTACCAAATATTCTCACTCATAAGTGGACCTTGAACAATTATAATACTATAAGAAAGTGATTGACAGTAGTAGGAAACTGTCGGGGTGGGAGGTGGGATTGGCAGTTGAGAGAAACTGCTAGGGGAGGGAGGGGCAGACCTAGTCAACAAGGGTACCTGCATAACCAATGTTTGTATACCTAACCCTGAATTGTACCCCACATCCTTATAATAAAAAAATTGTTAACTAATAAAAAAGCTATTTGTAAGAAATATTAAACAATGTAGAACCAATTTATAGAAAACAAAGTTGAAAGAGGTCTTCTTTCTCCATCTCATTTTCCTTTACCTCCCTGCATCCCTGGCACCATATGCCACTTCTGACTCAGAAGGAGGTCTTACCTTGTCTTTCATGAATTCATATTCTCACCCTGGCTTTTTCTTTTCAGATGTCACTTCAGGCTCCTCTTCTTTTTAGTTTCCCTGAACTGTCCATTTTTATAATGGTTGGATACTTGACCTATAAGCTCCTCTTCTCGAAGGCTTCCTTTTCTTGCTGGTGAGCTCCAAATTTCCAGGCAATATCTTTTCTTTAACTCTGAATTCACTATCTAAATGTCTAGTATTCAAACGTCCAAGTCACTTGAATTTCCCACAGATACCTTGAACTTGGAGGAAATTTAAACTGAAGTTTTTTGGTCCACATTGGCTCCTTCTCCTGTGTTCCCTAAGCAAAGCTTCTACTTACCTTTGTGAGACAGAAACTCTAAAGTTGTCTTTATTTCTTCTTCCTCACCTCCTACGTCCAATGGTGTCCATGTCTGTTTTATTCTGACTTCTAGTAACTTTCAGTTTTTGTGTTCACACTACCCTCATGGCTACTATTTTAGCTCAGTGCTACTTTGGTTCTTATTTGAAATCTACTGAAACTTTCTTAACTGGTCTTTCCACTCTAGAAAGTTATTCTTCAGGCCTATGCCTAAAGGCTCGTAAGACCATGTCCAGATGTCTAAAGATGGCATCCTGGTACTTCAAGGATAGAAATTCCATGCATTAAACAAAGAGTATTGCATGATTATTGTATTCTTCTGCATTAACTATGTTGACTTTTAGCTTGAATCTAAAAGGTTTATAAGAAAGTACCTTCGTATTCTGATATTTGTGAAACACAATCCTAATCAAGTGTAAAGGCTCGTAAGACCATGTCCAGATGTCTAAAGATGGCATCCTGGTACTTCAAGGCCCTACTTTGCCCTACTCCCCTTTTCAGACGGAAGCCCTTTCATCTTACTCTCTCACTTTTGTTGCAGGCATCCCAAGTGGCTTTCAATGCCTTGACTGTTCTGTGCTTTTCTCTTCTTTCAGGCTGTCAGAGGACTCCATCTGCTTGGACCCATTTCTAAGCTCTTTTCCCAACTCCTGATCACTCTTTAGGATTTACTTTATGGTACCTTCCTTCAAGAAATCTTTGTTGATCAACAAAGCATCTTTGTTGATGCTCCCATGCCAAGGCTATTTTGGTTCTCCCCACATGATCCTCTAGTGTGCCTTTGCTTATACCTATTTTGTTATTATCACCGTCTGTTGCCATTGTTAATCTGGCTTCATTTCGCTTACATTGTAATTTATTTTATTTTATTTTATTTTATTTTATTTATTTATTTATTTGTTTGAGTTGGAGTCTCACTCTGTCGCCCAGACTAGAGTGCATATTTTTTTATTGCAGTCCTATTGCCAAGTGCAGACTAGTTTGCTATTTTTTTTAGAATAGTTATATTGTTGCAATTTTAGGCAATTCATAAATTTTGCTTAACTAATAATAGAGTGAATGAGTGACTGTATTAATTTATTGGTAAACATTCATCAACCATTTTGAAGTATTAGGCCTGAAGTTTAAGCACACAGCTCAACACAGCTATAATGTTGGGTTTTAACAGAGATAATGTTTTATAATGGGAAGGATATAGCACTGAAAAATTTCTTTACAAAAACTGTACGGCATTTAAAGTAAGTGTTTTTTTGAACAAGTTAGCTTTTTACAATTTTATATGGTAGTAAGGATAGAAATTCCATGCATTAAACAAAGAGTATTACATAATTATTGTATTCTTCTGCATTAACTATGTTGACTTTTAGCTTGAATCTAAAAGGTTTATAAGAAAGTACCTTCGTATTCTGAAGAATCCATTAGACAAACGTCAGATGTCACAGTAATTTATAGAGGGTCTGCTGTGTTCCAGGCATTGTGTTGGAATTTTATGTAATTATCTTATCTATCTGTCTTAGAACAATTCTGAAATAGGTACACTCTCCCCTCTTTACAGGCTGAGGACTGGGCAATTAAGAGTAGAGTATTGAGGGTTCAGACTTACTATTTCAGATTCCCCAATATCTGGGCTGAATTTCTATATCCTTTTCCAACTTTATTTGATCTTGGGATAAACAAATGAACTGTCCTGTTTCCTCCCACTTTTGTCTGTAATGAAGAAACACATGTTGTTTTAATATAATTTTACTTACCATGAAGTTTTTATAACTGAAAGTATGGGTTTCAATGTTAGTAGTACACTAACCAGAAGTATAAGTTATGTAGGAATAGGAATGACTAATCCTCAGATACTAACAAAAGTGACAGAACATAATAAAATATGACAAAAAGCATTAACTATGTATGTTGGAGTCCTGGAGAAAGGGAAGGTCATAGCATTGGGTCTAGACTGGAGGGGGTGACTTTATCAATCTTTGTGCTAGCCAAGGAGCAGCATGGTTTTGAACTAGGGCACCAGATTTATGATAATGCTAATATCAGACTAATAATTTGAAAAATGTTTTTCTTAAAAAAACACACAATTTAAGAGCCAAAATAACTGTTTTTTCCCCATGATTGCAACACTTCTGGATAACTTTCCCAGAAAAAAATATGCACATTCATATATATATGCACATAAATTCATATATATATTCACATATATTCATAAACATATTTATTCACAAATAAACATCTTGTTCTAGCATATAATAGATGCCATTCTGATCAGCCATGAGAGATATGTGAATATAGTAAAGACCAGAAGAGAGACACTAAGCTCATGCTAAGGAGATAAATTTAAATATAAGAGCCTAAATCTGGGTGGAGGGTTAAGGTAGTAAGATGTAGAAGTAAAGGCCCTTTGACTATGGAGTCAAAGAGGTCCAATATTTAGGCAAGTTACCTTTGAAAGCTTCAGTTTCCTCATCTGTAAAATGGAGATAATGCTAGTGCCTAACTCAGTGGGCTGCTATGAGAATTACTTAAGAAGATGAATTAGTGTGTCTGGCTCATAGTAGGAATCAATAAATGCCTGTGATTACTAGTGGTGTTGTTGATGGTAATGTTTTGGTTATGCTACTGCTACTCTCCAAATGAGGAAGATTGTATTGTTTCAATTAAGTCCATATGTCAAAAGATCATCAAGTGGATTATTATATTTCTGGAGACTTAACTCTTTTTATTTTTTCTGACACCAGTCACATTATATTAGACTGAGATATGTAGATAGCAGCTGTTTTTTCTTGGCTACAGGATCTCATCAGTATGCATTCTTTTATAGGAAAGAGAAAACTTTGCTTTAAAATTATATTCTGTTTTTATTTCATTTTGTTAAGCATTAAACGATTTGAATGTTTCCTTCATTATTTAGGGAATTGGTTCATTTCTGGTGAATTCTGTGTGCCAGATTATAAATGACTTCAGTCAGTATCTACTGATCCCTTAAAGTTGAATCAGTTAGATTCCCTATAAGAATCATATTTTTATTATGAATAAAAATAACCTTCCCCTAAAATAAAACTATGCCTACCATATTATATGACTCATGGTGCATGCTTTAAAGTAGAAAAATTAGGAAATAGAAAGATTATTTTTGATTCAATTTTGCTTAGTCGCCAAAACCCACAACAAAATAAGACAATAATGTTTGCATTTTCTTTCTTAAGTAGACCACTTGCCATTCTGTGTAGTAATAGTTCAGAAATTCAGTTAATTTGATGTAAACACCCAGAATTCTTATTCTTTTCTGGATTTAGGTAAACTATCTTTTTTTTTTTTTTTTGAGTTGGAGTCTCACTCTGTCGCCCAGACTGGAGTGCAGTAGCCACTTCCGGCCATCGCAGCCTTGACCTGCTGGGCTCTGGCGATCCTTCTGCCTCAGCCTTCCAAGTAGCCGGAATTACAGGCATGCGCTACCACACCCGGCTGATTTTTTGATTTATTGTAGAGAAGAGGTCTCGCTGCCCAGGCGGGTCTCGAACCCACGGGCTCAGGCAATCCACTCACCTCAGCCTCCCAAAGGCGCGGGATTACAGACTGAGCCACCGAGCCCGGCTGGTAAACTATCTTTTAAACAACTTATTTTGAAGTGAATATTTTACTAGAAATATTTTTAATAGTAGTATTTCTGAATTTTGAATAAGAGTTTAGCTTGAATTTTGCTGGTAGTATCTTTCTTGGTGGTTTTATTTCTGTATGAATCCAAAGTAATATCACATTGAGAAAACAAGCACATTAAGGAGCTTGATTCTATTATTTCATCAAGCCTCTGTGGTATGATGGAAAGAGTTCAAAGTTAGTGAGAATCCTAACTTTACTCTGGGTAAAGAAATTAACATATCTGGGTCTCCTGCACCCCCTCTGTAAAACTGAAACTACTACTTCCTTCAAGGTTGTTGTGAGGAAATAAATGAAATAATGCCCATAAAACGTCTAGGATAGCATCTAGCACATAGAAAGGACTAAATAATATTTGTCATTTCCCTCTCTGGGATCGTTATTGAAAATTCTCTCAGCAGCCTGAGTTTGCTTCTGTTTTATCCTGTCCAGAGCTATTGGTATTTGTCACTCAACCAAAGGCACAGGGAAGAAATCTATATGTAACAAAATTCTACTATTTCAGGGTGATGAAGATGAAGTCTGGCTATTAATTCTGGAATTTAGAATGTTTTATGAGAATTGGAGTTTGGTGCCTTAAAAGGCATAGTATTTTATAGAAACCACATTAACAAAATGTTACCCACTACTCTCTGCTTTAATCAGTAGATAGCTGCTGGGCTCGGTGGCTCAGCCTTAATCCCGCACCTTTGGGAGGCTGAGGTGAGTGAATCGCCCGAGCCCGTGGGATCGAGACCAGCCTGGGCAACTTGGCGAGACCTCATCTCTACAATAAACCAAAATGAGCTGGGTGTGGTAGCGCATGCTTGTAGTTCCAGCTACTTGGAAGGCTGAGGTGGAAGGATCGCCGGAGCCCAGCAGGTTGAGGCTGCGGTGGCCGGGAGCGGCCACTGCACTCCAGTCTGGGTGACAGAGTGAGACTCCAACTCAAAAAAAAAAAAAAAAAATCAATAGATAGCTTTGATTTGTTGGCATACTATTTCTTGTATGATACTACACTTTGCAAACTATTTTGGAAAAGAGCTGTTTTCTTATACTTTAAAACTCCCTTGTCATTTTTCTCCCTTTGATATCTTGCAACAGCTATTTTTTTAAAAAAAAGTTTTCAACTCCTGGTTAATTAATTCCAAATAATCAATCTGAATCATTGGAATTTTAATTATTATTTGTTTTTTAATTTGAATTCATATTCTCAAAATGAGAACTGTATTTTAAGGATACTATTTCTTAGTCGGGAACAAAAACCATCTACTGTCTCCCTGTTTTTTTTAAACTTTGGCAGGATATTCTAATATCCTGTGACCATCTATAACAAATACCTACAAGTAAATCTTTCTCTCTTTTATTTTTCACTTTGTCTCTGCCCTTCATATTCACTTTCTTCATATTTTATTTTTGAATTGTTACTACTTTCATATTTATATTCTTGAACAATGATCTTGAGATAATGCTAATATCTAGAGACAAGAAAATTAGCCAAATGAGGCCTAATGGCTTTCCCCTTTTCAGGTTTTTATGAATCTGAAACAATCTCAACCCTTCAACAGGGAAATTTCTTAATGTCCCTATTTATGTTAATACTTTCTAAAGGAACAATTAGATCACTTAAGAAGTTTGCTTCTGGTTAATGAGTAAGGACTAGAAAAGGAAGAAAAAAGCAAAGATAACTTACTAGAAGTGTGACCTTTATTCTTCAAGTATATTTTTTGGCTGCTTTTGAGTTATATATGGAAATAAAAATCTCCTACAATCTTCTACTTTGAAATTTATTTTTAATTAATATTTCTTTTTTCTTTTTTAGAACTCTTGATGTCTCAGTGAGCTTTAATGGAGGAAAATCTGTTATCTCAAGCTCCTTAATTGTCACAGCCACCGAATGTGTAAGTAAAAATTTTGCATAAAGTTAACTTTAAAAATAATTTTATACAGAATTGATCTATGGATCTTCAATGTTGTTGAATACTACAATTAAAAAAAAGATACAAACAATAACATTGGAGAACTCTGCAAGATAATTCACATAAGATATATTTTAGTTTTTATTTGTTGTTGAGCTATCTTTTACAGGAATTTTAAGATAGTATATATTTGACATTTATACAATTCAAAAGTCATACTTAAAAATAAGAAGATGATATCCAAACGAGCATGTTTTCTTAAAACATTAAATACTGAAATGATAATCTTTTCTGTTACAAAGGTTAGATTTTAGTGTCTAAAACACTTATCATGTTTTGAAATCATTCATGCATCTTAATGTGTGACTTCATTATTTTGTCCATCTCAAATATTGATGTTTTGTACGAAATTTGATTTTCGTAGTTGGATACTATCTCAGTTTAAAACTATATTTTAGTTGAAATTATTGATTTGCATTACCTAAAATGCAATACTTTGAAATGTAAACTCCATTCAGTAGACAGTTTTAAATTTTGTGGATTTATAGAAAGTTTTGCTATTAGGTTGTTGAACATAAAAACAGGAACTGACCACATGGCTACTATCTTTAAGAGTATAGTCTCTTATAAAAAGAATATATGTGTGTGTGTGTGTGTGTTTGTGTGCGCGTGTGTGTGTATGTGTATGTGTGTATATAATTTAAAGCCCCCCCAAAAATACTGCCCTTTCAAAGACCAAAATTTCAAACCTAAACATTTCTCACATCTCATAATTTCATGATTTTATATTTTAATCTATTAATTTAGGAGACACCCTTCCCCCAGAAAACAAAACAAAACAATTCAATGTTCTCTATATAGAGGTCATTGTGCTTTTCATTGTAAAACAATGTTGCATGGAAATTGACCATCCACATGGACCTTTGGGTCACTTGTAAACTCCCTGAATAAGTCCTTTTCAATGCCTGCTTCTGTTTTGAAAATAGCTAGTTTGTGTGTGTGTGTGTGTGTGTGTGTGTGTGTGTGTGTGTGTGTGTGTGTTTCCCAACCTGTAATGCACGTTGCAGTTTGTAGACTTTCTGGTCCCTCAGGATGTGGTGGAGGTTACACATATTTGTGGCTTGTAGTTTCTCTGTGTTCAGCTCACTGAAATGCCATTCTCTCTTCATCCTCCTTCCTAGGCTCCACCCTAGCTGTCTTCTTCTCCCTTCTCTTCCCTGCCCAGGAGAACAGTTCTCTGCTTCTGTCCTCTTACCACATACACAGTTTCCATGTGCAAGGATGCTGAGGTTAGATGGCTCATCTGGAATTCATAGGTTGTATGCTTTGAGGTAGTCTTGTAGGTCTTTCTCATTCTCAGTAGAGGATAGGGTGAATGGAGGTGCTTTGAGAGTAAAGTGATCTCAGAAAGAGAAGCATGGGTTTTCAGAGACAGGGAGAAGGTGAAGGGGCGAGTTGGTGATACTAAATAATAGATTGAGATGATTTTCCTTGAGAAGTCAGGATTTGAGCAAAGACTTGAGGAAGGAATAGTGAGCCCTGCAGACTGTCTGAGGGAAGACTGCTTCACATAGCAGGAGCAGCCAGAGCAAGGCCTGAGGTGGGGAGGTGGGCCATATCTGGCAGGTTTCTAGAGCACGTCAGCCAGCGCCTTGAACTAGAGGGAACTGCGTAGAAGAGTCTCAAGATGAGTGGGATAGGTGGCGAGAGTGAGCCATGGAGGGTGTGTCAGTCACTGTAAGGACTTGAGCTTTTATTTTTATGTGAGTTGGGGAGGCCTGGAAAGGGGACATGATTTGACTCAGTGGTTCTAAAAGATCACTCTAGCCACTGTGTGAGGATACACTGCATGTGAAGGCTAAACTGGAAACATCAAGACCAATTCTGTGACTACTTTAGCAATCCAGGAAAGAGAGAGGGTGACTCCATGGGGTGTTGGAAGTGGAGAGGGGAAGGCATGGTGGAATTCAAATGCATTTCAAAGGCGGTTATTATGGGATGGGAAGATTAGATGTAAGGTATAAGAGAAAAAAGGAAATTAAGTACAGTTCCATGTTTTTTTCACTTGAGAATCTAGAAGGATGAATTGTCCTCAGGTAGAGAAGTTTTTGAAAGGTAAGGAATTCCATGTTAGTGATGTCGATTGATAGATGGCCAGTAGACATCTCTGGAAGTGTCAGAGAGGCTCCTGAATGTACAATCTGGAGTTCCAAGAGAGGCCTGAGTGGGGATAGGAAATTGGGAGTCGACAGAAGGATGGAATGAAATAGGCAACAAAATTCCACATAATATTTACCAGAAAAAATAACTTTCAAGAAGTGAGAACAAGAAAGGAAAGAGTACTAGAGAAAGGTTTTATGTTCGTGAAGGAACCCAGACAAACTGGGTCTTGAAAGGAGACCAGAATTTAGGCAAGGAGAGAGGACAGGTAGCATTTTAAATTGGAAGTAGATATGTTTGGTCAGAGTGGAGATAAGTGCAAATCTTTGAAAACAGAAATTGTAGGGCAGATGATCAATAACCTGAAAAGCTCGGTTGGGTTTAGAGTCTATCCTACAGCTTCTGGTTCCCAAACTCCACTGCACAGAGATGTCAGTGTTGAAATGAGAAGGGAAAGAAAATGGAGTGCATTTTTCATAATGCTAGTTTTCTTCAACTTTATAAAATTATTTAATTCTAAAATTGGTCTTCCTACCATTTTAACCTTAAAATATCCTTTGAGGAAAACATAACTAATTTGTCAGGGCCAACCTCCCTTCCTCCCTCCTTCCCCCCTTCCTTTCCATCATTTCATCCTGCCTTCCTTCTCTCGCCTCTCCCTTTCTTCATTCCTGCCTTCTCTTTTTCCTTCACATTCCTCTCCCTCCCCTTTTTCTTCCCCTCTTTCTCCTTGTGTTCTGTTATTTGGCAGAATGATCAGCTAGCAAGCTTATGTGAGAAGTTTCTTTTTTTCCTTAAGTTTTATTGTCTTGGGAAATCACAATGTCTGACTTCAATAAACACTAGTCTAAAAGGACTTTGGTCATGAATGTAATGGTGCAACATTACTATTTGGGGAAGATTAGTAGTGCTATGTGAGAGAATTAAGACAGGAAAAGAAAAAAAAGCACATGATAAAGCTTTTAGGAGACAAATGCTAGAATGAAGACATAGGTTTGATTTAAAACTGACTGGTGGTAGAAAAATAGTTCTACAAATAACAGTAGAAGTCATATTAATTAAGAATTATACATTATTATGAGTGACTTACTGGTTATGAAGGGAAAGGTTGATTCCAAAATATCAAATATCATGGTCTGGAAGAATGATGCTGTCACTGGAAATGTCTAGAAACAAAAGCTGAGCCTGATGATCAGCAAAGTGTTCACTGTGGACACGCTGCGTTGATGAGGGTAGCAATGTCAGGTGGGGAATTGTGGGTGTAGCCTCACATCTCAGAGAGAGAGGTCAGGCCTGGAGGTAAAAATTTACCTTTCACTTTTGTTGAAGTTGCAGGAAAATGGGAGAAGATAGGGTTAAAGACATTCTGAATGTTGCGGAATGTGCAATGTCAAAGAAGAAAAATACATTGGCCAAAATTAAACAGGCAAGGAGGACCTTGTTCAAGACTCTTGTAAGGGGGCAGAGGGAGATTGAATTTAACTCTGCTGAAACAAATGACTGGAGGATTTTAAGAGATGGGGCGGTGGGAATTGTAGGCTACCAGTATCCTCTAACTAACCTCACCTAAAGGAAGCATAAATTTTCCCTTGCCTTTCTGATGGGGTTAGTGCAAAAACTTGGAGCAAGGGCCACCAATGTTAGGCTTCTACTCTTCTACAGAGGTGGTAAAATAGGGCCACTATCTTCCTTGGTGATTACACTTTGAGGGATGGATCTCAAGGCCTTGAGAAGGACATTCCTTCAGGCTCTGTAAAACTGGTCAGAGGCTTTAAAGGAGATTTATAGACATTTCAAAGGGCAGAGAAAGATGTACAATTTCAAATTTTTCTTTTTAAGTAGATTCTTTAAGAAAAAGGAGATCTGAGGCCCACAATCAGGAATACATTTGGCTTGATTCAAATTTAAGTTTTAATCAAACTGAGGAGAAAGCTAAGTCCATCCTAGACAACAGGTTAAAAGAGAACGAAGAACTCAAGAAATGGCAAAACCAAGACACTTACCAGATAGAGAAAACCAAGGAAGATAGAATTCCTGGGTAAAGAGAGGGCAGCAGTGTGTGCTGGCAGGTGGTCAGGAGGGACAAGAATCGAGGACAGAGCACAGGTCCAAGAGGTCACCAGTGACCTCCTGGTTTCAGCCTGGGTCATGACTTGAAGCCTTCTCTTCTGTGTGGTTTCTATTATTCCACTAATTATTATAGGATAATCCTTGCTATAATTCCATTCATCATGTTGATAATAATCATAGGAAAATTCTTTTTCCTCCTTCGGTTTGACCACTGTTTTGTATTCCATCTCAAATGCCTCTTGCATGTGGAGTCATATCACCACTTTATAGATATGAGAGTGAGCCTTGCACTCATGAGATGCCCCGGCTGATTTGTGTGTGAAATCTCTATTCAGATAAAGGAATATGGTGGGTGATACTGTGATAAATACCTGGACTTTGGCTTTAAGTGATTGCCAACCTTTTAGGCATATTTACATATGGTGATTAGTGAAATGGAGTTAGTGATATTGCTCATTATGTGAGTAATGCTTTTGGCTTTCTCAGGTATTTGGAAGCCAAGCAAAATAAAACCACCATTACTTTAGTAAGCGATTGGTCCTTGTGACATTTCTACAAATACAGACACCCCTCTGCATGCTCCAGGCACATCCACACTCCAGTCTTGTTAAGATACTTAGCCCTGAACTGCGGTTTCCCATTGGCTTCTGGTCATAACGGCAGGTCCTAGACCTTGTCCACTGCTCCCCTCCCAGGCCTGGACCTCACACAGGGCAGGGGCTCCAACATTATATGCTAAATGAATGAATGAGATTGGCTGTATATCTGTCTTAAAAATGGGGAAACTCAGTTTTAGATTTAAGAGACTTAAGAGATTAGAATCTGAGGAGGCTTGTGTTTAGGCAATCTCTCTTCCTCTCTTCTCGAGTCTCTTACAGGTATCTCTGCTTTTAAAAATACAGTGGAAAGGTGTCTCTTTTTATTTTCTTTTGAAATCATTGCTCTTCTTCTGAATCTTTTGAACTAATGATACCAAGAGCCTGTTATCTGAGCATGTATTAAGTGCCTGACAATGTACTCAGCACTGTTACACGTGTGCTAGGTCTTTATGGCTGCATTTTACACTCACAACCCAAGAGGAGGCTATGACTACTGTGTAAGTTCTACAGATGAGAATACTGAGCAACAGAGAGCTACCTCCAATCTTTACTGAACACTCATGCAAATACATGAAGAGGTGCTTATTTTATTATGTGGGCCCAACCCTAGAAGGGATGCATGACTTGAGCAGAAATCGGCTGATTTCAGTTCTTACTGTCCCTGAGAATGGTTTCCTTGGAGCCTGGAGACACTGAAAGGCTAAATTCATTGCCCAGTTTCACAGTCTAGTAAGTTCTGGAACTGAGAATTCAGCCTAAATCTGCCTGCCTCACCCCAGACTGAATATTTGTACAGTCTGCCATTTTAAACCAGATCCTCAGTTGACTAGTACAGGACAAGGGTTGGCAGATTTCACCTGTAAAAGACCAGATAGTGAATATGTGTGTCAGTCTTTGGGGCCATATGGTTTCTGTCACAACTACTCAACTCTTCCATTGTAGTACAAAATTAGCTATAGACATGACTTACACAAACAGCTGTGTACAACGTACGCTGTGCTCTATGTTCACTGACATTGGAATTCCATGTAACATAATTCATCTCTTGATTTGTCTGTTTGTTTGTTTGTTTAGCTGTGTAAAAACGTAGAAAAACATTCTCAACTTGAGGGGTCTTATAAAATAGATGAGCTGGATTTGGCCCTTGGGCCATAATATGCTAATTCCTGATACAGACGATTCCAGTAGAATTTGTAAATTAAATCATCATATATACCATGACTGTTTTTTTTTTTAGCTCTAAATTTATGGAACAAAACTGTAAAGACCCATTTCCCCTTTTCTGTGTCTGTTGCTGTGATTCATTGTTTTCTAGATAGATTACAATAACTGTTGAAATTTCAAAACTTTCGAGCAATTCCTTTTCCCCATGGTTATGTTGCAAGTACAGTAGTGACCCTGGTTTGTTTTTGTGCATTTATGATTCTCTTATGTAGAATTTTAGTTATATTTGGAAGAGTAAAGTTTTTGATTGTACAACTTGCTTTTAGTGAAGATAAGGAAATTAGATACAGATTACATTAAAAAATTTAATGTGTCTGTGATGACTAGGAGGTACGTTCCTTCTTCCCTAACATTAAACTTAAAGTTCTAGTGTGAACCCCAGTTAAGTCTTAAGAAAAATTTTGCTTGACTGATTTGAGTGTTAAGTCTCAGACTAGATTCTTCAGTGGACTTACATATCCAAGTCTCTCTAGACATGTGAAAGTTCTACTTGGTCAGAACTATGCTTGGGAGAAATTGGTGCCACAAGGGGTCAATTGAAAAGTCATCTAATACATGGCCATTAATCCAACAAATGGTTGATTAACTTTGTAACAGATTATGCCTTTTTGGAAATTTGTGTTTGATACATTTTCTTCAGCATCTTCAGGTATCACTCAGTGCCCTCAAACTCTATGCCCCAGACACAATGGCCTTTGCTTATTCTTGCAGGAAAGCACTAATTCTGCCTACCCACCCCTGTAGTCTTTTTTATACTTCCTCAAGAAGTTCTCTCACAATCCTAGACTGGATTATCTCCCACTCTACATATTTTTATTGTACTCCGCTTTCACACACTTCATACTTGTAATGATTTGCTCCACATTGATATCTCTAACTAAGCTGTGGGCTTCATGAAGACTTGGCCAACATTGTAATGTTGGTACCTATTTAAATGCCTAGTATGTAGTAAGAGTTCATCAAGTATCTTTTTGATGAATAAAAAATAGGATCACTTCTAGTCATATGTGTTTATATATTCTATGTAGTTCAAGAAAAATGACATTTGAGTATTAAATATTTATTAGGACTTTTTTGACTAGAGATCTGGCTAAAAAGAGGCATGTCTGAAGTAAAAGTGAGAAACTTCTAGTTTCTGACCATGATATAGATGTAATCATACCTAGTTTTGTGGTTTTTCTCATCTGACTGGAGTCTAGATTGCAATAGAATATCTGATTACGGGACTGAAATCTTTGTGTTTATATTTGACCTTTCCCTAAATTGTTTATAAAGTTTTGTGAACAATGAAATTATTTTTCATTCATGACTGATGTCTTCCATGCTTCGATGATGGTGCTGACAACCAAAACAAAGACAATGGGAAACCGGATTTAGTATTCAGTTAACTGAGCTGATGTCTGGGATTAGTGCATTCATGTATTCATGGCTCATTTATATATGGCCGAGTAGAGTGGCATTCTTTGCTTCCTCTGACCCTTTTTCCCATCATGCTTTAAATATGATAAAGATTAGATCTGTCATTTTTTAAAAGTACATATTTTAGTTTTAATTTTTTGAGATAAGCCTTTGGTACCAGTTAAGATGATAATATTGCCATAATAAGTGCATATTTGCATCTGGAAGTGCACAGTGTTATTTCAGTGTTACTAATAGGGGCATTTTTTGAGGGAAAATCAAGAATGTTAGGTACCTATCAGGGCCAGCTCATCTACTTTATATTCTAACTGTCAGCACAATTTTCTGATTTTCCTGTTTTGGGCACATGCATAGAAGTAACAAACTAACCACTAAGTTTTTAGCAGATTCATGGCCTCTAGCTGTATGTCCTTATTTCTGAACACAGGGTGTGAATTCTAAGAAAAGGGGAAACCAAATGTTCGTAGAACCCTTTTGAAAGTTGTATAGCACTGCCAAATGGTGAGCCATTTCTACAAGTAGTGCTGTGGCTGGATCCTAATGCAGGAGCACTCTGGTGGGCAATGCCGTGTTCATCCTGTACACAGACAGTCACAGATGGGGACTAGCTTACGTAAGACCTCACTTTTGAAGATGAGACCAAGAATTTATACATTTGACAACGTTTCTCCCATAGGATGCCATGGTTCTCTACGCATTTTCATGACATTCTTTTCCATTTTTATTCCCATTTGCCTAGATTTTAGAGCTTAATGTAATTAAGCCTGTGGAAAGTAGCATGACTTACTCATGAATATTTAAAATTTTGTGTAGAAAAATGCACTTTGGGCATTTTGCTAAGTAGCCTGATGTATGCTTTGAATTGTTTTCTTTGGCTTTAAGAACAGACCACTTAGATACTTGCCTGAAAGTTTCTATAAAGTACTTATCTTCATTTTTTCCCCCTGGATTCTTTCTCTTTAAAAACAAAACAAGAAAACCAAACAAAACATGACTCCTGGGGATCCTAGGCAGCAGGGGTTTGGGCGATACCCCTTGTTCCCTTGGGTACCATTTCTGTCCTAAAAGTTCAGTAAACACTCTGCTTTCTATCCATGTCTTTTGCAGTCTTATGCCTTTGGAGTTCATTCTTTCACTAAATAGTATTTAAATGCTAGGTATGGAGTATGCAGTAGCAGTAGGCCCTGACGTCTAGAGCTTACAATAAATCCAGGTAGCAGAGAGAAATTAAACAAATAATAACAAAACTCATAATTAATTGCACTGTGATAAGTACTAAAGATCAAAGCATAGGTAAGTATGAATTGTGTACTCAGAAGGGGCATGTTCTAGCCCAAATATGCAAGGAAGGCTTCCCTGAATAAGTGACTTAAGTGACTTAGATTCTGAGCCCTGTACAATGAGTAGATGGTTGTTGGTTGAAAGAAATGACAGGTAAAGTCCAAAGTAGGTGCCTTAAGGCTGCTAAGAGCATAGCAGCTAAGGAGAAAAAGTACACAAATGTGTCCTTGTGTGGGTTGCACTTGAGTTGCAATGAGAGATTGCCTGATATGTGAACGCATGAGATGACTTGCTTGCATTGATATGTGTATACCATTTGCTAACAAAAGCCATTGTTGATTTGTCATCTACTTTGTAACTTTTAATAGCCATCTTGTCTTATCATCAAAATATATAAAATAAGTAGTGTTTCATCATCAAAAAGTCGGAGAATTCTGCCTGGGGTAATTATGCTTGTAACAAAATAATCCTTACCCAGACACAAAAGATAGGAACCAGTCTCATCCAGATAGCAATTCATCCTGCATTCCTTTTAGATCTATTTGAAAACAGTCTGCAGCACTTTGTATCTATTATTGCCTGCCATAACATAACAAAACAAAGCATACATTAAATAAAATACAATGAAATTTACAGAATTTAAAGGAATGTAGTTGAAATCTAGTTTGACATTATTATACTTTCTGTATTGTTTCCTGGTGTTTCCTTAAAAGAATTATGCATGTGGAATTTGACTGTAAGTTTTGCTGACTGATTTGCTTCTGTCTTTTGCTACTTTAGTCTAACGGGATTGCAGCCATCATTGTTATTCTGGTGTTACTCTTACTCTTGGGCATCGGTTTGATGTGGTGGTTTTGGCCCCTTTGCTGCAAAGTGGTGAGTAAGAAGAATTTGCAACTCTACTCTCTCTCTCTCTCTCTATTTTTTAATCAGTAAGATATTAAGAGAGGCCTGAAATATGAATGAGTGCCACATTGTTCAGCTGAAGCAAAGTTTCAGTTAGCAAGTTATATTTTAATTGTTTTGTACCACTACAATAAATTCTAGAAAATATCCATGTCAATAAATGTTTATTAAAAAATTCATCTCAAAGCACTTTGAAATCAGAATTGTGGGGAAAAATGGAGGGAAAGGTAGGAAAGGTAGCAGGGATCGAGAGTGTTTCTAAGTGGAAGAGAAATTCAAGTTAATTAAATAATATTTTCTGTTAGATTCATTGAGAGAAGTTGGTAATCTGTTAGGTTTTATGAAAAGTGCTTATTAATCTTTTATTTCCTCTTTGAGGGATCTACTATTTCAAGGCACTCTCTGACTGCTTCTGAAAAATATTTGAGAAATTAGTCATGTACAGCTTTTAGGGTTTCTGTTAAACAGTTTCCTTTGGTAGAATGATTGGTGGTCTCAGTTTGTGTCATTCTTTGTATTTGTGTAAAGCCTGTGAAAGTATATGGATGTGTATTAGTTCTCTATTACTGCAGTAACAAATTGCCACATACTTGATGGCTTAAAGCAACACAAATGTATTATCTAACTGTTGTGTCATCACAGCTTTCAGGTGAGTCTCCCTGGTTTACTTCAGCTATTACTGTGTTGGCAAGAATACATTTCTTTCAGAAAGCTCCAGAAGAGTCAGTTCCTTTGTTCTGTCTGGCTTCCAGATGCCACCAGATTCCTTCCCCTGTCTTCAAAGCCAGAAGTATGGCATCCCTTTGCTCAATCCTCTAGCCACACCCCCCTCTGACTCTGAACCCAACATAACCATGTGATTAGGTTGGGTAATCCACCTAAACCAGGAGTATTTCCCACCTCATGGTCCTTAGCCTTAATCACATCTACAAAATTCCTTTTGCCATGTAAGGTAACTTAGTCAGAGTACCAAAGAATTACATTATGGACATCTTTGTGGGACCATTGTTCTACTTACCACAGAGTGGAACACAGAGTAACAAATTTCAGCAGGTCATGTTGTTCAATTTAGATTGTTGAGGTCTTAGAGAAGATATTATCTTGAGGAAGCCCTCTTCAAAGCATGCCTGCTACTTATGGTGACAGTATTCTCTTTATTAGGAGCATGTTATGTGGGACTTCATATTCTGTAAATCATGATCATGTTTTACATAATATTGCTAGACTGACCCCCACCTTCTGCCCCACGTTTGCTGACCTATTTCAACTTCCTTGCAGTTTCAAGCAGGACTTTGTCTCAACCCTGCATTTATTATTCTTTGTATTTCAGTGTGATTTCATGAGGCAACTTAACAGTCCTCTATCTCAGAGCAGCTGCTTCATGGAGGAGGCATAGAATTAGCTCCAATAACAGAAGACACAAGAAGCATCCTGTCACTTTGCTGAGTTAATCAGTTTCCTGCCACTGCAGTTCATGCTCAGTTTCCTGTTGTAATCTTGATCTATGACTATCTTAGAGTGACTAGCTTTCTTTTTCTTCCTCTTCTTTTCTTTTTTTTCTTTTTCTTCTCTTTCTTTCTTTCTTTCTTTTCTACTTTCCTTCCTTCCTTCTTTCTTTCCTTTCCTCCCTCCCTCCCTCCCTCCTTCCCTCCCTCCCTCCCTTCCTCCCTCCCTCCCTTCCTTCTCTCTTTCTCTCTTTCTCTCTCTCTTTCTTTCTTGTCTCACTTTGTCACCCAGGCTGGAGTATAGTGGCACACTCATGGCTACTGCAGCCCCAACTTGCTGGGTTCAGGTGATCCTTCCACCTCAGTCTCCCAAGTAGCTGAAACTACAGGTATAAGCCACCACACTTGGCTATTTATTTATTTATTTATTATAGAGATGAGGTCTTGCCATGTTACCCAAGCTGATCTCAAACCCCTGGGCTCAGGCAGTCCTTGCGCCTCAACCTCCCAAATTACTGGGATTATAGGCATGAGCAACTGCACCCGGCTTTCCTGTTATAAACTTGATGTTTCTAGATATGGCTATCTTAAAGTGACTAGCATTCTTCAGTCTCAAATTAGAAAGCAAAAAGGTGCCCTAATGTGATTTGTGCTCCTTGGCTTTATTAATTTACACTTTGCAGTGACTTAGCTATTCTGTGTAGTATTGATCAGAGGGCTCAGATGTGTGAAAGCATATGACTTTCTAAAGACACATGCACAACCGGAAATGGCCTCTTCAGGAGGTTTGCAGGATGTGCTCCGTTACAGGTTGTAGACATCATTATGAAGATGACAGTGGAGAGCCAGTCATCAGTTGCTGAGACTGGACCCGTTTGGATCGACTCTGCAGCTCCTTAGTCATAGCATTATCTTTCTGTAAGGCTTAGGGGACCCTTTAATGATGAGATATCAAGATCCCAGGAAGGCTTCCAAGCCTCAGAGACACCCTGCATGATTATGAATTTCCTGAACTTATTTTGCAGAGAGAGCCACCTTTATTTTACACTTAAAAATGTAGATAAAAAAGCCGTGAGCTCTGAGTATGCACTTATATTTATGTCTTAGTGTAAATGGACAACAACAGATGTTTTCTGCAGTGGGTTTTAGAGCAGAGGAAGATGAGGTGAATTCTGAACCCAGCCCTTGGCAAATATTGATTGATTACTTAGTAGATATCAGTACTGTGCTAGGAACTGGGGCTACAAAATTACCTGTGATATTGCATGGAAATTCGTATTTTAATGTGGAAACATAGAAAATGTGGGCAAGTAAGTAAAAGTGGAGGGCCCTAGGTACCCTGATAGCAAAATATGTGAGAACAGTAGGAATGTAAAGGAGAAAAGATTCGCCAGAGACCAAAGGGAGCATTTGGAGAAATGTGACAGAGTGGATGACCCCAGACTGAGTTCTGAAAATGAATAAGATGCTGGCAGTGAATGAGGGACATTTCAGATTGAAGGATTGTAGAACTATGAGTTATCCAGCATGCTTTGGGAAGTGCTAGGCTGAGACCCTCTGCCAGGGAAGGAAGCAGTGAAGGGTGGTTTGGGTTTTGGCAGCACCCATTAAGGAAGCCCCCCATAACAAAGCCCCTGGAGAGAAGGGAACATTCTAGTCTCTTGAAAGAGGCTTTGCTTGCTTTACAGTAGTGTCAAGGTCTGGTCCTGGTAGTAATTATTTAGGACTAAGTTATTTAGGACTGGGAATTATTTTAGGACTGAAATTCCAACTGAGTTTCATCAACAACTGAAATGCAAAGCCAGTGACAGACAGTGCACCTTCCATGTGGCCAGAGCAAAGAGCTTCTAACAGAGGGTAATGGTTGGAGTCTTAAGCTGGAAGCCAAGTACACTGGGGGAAAATGAGGCATGACATGGGAAGGAGGGAGACGTGGGACCCTAGTCTCTCACAGGAGAGTCTTGAATATCTCAGAGGGTGTTGGATCACGATATAGTTGTGCAGCGCTGCAATCAGAATGTAGCCAGTTAAATAACACCAAGCAGTATTAAATTGCTAGCAATCAATTTGACTTTGACTATCTATCATTGCCAGTAATGCAGCTTTTAAATGGACAATGAAATGCATCTATTTCAACTTGGTGTTGTACAACTTTCTTTTTGCTTGAATGTGTTTTAAGAATTAGTGGTGAATATTTAATCTTTCAATGGAAACATGATGAAACAGCTTAAAATGTCTATTATCGGGCACATTTAGATTGTGTCAACTAGCCACCTTCATGGACATCATATGCTCAGAAATACTTTTCATGATAGAGAGCATGGGGAAAAAACTCTGAACAGAGTCCCCAATATCTGTCATATATTCTTCGTTCAGTCGTTTCATATTTTATAAAATATTGATATGAAATATTAAATCATATTTTATGAATTGACTGAATTGTTCATTGTTCAGAAATTAAAATTTCACACATATCTAATTAATGACTCAGTGATAACAATGTTACTTATATTTTAGACAGTGATTTTCAGATTTTTTTTTTTTTTCTGCCTCAAATAACAGGAAGGCTCTAAGAGCAGTAACTGCTGGGTTTCCAGTAGTGGTGATTCTTTCTGAGAGGAAGGGGTATGCAGAGTGAGACATAGCCAGAGGTCAGACAGTTTGGAAAAGCCCCCAGTAATGATCCCTAAAGATGTCCGATCTTAATCCCTGGAACTTGGAACTGTTACCTATAAAGTAGCAAAAGGGACTTTGCAGAAGTGATTAGATTAAGGAGCCTTAGAGAGAGGGATTATCCAGGATGATCTATGTGGGTCCTGAGTGCAATCTCAGCCTTATAACAAGGAGAGGGAGAGAAAATAGGTGATAAGAGGGAACAGGGCAATGTAACTCTAGAGGCAGAAGTTGGAGTGATGCAGCCATAAGCTGAGGGTCACTGGCAACCACCAGAAGCTGGGCAAGACAAGAAGGATTCACCCTGGAGCCTGCAGCAGCAGCCATCTCTGACAGCACCTGGTTTTTAACCTTTAAGAGTCAACTTAGACTCCTGACCTCCAAAAGTGTAAAAAAAATAGGATCCTATTGCTTTAAGCCACTAAATGTATGGCAATATATTACAGTAGCAATGAGAAGCTAGTATATCTCCTGAATGGTTCTAATAGTCCCCATGATTGAGAATTCTTGTTTAAGGCTATTGATTTTGGGAATTCTTATATGACATGTTTCTAGCTCAACTCTCAAAAAGAAAATAAAACAACAATGAAAACCATTCAACTTTTCATAAAATGCAAGAAGTTCCAAGATGGGAGACAATGAAATATTCTTCAAAATGTTTGCAATGATCCCAAAGATATTAAAACCAATATACATTCTTTAAAATCAGAAGGACCTGATGCATTTTTTAAAAATTAGAATAACCTGGTCAGGCATATTGGCTCATGCCTGTAATACCAGCACTTTTGGAGGCTAAGGCAGGAGGATTGCTTGAGTCCAGGGATTCAAGGCTGGAGTGATCCATGATGGCACCATTGCATTCCAGCCCAGGTGACAGTGAATTGCCCTGTTTCTGTAGAAAAGTTAAATAATGAACAAATAAACAAAATAAGAATAATCCTGTTTTGTTTTGGGTAACTGTAAAGTTAGTCTGCATAATGTTTTGTATACTAAGTAGAATTCTCTTACTGTCTCAGAGAGACAAAGAATTTTTGGAAGAAACAGGTTTATAATTCAGAAGTGTCCAAGGCATATATGTTATTAGAATTATTGAATTACAAAGATCTATGGAAAGCTTTCTCAGGGTGATGTTATGTGCCAGAAAAAGGCAGTACAATTTCACTCATATTCAGATATTGAGCCATTGAACACCTTAAAAGCTAGAAACTGATTTTTTTACTCTGGAGAAAAGCAAAATAATTGAACATTTAACCAATGACTGTGTCTGTGAGTGTAAGACATATACCTAGTTAGCTGTTTGGTATCAACAAAAGAAACATATCAAGGTCAGAAATATCCCTCTAGGATGCTTTATATTAAAATTTTAGCCAAAATTTGTAAAAAAATTACTCCATCAGGTGACAAAATAGAACCTTTTTGGTGATACTTAAGTAAAATTATAATGAAGAATTATTTATTGTTTAAAATCTCTCTCCTTATCGACTACTAATTTCATAGAGGCAGGCACTGTGTGTGTTTTTTGATCCATCATTGCAAACTCAGCAGGTTTCACGGCAAATGCTTGTTACTGAGGGCATCTTCTTGACCTATCCCTGTTCTTTTTCTTTTTTTGTGTGTGATTTTTTTTGAGTTTTTTTTTTTTTTTTTTTTGACTGGAGTGCAGTGGCTGCTCCCGGCCACCGCAGCCTCGACCCGCTGGGCCAGCAATCCTTCCACCTCAGTCTTCCAAGTAGCTGGAACTACAGGCGCGTGCTACCACGCCCGGCTAATTTTTGATTTATTGTAGAGATGAGGTCTCACCAAGTTGCCCAGGCGGGTCTCAAACTTGCGGGTTTAGGCAATTCACTCACCTCAGCCTCCCAAAGGCGTGGGATTACAGGCTGAGGCACCCAGCCTGGCTTATCCCTGTTCTTAAAATTAGAAACTTACTCTCCCCTTCTGTGAAAATCAGTTTCGAAATTGAGTACTTTGTTGCTAGTTATAATAAAAAAAATATTCTTTCAACTATGGAGAAGCATTGTGCTTGAGGGAATTTATGGTTTTCATTGATTTCATTTAAAATGTACTATTTTAATGTATATACAATAGGAAATATAACCTTGTAATCTTATATAATAGGAACTAAGATACAACTGCATAAGAATTTCATAATATGAATCTGAAGTAGAAACTTTTGTGTACTTACTGCTGCATATACCTCACAGGGATTTCTAACCTGAGGACTGTAAGCTTGTATGAAAAAAACTATCTTTATTTTCACTTCTAACTGAAATCTATCATTTCCATCACTGATGAATATAAGTCCCTGCCCACAAATGTATTAGAAGTTCTTAAAGACTTTATCACCAACAGAAATCACAGATGTCCTAGATCACACTTACAGTTGTTCAGATATTTTTGAAATGTCTTTTATATGCATCACTACATCAAATTATGATAGTTATTAGACTTAATACAAGATCTTATTGCTTAATGAATTAGTAAAGGAGCACACATATTTCTATTCCTCAATTTTTTTTTACAGATTTGATGATTATATTTCAATATAAATGGAGTCCTTTAAATCCTATGTATTTTACTTTAGTACAATGATTATGAGAAGTGGTCCATGGGTTCACCACACTGCCCAAGAGGGGCATATAATAAAAAAGGTTGAGGAAACCCTGCCATTGAATAGCTGGTCACCCAAGATGCTTTTAATATCAGACTATTTTATAATTTCAAGTCTTTCAGTTTATTTTAATGAGCGTTTTCAAGGATTAAAGAGAGAGATGACATAACTTAAAATGTTGCATATAGTGTCCTCTGTGTGACCAGGCTTTCCATGCAAAAGTAGAAATGAAAACCAATGATATTTGGAGAAATTTATTTAGTAACACTTACGATAAAAGAGCCCTCATGTAAAGCTGAATTTTTAGGCATCACCATTAGTGAATTATAGATTGTGTTGAGTTTGCAAACTGTTCCATAAGGGGAAAAGTTATCATTTTTGTGTGAAGTTATTTCTTACCATCTGTTTAAGAGTCTGTATCCTGTTCATTGAGTATCCTCACATTCGTCCTCTACAACTGCTTTTCTTTAACAAAGACATCAGTGGGGCATCTTTCTTTTTCCTTAGGTTAAAAAGGGGACAGGAAGAGATGAAACAAAACTTAGCCCGTATTGAATTTTGAGAGAAGTATAAGCATGCCTGAATGGTTTCCTTATCATTTAGGTTAGAGAAATGTTGAGTTCATGGCAGTTTTGTTTTACTAATCAGGCTAACAGAAATGATAGTCCTGTGGTTACATCATTTGGTACAATCAGACATTCCACAGATTGACAAATAAGGTGTCAAACAAAGTCTTTCTGGAATGTTGTCAACTGGAGTGTTCTACAGTGACAAGTAAATACCTGCACGTACTGGAAATGACAAATGCCCACTTGCTCTGGTGCCTTTGGCCAAAGTTCTCCATCCTCAAGGGAAAATTCCAAGTTCATTTTTCCTTAGTGCATTTAAGATGACATGACATAAAGATCATCTAAAACTTCATTTGAAAATACTGTTTTTAAAAAGCATCTTTTAAAAGCCCAATTTGCTTATAAGTTGAGCTTTCCTGATGAGGATATGCCTTGCTGAAGCCTCAGCCAGACACAGCTGTGCTGTTCTTTTCTACATAATAATAATGCTTCGACATTGCACTTGTTTTTTATTGTTGAGTAGGGCTCCTGGTGCCTTTATTGAGTTACTTTGAGTGCATCCTGATTTTTTTCAGAATACACAATAAAACAGAAGTAATTTAAATTTTAATATGCATTCCTTGCATCATTAATTAAAATGATTTATGTGTGGTTGCCTCCTTGAAATCGAGTGTGATGTTAGGTCTTATTGCTTTCATGGTGATGTTTTCCAACAGAGCATCATTTATGAAACAGGGTATCAAACTCTTCCTGGTCTTAGTTTATTTGCTTTGACAGCAGTACCTTTACTTAACTCCTAGCAGAAAACACTTTCTCATACTGTTATTTCCAGTCTCCAATTATAATTATTGTCCAAATTTCAGGCCAGTCATTTATTTGTTCAACTGGGATTCTTTGACCGTTGATGAGTTTGTCAAGAAGGAAAAAGAAAGGATGAGATAACTTGAGCTATATTTTGTTCTCGATGTTGAAAGCATCTAGCTTTGTGGGATTCAGTAAAGAAGGACTTCCCAAGCACTGATATAAGAGAACTTTGTGTTTATGCACTTCAGAGGAGAGAAATTGTACTTGGTCTCTGATCTTATCACAAAGCAAAAGGAGAATGAAAGGAAGACCCACAGATATTTTAAACAAATTTTTGTAAACACTAAGAATGATTTCTCTATTGTTTATGGGCTCTTAGGCACTTAGATGACATTACTGATAAATTGGACATTTCTTTTTTTTCCGCTGGCAAGAATCAGATCTGAAATACTCCTTGGTCTGCAGTCATTGTACAGAATCTTTTTTTTTTTAAATCCAAGGCAATTCAATGTTGACAGTTCTTTTCACTCTTTTCTGAATATCGGAACATATGATTGCATCAAGCTGGCTGCAGGCTCCAGTGCTGACATTTTTTAGCACAAAGAATGCCCACATCACTCGAACATTTGAAAAGTGTTAATGAGCAGATCAAAAGGACTGTTGCCTGAAGCAGCTACAATTTTTTTTTTCGAGAAATCGGCTTTCTTCCAAACTGAAATCTTCATTCTAGCAGCTAAGTAGATGAGATGTAATCCTCCCTGATGATGATAATAACAAATGAAAAAAAAATTGGAGAAGAATCAAACTCTGCATATGGTTCATAAAATGATGAAAGTATTTTCCAGAATCTTCAATACAGAGCTGAGGGATGCTAAGTGGAAAAAATCCTGGCAACTAGGCAATATTATGCCTTTTAAAATCTGCAAATTCTCATAAAATATGGTGCACATGAATACACTCTTTTCTGAAATGGATGTGTTCTTGCACTATTTAAGTAAGAATGGGGTTCTCATGATTGTTATTTTAAATGTATTTTAAAAATTTACTAACTGTAAATTTTTCTTTTCTCCTTGAACTGTTTTACTGAAATGTGAGGATGTCAGCTGAACACAAATCATTGCCATTTTTGGCTTTTGGGCCAAATGACTTCAGATTATTTTCACCCTCCTTTGTTACTTATGAGGTCATGTGGTAGATGGAGAGAGCATTTTGAAACATCGAAAGAAAACCATTTTCTGTTCCCAAATTTTCAGGTGACTGATGTTGTACATATTAATAACTTGCTATAGCTCTATAAAATGGTGATAAACTTCATCTTACACAATTAGCATAAGCTTTAAATATAACTCTGTCTGTCTGTGTAATTAGCTGTGTATCTATCCATCCATCCAGCCAGCCAGCCAGCCAGCCAGCCAGCCAGCCATTCATCCATCCATCCATCCATCCATCCATCCATCCATCCATCCATCCATCCATCCGTCCATCCGTCCATCCATCCAAGTAACAACTTCCTCAGCAGATTTAGACTTTTTTTCTGCACCTTTTTCCTTTGCAATCCAAACCTTATTCTAAGAAGGTGTCTTATGGGCCAGGTACAGTGGCTGACACATGTAATCTCAGCATTTTGCGAGACTGAGGCAGGAGGATTGTTTGAGCCTAAGATTTTGAGAGCAGCCTGGGCAACAGAGTGAGACCCTTAATTTAAAAAAAGAAAAAGATGTCATATGGCAAATGGTGAATTCAGAGTTTGGAAGCATATAAACCTAGTTCTGGGTTTGAATCCTAACTCTGTGTTTTCTCTTTGAATGTATTTGGGCAAATTATTGAAGTTAGAGCCTTCCTCTCCTTATATTTAAAATGAAGATAAGCATAGTAACTGCAGAGAGTTATTATAAAAATAAGAGATATATCGACTGTGGGACATGTGGCCACAACAATAAATGATGGTTACTGTTAACAGTGATAACAACACACACATGAATCTTACTCTGGTTCAGTTTCTGACAGTGCTGCTATTTGTTGTGATGATGGTTGTGTCTCTTAATTTACTAGATCAAAATTTGATTTAGGTAGAGCTTAAAGTTTTGTTTTCATTATTAATATTGCAGTATACTTACCAGTATTTCAAAATCACTTTAAATTTACAATAAATCATATATTTAGTCATTCATAAATATAATAGCATGTAATTGAAAAAAGCAAACCCTAGTGTTCTCTGAAATAAGGTGAGTACAAATAAATATAGACATATGATCACATTTAATTATGAAAAGACACAGAAGCAAAAGATGTTGTGGAAATATTGTTATATTTCATTTTAATTATTTTATTAGAATTCTCATGTTTGAAAGGACTTACAATTAATGCAATTTATTTCCCCGATGAAGAAACTTTGAGTAATCTTGTAGCTTTACTTCTGCCAATGAATTCATTTAATTATCTGACTTTATTGGTTGAGAGGAAAATTTGGTGCTTCATTTTCCTTAGAATAAGCAAGATTTTAGTTTCATGGAACTCTATCTCTATTTGCCATTTGTGTATTTTTCTCAATATTTTACTTATAAATTTAGAGATTGACTATCTTTCTTTGTGAACATTTTCAGTTAATTCCTTCAGCTTCACTTTCAACTGTATTTTTAGTGTCTTTAGTACCAGCTGTTTGCAAGAGAGCACTCTATTAGGCAGCGGTGGTATTTATAAAGAAGGAGAATTGATTATTGTCCTCCAGAAATTTGTGCTTTCTGGGATAATTAAAAATTTTCAAAATAAACATATAAATCCAAGTTAATGAAACATAAATGGTTGAACTGTGCCACTTCACACACAAACACACATACACATAAATATTTCAGTTGGAGTCTCACTCTGTTGCCCAGGCTGGAGTGCAGTGACACACTCATGGCCACTGCAGCCTCACCTGCTGGGCTCAGGTAATCCTTCCACCTCAGCCTTCCAAGTAGCTGGAACTACAGGAGCGAGCCACCACGCCTAGCTAATTTTTTGATTGATTGTAGAGATGACGTCTGGCCAAGCTGCCCAGACTAGTCTTGGATCCCTGGGCTCAGACAATTCTCTCGCCTCAGCCTCCCAAAGTGCTGGGATCACAGGCTGAGCCACTGTACCCAGCCACAACATATATTTAAAAATTTTTAAGCCTGTGAAGGCTGGATGGACCCAATATGGAAATGGTCACCATATTTGAGGGAAGCACAAGGATTATCAGTCTCCTTGGAGTAGAAGCATGGAGAAGGATGTTTGCAGATGGATGTTAGAATCTAACCAGAGGGATTGACAGCATGCAGAGCACTTGAGCAATGAGAACCAGAGAGCTGGTTCATGCGGTTGTACTAAAAAGGGGCCTTTGTTTTTTTAGCTCTTAGTTTAGCCTGGATTAAAGCTCTCCAGTGAAAAGAAAGAATGCAAAGATGCCTCCCATGACACTGTTCATTTGGCAGCATTGATCACATGAGGATTTTAAACTGAAACTCAATTTTCCCACATCAATGCTAAACTAGATGCGATACAGGATAATAAGTATGACATAAAAAAGGAAGAGTTATGGAGAGGAATGTTCAGTAATTCTCAGTAGGATATAACATAGAACAGGGTTTGGATACTATTTATGTCCTCAGAAATTTATATACCAGTGCAAGAAATGCAGGTAATAAGAAGAGTAAATTTGAAATACTCACAATGAAATGAAAATGAGTTCAGATATATTAAGCTCAGACTCAGTGGAATGGAAGGATGTATCTCGATCTTTTTCTAGTGGGGGAACTTCAAAGAGCACTTTATGGGCATTTACAAAACTAAGAGTGGAGGTATGATTCACGCGGTTCTTCCGATGAAATTTAGTAATTCATGGATTTCAATTGTGGGCATTGGAATCACTTATGCATTTTGACCAATAAAATGATTGATTAAGCTTCTTTTACAAGATTGTTGACCTAGCTACCTAGGTTAGAATAAGAGAGGGTTTAGAGATAGAGAAAAAAGCTAGAGTTGAATTAACTAGCGCATGTAGCCATTGATGCCCCCACAAAGGCTACTGTAGTTGTAGATGGTCAGTAAATTTTTTCAACATATTATTAAGTACAATTCCTAGAATAGGAGGGTAGAAAATGTGGAGTTGCATCTGTTTTTGTCTGAGCACCATTCATTTGCTCATAGTGACTCAGTCATACTTAAAATTGTTATTAGTTCTAGAAACCATATTTTGAGATATGAATGAATATATACCAAAGAAATGACCAAGATGGCCTAATAACTCAGAACCATCTCAGGAAAAATGACTGATATATTTAGCTTCCAGATGGTAGACTCAATAGATATATGATGATTATCCTAGCATTAAAAAATAGGAACTACCTTCCTTGGGCAGAAAAATTGTGTGTGTGTGTGTGTGTGTGTGTGTGTGTGTGTGTGTGTGTGTGTGTGTGTCTGGACTCTGAGATCAGGTCTAAAGAGTGGAAACTACAGAGAAGGATGCTTTGTCTTCCTTTGGGGGAAAAACTTTCAAATAATGTGGGTTCCTTGCCAGTGGAACGAATTGCCTTATAAGGTAGTGAGTTTCTCTCTATTGCTGCAAATTCATACCTATTTAGACTACAAATTGTTGTAGTGTAAACTTTTCAAAGTATTTAAGTTTTGGTTGTATATGCATTGGAGGGGTTGAAAAGTGTTGTACTAGGTACTTTTAAGGCCCAAAGAATCCCAAGTTTATGATTTTAGGTAGAGGCAAAGAAATGGCATGGCAAGAGTCCCTTCTTCCTTTGTTTTTCTTCCCTGTGATCCATCTTTTCCCCCCTTCCTCTCCCCTCTCTCCCTTGTTTCTTTCTTCCTCCTTTTTTCTCCTCTTCTCACTTTCCTTCCTTTACTTCTACTGACTTCCCTTTCTTCCTTACTTCTCTAAAAGTTTAATATGTGCCAGATACTCTACTAAGTTCTAGGAATGCAGACATAAATCCTGCCCTTATGGAACTTGAGGTTTTTGTAGCTAGATAAAGTTTTCTACTCTGATAAATACTAGAGGAGAGCAAGGTAGCATCTATACATATCAAGGGAATCATATCTGTTTTGGGAAGACTGGAAGAATTCATTAGGGTGGGGATGGGGAGAAGAGAAAGAGAAAGAGGGAGAGATGGAATCTCTTGGAAGTGGAAATGATTCAGTGAAGTCATTTAGAAGTGAAAAAAGAATTATGAGCTCTGGCAACATTTTGAGGCTGCATCTGAAAAGAGTGATTTACTTGAAGGAAACGGGGAAGATAGGGAAAAGGAGAGCTGGCTTTTTAATCAGGGAGATGCTTAGATTGTTTCTGACCTTATTGCATGTGAAATGCTAACAGGTCTGGTTTTCATTGATTGTTTAGGAAATATAGGTTGATAGTGATATGATGTACTAGTTTGATAACTGTAACTTTCTTTTACCTCAGCATTATTTTAAATCTCAGTCCTTTACTGGTACTTATTTCTAGGCTAACTGTAAAAAAATCATAATGCCATCCTTCAAGATTACAAAAAACAACTGAATGTTTATGTTTATTGATAAAATAAAATTGAATTAAACAAAAGGGTTAAATAGAAGCCATGGCAGTTCTTGTATCATTCAAAAAAAGAGATTCTGGCAACTTAGTGACTGTCCAGTTATATCTGTGTAGTTGTGTTTTTGCATATTTTCCCCAAGGTTTAGATCTAAACTAAAATTTGGATGATGAAAATGTTATACATGTAGAAAATTATGGGCCAGTTGTTTAAACATTATCAATAACACCAAAATTGTAAAACCATTTCATTATGGAAAATTTCAAACATTTACAAAGAAAAAGCTTAATTAATAAATCCCTCATCTTCTCACCACTTAGTTTCAATGATTCTCAACTCATCGTCAATTTCATTCCATTCATACCCTTATCTTCTTTGCCACCCAAATTATTTTGATGAAAATGTCAAAATCATATCATTTTGCCTGGAAATATTCCTGTATACCTTTAAAAAGATAGCAGTCTTTTAAGAACATATCCCCAATAATAGTAATATGCCATGCATTAAAAATAATTCCTTGATGAAGTAAAAGTGGTACCTCATTTTCTCTATTGTTTTTAACTTTTGAAAATTTAATAATATAATTGGGACGTTTGACATTACATGAATTAAAGCTCTGACACCTTGACAGTTTTTTCTCTTGGCATGGAGACTTGGAGTTGTATCTGAATTATCAGAAACCACTGTCACTTGGTCAAAGATGTCCTTATCATGATGAGGTGAAAGTCACACTATCCCACTACCGGTCAAGGTCATTTCAAATTAGGCCTCAGACTCCATTCCTCCTGCATAGAGAATTAACCATGAGATTTCATAACTAATGATTCCCAGGAAAGGAACCTTGGCTATGAAGTTGACCTGGTACAAGTAGTTTCCGACAGTTTATGTTCTTGCTGTTATGTGGCTAGACTGTCTCGAGGCAGAGACTCACGGGGAGTCTCATGCAATCCACTGAGTTGTCTGGAGACATCTGGAAGCTCCATGCGCCTGGGTGACCAAAACAGACTTTTCCCATGTCAGCACCTCCTCTGAGATGGCTGACATTGCTGGGGACTAGTCGTATCTTGGTGGTCCCAGAGTAGGATTCTGACCCGATAGCGGGATTCCTCCTAGTGAGTAGTTCATGGGTGTTTCATGTGATGCCACTTCCACCTCATTCTGTTAATCAAAGACTATTTTATAGGCAAGCCAGATTCAAAGAGAAGGGTGTAAACACTGGGGAGTAGGTTTCATTGGGGGACGTCTTTGGAGCTACCTTACTATTTTACTAACTTTTTTACATCTTGCTATCTCTTCCCCATGCCATGGATGATTTTATATTTGATTTTTTTGATAGGTTATTAAGGATCCACCTCCACCACCACCACCTGCACCAAAAGAGGTGAGTGAATGCCTACAAAAGGTAAATTGGTGCTTCCCCCTGTATGCAAATATCCCCAAATATGATCAGTCCCATTTGTTATTATGTAACTCTGTTACTCTTGTATTTATTTATTTTTATTTTAAAATTGTAGGGTACAATTCAGGGTTCCATATACAAATATTCATTGTGCAGGTACCCTTGTTGATGAGATATACCCAAGTATTTACTTTTTAATTTATGAAAATCTGTCATCATTTTCCATCTTCTTATGATTTCTCTCATGTGCTAGAGGCATGGGACCTTCATACATTGATAAACATAAACTGACTGTTGGGATCAGTTGTCCATAAAAATTGAATGTACTCTGTATATATCAATAGTTCTGATTATTCTGTCTACAAAAGAAGATCCAAGCTATCAGTTTAAAGATGATATTACTTTCTTAAAAATGATTCTTGCTTTTATACTACTTTGTTAGTCAAAATCATATTAGTAACATGAATTTTAAAATGTATTGGTACTGTGCATTTTCAAAGCTTCTCAGCTTCCTGTCAGTTCTTATTTCACAGAGTTCAAACTTATATGTTGATGTTTTAAATGATTGCTAAAACGCTGTCCTAATTTTAATGTTTTGTCCACGTATGACATGATTAATAAATTTGGAATAAACAAATTGTTCTCATAGTTAAATAGTGATTTCTGGTCACCTAGGGGTAATATAAGTTTGAGTAAGAGGAGGATTTCTTACACCCCATGGAGCTCCAGTCAAACTATACATGTCAGCATAAACAAGTCACATGTCCTAGATGTAATTGTTCCATAGCCACCGTGTCATTTGGAAAAAATGTTTAAATGTGAATCAGTGCTGACTAAGCAATATTTCAAGGAATTAAATAAGCCCACTTTTAAAAACGTCTCTCAATAGGAGGAAGAGGAACCCTTGCCTGCTAAGAAGTGGCCCACAGTCGATGCCTCTTACTATGGTGGCCGAGGGGTTGGCGGGATCAAGAGAATGGAGGTGGGTCTCAGAAAAAAAGAAGCTGCTACTCTTCAATGTGCATTTTCAAGACTGTTTAGCCATGAGTACTTGACTCTCACAGTTAAATATTCTAACATCACTTACTTTTGTTTAACACTGGGTCTTTTTTTGGATACATTTTTTTTCTATGGAGTCATCCTAGCCATTTCAGAACTGTCCAAGGAAAAACAGTGTCATTAATCAAAGGATTACATTGATAAGACCTCTGAATTCTAAAGGACAAAACAAAGCTAGGGTTTTTCTCACTATTTTGGAAAAAATTACGGCACAAAATATCAGCTTCGAAGAAGCCAGGCACTTAAAGTTGCAACAATGCTCTTCTTTGAAAAGATGCAATAGCTGTGTACTATTTGAGGAGAAAATGCTAAAATATTCAAGAGTATAAATATGACTCTACCACAAATATAGAGAAAATGCATTTAATACTTTATAACAGCTTTTAGTTGCCACTTATAAACTATCATAATTAATACTACATATCATTTGTGGAATGCATTGAACTCTCAGACTGATTCAAAGTGTAGATCAAAAGTGAACTTTAATATTATGTCTTAAAAGCCAGATGAGGTTTATTTATCACCACAAGCTATTTTTTAAAGTGATAGATTAATAAATAATAAGCTGTCATTGCCAGCAATGAGCCCTTAGCGACAGTATGGACAGGCCAGCATCTCATCTCAGGGAGCAATTCAAGTGCTATGCATGAACACACTGACTTTTTCGTTAAACACAGATGCTGACATTTCCTCCCTATTTGTTATCCTTTAATCTTCTTGATAAGATGTTTTTATGCGTTTTGACATCATCGCACATCTCCTGTTGTCATATCCGCTTTGTCCCGTTACTGCCAGCAAAAATCAATAAGCTAATTAACGACCCCAGAATTGTTACATTTTCAGATTCCCAAGAAGAGTTTCACTTTTTAAGAGTAAATGTCACTATTTTTCAGAAGGAACCCAGGCAAACTTAACAAGTTTGTTGTTACTGAGATGTTTATACAAGCCACTTTCTCAACCAATTAGATCTTAAAACAATGCATGTTTTTCCTAAGAGCTTGCCACTTTATTGCTGACGTATCCTCTGAGGCAAGTACTTCATTGCCAATAAGCCATGGTACAAGGCAGGTGCTAGAAGCTATTACATCGGCTTTGGGGAAGGTATTACATATGTTTTTGTGTGTAGCTAATGGGGTATCTCAAGCAGCACAAGGGAGTGTGGCTATGCTAGTTCTTGTTTTTTGACATAGGAGAAAAGTTATGTTTCTTCCCCTTGCCTTTACTGTGTCATTTTAGGCTCATAAGTTTAGGGAAAGACTGGATTAGATGTTTCTATGTGTATAAAAAAATACACTTGCAAATAAAACTGTTATATCCCCATTTTTTTTTTTTTTTTTTTTGAGTTGGAGGCTCACTGTGTCACCCAGGCTAGAGTACAGTGGCACACTCACAGCCACTGCAGCCTCAACTTGCTGGGCTCAGATGATCCTTCTGCCTCAACCTTCCAAGTAGTTAGAACTACAGGCATGTGCCACCACACCTGCTATTTTTCGGATTTTTTAATTGTAGAGATGAGGTCTCACCAAGTTGCCCAGGCTGGTCTCAAACTCATGAGCTCAGAAAATTCTCTCACCTTGGCCTCCCAAAGTGCTGGGATTATAGGCATGAGCCACCACGCCCAGCCTATATCTCCATATAAAAAAATAATTTATTTGGTAATGAGTGTGTACTACTTTATCTTCAGAATAATACTTTAATTCCATTTTGATATCCTCCCATGTAAAATATCACATGGTAATGAAGTGAGGATATATTAGTATGTGAGCCTTAAGTAAATAAATGATATTCTTACTGAAAAAAGAATAATGTTAGATTTTTGTCAGTCCAATATTCCAGTGTTCTGAAGATTGAGATCACTTTCTAAGAAAAGAAGATGCATAAACCCCTTAATGGGTCTTGAGTTAAAAGGAATATTATTGGTTTATGCTCAAGAGAGTCAAGAGCACATGCACATTACTAAATAACTCATAATTCAGGTTTCCAGTGTTGATTTTTAGTTGTGAAATTATATCAACCCTTAATTGTGAAATTATATTGCCCACCCATCCTTTTCAGTTGAAGAACATTTGTGAAGAAGATTCAGTCAAATTTTAATACATCTGGGTCCATTTTAGCTTTGGATAAATTTGGTTACCTTGTATGGAGAATTCTAAGATGAGAATAAGAATGAGGGGAAAATGGTGGTACACATGTGGGTGTTATGTAGGAGATACCCAGTACATGTTGACTATCCCTCATCCAGAATGACCAGAAGCGTTTTGGATTTTGAATTTGTTTTGCAGATTTTGTAATATTTGCATATACATAATGAGATATCTTGAGGATGGGCCCCAAGCTTCAATACAGAATTCACTTGTGTTTCATAGATACATTATACACATAGCCAAAAGGTAATTTATTCAATATTTTAAATAATTTGTCCATGAAACAAATTTGGACTGTGACCCCTCACATGAGGTCAGATGTAGAATTTTCCACTTGTGGTATCATGTCATCATTCAAAAAATTTTGGATTCTGGAGCATTTCAGACTTTGGATTTTCAGATTAGGGATGTTCAACCTGTATCTAAAATACACAGTGAAAATTGAACTGAGAATTAAGCATTATTAAAATTTCTGAAACATGTGCTTACTTAAGTTGGAGAGAGGAAATAGAAAACAATTTATTTTAAAATAATTTATATTCAGACCTGGAAGGTACTTATCTTAAAAAGAAACAAAACAAAACCTTAAACTAGAGAAAGCAAAAGGAATTATAGAAATTATGAGCACATCTGGATAACAGAACAAATCTTCATAACTAAGTATTTTAAACTAGTATAGGGATTTTTCCTAGAATTTTTTTTTTCTTTCTCCTCCTTTAAATTAAATATTTAAACACTGTGGTAATGGGAATTTGCAGAAAACTGGGGCTGAGCTGATGTTAATAACAGCTGTTAGCACAACTGATCCACAATACTTAATGATTTCAAATGTGTGTTTCTGCCAATTCAGCGTGAAACTGTTTTTGTTTCTTTTCTTGGTTCTGAAATTGCTCTTCTATGATATAACCTCCTTGTCATCCAAATATGCTCTGAAAATTATGAAATCTTATTGTTTTCAATGAAAACCAAGTGGAGTTGGAAGAATTTGGCTATCAAGCCTGCACTATTAAGCAAGGCTTTCATTAGCAATCTATTCTTGTCATTCCTTTGTCCTTTTTAATTGTTTCAATGTGATCAAACTAAAACATTAAAATGTATACATATAGATGTGTATATATACCTAACTGCTTTTAAGAGTTTTAGGAAAGCTCTATGAAGTATTTTCTGGCTTTAGATTTGAGATTGAGTGAGAATTGTTTGTGTTGTGTGTGGTGATGGTGAATAGCTCCCTCATGAACTAATACTAATGGATTTATTTAACAGTTCTCCTTGAGGCCTCAGCATCTACATTTTATAAGCATAGTCCTTTGGTAGTGGAGTCCCTGAAAATGACACATTGGGACAGAACTCTAATTTAACTGTGTTCATAATCTTTATCTGAGAATGGTGCCAATGAAGCTTGAAAGAAGGATAGCATTACTGTTACCTCTACGATGTCAGCTGTGAAGGATGGGCCAGGGAGCTGGATATGCTAAAACCTATCATTTTGAATGGATCTAAATTTTATCTATTTATATTTCTACCTTAAATTACTCTTCTAAGTTCTGACATTTATATGTTTACTTAATGGTATATCTCCCCTCTTTCCCCCTTAAAATGGAGACTTCATAACTGCAAGGTTATGTGTCCTGGTTTTAGAGTTTTAAATTCAATTTAGTTATATCTAAAGATTTTGTGTTAGTTTATCTAGGTGAAGACACTCTGATTTGAAAGAGAAGGTCATTTCTCTGGATAGAAAGCCAACTATTCAGCTTTAAAGGTTTAATGGTGTTTAAAACAATTTTAACAACCTCATAAAGAACATTCTAGTACCATTGATCACACTGAAAGATACAGATACATTTTAATGACTCAACAGGGCCCACTTGAAATTGAAAACTCATTCTAAAATTGCAGTAAAAAAAGGTAAAAACATCTAAGTAGTCGTATCCAAAAGCTTTGAATAGTTCTTTCTATGCCCAGCAATCTTCTGTCTTTCTACCCACCAATTCAGGTCATAAAGCACTTCAAAGAGTCTTCTCCCTTTTTTCCTTTCTAGAAATCATTTAACTGTGATGTGTCAGAGTGTGCCCTGGATGGGTCATGGTATTTCTTTTTAGAGTTTCACTCCTCTGATCTTTGCCATTTTTGGTAATACCTTTGGTTTTTGTAGGACTTTTCACTGCTACCAGTTGGGCAGAGCCCTTCTTGGCTGGGGGCTGCTCCTATTCACATACCTAGTTTGGCTCAAATTTGGGCCTTAATTTCTGTTCATTGAAAAATAAAGAAGACAATAATTTGCTCCTGTGGTTTTTCAATGTGAAGAGATTTCTAACAAAATTTCCTAAAATTTGTGTAATTCCCTGGTGTTCCTGCATTTTTTTTCAAAGAGGTCAGATCTGTCTTCCTCAATGAAAAATCTATATGTCAAATTATCATAATCAGATGAGCAGAGGAACTGAAGACTGAAAGCTACTTTCCCAAGTAAAACTTCATAATAGTAAAGAAAACTCATGTAATTATTTTACTTTCAAAGCCTAAATGTTTATATTATACTTGCTGCCTCAACAAAACTTGCTGAAAAATTTGAAAGGAGAAACTTCTTTGTGTAAAATACATTTGTAAAATTCAAACAAGTTTGCAACTGATTAGCCTGCTTCAGATTGCTTATGTTCAAATCCCTGCCCTGCCTGTACTATCGTTTGGCTTTGAGCACAGCACTTAACTCTTTGTGCCTCATCTAGAAAGTAAAAATGTCGTATCTGTCTCACTGCATTTTTTTAATGAACTAAATGTAGACTGACAAATAGGAATCACTCAGTAAGTACTATCATCATTTTCATCTTTTCCCCAGTGTCACCATTACATATGGATATATGTTTAGCTAGCAGGTGAACACACCTAATTAGAAAATAGAATTACACACTGTCATACAGTTTGTATGTAAGCCACAAACTCACTCCTCATTTGAAACTATGGAGAAATGGTTGCTTAAAATGTAATTGACTCCAGGTTTTTGCAAAGGGTCTTTTTTCTAGGATTTTATATTAAATACAATTAAGGAGTGATGAGAAACCTATTAATGCTCAGAAGGGGAGGAATTAGGGGTCAGTATTCTTATACTTATCTTCTTTCTGACTCTGAGATGGTGAGCCAAAGACCACAGGCTCAGAAAGAGTTTACTCCTCTAGGACACTCTGGTGACAATGTCTGCTCATTGTTTGAAGGTTCGTTGGGGCGATAAGGGGTCTACCGAGGAAGGCGCAAGACTGGAGAAAGCCAAAAACGCGGTGGTGACGATTCCCGAAGAAGCAGAGGTGCCCGTCAGGCCTAGGCCACCTCGACCCAGATCCATGCACCAGCCTTCTCAGACAAAGTGGTACACGCCGATTAAGGTATGCATCCACATTTTGGGTAATTTAACTGAAACCTCCTAGAAAAACTGACTTTCAGTCCTTTCTTCTCATAACTGCTTGAAAGAGAACTAAAGTAGATCAGACAGCAGGTATTGATCTTATACTTTAACAACTGAACACTTTCTTGGCAGTAAGAGCCTCCAAATATTTGGTATTTACTTATTTATTAGAATTATTTAGGAAAGAAATGAGGGTAGAGAATGTGACTTTGTTTCCTTCATTTTACCTCTTTATTTGTTCAGCAAATAGAGGTTAGTACATTCCCTGGGGACTTACACATCTCATGTTCCTTCAGGGCCGTCTTGATGCACTCTGGGCTCTGTTGCGGCGGCAGTATGACCGGGTTTCCTTGATGCGCCCTCAGGAAGGAGATGAGGTTTGTACATGGGGATGTGTCGGGAAAGAGCCGACTGCCTGGTCATTATAATGAAGACTGGGGAATATTAATCAAAGCTATTTTAAGCCCTTATTGCACTTGAGGAAGGAAATATTGTCTAGGGAAAATTCTTATTATATTGGGTGCTTACTAAATTGTTAGAATGCATCTTCAAGCTGCAGGGTCACACAAGTTCACTTTCAAGTAATTCATAAAAACTGTGGTTACTTGCACACACGTCTTAGTAAGCACGCTCATTGCTTCTGTCCCTGTCTTTGAAGATACCACCTTCTGAGGTTTCATCTGGTGAGAGCAACAGACTGGGGGTTGGTAGCTGAAATCTTTCTCCAGGCTTTCATAACCATGAGGCCTAAGGGAGAGGCCTCAGAGCCTCCATTTCTCTAGGTATAAATATATTCTCTGCCTTCACCAGTTGATTCCATCTAATTTCTTGAATATATATCAGAGTGTCTTTAAAGTGATAAGGCATTGTACAAAATCTGTGATTGTGACACACACACATACACACATACACGCATATGTATGTATATTTTTCCAACCAAGGAAGCCTATTTGAGGTTTGCTTGTTTTGGTTTGGAAATTTGGCTAGAATTACTCTAGTTTAATAATTTTTTAATATATTAGTACTATTTCCCATTGTATTGATGTAAGAAAAATGCCTAAGACCTTTTCATGTGTAACAGTGGATGGGGCTGGCTCAGAGACAGTACTGTTCGTAATAGTAGGATTGCTTCATTGTGTGTAAATGTGGTTATCATGTTGGTTTAACAAGGGAATGAACTTCATACAATTTGGCTTCAGAGGACTTTAGATCTATGCAAATAAGATACACTATTTTTTTAAAGGATGAAATAATCAGTGGAACAGTACCAAGCTAAGTTACATTTAGTGTTATAGGAACTTGGTGTTTAAAATGCAAGAAAGTCTAAATCTTAAAAATTTTCTTCTATGAAATGGGACAACTTTAAAAACATCTGAGATCATTTAGAAAATCCAGTTTGAGAAAATATTCCTGGAATTGCTCCAACAGTCATCATTTGCCCTTTACTGGGACTGTAGGTGGAGAGAGCTAGTTTGTTCGTTTTCAGATCACTGTGGCTCTTCATGGAAAGTGGTTATGTAATGCAGTGTGTGTCTCTTAAAAATCTACATGTGATCTGGGGTTCTTCTTTGGAACAATGTGTGACAACTCTCCTTCCTCTTCTGCTTGTTAGACTTCCACCTTACATGCTTTAAAATCATGCTCTTGTGTCATCATAGTCCCTTTCCCCCAAGGTTACATACAAGTTTGAGTTTATTTGTACAATAATTTTTGCCTTATTAAGTGTGGGACATTGTACTAGCACTTAAGACATATTTAACCAACAGAAACAGAGAGTGGTCTCAGCGCACTTGCTAATTTCTTATATATTCTTTTAACTATTATGATTAAAATTTAGTTTTTAGTTTTTCATGAGTAATACTTTTTGTATTATAAATACGCACAAGTAATGGCATCACATAATACTGAAGGGTGAGTACGCACTGTCGTATTTTACCCTGAAAAAACCTAAAGTTTATTTGGAATGTGATCTGTGTACTCTTGAGTGCACAGAGGACTACAGATGAGCTGGAGGGATTAGGGAAAGTATCTTAAAAAATACAGGCCCTGAAAACAGGTAGGTTTTCAACAGGTGGAGATATGTAGAAGATATGTGGAGATAGACGAGGGGTCATTGAGGCAGTGATTCCTGGATTGCTGGATAATCTGGGTGTTGGGGGTTAAAACCAGAAAGATTGGTTGGGAACAGAAGAGAAGAAATGTTTGATTTTGGGTAATTTGGCATTTTGGTCTTTTAAGTGATGCATTATAGTCATTCATTCATTCAACAAGTATTGATCTAGTGCCTAACACATCTCAAGTGCTTTGTTAGATACCAAGTAAATTTCACATTCGTCTTTAATTATAGTGCCATATTTCTCGATGTTGCCCCAGCAAGTAACATTATTTATTATTCTTTGATTGGAGAATAATGCTTCCATTTCCATTATTTTTGCCAAAATTTTCTTGTTTTTTATAAATTTGGTCACACTTTTCTCTAATATAATTCCAAAGCCTTTTGATTAGATTGTTTCAAAATTTAGAATGTTTTAGATTTTAGGAATCTGATATACATCTCTGTATTGGATATTACATAAAGCAACATGTTTTAATGACATGCAGATATTTTTCTAGAAATTATATGTTAATGTCAATATATAAATCATTGTAAGTAAATAGATTACAAATAGACTCAAGTAGCCGGGCTCGGTGGCTCAGCCTGTAATCCCGCGCCTTTGGGAGGCTGAGGTGAGTGGATTGCCTGAGCCGGCGGGTTCGAGACCCGCCTGGGCAGCGAGACCTCATCTCTACAATAAATCAAAAAATCAGCCGGGCATGGTAGTGCATGCCTGTAATTCCAGCTACTTGGAAGGCTGAGGCGGAAGGATCGCCGGATCCCAGCAGGTCGAGGTCCAGTTTGGGCGACCGAGTGAGACTCCAACTCAAAAAAAAAAAAAAAAAAATAGACTCAAGTTAATTTAGTTCAGGCTTTGCTACTAAATAAATTTTGGTGACAAATTTAGGACAAAACTTTATTTACGAAGATTATGAATTTTAGAGGTTCAAAAGATAATTGACTTTTGTTATGTGAGAGTAACTAAAATCCTACTTTTCCACTCTATATCTATGCTATTTTTAAAATTTGTTTTTACCTAAATGCAGCACTTTAAGCTTAGTAAACATCAATTATTGGTTCAATTAATTGCTTTGCTTTTTCATTAAATATATATCACAATTCTGTGTGTGTCTGATGCAGTCTGACTTAATCTTTCAATATATGCAAGTTCAGACATGGAGTTCCAGAATGACTAAATTCAGGCTTGGAGTACCAGAGTAATTATGTTGAGGGCTGGAGTGTCAGAGTGCTAAGTTCTGGCCTGGAGTATCAGAGTGACTAAATTCAGGCGTGGAGTATCAGAGTAGCTGAAGTTGGGATTGTGGAGTACCAGAGTGACTAAGTTCAGACTTGGTGTAGCAGGGTAATTAAGTTCAGGGGAGTATCAGGGTCACTAAGTTCAGGTGTGAAGTATCAGTGTGACTAAGTTCAGGCCTGGAGTACCAGAATGACTCAGTTCAGGCATGGAGTAGCTGAGTGACTGAGTTCAGGTGTGGAGTATCAGAGTGACTAAGTTCAGGCCTGGCGTGTCAAAGTAGCTGAAGTTCAGGCTGTGTAGTACCAGAGTAGCTAAGTTTAGGCCTGGAGTATCAGGAGGATCAGGCGGTCCTGCCGGTCCCAGCTCCCACCCTCCCCGCACCGCGGCTGTTGCTACAGCTGCTGCTGCAGCGCGTCTAGCTTTGTGCCTGCCCAAGGCCCTAACGGTCCCACCCTTCCCCGCCGGCCCTGCGGGTCTCTCACTGCCCTGCTCCCTCCCTCCTCGGCTGGGAGCCGCACTCAGGTCTCACCTCTTCCCTGGTGGCTCTGCCCTGCCCGCTTTCGCCGCCCGGTAGGCCCTGCGGGTCCCGCCCCGCGCCCCGCGCCCCGCGCCCCGCGCCCCGCGCCCCGCGCCCCGCGCCCCGCGCCCCGCGCCCCGCGCCCCGCGCCCCGCGCCCCGCGCCCCGCGCCCCGCGCCCCGCGCCCCGCGCCCCGCGCCCCTCTTCCCACTTCCCACTTTCGGCCCTGCGGGTCCCGCCCTTCCTGCGTCCGCTGCGTGCCCTGCGGACCCTCCCCCTTGCCCGCTGGTCCCCCGCCGGTCCCGCCCTTCCCGCGCCGGTTCTCCCTCCCCGTCCTCCGCCGGCCCTGCGGGGGCAGGTCCCGCACTCCGGCCTCCTCTGCGCCGGGCCTCTGGGTCATGAATGTTTCAGCGCGCGGGCTCGGGCCGCGTGCAGGTGCGGCCAGCAGGTTGTCGCGACATCTGTTGGCGGCGGCGGCGGCCTCCCCAGCCCGCAGGGTTGACAGCGGAGGTGGCTGCGAGCGGCAGAACGTTTTGGTCTCCTCCTCGCTGCCTGAAGGCCCGAAACTCCAAAGGTAGAGCGGGGTGGACACAGCTGCGCTCCCAAAGTCGCCTTAGGCGCAGGCGAGAGATCTGATGTGGTCTGACTCCGCTGCGGTGGGGGGACGGGACAGAAAGCCACTTCAGAGACAACTTCACGCCGCAACATCTGCCGCCAAGTTTCCAGGGAGTGACAGGGGACAGCAGGTACAGATCGAAGTCTCCACAGAAACAGCCTCCATTAGGCCGCGGACTCTTTTGATGGGCCTCCATCAAACGCGCCGGAGTCCGCAGCAGGAGTTTGTTTGGTTTTCAAAGCAGTGTTTTGTTTTCCGCAATAACAAGGTAATTTATAAATGATGCATTACCACGCGCTCTCCTTTTTGATTTGAAAAGAGAGAGTTAGAAAAGCAGAAAGGCAAAGAAAGAAGAAAGCACAGCACTAGTGTTGGAGTTGTTCCACAAACCAATTAAATCTCTGAGGAGCTTCTTGGCTGTGATGGAGGTCATGTTAACCTTCAGACGGCAGGCCCGTTGCACCAGGCCCCGTGTGCCTGGCGCAGACAGACATCTGTACACTACGGCGGAGAAAGCTGGTAACGCTCGTGAGGTACATCCACTGTTTGGTTTTAAACTTGCATCGTGGAGTTTTCCTGTTACATGGGGTGAAGTTGAATTACATTTTTTGAAGACGGACGTAACTTTTCAGTAAAACAATGTTTAGAAAACTGCATTGACTTTAATTCGTTTTCTTTTCATAAAGGCTTCATTTCTACAGTTGGATATTAAAGCCTTAAGATGAAAGTAAGTAGGCATTTGGGGGGAAGGTCTTTCTCTCCTCTCCCACCTACATTCCACCAGAAAATAAAAGTTAATAATGTGCTTACTTTTCACTAGACATATTGCTAATACCCCTAATTGTGCACACATACACGTGACATAATAGAATTGGTTAAATTATCACTTCGACAGACAAGGAAGAGCTCCAGGGTATGGTAGGATAATAAGATTCTAGGAGAATGTAAATTATTGCTATTCATAGAATGTAGGCCCCCTTACCTGATAAAAGAGATGTCCTGTGTCCCTTGGAGTGGGAAGTGGTCAAGGAGCAATGACCTGGGGTTAGACGCCAGTGTGTGGCCCAGTTTTCAAGTCATTGGTGAAATAAGCAATGTGAGTACATCGTTTTCAGCATGTCAGTTGGGCTTTTGTCAGTGGTGCAGATGTAATTTCTTTTTTTGAAGTGATTGATGGCAGCTGCTTTTAAAAGAATGTCCATTCTCACAGAACACTCACTCGTCCTCCATATGTCTACAGCAAACCCAAACACACGTATCTGAGAATGGGGATAGCTAAAATTCATTTAAAAGGCTCCAGAGAAACCCGATAACCCCGGCAACAAATGATTTGGGTTGCATTCTAGATGGATGGGTGTCCACACCTTTCAGGCTCAAAACAAACTGGCCTTGCACTTTTTTAAAGACATCTTCTTCAGTGATTCCTGCTCCCCCAAGGATCACTCTGAACTGCATGATGCTTGCAAATCACCCAGTGCACATCACTCTTAAGCCACTTCATCTTCACAGTGAATAAGCATCTTTATAGCTAAGATTTTGCATCACGCTGCCCTATGTCTCCATCACACTGGCAAAGTGGAAACCACTTGTTCGTCTTTCAAAGGAGACTGAAACCTTCATTCCATTGACTTCATACTTCAGATGTCTTCAGTGCCTGGATTTATGCTAATGATTGTGTTCTTTTAAAAAAAAATTCATTGATAGTCTAGTTTATTCAATATAATCATTCCAAAAGTCATTTAAAAAAAAACACAAAAGTGGGCTATATCCTTTACCTTAATTTTTAGTTCTCTCTAAATATTTTGTGTCATGTAGCTGAACTTTGTAACAGGGGCTATAAGAAAAACCCTTATACTAGCCTATTTGAGTCAATTCTACTGTCTACTAAATGCCCGTGGCACTTTCATACATTTCCTTATTATATTAAAGTGAGAGTAGGAAAAAACACCTAGATGGTTTAAAACTATAAACTGATTGTTTACCTTACTTCTGTGAGGTCTGAGATTTATGATAGTCCTTTAGACCAATTAATGATGTAGCAACACTGGAAAAGAATGCTTCTATGCTTTCTACCCTTTATGTACCATGAGTGTCTTTCATTTTTATTATTTCTTGCCTTTACATTTCAGGGCAACTTTAAAATACCATTATGTCCTGTTTAAATTAGTAGAAGTAGTTAACTTTGGTTTATAAATATCTGTAAGATAAAATTTTACTGGAATAACCCGTGTCATGAACATGCCTTTATTACTACAGTCTCACTGGTTTAGGAGTGCGTGTTTATGTGTATATGAATGTGTATATAATGTGTTTAATATAAGTATATAAGAACATGTTTTCTCAGTGTGTATGTCATCAACTGTCTGTTTCAGTGGAACATAAATTCATGAAATAGAATATGTTTTTGATACCTTTCTTAGCTTAAATAAAACCATCCCTTATGTACATAAGCTGGCAAAAGTTTGAGTCAGTCGGACACCCTGAAGTGAATATGCAAAATTTAATCATTTAAATTACAAAAAAAAAATTTTTTAAAGCACCTATAAATAGAACTTGGGTACTGACTTGTCCCCACCCCATGTAGCCATTATTTACTATTAGTGGCATCATATACATTTTATGTATTAGCTTATAAGTTTAATTAAATATATATCTTGATTAGAATTGATCAGCAACCATTTGATAATCAGTAAACAAAAATACCCTCTTCTCAAATCAATGCACTGATTTTAGAAATACTACTTACTTGTTTCATCATCAGTGAGCTTCAGCACACTGAAAGAGTAGCATTTTTAAAATGTCAACTGTTGGCTGGTGTGGTAGTTCAAGCCTGTAATCCCAGCACTTTGGGAGACCAAGGGAAGAGGATTACCTGAGTCCATGGGTTTGAGCCCAGCCTGGACAATAGTAAGATCTCATCTCTACAATAAATAAAAAAAATTAGCCAAGTATGATAGCTCATGCCTGTAGTTCCTGCTACTTGGAAGGCTAAGGTGGAAGGATCTCTGGAGCCCAGCAGGTCAACGCTGGGGTGACTGTGAGCATACCACTGCACTCCAGCCTGGCTGATGGAGTGAGGCTCCAACTAAAAAAAAAAAAACAAAAACTTCAGCTATTAACCTTGGTTGTCCAGGAATAAACAAATTCTTTTCTCAGGCTCAAAATACAACTTTGATGTAGAGTATCTTGAAGACATCAGTTAAGTATCCACCTGAGAACAGAAATGTCAGCATAGAAACAATTCTAATCTTTTGTTCTGTGTTTTGAGTACTTTATGTATAATCTATATAACTTTTATTATGAATGATTAAATATGTATTTATTCAAATGAATCACTGCACAATGTCTAATAACTTAATCTATGTTATTCTATATATGTGAAATATTCCATTTTTAATTTAGAGCTCAGAGGACCTAGTCTAAGGGGAAAAGCATGCATTTTTTGTAGACAGATTATTACTTGAACAGAATGCATTATTATGGTGCCTTTTTGTCTACCAGACCCCATTTATAAGTTGAGTTTAAAGCAAGCTTTATAACTCAGTTAAGGAGTTGGCTCTAGAAGGAAGATTTATTGCCTCCTTATTTTTAAAAATGCACTTCTGTTAACAAATTATACAAACACATACTTTTAAGGAGAGATTTTTAAAAATTTTATCAAATATTTCATTTCATTTTTATTTGAAAATAAAACAGTAGGATTTTTATAATATAATAAATACTATATAGTCATGTACAATAATTTATGTATGATTTCTAAGTAATTTTTCTTTAAAATTATTCCATATAATCTTTATATTTCCATTAATTATACCCTCAATCAAATTCTAGCCTTTAACATTTGAGAATTTTTAAGCTGATGCAATTTTGAGTTATAAAATAAAGTTATTTCCCAAACTTTGCAAATAGCAAAAAATAAAAAGAAGAAAGAAAACAGTATTAGTAGACATTTGTTTGCCATTTTATTTTTTGTGACATTGGATTAAGAATTAACATTTTTTTAATTTCAAAGGATTACAAGAAAATTTTTTTCTCCTTATGCTTTTTAGAAAATTAATAAAGTTGGGATAGTTTTTGCAAACTCATTGCATTTCAGAATAATTCTCTGATACACATCATATCTTTCGCCTTAAAAAGCTCTTTTCACTTGGAAAATGTGGCAAGAAAGATGTTTTTAATTTCCCAAACTTTAGATTTCCATAATACTTATTAGCAAGTAGGTTAATGTACTGAAATTGATACACACATATATAAACTATAAATATATATTTCATAATATTGTACAGTACTAAGCGTATTTTCATTTTGAATCAAAACTAGAGATATCTAACTTTTTAAAAAATCAAGCCCTATTTTTTTCTTAAAATAAATTTTTCTACTGGAGCCCCTTCCTTACACTAATGATTTTTTAGCTCACAGTTTATTATGAATTCAGAGTGTTTTATTCAAATAGCTTTAAGGCCTAGCCTAATGAGGATTGAATACACACATGCACATGCATGCACTTACATATCTCACATTGTAGTTGCTTAACAGTAAATTTGTAAAACATTTGAATAAAACATCCAAATAGCATATTTACACACACAGCACACGGATACAAGTTCTAAAGAGGGATCACTCTCCCTTTATCTCCCTCCAGCTCCCATATCTCTCCCTTTTCAGCCTCCTGAGTTAATTCCTAGGGTTAACTCTTGATCCTCTTTTTCTCTCACATCGCACTTTTCTCTGGAGAGCGCAGAGTCATCATCATAAGACATGTCGTTCTTAGAGAGCTCAATCTTCCCTCCCAATTTCTCTAGTAGGTCTCAGAGAGCTTATTTGAGTTTTCCACGAGGATACCCTGTTGGTACGACATTGTCTGTGTTTAACTGCACTTACCCATTACTATTTTCCTGATGTGTGGCTCTCAGATTTTAGTGTTATAATTCCTCTCTTAACCATTTGTTCTATTCGTTACCTGTATATAAACTGAGGCCCAGTAGACTTAAGCACACCATTGCGATTCCCACAACTCAGTAGGCGAGGTCAAGATTTTAACTTTCTAATTTTGGGTATGGTGTACTGTGCCACCAGATAACATTATTACCCTATAATATGCATGAGATATTTGACTTGAGGAACAGAATTTTGTATATTAGCATACCTCTTAGTTTTATTATAATTAAGGATACAATTGATCTATTCATGAATACATGCATTAGACCCTAGAGATTTGTAGGAGATACATCATTCGACTTTGTAGAATTTTAGAGTTTCTATTACGATTACTTATTATTTTATGTTCATGATTCCTGAAATTAAGCTGCTGAGAAAAATTAAGACAGAACAATTCTGAAATTTGACAAGTTTCTTATAAAGATATAGCTGAGGAGGCAGATACATAAAATTTTATTTATATGGAGCTAAATTTAGTCATTTCTGCAAGATTAATTAAAAATTATTATTAAATTCATTAAACTTTTTCTGAGCTATAAAAACATGATGCAGTGTCCTTTAGGTTAAATTTTGAATAGATGAAAGCTTGTAATTTTTACTAATTTTCTTTCAGGTATGTTTATTATTTTTTGGCTTGTGATTGCAGTTTTGTCAGTTTTTAAAAAACAGATTTGATCTTTGTTTCATATTTGATCCAAGAAAAGTTTTCAGTGATTGGAGTTCTTGTGAGATCTGTATTTGCCATGGCCAAGTGATATGTGTCAATGTCAATCAGTCTCTTGCATAATCATCTATTGTGCAGGCCTGTGTGTGGCTTGTGTTAACTCTGAGTGTTCTGTTAGTCCAGTTTAAAGAAGAGTAAGCTCTTCTCAGTGGGAAGAAGACTGACAGTTTAATTCAGTTCCTCCTCTCTAGAAGAGTTGTGACGGTTTTAACTGTCCCCCACATCCAGATTTATGAACTAGTCCTATGCTCTTAACTAGATTAGTTCCTTTTCCATTAACTGCTTAAAGTAGGACAGCTGTCTGAGCTGTTGGTTGTAAATTTGCTAATGTCTACTTCGTTAAGCTCAGACACAAAAAGCAGCAGATAATAGGATCAAAGTTTCAGGACCTTGGGTTTTCACAGTCTGAAATGAACACGGAAGGGCTGACAGAGTAGGATATTGAAAAGATGTGAGACAGTGTTGCTACACTGGGAAAAGAGGATGATTTCTGTCACTAATTTTAATTAATTGCCAAGAGTTTAAAATCTGAGTTATTAATACTGATGTTAATCTCTTAATACATTTTTCATGTTCTGGCATCAGATGCTCTTTTATAAGATAAGAAGTTGAGGAAAGAGAGAAGTGTGTGTGTGTTGTATTTTATATAAATATTTTCATTTACATATTTCATACATTTCTCTGGGTTAATATTCAGACCTTCACCTTTTGACAGTTATTGTAGGGCAGTTAGGAATGATAGACAAGTATCAGTAAATCCAAATAAAATCTCTAGGTATAGTAGCAGCAGTAAATCTGAATAATATTGCTTTCATGTTTACCAGCATACAAAATACTTCCATGAAGGAGAAATGTTAGATTATGTGATGAGATTGAAGGAGAATCAGGCAGTAGAAAAGAGAAAGAAGAGATCTTCCTTTGCTGAACAACTTGCAGACAATAGGAAGACGAAGTGTTATTTATATAATAAACTACAAATTATGTTTTCAGGGTTGCACACTTAACGACTGCTGCCCTAATCTCTTGGAAGTAAAGAGATTGAAACTTGAAAGAACTAAGCAGCCTTTTCAGAAAGTCTGTTTTTTGTCCCTCCTCCCCCTGTTGCTGTTCTCATGTTTGGTTAATCTTTCTTTACTATTAAGTCTATATTATCATTCTGTGATATTTTTCAATGTAAAATCACACTAACTATATTAGTTATAATATTTTGGCTACCAGAAAAATGGCTTGTAATTCTTCAAGGAGAAACCTTTAAAAAACAGAGAAAGCTCAAAACCTTAGAAATAGGATTTCTGCGTTGTATCTCAGGTTCTCCATTCACTTGGACAAAATAAAAAGAAAAGCTCACTATGAAAATATACAGCACACCAAATTATTTCAGTCTTTACACACATCTTACCTCTGATGACAGTGAACTAAATTTCAGTAGTATAGTCAGTGGCTTGGATATTATTAAATTATCTACAAATTTAAAATGACAAATTTGACTTTATTATACATTTCTTTGCAGCAGTGTTTTCTTCCTTTTCTGATTAGCCTTAAATGTAAGAAAAACATAAAATAAAGTGGTATTTGTTTCATTTATCAACCTATTTTTTTCTTTTTGCACGTAGTAACTAATTATTGAAGATGCAAAAATCTGTAGGTGCCCATAGGTTAGATTTTTATTTTTAGTCTGTAGAAAGCCAATAAAAGTTTTGAGCTGGGCAGTAACACAATCCAAAGGAAATTAGACGCTTGGAAGTTTCTCAAATAAATCTGTTGCAGGAGTGGAGATGATATTTATTTGTCTGCATAGCTCGTCCCTGTATCAATCAGTGTTTCTGTCTTTGTTTTATAGTCTTATTATGGGTCACAAAAGGAATTACATACAAATTATGATCCAGCAGATCATGTCATATTTGGTACAGCAGGCTTCATTGGTAGATTTGGTGGGCTAAGTGGTCGAATGGATTCCTAGGTGAAAGAATGCTTTTTTTTTTTTTTCCCAAAAAAAAATGCCTATTTTTTTTTAAAGAACACTGATTTAGGTTCATTAACTTAAAAATAGTCAAGGATTCATGGCTTCAGATATTTTTCTTGATTTGCCAGGGGTCTTCTTCCTTCCTTCTATGGAATAGATACATCATTAAGGCTCAACTTTCCAATACTTTCAACGCTTGAATATGTGTGTGTGTGTGTGTGTGTGTGTGTGTGTGTGTGTGTGTGTGTGTGTGTATGCATTCATGCATGCATGTCCATACATGTATGTGTGTGTAGGGAGATGTTCATGTTCCTATCTGGAGTGTGTAGTTGTTGAAGGAACTGATCATTTTAGGACCGGGGAGGACACTCTTTTCATAGGAAAGATTTAGAATTCAAATTCAGTGGATAGTCATTGATCACCTCCTATGTCTTTGTATGTTCAGTTATGTTATCTCATCTTATCAGTACTAAGAGTTAGGTGTCATATTATTCTCATTGTACAGATAAAGAATATGAGACTCAGAAATGCATAGTGAATTCCCCAGGGTTATATTGCTGAAAAGCACCAAAGCCTAGATTCAGACCCAAGTTTTTAAATGTCCAATCCAGTGAGTGTGCTGTTCTTCCATGCTGTCATGTTACAGTACAGAACTTTATTATTCTCCATGTTCAGGCAATAGCTGACTAATTAGGGCAGTTATACAGGTTGGGATGCACTTGTGAAATTTCAGTTTTGAACCTGATTCTTATGGTGCCTAAATTATCAATTTTGTATCAACATATTTACTGATAAATTATTTTGATGTGTATCCAGAATGCATGCATATTATTCTATAGCATACATATATCATGTAAATTTAATTTTTCATGCATCTATAAATGCAATTTAATATTTATAAATGGCAATAAATGAGACAGAAAGTTCATTTATTGCCTAGAATAAGGATTTTTTGCTTCACAAGCCACCTCTGCTGTTGTGTAATTCACCCCTCTTATACTCATCTTCTGTGCCCCCTAATCTCCCGGGAAGGAAAGGCATGTTCAAGAGCATGAGAAGGAGGAAATAGCTTATGTATTCTGGGAGTGGCACATTGCTTTCCAGGTTGGAAGAGATTGGGAGCTGGGGGGTGGGTTATCAGAGGAAGGCAACATTAGAACAGTTTCTGTAACCCTCAGGTGGCACATTGGAGAGGACACTGCACTGGGAGTCAGGCCACTTGGGATCTCTGTACTGTCATTTATGCTCTTCAGACTGGCACATATTTCCTAATCCCTCCGCCCCCCCCCCCAGTTTTCTCATTGGTATACAGAGAAATAAAGGACTACAGAGATACCTTTGAATTCCAGGAGTCTTGTCTTTTTATCTCACTGTAACGGATCTAGCTCTGTGAAGATGGGCTTTTCCTGCTCTTCCTTAGGGCATCCCAAGATGCTGCACTTGCTCTTAGAGCATCAGCTTTCATAATATGTGACGAACAAAAGAGTTCATATAGGTAGAGAGTCTAGCATGCTGTTTACAAATATCTTTAAATTAATTCACACTTTTTACTTAGATATTTCATGACACCAGCAGTAATTAATAAATATATAAACACTTTATAAGATATGATAAGGCTAAAACCATCATGTACTCTACACAGTATTCTGAAACATGTTCGAATGACTATAGAAGTACTATAATTCTAGACCCATAATGGATATTTTGCTACTGTTATATTTGAAAATAAATTAAAGATCATTGCATATGAAGGACAATAAAGAGGCACAGATTTAAGAGAACTGCATTTTATTTAAATTTTATGCCACTTTTCTGTTTTTTAAAGACTTGTCTATTTGTTGCTGATAATTTTCTTGCAAAAAAGAAGATATCAATGTGTAATATTAGATGATCTCCATTGTCATTTTGATATGTTGCATTTTGCTGCCTTGTGTCACAATTGCAAAATAATTTAAACACAAGCTATCATTTTATTTAATACTGCTATAAGCAGAGGAGTACTAATGTCTTCCTGTCATTAAATATATATAGATACAAGGAACTGTTCTCCCATTGGGTCATACTGAAATTGATTTGCCAACTTGAGCTAACAATAGGGGACAAATGTCAAATGAAAATCAATCACTTTGACTTAAATCTGCTAAATACACTCCTTTTATTAAGTGGTCTTTTCTCCCCACAGCTAGCTAGATGACAAATAATACTTGTCTAGCCTCTGACCTCCAGCATCTGAGTGCTTTTAAGGAAGACAGTGGTTTGATCACAATTTTATTCTTATATAATACATCATACACCAATTAAATCAAACTACATTTTAAATATTATTTGTAAGTAGAAAATTCCTAAATTAATATCACTCTAATCATAAATTCTTAAGTGCTTAATATTTCAAACATGTATCAGAAGTATTTCATTTAGAATAGAATATGGCTAGAAATAGCAAAATATTATTGGGAAATATAAGGTTCTACAAGACATGGAAACACAGCAACCTCTAGCTTTACTTGTAAAACAGGGAGAAAAAAAAAGATTTAAAAATCAGAAAAGACTTTGAAATCTTACATAGTTATATTTATGTTGAGGTGGTGCAAATATCCCAAACTGTGAAGGCTGACGTTGGAAGTCAAAATGTGAAGAAAACACTTTAAAAAGTTTTCAAAGAATATAGTTCTAAATAAACCAGCATACATCATTGTGAATATCATTAGTAATGATAAAAAAAATGAGCATGATCAATAGGACAGCAGCTATGTGCCAGACACTGTACCAGGGACCTTACATATGTTACTCTGATTCTCAAAACAACTCACAACAAAATATTTTTATTCCTATTTTAGAGATAAGTAAACAGGTTTAGAAAGTTCAGGTAAGTTGCCAGAGTGATGCAGGTAGGTAAGTAAAGAGTGGTATTAACTCTGAACTTTAATTAGGTTATTGATAAATTTAGCTTACCATATAAATTCCGCTTTAATTTATGTTTCAAAATTTATTGGTCAGTTATACAGAAAATGAACAGCAGTGTAGAGTTCAGCATTTTAGTTTTAATTTATAACTCCATACATTGAATTGAAAAATTGTAACAATAAAATTAAATGGAAAAGGCCAACATATATACGGGAAGCACAAGGGAATTATGTAAATTACATAGAATTCACTATTGACTATTTAAATATAAAATATACAAAGCATAAATATTAAGTATCTTAGTAAATCATATTGTTGTAAATATTGGGGTCAGAAAATTATGTGTGGGTTGATTTTTGAGCATCTATTGATATTATGAAGACACTAATACTTAACAATTATAAAGCCTATGTACTTAGAAAAGAAATGAAATATAATTAGTGGCAGAAAACAAATCAGCATGTTACTCTCACATTAAACCATTAAAATTGGTTGCTGTCCCTAATCTATAAAACCAAACCAACGGAAAAAGTTCCATTTTGAGCTAAGATTATGACCCAATCCCAAATTATGATCTCCCAAATGTCAGTGCTCTCAGATTCACTATAGAAAAGCCATAATTTTTAGTGTAGGATATTGTTGGCACAGTCATATAATTTGTCATTTGTCATTCCCCCTTAAAATCTAGTTTTCAGAATATTTCATCATCATTTTAGACTTCAGTTAAATTTATATTGGGTTTACTGTTTATTTCCCAAATCATTCTCTCTGAGAGCTCGAGCTCTTATTTTGATCTATGGAGCAACTGATTCCATTTGTCAAATTTATCCCTTGATCTATCTGAAAATAGTGTGCCCAAAATCATCCTACAAAAATATAACAGTTTAAATGGTTTCTAAAATATCTCTTCAGGTGTGTTAGTGAAAATTGAGGTAAACAGGCTGCCAGCCATTATTTTGAAGACAAATCCTTGGTGTGTGAGGAGCTAACATTGAGGGGTGAACATCTGAAGGTCAGCCCCCTCCTCAGTCTGTCTGCCATCAACGTGAGGTCCTATAGTGTTTACCTCAGTCCTTAACATTCCTTACTTCATAGGGGGAGGCCAGGGTGTCCCTAGGTTATAGCTGTCTTGGAGCCTGTCATATTTAAAAGGTGTCTGGGAAGACTTTCATGTCCTGACATGTTACCATTATTATTGTTATTATTTTTTTGTTGGGAAAATACCTTTTTACTAAATTGTAAAAAATAGTAGGTCTCCCTTATTCCCAAGGTATCATTTTGCATACGTCCTCTTGTATAAAATAGTAATAATAATATTAGTAGTAGTGTTGATAAGATACTTTATATAACTAAAGGCATATCAAATAGCCATATAAACTACATTTTAAAGCTTAAGTGATATTATTCATAGAAAATAGTTCCTTTAATCATTTGTAAACTTTTACTGTTTTGTTTGTAAAATCTTTTTAGAAATAATAAACAAGAGAAATGTTGAATTAACTAATAGCATTAATGAAAATACAATATATGCTGTATAAGATAGATGAATATCTATTAAAATTTAAAAATTATGAATGTTAAAATTGTTCTTTTGGTGTATTGAAAAACATGCACATCCAAACACATTTCTCACTTGTTTTTAAATAATTTTTTGCTAAAATACTTTTCAGTAAAATTAGAAGAACATGAACTGTAAGTTTTCAACAGAAAACTTATTTTTCTGTTGAATTTTTTATTATCCTTAACATAAATCTTTTTTTTAATTGAATGATTACTAGATAAATCTACCAGGAATTTATTATGGTCTAGTTGGGGTGGGCGATAAAGTAAAACTTCAAAAATTATAATCCAAAACAGAGAAAACAAAATTCAATTAATAAATAAAAACAGAAACAAAAAAGCCAGTTGCACCGTTGAGATGAATTCTAATTTCTTCTGTTAAGTATATATTATATATGTGTGCATATTATAATTGTGGAGTTTTCAAATATATGTGTGCATTCCACAATTATCATTCCACATCAAATAACTGATGACTTTAAAAATGGTGGAATTAGAGCACGCAAGCCATAAGATAAAATAAAATTAACCTTTGCTTATTGAGCAATCAGTATTTTCAGGCAGTCTTTGAAACTCTAAAATATTTAGTACATTGTCATCAGTGATTTTTTAATCTAACTAAAAAAACGAAGAATCCACTCCAGCAAGTAAAATAATGAAATATTTAAATACCAGTTCACAGCAGTAACAGAAGAGATGTTACAAAAGTGCTGCCTAATTAACTTCCAAATGAATTGTCTAGACACCAATTGCTATTTGAGTTAGGAAAGACCACTTCAGCCCGGGAGGTCAGGTGACAGCTTATGGAAGAAAAGTGAGTTCAGTGAATCTTGGAGAGGTAAGTTTACTTTGTCCTGGGACAGTGATTCAGTTATTTTCTTTAGCAACTGTCAAGCTATATGTAGGTAAATAATAGGGAATCAATCTAAGTCTTAGCTCATTCTGGAGGGTCTAATGCAGTGGTTCCCCCATGGCCTGTTAGGAACCAGGTGGCACAGCAGGAGGTGAGCTGCAGGTGAGACAAAGCGTCATCTGTATTTACAGTCACTCCCCATTACTACCTCAGCTCCATATTCTGTCACATCAGCTGTGGTATTAGATTCTCCTAGGCGCACAAACCCTATTGTGAACTGCACATGTGAGGCATCTAGGTTGTGTATTCTTTATGAGAATCTAATGCCTGATGATCTGAGGCAGAGCTGAGGAGCACTGGGGAGTGGCTGCAAATACAGATTAACATTAGTAGTGAGGTTGGACTGCTAGCACTGGGGAGCGGCTGCAAATACAGATTAACATTAGCAGTGAGGTTGGACTGCATAGAGACCGTAGTAAATCAATCACTTGCAGACTCATATCAAAACCCTGTCAGTGAGTGACAGATGAGTTGATGTAGTTCAGTTGTACAGCTGTATCTGGTGGCATAATTATTGTATAATTTCATGTACTATAATGTATATAATTATATTGCATAATCATGCATAATAAATTTATTATAATTACATTATATTTCATTATATATTTATTATACATAAATGTATATTTCATTATATATTACAATGTAAATAGAAATAACGTATACAATAAATGTAATGCACTTGAATCATCCCAAAACCAACCCCCCTCAGGTCTGTGGAAAAATTATCTTCCAGGAAACTGGTCCCTGATGCCAAAAAAAGGTTGGGGACCTCTGGCCTAGTGTATTAAACTAACACTTAGCAATCTGTAGCCAACAAATATTTATTGCACTGTTTCTCATTTAAAGTTAAAAAAAAAACCTGTGTATTAACAAACAAAAATATTTTATTGAATTTTATTTTCTAATTTTGTATCAGGGTTTCATGAAAACAGGTTGTTTTCTGTTTGTTTTGTTTTGTTTTGTTTTTTAAGTATTAGCTTGATGACAGGAGGTATGCTCTTGGAAGGATTTAAGATAGGAGCAAAAGACTGGACTAGTGCAGACCCTGACCAGTGAGGGTCCCCTGAGGTCCGGAGACAACAGGATTCTGTCAGAATGGGGCAGTTTGAGGTAGAAAAAGTTCCCTAACAAGACTTGATTACGAAGTGGAGCTAGGTGTGCAGCAGAGGAGACAGGAGTTGACCTTGAAGTAAAGAGTTGACAGTGCTCAGTAGGAAGTGAGAAATATTGAACTTGGCAGGAAAGCCAGGGGCATGTAGATTGGAGAGGCCTCTTAGATCATTGGGACTGTGGGAGTGTTTAAGGGACTGAGGATCAGCTCTGTTCTGCTTCAATACTAGATATTTTCAATTATGGGTTATATGCAGCATCTACATGCTGTTTTAGAAATAGGATCGTGATCTCTCCTTGGCATAGTGTTCTTGTTTTCCAGTTCTTTTCCATTTTTTGATAGCATAAAATGTTCAAAGACTGGAATATTTGAATAAACCAAGATGGGAGTGGGGAGAAGCGAAGAAGAGGGAGAGGAAAGAAAAAAAATGGTAGCTTGAATTTGGAACATATTGAAACTATTAACTTGCCACAGCTATTTTCACAGATTTGGTCTTTCAAGCAATGTAGATTTGTAGCTACCAGAGATGTGACCTTTCTTCTTTTTATAATAGTAGGGTTTTATAAATCAATAGGGATAATAACTGAGAGATCAGGGCCTGCAGGGTCTTACAAGCCATTGTATCTGAAAAATTAGGTGTTTAAGAATGATATTTGATATTTCTGGAGGAACAGCACAAATAGTAGCTATGAATTCTTGAATAGACTGGGGAAAGAGTATGACTGGAAATGGTAGAGGAACTGTTGGCTGTCTTTCAACAGCTGTTTCCAGGATCGATATCTTAGAATGACCATTAATCTTTTAAAATGTGAACAGATATTGAGCAAAATAATGAACATTGAAGGAGAGTATTTTTAGAAATAAAAGTTTTCAAATGGTATTAGAGACTTTATTGGACCTTGAATAGTCTAAGAGGATAGCACTGATATAATAGTTCTTCTTGTCCTTTCTTAATCAGAAAATTTTGAATATAATCATCAGTTGTATATTTTACTTTTAAAATGTTACATGATAATTCATAAGTCATAACATTTGTAAATTGATGTATTGTCAGCAAAACTTTGTAAGAATGAAATGAAACATGTTTACTAACAGAAAGCAATTTTAGCCTAGATTGCAACAACTTGTTCAGAGAAGAATTTGGTTTAGGGGAAAAATAAAATTTATTATATTCCTTATGTATGCCAACTATTAATTTTCTCATTTACTCTTCTTTAGAAGTAGGTTCTGTGTTATCACATGGGAAGTTAAAAAGGTAAGTTGTGGCATCACTTACACTGGAGTTAGAGACTTACAAAGATGACCTGCCAAGAAGTAAATTCTTAGAGACTGGAGAATGCTGAGACTTTCTATATATATTTCTGTCAGTATTTATCATTTGTACTTTTTTTAAACCTGCTGTATTAGCTTACACTTTCCCGGGAAGACCTCTGTAGAGATAAGGATGATGGCAGTATGGTCACCCACCTGGGATGGGGATAGCAGCCAGCCCTTGTCATCATTGATGACCTGCATTTGACACTTTATTCCAGCCATCCTTGCCTAGTGTACAGTGTCTTGCATTAGAATAATTACTACCTGTCATCCTCTATTAACAGAAAGCTCTTAGTCATCCTAGACATGTGAACATTATGTGATAGTGTGCCAAACATGGGTTTTCTCCTCTGTTCTCATCCTGTTCATGAGTATTTGTGTGTCTTCTGTGTTTTCTTCTTTATCAAAATGTTCAAATACATTTTGTACCTAAATTGATGAATTTTCATTGTCACTCATATAAAAAGGATTATTCCTAGTTTTAAAATAATAACCAGACGTGTATTAAGGAGTAATATTTTCTGAACTTACAGCATTGTCACTGGATTTAGAGTCTTTTCTTATCCTGCTAAAAAATACTAGGGAGCTAAAGGAGAAATTAGAGAAAGGAATAGTAGTGCTGACTTGAGGAGATGATGATGATTAAATCCAAAGGACATAAGTCATGTACAAAGAATAAAAAACTTCTCCTTAATTCAAAGACCTAGGTTACTTACAAAGACTTTTTACTCCCTCTTTCTCTCATCTCCTCCTCCTCCTCCTCCTTCTGCTCTCTCTCTTCCTCCTCCTCCTCCTCCTCCCTCCTTCTCCTTCTCCTTCTCCTTTACATTTCATTTGAAAGAAAAAACAGACAGACAGGCAGGAGATTCATTAAATCACTAAGATGGAAATGGAAGAAACTGCCATCATGGTTTTAATCATGAATTGAAGTCATCATCATGGTGTATATTTATTGAATGGGTTTAAGAATTCATTGTCTCAGAGATTGAAGGTTGAGACTTATTTTTAGACTTGTATAATCTTTGTTTTGCTAAGACTCTATTCATAGGCATCTGTTATGGCTTATTTTACTTAGGAGAGTTTATCTAAAATGTGCTTCTGAATTTCTGTGTATCTTAATTTGACACTTTAAGAAAACAAAATAAGTCATGCCTGAAATTTGGAATAACACATGTGTTGTATTTATTATGTGACTTACCCTAGCTTTATTGACAAAAGTCCAGATGCAAATATCAGCATTTTAATTTACCAGCTGATTGGCCTTGAGCAAATAACATAACCTCTCTGAGTTTTTTTAATGAATTTTCTCAACCAAGGCTTTTTATCTGAACCACAAAGCAAAAACTAATTTGAGGGACTATTTTCTCAGTTCTCCCAAGGATGCTCCATAATTAGCATAAGGCTTGGGTGAGAGGTTATCATATATCATAGCTGCCTTTGGGCACTAGATCTTAATGCACTCATGGAATCCTGGTTAAAAAGGCTAGTGAGGATAAAAAATGTCTACCTTACATCTGTTTGCCACTATTTTTCTCATTAAATGAGGGAAAAACTTGGGTTTTTGGGATGAGTGCAGTCAAATAGCCATTTACTGTCTATTTCCCAGCTTATTACTCAATTAAAAGGAGATTTCACTAAAGCTAAAACTAAGTTTTCAAATGTGTACCTATTCAATAAAATATAATTTTATAATGACAATGAGTAGAGAGGATAGAGATCTGTTTTAGCATGAGCTTATTCAAATCTATATTTATAAAATTAAGTTTATGAATATATTGAGTAACATTTGGAAAGAAATCATTTTCAGAATTTTATAATATTTACTGGCAAAATGCTTACAAGTGGATTCTAATAATTGTGTGTACCTATACTTTTTAATAGTAAGTTGTATCATCACCTAGAAGTGACCTTGTTAGGTGAGAGGGAAGGCAGGAGAGATGGATTGTGCTTCTTGAGAGCAAGTGGCATGAGGTGTGTCAGGAGAAGACATGTAAGATTGTTTGTGGCAAAAAGAAATCCAGGTCTCTGCTTGTACAGTGTTTTTGACATCACCCATGCTAAAGGGTGATTGGGGGCTATAGGTTAGAAAATGTCCTGCTGGAGCAAAATGGTAACTATTTTTCCAGTGTTTTATAGGATGGGTTTTTCTTGCTGTTGAGTTTTGTAGCACTTAAAACATGAATAATGACCATGCCAAACCAATCCTTGTGGTGAATAGACCTTGTTCCCCCAATAATCACATTTATCTAATTGAACTAAAATGCAAAAGCAGATTCAGTTATAAGAGGGGGTAGCAGCACAATCACTTTTCCCCCCAACTGTATAATTTGCTTATGAAAACTCTCTTTCCTTTTTATGTGAGCTAGTTTAAAAAAGGATACATGATTTATTTAGCCTGAAGTTTGAAGGAAGAAGAACAATTCTACTGGGGAGAGCTGCAGAGCTCGGCTTGGCTTCTCTCCATGGTCCTCAACCTCTTCATCTGACTGACAAGTGAGGGTTTTGATTCAGTTAAAACAGTTGGATTTCTGTTTGCTTCTGGTTACAAGAAGCAGGCAGCTTACACATGGAAGAGATTCATAGCAACTAGGGTTATTTTCTGCACGGGTAAATCAATCTTTGGTAAGAAAAGAGATAAAGCATTATATACCATTTATTTTGGTATCTAGGTTTTAGGATTAGTACTCTTAGCTTATATAGGGTATAAGCTGTTGGTATTTTTTTTTCTCTGTCTTTAGGTAGCAGTAACTATCCTAAGCAAATACATGCTTTCACTTAAAAAACAGGAAGAGTTTTGTGGTTCATCACCTTTTCCCTTTTTTTTTGAAAGTCCTTTGGTTTTCTCAAATTGATACAGTGAAACTGTCATGGCTACTATGATGCGCTACCAGATCCCCTTTCAGTTGGAGACACTCATCTCCTCAGCAGCCGGGCAGGTTGACTTCTGACAACTTGCAGTTGAGTCTCTCTCCGGAAGGTCACCCTTAGCCCAAGATGACACTCCCTCCCTGTGCAGCTCAGATTTAATGACTGACTGATGTGGAGTTGCAAAGGCTTGACTTCCTGCCTTGACTTCCAGTATAAGCTGGAAGGCCATTCCGGTTTCACAACTCCCCTAGAATTAGCTGAAACCTGATATAGTTGTGATGCAGAACAGATTCTCCCTTTGCCCATACTATTGCCTTCACAAAAACAGGGTTGTGTCTAAAAGCTCCTCCAAATAAATATTTCACCTGTAAATCTTCATCTTAGAGTCTCTTTGCAGAAGCACATGACCTAATTTAGTAACCCATCTTAATATCTTACCACACCTGGGTTCAAGTTACTGGTTGTACTGTTTGCTTACTTTATGCCCTGAAACAAATTTTTGATCTCTCTAGAATTCCTTTTTTTTTTTTCCTTCTAGATACTTAAAATGGGAGTTGTTATATAATAGTTCTTACCTCACATAGTTGTTTGAAGATTAAATGAGATAGAAAAGCATATAACCTACTGGCTGAAACTTGGAAATTCTTCATACATATTTGGTATTATTAATTTTACCGTGTTAACTATTATGTTTCCAATATTAGTGTCTCTGTTCCTAAATTTCACATTCACCCTACATTTTATCATTTTACATATTCCACATTGAAAGAGCTTGTTCTCTCTGTTTCAGTTTATTTTATTTTAACTTTTAGGGTATTACGCAGTAGTATCTAGGGTAGATATTATGTGTAGGAACAAAGAGATTAAATAGGGTCCACTGTGATGGCTGAAGTAAATTTAATTTAGGTTCCAGTTAATTTAATGCGGACCTTTCTGAAGGTCTGGGGCTTCTTCACCCATTTCCCTCACAGAAGAGAGATGACTAACTCTTCTGGTGGAAGACACCCAGTGAATTCTATAAAACAAGCCTGAATCATTGCGACACCAAGGTATATAACAAAAACTTAGTATTTTTGTTTGAACTTGTATTGGCAATCTGAAATCAGTAGATAGTAGACTTATTAAGGAAGAAAACATAACATTTCTTTCCCAGCTCTCTTTTATGTTTCATAAATCTCCTACTTTATTTTTGTGAGGACTAAATGAGTAAATGCATGTGAAACACCTAGAAGACTACCTGGCATAGAGTGAATGCTTGACAGATGCTGACAGCTGTTTTAGCCATTAATAACAATGCACAGACAATCAATACATTTCATCCAGTAAAATGATGTAAGATGGGTAATGGTTGACATAGAAATCTGAAAGCTGCAATTGCAATGGGAATTTTGAGGGATGAGACTATCGCATAGTTAGGTTATCTACTACTGTGTGAAGAAATTGTGGGGCACGTTTCTAAAAACAAGATTGCCATATTGGACTTCTGTACCTCTCACCCAGCCTCCTTAGTGGGCTTCTACTGGGCAAGAAATCTCGGCATTTTTACTTTCTCACCATTGCCATCCGTGTAAGAAACATGGCAGAAAGGTGAAGCATCTTGCTCATCACCTGGTAGTTCTGGTGTGGGAGGAGTCTGTGTCCCATAAAACTGTGGGATTCATGAGTTAGATGATTCAGGTAATGATTTAAAAACATGAATTGTCTGTTTCAAATGCATTTATGCCTGGTTTTAGTAAACTTAAGAATAGAAAATCATGGCATCATTAGGCAATGACTAAACAACTTTGTCATTGTAGTTAAATGTCTTCACCTTCCTGTGGCAGCAGTCCCTGGATGCTGAAACCCCAAACTCCAGGGAGCAAACACTGGGCTCAAAAAGAGAGTCAGAAGAGGCCTCCAGCCGCAGTGGACACGCTTAATGCATTTAAAAGATTAATGGGCTATTGACATTAAAATGGCCAACACAAAGCATGTTGTAGCAAACTCACAAATGTATGTGAATCAACCATATGGGCTACAGCTCAGGCCAATGGTTTACTTTAATATTGTGACAGGCAGAGTGCAGGTCATTTTTAATTGTGAAGGGTGAAAAATACCTTCTATTTATCACACAAATTAGAAATATATACTTAAGTACGAGAACTCATGTTCACATTTCTTTCCCCAAGCAGAGCAGTACATCACTTTTTTGGTGTGGTGCCAGAATGTGATACTGTAAAAAATCAGAACATTTTTCTTCTACTGCAGCAGTTTAAAATGGTCTTGTGATTTAGTGGTTTTTAATGAGTATAACAGTAGTAATTATTCCTATATGTAATACAATATATTAGTCACCATGGATAACAAAGAGGCAATACTTAAGGTAATGTGCTACTTTTTCAGCATTATTTAAATTTTTCTGTGGGGACAGAATTGGTTATAGAGAGCTTGGCATGAAAATGCAGAAGAATCTTGGATAAATTTAATGGACTTCTAGAGTTCACTTCTCTTTTCTGATTTTCTACCACTGTTCTATGGTTCATGAAAATATCCTCTAGAGTCAAATATTTTGTAATTTGTATGAATAGCACTACCAGTGACATTAGCTTCGTAAATCCTTTGGTGGGTTTTAATTAGCTTGATTCAAATGCAACAATGAATGATACTTGACCTTCAGATTTAGCGGGAGAATTTGCTGTTTGTTTGGAGTTCTCCTTTGACCATCTCTATCTAAATGGTTAGTGGTGACGTTTATAATCAACCTCATATAACTTTTGTGAAGAGTTGAGATACCAAATTCCTAGAAATGAGGAAAGGGTGGGACAGTCATTTATGAATAAAAACTTGACTAACATATCAACATATCATTTCTTATTTTTGCTTTGAAGCAATGAGTTATTTAGTATTTTTAGGGTGTTTTTAAAATGCTAGCACAGTGCAGGGTACATAAGTGATGCTGAGTATAGCCTTTGTTGGTCAAGTTGCTACTTTTTAGTGACACAACAGTATTTATTGACTTGTTTTATTTCTATTTTAACTAACCCAACATATCTGTTGTTTGAGAATGGCACTATCATGGGAGTGTCTCTATCAGGGTAGATACAAGTTGCCAATTAGAGCTGGGGAAAAAAGTCACTTGCAAATACAAAATTTTCTGTAGGTGTGCACCACTGAGACTTTCAATGAAGACGGATAAAGTCCCAATGCCTTTGATGGGTAACCAGCCACACTAGCCCTGAACATATTGTGGATATTGCAAATAACTTACCAGATAGTTTTTTCTTTTGCCCAGTTTTGTGCTGTTTTAGGTGACTACCTGGAATTGATTTTCAAGGAAATTAGCTGAGCCAAATCTGAATCTTCTGAGGTTTTCTTATTGCTAGTAATTGCCTCATTAAGAAAGTAGAATGGTCACCTTGTTTTCTTAACACTACTGTTGAGACTACAGTGATTGATTCTTTTTTTTAATAGCTGGATTAAGTTTATGGGTGTTTTAAAATTGCATAAAATTCAGGTTAATTCATTTATTAATTTTCTTAAAAGTAAAGAAATAAAATTACCAATGTTTTTTTCTTCTTTGCAAGAAAGATTAAAATGAGAAATGCCTTCAAATGATTGAATGGATATCTAATCAAATTATTCATTGCTTACTAACTTTGTGCCTAGCACTATGCAAGTTATAGAAAAAAATGGAAAATATAATTTTTACCCTTGTATAGTACTAGATAGGAATGATTATAAGAGCAAAAAGGTCATTATAATCCATAGTGTGATAAATAACCAGAGCTTAAAGTGAATTAGTTTAAATAGTGTGCAATCATTTTAAATTAATTGCTTTCTAATTAGTTCATGTGTTAGTTTTTTATTCTTCCCTATCTTTTAGGTTTAATAAAGGATTTTTATTTCTTTTGCATCATTTCCCAGTTTCTGAGGCCAACTTGAATACTGCTGAAATATTTCACAAATTCCTTCCATCAGCAATTATACCTAAGCTTTTATGAGTGCATAAATTATCTTAAAAGGAAAAGAAACTTTTATAGGGTTAGAAAAGTGTAAGAAACATTCAGTTTTCAGATGTGAGATGAAGGGGAAAACTTCTTATGTGGGCAGTATCTACCTAAGCACAGTTCCAAAGTAATGCAACCAAATTTAGTGCTAAGTTATGAGACAGAACAGCAATGTTTTTGAAAGAGAATCCCCAAGGTCTGGTGAGAGAAAACCTGAAAATAAGACAGTTAAATAGCATTGTACATTTAAAAATCTACCTGGGATTGATTAAAAATCTGGCAAAAAAGAAAGTCCCTGCAACTAGTTACATCATTTGTAGTACTTTTTAAAATACTGATGATTAAAACAGCTGAGCCCCTTTAAAAAATAGTATTGTAGTGATAGTGGGAATGGTGTGTACTTGCTCTCTACATTTGGAATTATGAGTAACATCTTGGGATATATGACCTCTGGTTAGAGGTTGTACACATGTCAAATCCTAATTAATTCCATTTCCTTGCAATTTTAGAATGGAATTATAGTTCCTGGTGCTTCTTTTTTGGAACAGGCATTTATAGTTTAAGAAGACAAATTCTACTGGGAGCCAAGTCATCTGCTGGGAGCACATTAACCCAAGTGTTATTCTTTCATATGGCTGTACAACAGCTGAACCACAATTGAAATGGACTGCATAATACTGCAGTGAATGTGAATGTGAAATATCGAGTGTTCCTTCCAAAACCAAGTAGCCATCTTACACACAGATGAGTCCCACCTAACCATCTTAGATTTTTGAATTCTTTAAGTATAAAAATGTTTTAAAATATCTTCACATTGCAGTATCTGTAAACAAAGTATGACCTTCTCCTACTTTGTCTCACATACCTTTGTCACACAGTTATAAACATCAGTGCATTGCCTTGCACTTGAGTTTTTACTTTCCTTCCTCATGTTAATATTTTAACTTATGTTTCATCCTGCTTCTTCTGGCATTCTCTCCAGGTTTACATCCCCTTTTTTCAGTCCGGCTGGTCTTTGAGCTTCTCATTTTATGTTCACCCTTTCTTCCTAGACAGTCTACTGGGAGACTTTCTGTTGCCACTTCCCTTCACCTTTGTGACCCATGATGCCCCACCAGAGGTTACATGGTAGTTATATCAAGAATGCTGTTTAGAGTTAGGCAAAGTATGTCCTGCATAAAGGTGGAGACCCAGGAATTAAAAGACACTGGTAAGCATGGGGGAATTGCTGAAATCTAGCCTGCTTTGTGCTGGCCAAGCCAAGTCAACCTGAAGGAAAGGGGGCTTTGTCTAATGGGTTGGGTGCCAATTTTTCTTTTTTAAAGAGAACATGTATTTTAAATGCTCCATATCGGTAGAGAGCATGCACTTTAATTTAAGAGCACGTTGCAAACCTGTCTAAGATTTCTTAGCAATGTCCAGTACTAGTCAGTTGTTTTCTTTGTAGAATGCCCACAGTCAATTCTCTGTAACTGATATATCAGATCTCTCTCCAGACTAGTTTGTATCCTTCATGGAAGAACTGGTAAGTAGATAGATTTTTTTTTTTTTTAGTATGAAAGTTGACTAGTGGAGAATCTCTTGCTCAAATATCTACTGTGAAGTTTTATTTAAAACAATTCTGTCAGACTCTTTGCCAGTTCAGATCTGATAGAAATAGTAATCATCTATGGCATTTATTTAGCGTCTATAGTGTGTCAGGCATGGAACTTCACGTCCATGCTCATAATTCTCCCAGTAACCCTGTGAGCAAGTGCTATTACTTTCTGCATTTTATAAATGAGGAAAATAAGGTGGAAAAGGTACAGTACTTCAAGTCAGATGACTCTCAAATGGTAGATTTGTCTTTTAAGGACAAAAAGAGCCTACATTCTTAACAACTTTTGTCCCTTACTCAAAAGTATTGATGGTCATATTTACTGATACTCTTGTACCAGGGACTCTATTCTATTGCTTTTTCCATACACATTTTTGTATGTCACAGTTTATATCTAAGAGAAGACTCAAAATTATTAACAGTTGTTTAGTTTCTTTTAACAATTTGATTCAGTAGTAAGATTACAATTGAGAAAAGGTAACTTCATTTTTGAGTGTGTAGAATGAAGTGGGGTAAAATACACGAATAACTTCTTTATGTCCCTAAGAGTTGATGTGAACCCCTTAGATAATCACACAAGGGATTCCTTTTCTTTTTACATGGCATTTGCTGTCCCTTCACTTATCTTGCTGCTGCCTACAGATTAAATCAGCTGCTCAAAACTTCTAACCCTTTTATCTCCTTGCTAGGACTCTTCAGGAAACAAACTTAGTCATTGAGTAGGTGCTGGCAAGATTACTAACCAGAGTAAATTTTACTGATGTTTTGCTGGAATTTAAAATTTAAGAAAATGTGTATTAAAGCCATTAGTTGAATTTGCTATATAGTGGGATATTTGGTGGACATTCCAATTCAAGTATGGTGATATGATTTGGTCAAAAAGAGAGACAGAGAGAGAGAAAGAGAGAGAGAGAGAGAGAGAGAGAATATTAACTGTCCTCAAAACAACTTTCTAATAGCAGTTATACAATAAATTCAAATGTATCTTAGGGTGGTGTTATTAAACATGCAAGCATATACTATATACTGAGTGTCTTTATCCATTCCTTCATTGTCTTTAATATTTGTTTGATTGACAATTTATTACCAGGCACTGAGAGAAATCAGTGAACAAGGTAGATTAAGTTTCTCTTTGTGAAGCTGACCTCTAGCTCAGGAGACAGACAATAAACAAATATTTGAAATAAGCAATAAGTAGTAATAAAGTAATAAGAAGAGTGATGTGAGTAACTTAGAGAGGCAGACTTTGGTACATTAATAGGCAAATAATTATAATTTCAGGTAGCAAGTACTGTAAAGAACACAAAATAAGGTAAAGAAATAGATATTCAGATATACATGAAAGCTTTAATGTGTTCAGTTACACAAACTAGATTATCCTCATTTAATATTATTTCTAAGTATATATCATTTATCTAAATACCACCTAAATTAATGCATTTGTGACAAATAAATTAAATATGCTCATTTGCTTGAGAATGTCTATTGTTGATCTGGGAACAGACAGTGAGCTCTCACAGTTGCAGCTTTAACCTTGCCAATCACAGACTTCCTGTAAGTGCACTGCAGTTATTTGGAACCTTTTCTGGGTTGGCGTTGGCATTCTTTTGCTAGATTACATTTATGCATTAGTGCCATCTGTGCTGCTGCACCTTCTGTGAGTTAGCCCTGGCCAAATGACTGGCATTTATCTGGAAGTGGAGAGAGGGAGGAGAAAGAGAAAGGGGGAGAGGGAGAGAGAGAGAGAGAGAGAGGGAGGGAGGGGGGTGGAAGGAGGGAGAGAGAGAGAGAGGAAGGGAGGGAGGGAGGGAGGAAAGGAGGGGGGAGAGAGAGAGAGAGAGAGAGAGGCAGAGAGGCTAGAACATTTTACTCACTGTTGGCACAAGTAGAATTTAGGAAAGGACAGACATTAATAAGCACAAAATATTTGCAGCTGGTGTCCCTGACTTCAGCACTTATAAGACTAATTCTATTCATTTGCCTTTTCTTAAAAAATAAAATATAATAGCTATTTATTTTTAGGCAGTGATATGCCAAAGAAGTTAAAACCAAGCATTTAAATAAGGAAATACAACAAAGCACATTTGCAAGATTTTCAAGTTGAGAAAATTCATGTATGATTTGAATATGTGTGTACTTCTTCTATGACAGTGATAAACATAATGTAAAGTTTGGTTTAATTGATTAGATTAGATCTGGTGGACCATGTGAGTTGGACTCTGATAAAGGTGTTGAAATGTGGACTATATTACAGTTATATTTAGGAAAATTGTGGCTCTATATTCAACATATAATCAGGATACTGAATTCTGCAGAATCTTCTTGAGATAGTACATTAAGCCATATGGCCTTGCAACATAGATCGGCAACTTCCATCCCTACAGCAGATTTAGAACTGTAAGTGACAATAAATAGATAAATAATTCTCTGATCAGTAAAAGTAGTTGTTGAAAAGTTTTAGTTCATTTCCATGTGTCTTTTTTTGTCATCTACCTTATAGTATATTTGCTCATATAGTTTCCATACTGGTGGCAAATTAGAAGCATTGAAACAAAACTGGGGTGGAGGAGCTGCCAAGGGTAGGCACACATGGCCATGAGAGGTGGTGGTTACACGGAAGAGGACAGAGGGTCATTCTTAGAATGAGAGGTAACGTGGGGTCATTTCATGTGAAAAGAAACAGCATCACATTCCCAGTATCCCCTAAGGAAACTGAACTACATCCTGGTGTTGTAACCAATACTTGTAATTATAAAACTTTGTCTTCAATAGGAATGCATACATACATAGACTACTCATTTTGAGATGATGAAAATGTGAATATGGTCTTGAAAAGAGTTCCATTCAAAAAGGAAAATATATGAAGCTTAAGGGTTCTCTGTAGCTGATGTAGCTCTCCTTATGGACTTCAGGCTCTGGAGCTCAGAGTTCGCTTTGTATGGTCTCAAGTAGGCAAGATCTCCCTCAGTAAGTTCCTTTAATAGATTTTATATTCATTTTCACAATGTTCTCCAGATTTAATTTATAGTGCATTTACTTCTGTATTTTTACTGATTTAAGTTTTATAATGGTAGACATTTTTTCTCGTGATCCCATTTAGCAATATTTTATTATCTCCAGTGTAGTTTTTGTTTTTTTTTTTTTGAGTTGGAGTCTCACTCTGTCGCCCAGACTGGAGTGCAGTGGCCGCTCCCGGCCACCGCAGCCTCGCCTGCTGGGCTCCGGCGATCCTTCCACCTCAGCCTTCCAAGTAGCTGGAATTACAGGCATGCGCTACCACGCCCGGCTGATTTTTTGATTTATTGTAGAGATGAGGTCTCGCTGCCCAGGCGGGTCTTCCAGTGTAGTTTTAAAAGATATATACAAATATCCAAGGCATAGAAGTTTATTGGAGCTGCAGCGGCTATGATTATAGGTATTGAAGGTTGACTCTTCTGGGTTCAAATCCTGAACCTGCCATTTACTTGCTATGGAAATTTAAGTTTCATGACTTGCTCTTTTTGAGCATTCGTTTGCTCATCTATAAATTTGATATAATAATACCTACCACATGACCATTATGATGATTAAATGATTCCAATACTTACAAAGATTTTTAGAAAAGCATGGAATATTACAAAGACTAAATTGTGCAATGCTTGGTCATTATTATTACTGCTGTTGTTGGGAGATAATTAAATACATGTGGAATACAATTAATTATAGTTCAAATTACACTTTTTAGAAATGATTGTAACTGTTTCTCTCCTTTACTATTTTGTGTATATTTAGGTACACAAAAGTTTGGAAAGGTCTTCAGAATCACAGAGGTTTTTCTCTGTTAGCACTATGGGGGAAAACACTATAGAATTTGCTTGAGGCCTTGGGACCGGACAACTGGACAAGCTTGTCATTGCAGCAACATTAAGAACAGCTAACCACAACTTTATTCTAGCAACAGCCAGAATCTTGACATATTTTTCTTTAATGGCTGAGTCTATGAACCCAGTAGTGGTCATCTATATCCACCAGACAGTAGGGAAGAACACCCCTACTAAGGTCAACTTAAATGACTGAAAAAATGGGACTGGAGAAAAACATTTGTTCCCCACTCTCAATTATTAGGACAATTTTTCCACTCCGTATTACTTATTCTCCAGGTGTTAGAGTTAAGATTTTGTTTGACTCTGTTAAACGTTCTGTTGGTATTAGGATATTGTTTCTAAAATATAATTTTGTGTTACATTTGAGTTTTGAAATATCAAGCATTTTCTTGGCTATATGTCTTGCAAAAATATTTATAAAGCAATAGCTTGTTTTGTACATGTTATCATTAATTTTGGCGCATTAAAATGAATTGACTGCGTGATAGATAAAGTTACTGTGATAAATATATTTATAGATAACCATGTGTTGGTAATGTATAAGACTATCATATCTTTCAAATAAATTAATAAATGTTTTATTTAAGATAAATATTTCATAATATTCCTAACTTAATTATTACTGATATATAGATTTTTTTCTCAATTTTTGTATATGTAGAATTTACACAATCACATAATTTTATATATCATGAGGATTATTTCTGCTGATTTAAAAATTCTATAAATAATGTCAATCATTTTTATAGTGGTAAAAATATATAAAGGATTTACCATTTTAATCATTTTTAAATGCACAATTCAATAGCATTAAATACATTCACATTGTTGTGCAACAATCACCACTCGCTTTTTCCTTTTTCATTATCCCAAACTGAAACTCCATACCCATTAAACAATGATTTTTCATTCTCCTTTTCTTCAATCAATCCCTAGTAACCACTATTTTATTTTCTGTTTTTATGAATTTGACTGCTTTAGGTACTCCATATACGTGATATCATATTAAATTGTCTCTTTTGTCTGATTAATTTCAACTACTATACTATTTTTAAGGTTTGTTCATGTAACATGTATCAAAATTTCATTCTTTTTTGAGGCAGAATGATACTTCATTGTATGTATATCCATTGTGCATTTATTAATCCATGGATAGACATTTGGATTGTTTCCACCTTTTGGTGATTGTGAATAATGCTGCTATTGATATCAGTGTACAAATTTTATTGTATGTATTTAAGGTATACAACATGATGTTTTAGTACACATAAGCAGTCACCCCTTCTTATCCTCGGTTTCTGCATCCTCAGCTTAAACAAATGTGGGCTGAAAATATTTGGAAAAATATCCCAGTACAAAAATAACAATACAGGAATAATAATACAAATTTTAAAAATATAGCAACTATTTGCACAACATTTATATAGTGTTAGGTATTTTAAGTAATCCAGGGATGATTTAAAGTATACAATAGAATTACATAGGTTATATGCAAATACTACACTATTTTATGTAGGGACTTGAGCATCTGCAGATTTTGATGTCTGCTTGGGATCCTGGAACAAATTCCTCATGGGTCCTGATGGACCAGCTGCACATAGTGAAATGATTACTATAGCCAAACAAATGAGCATGTCCATCATCTTCCATAGTTGTGTGCATGTGTGTGTGTGTGTGTGTGTGTGTGTGTGTGTGTGTGTTAAGAGCACCTAAAATCCACTATTTTCACTAATTTCCTGTATATAATACAATATAATAAACTCATGTCCTCTACGTTCCATTTCAACATGTATAATTCCTAGTTGTAAATGTGTACCTTGTACTTACTCCTGCATATTTGCTTCCCTTTCCAGCCCCTGACAACACTTTTCTACCATTTGTATTTGTTCAACTCTTTGTTGTTGCTGTTGCTTAGATTCTGTATATGAGTGAAATAATATAGTATTTTGTGTGTGTGTGTGTGTGTGTGTGTGTGTGTGTGTGTGTGTGTGTCTGTGTCTGGCTTATGAGGGGGACCCCCCAAAATTCAGAATTTATTAATTAAAAATTGTTTATTTATTTGCCTATTTAAGCTTCAGTCACCTTCAAGGTACTCTTCATTTGATGCAATACACCTCTTGAGATGCTTTGTCCACTGTTTTTGAACTCGGCCATTTTGATACCTTTTAGTGCTACTGCCATTTTTTTGTTTCACCTTTCCCACGTCAGCAAAATGTTCCCCTTTGAGGACTTTTTTCGTCCAGGGGATCAAAAAAAAGTTACTCAGGGCGAGATTAGTTGAATAGAGAGAGTGGAACAGAGGAGTCATGCTACTTTTGATCAAAAACTGCTGAACACTCACAGTAGTGTGGGCAGATGCATTGTCATGATGGAAGAACCAGTTATCAGTTTGCCACAACTTGGGATGTGTCTTCTACAAATTGTGATACAACCTTCTCAAAACGTCCAGATTAAAAACTTTGGTTGACTGCTTGATCCGGAGAAATAAATTCTTACTGTACTACAAGGGGTCCGCCCTCCAAAAGATAATTCTGATTTTTGGGGGGAGTCCCTCTGGTGCGAATGCTATTGCTCGCTTGTGTGGGTGTACACACACACACACACACACACACACACACACACACACACCCCACAATTTTTTTTTCCATCCATCAGTAGGTGGACACTTGGTTGTTTCTGTATCTGAGCTATTGTGAACAGTGCTGTAATGAACATAGATTGCAGGTGTCTGTATAGGTACCCTGCATTTCCAGCTCTGACATCATGCTTGGCACCATCTCTAAATACAAAGATAAAAAACTTATATGCTAAGTTACGTACCCTCACAGCAGACTTTCTAATGAGAAAAATAATTGGACTTCTTAGTTCATTTAAAAATACTTGAAGACATGTTCTGTTCAGCATTTTCCACATTTGATGAAATTGATTTATTTTTTATAATAAAACTTTTTACTTTAGCATGCATGACTTTGTAAATCATTATACATTTTCATTTTTCTTTCACACTAAAAATGAAATCTTTTTATTTTTTTCAATAATGTGATCCTCTTCCTCATTCCACACATATGAGGTTAATACAACCTTCTAAATGGGCAGATGACACATGGTTTGTAAAATGGTAGGACTAGAACTAGAACCTTTGGAAAACCAGGTAGACACATTTCCCACCTTATTGATAGCATGGTATAACAAACTACTTTATAGAAATGGTTGCAATTACTGCATTTGGTAAGTGGAAAATCCTGGTTAACAAACTTTCCTAAAAAAATACACAAAAACATGTAAACCATATGTGGGTTATTAATTCCTAAAGATATTGGATACAAATTCTCACTCAAAAAGTGTTTGTTGATATATTGAGCACAGACTGATCACTACTAATTCAGCAGAACCTTGGTAATCTTGAAAGTTTGCCACAGCCATTATTTGGGATATCAATTTTAATATACAATTTTTCCAAAGTAAAGAACAGAGGACATTGAAGTCGTTGTTTAAGGACATGCTGATTGGTGGTAGACATTTTCCAAGTCCATTTTTCTCCCATAAATGTGAGACAGCAATGAAGAAAAATACTTTTAAAAATTTGTCTAAAAAACAGTTGAGTGATGTTAGCATTTTTTTTTTTTTTTTGGTCATACTCTGGTTGCTCAGAACTGACTTGCTCAGAGACACCACCTCTGTAGTGATGCAATTAAGTGTATAGATGAAATTTGTTACACTGATAGTATTCACTGGTTACTGCTAATTAATTTATTCGCTGACTAATTTATAAAGGTGTTATTTTTAATATTGCTCAATAAGAAGTGACCCCGGTCATACAAAGAGAAGGGCTCTCTTGATATAATCTTTTTAAATCTGGAAATAAATTATGTAGAGGCTGAGCAATGAGATATCAACTGTGGTCCTGACGGTTAGTATAATTATAACCAAGAGATTATGTTTCTATTAGTTTTGAATCTCAATAACCTGCATGATTTAAGATTACTATAAGGTAATACATTTACATGGTGTTAGCATTTGAACCAATATTTGTGCCTGGGATTCAGATTTGCATGTTCTAATTTCCATATACTCTGTTTTAAACATATGTTAAGTTGTATATTTAAACTTAGAAGTACAAAAAACTCACATAAAATATGTTTTATTTATTATAAAACCATCATCATTCAAAAAAAAGGAAAGAAAGAAAGAGTGACTATAAGTCTGTAAACAGACTTTTAATAACACTACATAAATGAACACTGACTTTCTTTTAGCTAGGTGCATTGATGTTGTCAGAAGAAACTGGAAAAAGTATTGATACAATTGTCTAGGTTTGGTGTTTGCCAACACTTGAATATTTTATTCATCCGGCCTTCTGTAAACTCAATAGATTGGTGTTGACTTTGATGAGAAAATACAATGATATACATCTAAAATGACTGACCTTTCACATTTAAATCTAAAAAAAGTGCTGTTGCAGTTAGATTTTTCTCAGGGATGCCATTCAAACAAAATGTTACATTGTCATCTCGTATATATAGTCTTTCTGTCTGTGATGACAGGGTGTCAGGTCTGAGTATAAGAATTCAGCATAGTTCCTATTATGGCATTGTATTGATGCATGCCTACTAGGATCTTTTTGTTTGTTTGTTTCAGGCATATTCAAGTGAAAAGATTTTGAAATAGAATTTCCATTGTTTCACTTAAAAAGTATCACAGAGATTTATTGTAAAGAAAGTAAACTTTGTGAACACTAGATTTTTTGCAGTTGCAGTTTTCATGTTACTAGCTCTAAGGGATGTCTGTGTTCTAGTTTTGCCATAAAATTACCAATTTTTCTAATAATTGCTCACCAAATGAAGAACAACTGACAATACATTGTAGATTAAAGACTTTTAAATTAATGTTAAATAACATATAGTAATTAAGCTGTTTTATCAAGTTATGTTTCATTATTTTTAAGAATACGGTCATTCTTTTTAACATTTGAAATCTTTACTTGTTGATAAAAGTGCCCAGTACTTAAATGTTCACATTTGTCAGCAAATGCCAGCAAATTTTGAGAGCACTTTAAAATATGTGTTTTGGGAAATCATATCAATTGTGCTGTATGTTCCTTTTTAAATTTAATGATGTTAATAATCAATAAATATTGAATAATTCCTACCTGATGCATAGGCTTGGTCTCTGGAATGTTATCGACACAAGCAAAGATAGCATGTGCTCTGACTCTTGTGTGAAGAAAAGTAGTGCTCTTTCAAATACTGCTTTCTTTGACAGGGAATAACAGGCATAAAGGAAAACAAACATCTATGAAATCAATTAACTGTGCACTGATTTAACATTTTCACTGCTTCATGATATGTGTGCTTTTGGTGAGATGGCTCAGAATGACCACTTCCTGCTTGTCAAATGCGTGTTTTGTTTAGATCTAACATCTATAATGAACTTAGAATCTACAGTTTCATCTCTGTCCTTTCTGTCGGTTGGTGACTCTTACATGAAACGGACCCCACTTCCTGCCATCTGCTCTCTATTTAGGACTGACATCAAGTTCAGCTCCTCTCTGATGTTGGCTTGTTTCCCCGTTTAGAACACTTCCATCCTGCAGTTCAGCCACTTCCTTATCATTGGGACACACATAGAAAACAGGGCATCCAGGCCTACCTGAATGTGAATGTGACAAATAAGCCAGGAAGACTATTGCCCATGGAATGGTAGCCACTATTGTGTAATTGTACTCAGTTAGCAAATACTGTAGATTTGTGCTATATTTTTAAACAAGTCAGTCATTATATCTTGTTTTAAAGCTTGCTAATCATTGTGTTGCTACATTGAAACTTTCAATATTCATACAAATAGCAATGTAAATTATATGCTTCACATAGGTATTTGCTAAATAGATCAAATTTAATATTTCAAGCTCTGTAGTTACCATTCATTCATTTGTAAAATGGTAATGAAGAAAACCATTCAGGAGCTTACAGTCTAGGAAAGAAGATCTACTTTAAGCAAATACTTAGATTTGTTTCATAAGAATATTTGCGGTGTTGTTATAGTGTTGAACCAACTTTGCTTTTATCCAAAGTCTAATTATACTATTTGTAACAGGATAATATAATAGGTTAATTATATTCTTTTTGCTTAGACAACCATTTGGGCTAAGAATATCAATTCATTTCTCTTGGCTAACTTTATGTCCATATCTCTGTATCGATATGTCTACTTATCTATCTCTCTTTCTACCATCTATTACCTCTTAGCACTAGCACTAGACCCAATTCTTGACTTATAGATAGATATAAATTCCAGTTTCTTGTTCTTGGATATAAATAATTACATGAAAACATTATAACATGGACAAATGGGAGATAAATCATCTAAGACAATTATTTTTTGTTATTTGACTCTTTAATGTATATGTCTTCAGCTAACACACATTAGTTTTTGGTAAAGTAGTATTTTGAAACACTGTCACAACTATCTCTTTATTTATTTGAACTTACCTGTATGCTTGCATGTGTATACGTGTTTAAACTTTGAAAATTTATACTTTCCATTTTGATGGGATTAATTAAATCTCTAGAGATGGCTTAATATTTCCACAATTATTTGAAGACTCTTGTTAGTTGATATAAGTTATTTAGGCTGAGAATACTTCCATTGATTAAAGGACAAAATTAATGTACATTTAGTTTCTTTTCCAACTGTGAGCAAGGAAACCCAATTAAAAGCCATTGTGTACTCATTGATCAGTGAAATGGCACCTGGGTCACAGCAGCATCTAATTCCACAATGTAAATCCACCTGGCTATATTTAAAAGGTGTGTTCAGACTTACATCTGCACATAAAAGCAGAGATAGTCTTCATGCTGTTATTGGGCTAAACTTAGTATATATGACTTAAGGTTTGCTAAAAGTTTTGTTTTCACTGGTATAAATTTAGCAATAAATGTAGTCATTCAACTGCTGCTTTAGCAGTTTAGAATGTAGAAGCATAATGGGAAGAGTTTTAATCCACATTACTTGTGTGTTATAAAAATGTATGCATCAGATATATCATACATCTATGTATTAGTGTGTAATAAATATTCAAATTCAATTGTGGTTTGGGGAATTGAGATGCCAGCAATTGCTTAAAATTATTTTTCCCAAATGTGATAAAAATATCTAAAGCATAAATTTTTGTCCAAAATTGAATATATTCATATGTCTTCTATTAGAACTAAATATCTGTAATATGTTCACTAAATACTTGCTGTGCTGAAAAAAAAGACATCACAGTAACTATTCTTTCAGTTAAAGATTTAAACAGATTTCTCATAAAATATGTTTATTTGCAAGCTTTCAGAAAATAACCAGTAACGCCCAACTGCCCTTCAAAATGAAACTTTAAAAACTGTACATTTCTATAGAATATTTTAGCTGGCATTATCTATACAACATCAATTCCAAAACTTAAAGTGAAGTTTTAATATTTGCTTTTTTAAAAAAACTCCTTCTAGATAATCATTCTTAGCCACAAACTGTGTGGGAATTTAACTGTCTGACAAATGACCTGAAGAGCTACAGATATTTTTAGTTGGAGACAGCTAAAGAAAATCTGTACGAACCAAGTACAGGCTGAATTCGTCAACATGTTTTAGTTATTAATACTTTGACTAGGACAATACACATTGTTCTAGGGTCCAAGAAGTGAGGAATTAATTCTTAGAAACCTTACTTAGCTAGAGACATATCATTGCATTACTAGGGCCATATACATTAGAAAAATCTCTCAGCAAAAATTCTCCATTGTTAATATATAAGCACTGAAGATTTCTCTTTAAATGTACCAAAAGAAGTTTGATAAAGCAAATTAATTTTCTTAATGCCCAGTTTCTAGGAGAAAATACACAGATGTCATGTACAATTTTTGCTCTGTGGTGTTTACAACTGAAGTTAAAATTTTTAGTCTATAAATACTCTAGTAAAAATTAGTATTTTCGTTTTCTTTTTTTTAGAGTTGGAGTTTCACTATTGTTGCCCAGGCTGGAGTGCAGTGGCATGCTCACGGCCACTGCAGTCTCGACTTGCTTTGCTCAGGCTATCCTTCCATCTCAGCCTTCCAAGTAACTGGAACTACAGGTGCATGTTAGCACACCCGTCTAGTTTTTGTGATTTATTATAGAGACAAGGTTTCACTAAGTTGCCCAGGCTGGTCTCGAACACCCGGGCTCAGGCAATCCTCTCGTCTCAGCCTCCCAAAGTGCTGGCATTGCAGGCTGAGCCACTACACCCGGCCAAAATTAACATTTTCATGTTAGCATTTCCATGCTGAGTAAACTAATATATTCAGTTTCTCACCTGCTTAAACAGTGATGATATAAGGTGTCTTCTATTGGATTTTTTAAATACATGATTCAAATATGGATTGTGTTTTCATTAGACATTATTTGACATAATGGTTGTAGTTTGGGTTCTTTGGTCTGATATTGTCTGTTGAGTGTATTTTGTTGGTTTGTTTACTTATTTTGTTTATTATACATGTGAATATTAAGAATTTGAAATGTAAATCACTTAATATTTTAGCTCAATCTGCTGTAAAAGGAGAGAAGGGATTCAGACATTAACTTTGTATAATTAGTAACTTTCTTTTTTAAAAAAGAGGATTTATAACAGATATTGCTACAAGGCTTTTTATAATAGGGTCTCTGCCTTCTCTCTGACCTCATTTTACACCTTCTCCATTGCTCACTCTTCTGCCACAGTGTCTATATTGGTTCTCCCCCTTGGTCAGGGTCTTTGTGCTTGCTGGTTTCTCTGCCAGGATTGTTCTTCCCTAGGTAATCACAGTCTAATGGACTTCCTTTAATTCTCTTCTTGAGTGTATTATTCAAGGTGGTGCTGTGTTCTCTACAATACATCACACAGGTTGTTCCATGGTTAAGGATGTCTAAATGAGAGGAGGCAGGTGATAACAGCGCAGCCCAAAATACTGATTGATGCATATTTTTGACATGAACCCGCTGGCCTTTGATTTCTTTCATTTTGAGCCAAAATGCTACAGACTCATATTTTACACTTTCTGTCCCCAAACTGGAATTAACCATTCAAGTCCAAGGACCCCCTCCTAGAGTTTTTATTTAGTGGATATTGGTATTTAGAGAACTTATTGGGTTTTAGGGGCACTGATTGTTACTGAGTTGTTCTTGTTTTTAGAAATTTTCATCAGGCAGAGCTTGGAAATACATTTTTTTTAAATTATGTGTTAAAAATACAATAAAAAATAAAATTATGAGTTCATAGTATATTTGCAATTCCAATTTGGCATTAAAGGACTTTACTGAATTTTTTAAGATTTCTACATGTGCTTCTCTTCTCTAATGTGAAAAGCCTTGGTCTTAACAATATTAATCTACTCACGTATTTGCCCTATCCTATATATATATATATTTATAAATTAATGCTAAAATTAGTAAATTTAAGATTAATAAATGAAATAAACATTTTTTGCTGCTCTATTTGTCCTTAGTTTATATGTTATTATTGATAAACAGACAAAATACAGTGTTAAGTCACTTGAAATAGTCATTTTCTGTATGTGGTCTTGTAACTAATTAATTTATTTCTATTTGTTTCCAGATTTTAGGTTTACTGTATTTGATTTTTATTTGTCATATCCATTCTTTGTTTTTCTTTTTCTCCTTCTCTCTTTGAGGTTGATATAATTTTGCTATTGTTGTTGTTATTCACTCTATCTCCTTTATTTTCTTTTAAGCTCTTTTTGTTGTTTTTCATTGGAAACTCTAGAAATAATATGCTTTAGCTTTTCACAGTCTACCATCAAATAATACGTAAACATTATAGTGGCTTAATTTCAATTGTTTTCTTTTTTCTCTGTATGCTCTTATTGTCATATATTTTACTCGTACATGTGTTCTGAATTCAATAGTATGTTTTTATTGATTGATTTAAATAAGTATCATAAAGAAGTTTTATTTTTGTTTAATATTTATATTTCTTATTTATTTAGTCACATATTTACATGTCTGTTTATTTCTTCCTGCAGATCTGGGTTTACATCTAGTGTCTTTGTCTGGAGTCTCAATAACTTTTAGTATTTGCTGTTAAGGTTTATTGCAGATAGATGATCTCAGATTTTGTTTGTCTAGAAGCAGCTTCATTTCCCCTACATTTTTGAAGGGTATCTCTGGATGTGAAAATCCTTGTCATTTTTTTCACTTACGATTTTAGAAAGTTCCATAGTTTTATGTCCTCCATAGTTTCTGATAAAAAGTCAGCTGTTATGCTTATTGCCACTTCCTTTATGTATTCATTTTTAGTAGGTGGGCAGAGAGGTATGCTTTTATGACATTCTTTGGTTTTTAAAAGTTTTGCTATATGTTCTCTGATTTTTCTATGTATTTTTCTTGTTTGGGGAGCTCAATGTGTTTTTGTTTTGTTTTGTTTATTTTTAAATTTGTGTTTTCTGTCAATTTTAGGAAGTTCTCAACATTTGCTTTTTAACACTAATTACTCATATGAAAAGTCATTAGATACTGTCGCATAGAGTTCAGATTCTTTCTAGTTATGTTTTCTTTATTTTTAAATTTGAACAATTTCTATTTTTCTATTTCAAGTTCAATGAGTGCTTCTTCTGCTGTGTTCATTCTACTTTTACAGTAGTCAAATACATTATTTCAGATACTGCATTTTTTCTCTTTAGTTTTTTCATTTTGTTGTTATAGTTTCTTATTTATAGTTTCCATATTTCTGCTCATATCCCACATATCTTTATGCATGTTATTCAACTTTTTTGCTACACCTTTTAATATTTTAATTATAATTATGTTAAGTCCTTGTCTATTAACTGCAACATATAAACCATCTGTAGATTTGCCTATCTTGACTATGTTTTCCATTGATTATGAATCATATTTTTCTACTTCTTTGTGGGTACCATAATTTGTGAATTTATGCTGGATATTGTGAATTAAAAAGAGAAAAGACTGATAGATAATACTCTGTCCTAGAAAAGTATATTTCACTTCCTATGTCATGTTACTAGTCTGTAATTGGGCTGAATCTGGATTTTGTTTCACTCTTGGTTATTTTTAGCTCACTACTGGCTTCAGTAATTTTGGAGGCTGTATAAAAGGTTTTCCTTCAGAAAATTTCTCTTCCTCCCCCCAACCCCCGCCTTTAAAATCCAACTGCAAACTACTTGAGTTTCAGGAAAGATCTTTTTGCTCTCCAACTGCCATAATCCTCTTATCCAGCCAAACTCTGTGTACCTTGAATGACCTATCTCCAAACTGATTTCCTGCTTGCAGCCTTGGACTGGCCAATGCTCTGTGCACTGAGAGGGCACCATGAGCTTCAGGGAGAGTTTCTCAGTTCTGCTGCTTATGAATTTCAACAGGCTTCTACCTTGTGATTGAGGAAGGCCCTGGCTCCCTCAGGGCTATTTGTCCTCATTTTTCTTGCCAGTTCTCAAACATTACCTGAGCCAGTGGTCTCCTTCTTGTCCCCTGAAGAAAGTCACTTACTTTGGAGAAGGAAATACTTCTCTACCCTCCTGTCTTTCTCCCAGCTTCAGAGGGATGACATCCTTGCTCTTAAGCAAAGTCTTGTGCACTGTGGCAGGATCTTTCTCCACTTCAACATTCCAGCCACACCCCTGATTTTGGCAGGCTCCTGTCTTGCACTTAGTGGAGGTAATTTCAGTTTGTAGATTTCTTTTTATTATGTAACCTTTTACAAAATGTTGAACATTTATGTGTTTCTATTTAATAGCACATAACAAGCTATATTGAAAGTTATCTTGTTTACATTCTTATCCAAATCACTCTATGCTCCTCCTTTATGCATTGGTAACCAGTTTTGTTTTCAAAGAAATTATGGCTTTTTATTTCTCTTAAAAATATAAGCATATACTAATGTCAGTGTGTTTTCCTTGTTTGTAATAGAAAGGATGGTATGGTGTGTATACTGTATGCACCTGGATTTTTTTCCTCCTAATAAATCTTAGTTATCATTCCACAATAGTGCATATAAATCTTCCTCATTCTTTCTAACAGCTGAATATTATTTATAGTATTTCATTTTCTATTTATGTCTTAGTCTTAGACACTTGGGTTGTTTTCTACTATTAATCTTCTGTTAATATTAGTAATGCTATAATAAGCATAAAGTATTTTCTTTTTTTCTATTGATTTCAAGTTATATTTATAAGTAATTTTTTTTACTATTGGTCAAAGATCTAAGATTTCGTTTATTTTCTAATTATGACTATGTTATCTGTCATTGTTATTATATTATAGTATTAGACTATATTATATTATAGTATCACGACATAGTATTATGCTATGTTTTCTGTCTAACAAAATACATGTTAAGCAACTAAAAAGATATACAAAATTCTCTTTTGATTATATCTATATCTATCTATCTATGTATCTATCATCTATCTATCTTTTGGGCATCTACTTCCCATTCTGGCTTATTTTAAAGCCCAAGAGAAGGTATTGCTAATAAGGATTTTTAGAGAATTGTCAAAATTATATTTGTATCTATATCTGCATCTAGATGTAATAGATGGCTAGGTCTTGCTTGCAATTAATAACTTAAAAGGCCGGGCTCGGTGGCTCAGCCTGTAATCCCGCGCCTTTGGGAGGTTGAGGTGAGTGGATTGCCTGAGCCCACGGGTTCAAGACCCACCTGGGCAGCGAGACTTCATTTCTACAATAAATCAAAAAATCAGCTGGGTGTGGTAGCGCATGCCTGTAATTCCAGCTACTGGGAAGGCTGAGGCGGAAGGATTGTTGGAGCCCGGTGAGGAAGCCCGGTGATGGAAGCGGCCACTGCACTCACCAGTCTGGGCATCCAAGTGAGACTCCAACTCAAAAAAAAAAAAATTACTTAAAAGGATCAATTTCATACCTTGTTATTATGAGGTATGGGTAAGTGTATCATTAAGTATTAACTCTATGCTTTAATTTCAAGAAGTATTAAAAGACATAGATATTTGCAATAAATATTAACAGTATGTGTAGAGTCACTAACATTTTGCAGATGCCATGACAAAATGAAGAGACTAAACACATTTGAAGGTAAACTTTACAGGCAAACTCAGCACTTCCCTTCTTGACATCTACTGAATATCCATATGGTGCGTGGTCTACTGTAAAATGGGACATTTATAGTTTGAGCTCCCATTAGACAAGAGTATGTCGAATTTATATTTCAGCTCAAAATCTTGCAGTTTTATTTAGACCAAAGTATAGCACAGACTATTCATTTATATGAATAGTCTGTGTGTGTGTGTGTGTGTGTATAGAGAGAGAGAGAGAGAGAGAGAGAGAGAGAGAGCGAGATTATATGATATGGTCCCTTCTTTGGTCTTTACTTCCATTTGCTGTAGAAAGTCTCCACTCAAAAAAGATTTTTGTGTTCCCAAGTCTTTCCTTCTATTAGTGACTTTCTGAACCCCTTTATTTGTCCTTGTGTCTGTATCTATGTGTATGTGTGGTTTGTATACAATTTTGAATTTGAAGCACTCTTTACACAGAACATGAAGGTTTAGTAACCTCTTTTTAGAAGTGATTTATACATAAGTCAGCTATCTGTGTTTGAAAAGTCTGAACTAAAGTGCAGTTGTTTGCTTCAGCTTGTCAATGGGTATTTATGAGGTGAGCGTAACACTAGAGCAGTTATAGCAGTGAAATACCTCCTGTGCAGATAGCTAGTAAAGGAGCCCGAGGCATTAATGCCAGTGGAATTTTAATGCTTGAGGGATGGAGGACATGGCAGTTGCTCTGGTTAATGTTGCTATTACTGGCCTCAGTGAAAATGAGGGGTAAAGTCCATCTTAAATATTGCAATGGAGTTGGGGTTTATATACTTAACCAACTGCAAACATATCTATCTATTCTTACTGTTGTCTTGTTTTCATTTCTTGACTTAGTTAACGTCATATCAGACATTTTTCTTTGGGGGTGTCTACTACTTCCTAATTATTGTGAGGCTGTAGAGAAGATATTGTCAACCTTGATTTCTGGGAATATGTCAGTAAGCTTCTCATTCAGAACATATACTAATCCTTCCCTGAAAATCACTTAAGTGAAGTTAAAGCTGACAGATTCTGATTGTGAGTTAGTTAGCCTTTGTTATGACCAGATTTTTGTATGTGATGTATCCTTTGTATAGACTGTTTCTTCTTATACTGAAGAAAAGTTTGTAATAGAGTAAAGCTTCCACACATAGCTCTGGTCTAAGACACAAATTGGGAATGTCAATACATTTCTAATTTGTAAAGAATCACATTGTGCTTACCTTTGCTTAGGAGGCAAAGAAATGAAGTTTTCAGTCTTTAGACTTGGGAGATTCATCCTCAGAGAAGAACTTTTGGGATTATGTCAAAAATAGTAGTTTCAACATGCTGGCATATAAATACTTCAAGTATATATTAATTACCTATTTTAACTTAGTTAGTTCAGGTTAAGTTTCTAATTAATCATTTGATATTAGCTATTTCCCAAGGTCTTCATTAATCTCTACCAGAAAAATGAAAAACCGGCATAGAAGGACAGTAGGTATGAGATGGACTTTTGCATAAGGTAAAGTTTTAGGCAATAATTGGTTGGAAGGTTTTAGAAATTAAGATTTATCTGAATTTGGATAGTTTTCATAACTGAGACAGGTAAGAATTAAAAGGGAAATATGTATTTATTTACATTGCTCGTACCTATCATGCTTCTAAAGAACTATTGATAGAAAAAATAAAATAAAACCTCCAAAGAATAAAAATAGAGAAATAATTGTGGGCCAAAGGCAAGGTGCAGTTAGAATAGGACATGTACACTAAGGGTAGCAGTTTATTTTGGATCATCCTGTAAATCTGAGCTTCCTAAAAGCCAAGGTGTATAGAGAAACAGGTTAAGTTATATGGTTGCTGTTAGATAACAGGGAAACAAATAGCTTGCCAGAAGTGACAAGTTGTTTTCTATCTCTGAACTCCAAGGAGAACTGGTCCCTTCATATATATCATCAATGGTGCTTTTCAAAAATGCAGAATTCTTTTTATATGACATAAATTTAAAGAGATCGTGCTGCATTGTTAGCATAGGTCTACACAGGCATTTCTAAAGAGGAATAAAGAAACCAAGTCTACAGGTATAGCTATTTTACTAGGGATCTGATATAACACAGGCATGGAAATATCTGGAATTATAACCAAACTACATTTTTAACACAGACAAAATTGTATACCGAATTGCAACTTCAAAAGATAGTTGAGAGAGGAACACTTGGGTGTCACCGGGTTTTGAAGTCTGAGTCACACCTGCATGGTCAAGCCCCACCCCAGCCACCAAGCCTCTGAGGCACCTTGCAGAACCCATGGGACCTGATGGGCGACAGTATGAAAAACCACCGACCTAGAGGGCAAAATGGCTAGCAGTCCACTTAGAACTTCTCTCTTGAAGGTAGTTTTGCTACATGACCCATAGAGAAAGGATTCTAAAATGATCACTGTTAAAGTTCAAATTGGTCGTATTGTTTGCCTAGTTGAGTAAGTAGCTTGGGTAGTACTTAAAGCCACAACAGCAGTGTATTTAGATTTTACCCATGATTTCAATGCATGAATAGAACATAATTTTAAGTCAAAATTACTTAAAAAAGTATTGAATTAAAAATTCAGAAAATAGAGAAAATTAATGTTTATTCTTTATATTAATAATTGCAATTTATAATAAATTGCATATTATAATGTTCCCTAAACCCTTATGAGTTCAAATTTCTTGAATTATTTTGTAACATATAACATAGACATAATATTATACCTTCATTTTAATTCTTGCTAACAGAAATCTTGTGTTCTTCTATTTTAGCATATGAAAATTTTAGGGTGGTTTATTTTAGAGATCATATAGCCCTGTCACCTGATACTAGTAATAACTTCTATATAGAGAATAAAGTATTAACATTGTAAACATATGTCTCTCTCTCTTTATTTTAGGACACATTGAATAGTTCGCTTTTCTTATTTCTAGCCACTGCATTATTTGTCATAGCAATGAAATATTTTCAAAAAAATAAACATTATTAACTAATACTACTTCCCATTCTTTGCTATCTTTTGATGAGTTATATGTTAAGGCTGTTTTATAGGCTGTGCGTGTTACCTCAATAACACACCTTTATCACATAGACAATATAACCATGTGGATATGACAGACTGGTGAGCCTTCTTATATCCCATTTCCTGTGAATAAGTATTGCTCTGGAGTGTTCTGGCCTAGACTTCTTGCTGTGAAATAAATGGCAGCTCAAACATTCATGATCTTGAATGATGTAGCTTGCATTATTACTAATGTGTTTTGTAAGATAGCATTGGGTATATTTGATGGGCTACTGCTATCTAATAACCACAGCCAGGAAATGTTGCCTTGATTTTAGAATATTCTGGTGATTGGATGGTAGCAGCCAATATGAAGAAATTTTCTGGAAGAAGATATCTGATGGAATACTGAATAAAAATTTCTCCTTCTGGCAAGATTTTCTTTTTTTCTTGATTATTCCTTTCCTGCTTTTTCCTCTTTGGAGTCACTCTCATCTATTTTCTCCTTATTTTCTTCTCTCCTTTTCCATTGTTGTATCTTTCTCCTTTGTAATTCCCCTTTGTAATTAATTCAAGTTCATGCTTCTTCTTTCTTCTCATCTTTGAGGTCAGACTCCACTCCAGTGGTGATCTAAGTGCCTGTGTGTTCATTCTCATCATCCGTGTATTTGTTTCTAAGCAAATATTCAGTGAGTCTGCTCTTCATTAGACATGGTACAATGATGCTGTAGAGGGCATGTGGCCAATAACACTATCTATGTTTTATTGAGAGTTGACTATATGCCAGACAGTTTTCAAAGCTTTGTCTATATTAACAGATTTAATTTTTGCAACAGTCCCCAAGAATAGGTCCCTTTTAAAATCATCATTTTACTGATACAGAAACTAAGGTGCGTAGTAGTCAAGTTGCCCGTGGTCCACAATTAATAAGCAGCAGGGCTGGGATTCATACTCGGGCTTTAATGGCCCTCAGATTTATCATGGTTAGCTTTCCTTTTAGATGTTCAATGAACAGTTATGGTGCTATGTGGTGTGACTATGGTGGAGGTACAAGGCGATCCTTGGGAGAAGGAGCCCATAACTGGGAGAATTGGGACATGCTTGACAGTAACTTTTTTTTTTAACAGTACCTCTTGAACAGACCTCCCTCAGCTGCCAACTTGAGACTTCCTAAAATACAGTTATCCGAAAACATGAACAATTATTGATAAAAGTAAAAACCACTGAGTCTATGATCAGAAGGGAAGAACATTTGGTTGTTTTTGTTAATTGATGTGTGTTAAAACATAGGGGTAAATATTACATTTAATAGATTTTGGGGGAGTGAGGGGTATTTCAATCAATTGACATTTAGTAGATGATGACTGATACTTAATCCCAAGCTTTGGAAGAGTTGTAGTAAGGACCTCAGAGTCAAAATCAATAGGATTTTATTCATTCAATTTTCTAATTTAAGTCTGAAATAATTTAGGTGTTCAAGTGGTTTTGAGAATTCAGGTAGACTGAATCTTACTTGTTAAACTATACAGTTGCTTAAAATAAATTATCAATAACTAATTATTACATACTGAAATTAATCTGTTCTGTGGAACAAAAGTGGTCAGAAAAGGACCCTTATATCTATATCCAGCTAACAAGTGATGAAACTCGAGTGAAAATATAGATTCTCTATCTTTTAAAAATTATACAGAAGGGAAGATAGTTTTACTTTTTGTTCCATAAATACAAAAGAAAAAGATGTAGTTGATGTATGTCTTTACTATCATAATATAATTCCTCATATATTTGTTTGATTCTGGAAAATTGGCAGAAGATAATATTTTAAATGCTCATCACTGTTTAAGATGCATAGTTCAAATCTATCTCTCATTGTATGTATGCACTATTGTGGTTTAGAAGCCCTGCTTTTTAAATTTTTTGCTCAATTATTTGTGTATGATGACATTTCCCTTCCTGTCTTCTTTGGAAAAAAAAATATCTAAACATTTGGAAACATGATGTGTCTTGAAAATAACATTTTTATTTTTCCTTGTGTTTTGGGTGCTTGCTTAGCTCCCTTAGCTAATCTAGAGAAAAGCATCTCTTCACTTAATGTTTATTCTAAACATCTTGTTTAAAAGTTCTAAATAATACTTGCTTTTGTACTAATTTTATTTGTAGACGTTAGACACAAAGTAATAAAATTGGCAACTGCAGTAATAATGTTGCCTTCAAAATTATATGGAAGACAGGTAACTTGTTAAATGTGTGCCTTTTAGCATAGGTTAATGGAAACTCCAAGCTCTATTCTGCTTTTATGCATTTCTGCTTCTTCATTAATTTCTGAAATTTCCAAATTTATTGAGCAGTCATTTTTGAGAGGCAAAAAATCCTGCTTTTATGTTCCAAACTTTCTTCTTCAACAATACTTTTTGTTTCTTGTGAATTTTATCATGCTTTGGATAGTAAAACAAACTCATTCACATTTAGAGGAGAATAATGAGAAAATCTAAAATATAAAACGATTTGAGAGCAGCTGTTATAAGAAATAGAAAAATATCAAGGGTGATAATTCTAATTCTAAACTAGAAAGCACTATGCTAGCTTTTGGCTGATCAAATAATCTGGAGATGATTTCAATAAGGCAGTGGATCAGTAGTATCACACCAAAGAGAGAAAAGGAGGAGATCCTTTATTACTAATTGGAAACTTTGTTTTTAAATAATTCTTGGATTACTTACAATTACATATGAAAAAATGTGCCCACACAACCTTCATTGAAATAAATGTTAAGGAATTAGAATGGCACATACTTTTTGGAAAGGTGCAATGCAAATACGTGTGAGTAGTCATTATTGGAAACAAATACATGTTTGTGGTGTGCAATTGGGAGAAATGGTCAACAGCAATGGACATGAGCTTGCAAACACCTTTCATAAAATATAATAAAAAGAGATGGCATAGCCTCCTGTTCTCATGATTCCTTATCCTCAGTCTCTTAATATGTCTCATTTTAGGAACACCAGAAGATTAAGAGCATACTTTCATTTTAATTCATTACATAAAGAAGCATATAGGCTTGTGGCTTTGATAGTTCTGTGGTTATGACAGCGAAGCTCTATTTTGGATAACAGCAACAAAATTGTTTCTATTTCCATAATGTCTTTTCCATACTAATTTTACCATGCTGATGCATAGGTGATGTGGAAAAGATTTGAAAGAACCATCATGCTTCAATCCAAGGAAATAAATTATGACTTCCAGTCTCATCTTAACATTGTCCTTTCCTTGGGTAATTGTTTATTATATTATGGTGGATAAGGTAGATGTTTTTATGCTTTTTTAATAATGGCTTTAATATTTCAAGAAGGATTTGTTTCTTTCCTCAGGGCCGGTGCATAAACTTCTCCCGAGTTCCATCTCAGTAAAAGGAAAGCAGGAAGACCAAGAGGGTACAAAGATGGTGCATTTTCACATTGCTGATTTCCAACCAAATGAAAATAATCAAGTGCCTTTCAGAAGCTTTTGGAAGAGCAGCTTAAGTCCTCTCAGTCAGGAGATATTTTCTCTGCCTTCTGCTTTGCTTGCACCAAACATTTGCAAACACTTGTTCTGCCATCTACATGGGAGGTGACGAAACTCAATGATAACTCATGATTCGTGACACTGAAAATAAAGAGGAACACATTGATCTGCATGCTATGGTTATACTACAAGAAAGTTGGTTTGAATGTGTAGGAGAGGAAAAAGCAACAACAGCAAAAATGTGAAGATAATATCAAAACAGGGACCACAGAACAACTAGCATGATGGGAGCCAGGAGATTTTGACATGGAAACATGGCACTTGTGTTTCTGTGTGGCAAGATCTTTAGCCATTGGCAGAGTATGAAAATTCCCACCAGGCTAAGCAAATACAGAAGTCCGGCAGCCTTCCAGCTATGTCGGGTCACAAAATCCTTCCAAGTCCCTATCACATTGTGCCTTATGGGAGGTTTCTGACTAGAAAATCTTGTCATTCTCACACTGAAAAGTGCACACGCATGACAAAATGTAGACAGGATGCCTCAAGGTATTGATAGCAAGCAAGATTTTGCCCTTTCGTTTTTGAAGACACCTTTCTTTCATTATGCACTCGGGACAAGAAAATTAATAGAGCGTTATTCCACAGAAAGACAGCCTTCACCCAGGGCTCTTGGATTGTGAGGGCCTCCCGCTTTGAGAACGTGTCCCCGTGACTCGTAGATCCCCCCTTATCTATGTTTAGGATGTACTTGTGCATAAAGCATTAATATCCGTAAACATACCTAGGGTTTGTTTTGCTTTAATTTAAAGGAAGCAGTAACCACAAAGCTTCCGCTCAGGGTTTTTTCTTCCTTCAAGTCTCCAAGGGCTCTTCAGCGTCACAAGTCAGCAACTCTCTTTGCATGAAAATTTCAAAGTTTAATTAATATAATTAAAAGCAACAGCAAGCAGCAGCCTGTGAAGATTTTGCTCATCTTTTTTATGCCTTTTGACATTGAATGACCTATTACTGTATGCGCGTTGCTTGGATTTTGAGGCGCACTCCATCTTGGCTATGATTCAGTAGAGGAAAAAGGCCTCCTTTCTTCATTTGTAAATTAAATCTTCAGGAGGTACGCCATCACAAAGCATTGACGATGTATGTATTATAATTTTTTAGAAAAACCACCATTGTGTCACGTCGACGATGCCAAATTATGTTAGCGTGAGCAGAAACACTGTGGGGGAGGGAGGCAGCAGCTGAAGGAAAAGGCTCAAATGATTCAGTCACTTTCGATACTGTACTTCAGATGCGAAATGGATATTCGACTCGAAACCTGACAAAGCGCGCCTGCTTTGATGTGAACTGGTATAGACAATGACCAGTGGCTGGGTCAGTGGGATGTCTCTCTGCGAGCACAAAGGCTTATCAAATGACACTAAAAATAAGTTCAACAACCATCACATTGGAAGGGAGAAGGCGAACATTTCATGTTTGGCGGGCATGTGAGTGCACAAGATGGAAAGAGCGATTGGAGCATCCTGGTGTAATTACCCCTATTGTGCTCTTAATGGCAATTTCAAAGGATGGAAGTGATTCTGTTGGTTGGTGTCCAGGTTTGTGGCACTGTTCCAAGAAGCTTTACGCACACACACAAATATATAAATATGTATATCCTCTAGCTTGAAACTCTTGCTCAAGTTTATTTATGTCACTGGCTGGCTGGATCCAAAGTCATGTGTCCACATATTCATAAATAAAAATTTTACCTGTGCTGGTGGTACCATTTTCTTTAAGCCCACATACAACTTATGTCTTCTTTGGTTGAATATGCAATTGTTAGTTTTAGGGATGGAATTGTATTCAGTTCCAAAATGTCCTTCATATTCACATGTACCACCACCGGTGGTATCTATGTGTACAAGTGTAACTTGGAACCTGATATAGTTTACCTAACCCTCCTGCAATGAGTTTTATATCCCTTTGTTCTATATTTGCATCTGGAACAGGGCTTATTTGCTACTTTCTTAAATTGGTACTTCATTTCTGATCAGTGCACAATCACTTATGGTATTTTAAGAGCATCAGAATACTACAGAAGCCAAGGCTATGTTTCTTTGGTAATTACTTAACATTTCTCTAGCATTCTATAGCATAGTTATATTTTGCTGTATGAACAATGTAAACAGACCTCTGCCTTTAAATGAAAAAAAGACTTTTTGAAGATTATAATGCAAATACTATGAAGAGTTCTCAATGAAGAAGGAGTGGCAGTGGTCTACACGGAGGCTGAAGAAATACCATTCATAAAGTTCAAAGACTATGGAATTTCATTGCCCTTTAAGATATGAACCAGATCTGTTATGCTTTTATCTGATTATATCAACTAGCAATTGAAAAACTTTTTTTAAGGAGTAATAATTTTGTACCAAAGGATCAGATCAAAAATCTCTATACTTTTTCACCAAAAAAAAAAAAAAAAGAAAAGAAACATGGTCAAAGCTATTTCTATAAGTTTAATGACATTTTGTGTTTTATATAGAGAAATAGCTTCTGTTTAATTTTTGGACATGATGTCAGTCAAGATTCACTTTGTGCATAAATGAATGTCTTACCCATAATCCTTTTGTGTTGCATAAGGTTGCAAAAACAATTAAGTGGGAAATGACTCCTAACTTATGTGTCTCCTCTGCCTAGAAAGAAAGTTTTGAAGGCATCTATATATATTTCATAACAATGTCTGTTCTTTATGGATTTGATCCATAAATATTTATCTATCTGAAAACTTTGATACTTGGAATGTTTTCCTTAAAGCATTTGGTGCTCCAAGAAAAAACATTTGGTGCTAAGAGTTGCAGCACTGATGCCTTTCCCCAAGTTAATTCTATTTTAAAAATTTATATTTCCTTCCCAATGAGATGCAGAGTAAAATCTGAGACCCTCCATTGACTAGAGAGCAGCATCTGGCATCTATGGTTAATTACTATTTTGACAAAAATATATGAGGTCTAAGCCCCTCAGATTGTTAAAGAAAGGAATAACTTGCTTATATTTTTCTTGAGATTTATTCTAATTATTAAATAATAAACTAATATTTCTTTTTATGATAAATCTTTACTGGATATGAGATCTGGATGTCTCTGTGAATGTGACTTTATTTTCTAAAAATCACTGACGATTGTTTATTGCTCAGAGGCATATTTGTTAATTTTAAGATGGAAATTATATTATAGCTAATAAGGTGCTTAGAATGTTTTAGATAAATAAGCTTACATATATTTTTTTGAAATATAAAACAGCAAAATATAACTAAGTTACATTTGCAAGTATAAAGAGTTGTAACTTCCTCCTCCACAAATATACTGTAATTTGGTTAACTTTTTGCAAGATCTTATACAGCATCAAATTACTTTGGATAGTTTATTAGAGTTTATTAACTATTAGAAAATATTGGCATATGTACACTGAAGATAATTATATGTATTATTTCAACATGAAAATATGATCTAGAAACAGGATTACTCTGGTACATCTGTTATACAATGAAGGAAGCAAACAGGCAGGTGAGAATGAAGACTGTCTCTATTTGTAGGAAATAAAGTCAGTGCAGACACATATTCTAGTCTTGGAGTTAAATTAATATTGTGCTTAGTGAATTTTCATGACATATTTCTGAGAACACTGTAATTTTAGTATATTTCTACACTTACTGGAATCTAATTCAGTCAACTGGATAAAAGAAAGATTTTTTAAAAAAATCCATAATGTAGCAGGCCCTGTGCTGTTTTTTAAAATGTACTTTATTTTTGTGCTCTACTGCCAAAAGAAAAGACTGATAAGAAAGTACACAGTACAACATGTAAATTTATATAAAAATGTGCTTGTTCAGATTGCTTTACAATAACTATATTAAGGTAAATCGCATATGTGTATGTGTGAGAGCAAGAGGGGAGAAGACAGGGAGGGAGGGAGAGAGGAGATAGGGAGTGGGGGATAGAAAGTAGAGAGAGAAATTGGCTCTTGATGTGCTACAAAGAGCCTTATCTTAGGAATTAGGTGATGCAGGTTCTGGACTGTAGACCCAACCACTATAGCTTGCTGAGATAGACCAGATCAACTTCTTAGCCATAGATTGAAGATGGACTGAATATCCCTAAAGTTCCTTCCAGCTCTGGCAGCATTTCTATTAATATGGTCATGTTGGAGGCTTTCCATATTTATGTTTCTCATGTTTTTAATGACTAGCTTCTTCATATGCATTGCATGGTAATATTAGCTCTGTAAACTGCCATTTAGTTACAAAAAAGGAATTGAACCATAGCACATAATTTGATGATTAGTCATCATAATTTCTTAGTTAATTTCTTATAGTGAGAATTTGTCAAAGAAGCAACTTATACCTTGTATCTGATGAAACATCTAAAAATATGGGCAAATTATTAAGAAATTTATCCATGTAGTTCATTCTGATTTAATAATCTTAGGTAGTATCTCAAAGACAAACCTTAAGGTACTCGGAAACTGTTATGTGATATTTATGCTACCAGTTTTAATGATTGGGATACTTTGTAAACGGTAGAAAGTTGAATTATTAAACTCCTTGCTCCTTAGTAAAAATTTTAGGGAAAAATATCTTCATTGACAATAGCTATGCCTGTACTGTCCACAGCGCACATCCATAGAAAATATTTTATTACATAATTTGAACACAGTTTAGAATTCATAGTATGCTAGAATTGCTAACTTTCACAAAGCTGCCATTGTCTTAATGTAGAAGGATACTATAAAGCTAATAATTCAAAAATTTTAAAAGTAGATGATAAACATTGTATCCTAATTGCCATAAAATTTATTTGTACTGTAGGTGAATTATATTTGCAAGGGTATAAATGTCAATGGGTAATCCAAAATAAATTGTAAAAGCTGTTAAAATATACATTAAGTAGATTTCAATTTGACTAGAAACACTGGCAAGAAGGCAAGGATTAATCTTCTAGAAGGTAGACTATGAAAAAGATATGCATTGCCTTCCTGAACTAAAAAAACAAGGTGACTTTAAACAATTTAGATGCAAAACAAAAGCACTAAAAGCTTCTACAGGCATAAATGATAGAGAAGGAAAATTGTTACATCATTGCCAAGTTAGAAGCAAATCTTAGCTTCTCAGCATGCTTGTGTACTCCACCATCTGATTTGTATGAGTAATTGGGGAAAGAAAAGCTCACAATATAAAACAAGATTGACTAGTTCTAGCAGATGACACCTGGAAATAGAATTTTTACTAGTTGAAATTCTGATGTGATACGAGATGATTATTATTATCACAATAAAGTTTTCTTATAAGCTCTTTTTTAAAAAGAACTCATTCTAAAAGTCTCTGTTAATTAAACAGAGCAATGACAGACCTGCATCTTCTTTAAATACTTTGTGTGAGGATGTCACATGGAAAGAAAGATATTTTAAACAGTATGTTCAAGTGTCAAAAATCTTCAAAAAATTCTTAAAGTTTAAAAAATGGGGGAAATTGTAGGACTTTTCTACTTAATATTTAGAACTCTTCATAATGAATTAGATATTTCAGAAATCTTGAAAGGATTTTAAATCATTTTTAAAGGATATCAAAGACTAAATTATGACATGACATAGTGTACTTAAAAAATAAGGAAAATTACAATTAATTGTTGTTCAACATCTCTATATTCCTGTCAATGTCCAGAAAGCACTGACACGATGTACTTATACAGTTAAATCAAGTATTTCAAAAAACCTAATAAAAATGATACAAAAAAGTCAATTATACTTGATGTAAAAATTTTTGCATTTACTGAACTAGTAGAGTAAAAATAGTGTACTCCTCAAATTATTTTAAAATCATAAATAAATCAGTAAGAAGTGCTTTGCTTTAAAAAAATACTTCCTTTAACGTTCAAAAATTGTCTGATAAATTTCAACCCAAGGTCATTACTACATATGCTTAAATTTTGAGCTTTTCCAAAATGCTTTTAATATCAATTAAACTGAGAAGACAGAGGTCGTATTATTTTTCTATTGCTGCTGTAACAAATTGTCACAAACGGTGGTTTACAATAACACATATTTATTTAGTCTCTTTTAGTTATGAAGGTGAGAGGTACAACTCTGGTTTCCATGACCCAGAGTTGAGACTTCAGCAGGACTGGTCCTTCTGGAGACTCTGGGAGGAGAGTTTGTTTCCTTACCTTACCCTTTCTCAGCTGCTCCCAGTGGCTTCCAAGTCCTCTTGGCTGATGATCCCTTCCTCCATCTTTCAAAGCCTACCAATCCCCCTCTGCTCAGTTTTCCCACCACCTGTTGTTTCCCTACTCTCCCTCCTCCCTCTTGTAAGGACCACTGTGATCACATGAGGTCCTCTGGGTGATCCTTAATACCCTCTTCGTATCAAAGCCCCTAAAAGCATTCACATGCAGAGTCCTTTCACCATGGAAGGGAAGAGACATGGGTTCTGGGGATCCAGACACCGATCTTGGGAGTCCAGCATTAAGCCCATCCCAAAGCTTCTAACGCTTCTCCTTCCATTGAATGTTTCCTCGTATCTGACACCATGAGAAGATAGGATGAATTCAACTTTCTATATTAGATTTTTACCTAGTTTAGGTCTTGCCACACCAGTATATTTTAGAAATTCCATCTTTTCCCCATTCTACTGCTTTATATCTTACTTGAGAGTTCTCTCAGAAAGGAAAAATGCCAGGGATACATTCTTGGAAGATTTTTGTCAGATGTAAAACCTCGCATGCGCCTGAGAAGCACATGGAGTGTTCTTACTGCCTCTGGAGCATTTACTTGGTTTATCTGCATATGCCCAGAGGTTCACCTAGGGTTGGTCCCTGTAATACTCTCTGCTGTCATAATCAAAATCTACTTAGAAGGTATTGAAACATCACCGGAGACAAAGGATAAAAATAAGTTAATATTCGAATGCTAACATTAGTACTAGACATATGGATCTTAGAAAGTTGTCCTCACTTATTGTCTTTTTTTCCAGAATGAAAAAAAAAATTGAAAGGAGAGTGATTTTAAAGTGAATAAATCTACCTCAATTATTGTTCAAGTAGTACTCTTAAATAAGTCATCAGTAAAATTGATAAACTCTGAAATGATATATGAGAATGGGGTAAGATTCTCTAGGTAGATTTTCACTAAAATATAAAATTATATACTTTGTACCTTGAGTTCTTAGAAGCAAATTATCAAATTTTGCACATACAACTAGAATCATTTTTACATTCAGTATATTTTTGTACTTTATATAGCCACATACACACAGTCCTTTCAAATTACATTCATACTTGAAAATATTATGAATGACCTATAATATGAACTTTCATGTGCTTTGTGATTCCTAAGACTCTCACCAATCATTCATGTGAAGCAATTTGATATCTGCAAATAATGAATTCCTAATATATTTAGAGAAAACTAAGCAAGTTACCTGATAACAATAACTTGTAATTATTTTATAATTTTCCAAAGTGCTTTCACATATATTTCCTGTTGTTTTATTTAATAAATATGTACTAGATGCATATGGTGTGTACAGTGCTATTCTGGCCAAAACCTAGGCAAATGTAGTGTTAAATTGTGTTATAAGGATATGGGTGGAGGGTGGAAGGACTTTCTCATAATCCTCAGTGAAACAGTCTTATAGCATGAGCCGTGAGTGGCCGACATAAGAGTAAACCCTGAACACATAAAATGAGATTTAACGCCAAATGATCTGGTTTCATACGGGTAACCCTAGATAAACTCTTGTGCCACTGAGAATATCTCATGTTGCTGCCACACAATTTTCAGTGTATATTAGCAGCCTTCCTGTGAAATCAAAATGCTTTAAATCATTCTATTTGTTGCAAAATATTACTTTGATCTGGCACACATAAAAATCTAATATCCCCTATGGGTAAACAAAACAAAGCAAAACAAAATACCATAAAATGATGAGGTTAAGAAGGCTGACACAATTCCTAGGAGATGGAGGGTGGAGTTCTGTAGGAAATTGTTTTCAGGGCCAGCTGCAGGACATTAGGATAGAAATCATTGCTTTAACATAATTTCAGAAGCAGTTAATATTGGACAAGAAAGGAAAGAAAATCCAATACAGTGAAAGGATAATTAATTTAGAGTCTTAGTTTTAATTTCCGAGGATTACGTGGTAAAGTGATCCTTTCACAATGGAAAACTGAACAACTGGATTTATACCTTGCCTCTTTACCTGGGGATAATGCACTATCTCGGGTATTTATTCTGTGTTGGCATCAACGTTTTACCCATTGACCCAATCAATGCAGGTGAAGAATGCTGTTTTGGATGAGGCCAGGTGCTGCACCCCTGCAGCGTCCACAGCCCTCCAATTCTCTGGCCGCCCCCGGAGAATGGCCAGAATGATGTGTCTGGGTGGAGTCCTGGAGGTCACTCAGCAGCCAGAACTGAAAAAAATCCCTTCCAAGTGAGGAGAGGATGGGAGGTCAGGGGATTGGTTTTACTGAGAAAAGAAAGGAGCCAAGGAACTGACCAAGAAGGCCGGCAGTCATGCAACAATTATACCGGGGACAAAAAAGCAACAACTGAACAAATCCAGCGAGAAAGGAAGCTGTTGTGAATTCATGCACTCATCAGCTTCATTAATGAATATTGGCAGATGCTGATCTTGTGACAGCTCCGCACTAGACAGAGATGCTGCAATGGAAAAGACAACTGTTGGTCAGTGAGGATCTTGTTGGTAAGTGAGGATGGATGATGAATGAGAACCTGCACGTGTCATGAGTTCCATGAAGGAGAAATGTCAAGTGCAATGATAACAGGTAATGGGAAGAAGCAAACCTAGTCAGAGTCCCTAGAGAAGGCAGTGAAATGTTTGCTGAAAGTGGCAAAGTGAGCATATGCTCCCTCCCTCCTTTCTTCCCTCCCTCTCTCGCTCCCTTCCTTCCTTCCTTCTTCCCTTCTTTCCTTCCCTCTTGCCTCTTTCACTCCTTTCTTCCTTCCCTCTCTGCCTCTCTTCCTCCCTCCCTTTCTTCCCTCCCTTCCTCCTTGCCTCCCTCATACCCTTCCTCCCTCCCTCTCTCCCCTTCTCTCCTTCCATCCCTTCCCTCCTCCCTTCCCTCCCTTTCTCCCTCTTGTCTTCCCCCCTCCCTCCCTTCCTGCTTCTCTCACTTCCTTCCTTTCTTCCCTCCTTTTCCTCCTCTCTCCTTCCATCCCTCCCCTCCTCCTTCCTTCCTTCCTTCCTTCCTTCCTTCCTTCCTTCCTTCTTTCATCCCTCCCTGCCTCCTCCCTCTCTCCTTCCTTCTTTCCTTCTCCCTTCCTTCGGTCTTCTCTCCCTCCTTCCCTCCCTCCCTTCCTTCCTTCTTTCCTTCTTTTCTTCCCTCTGTCCTCTTTTCCTCCCGCTCTGCCTGCCTGCCTCTCCTTCTTTCCTCCCTCCCTTCCTTCCTGCCTCTCTCCTGCCTCCCTCCCTCCCTCCCTCCCTCTCTTATTCTCTCCTTCCCTCCCTCCCCTCCTCCCTTTCTCCTTCTTTCCTGCCTCTCTCCCTTCCTGTCTCCCTTCCTCCCTCCTTCCCTCCCTCCTTCCTTGCTTGCTTCTTTTCCTTTCTTCCTCCCTCCCTCCTGCCCTTCCTCTCTTCCTCCCTCATTTGCCCTTCCATCCTTCCTCCCTTTCTCTCTCCCTCCCTCCCTTTCTTCTTCTTTCACTTCCTTCCTTCTTTCCTTCCTTATTTCTTTCATCCCTCCCCCTCCCTCTCTCCTTCCTTCTTTCCTTTCTTCCTTCCTTCTTTCCCTCCTTCCTTCTCTCCCTCCCTTTCTTCCTTCTTTCCTTTCTTCCTCTTCCTCCCTTCCCCCCTTCCTGTCTCTCTTCCCCTCTCCCTTCTCCCCTCCTTCCTTTCCCGTCTATCCTTGATCCTTCAGTTCTACTTACTTAGCAACACACCTAGCAGAATGCCTGGCACATAATAGGCTCTCAATCAATACATCAATGAGCTAAAAATTGTAATTCAGACTTCCAATTTCTCTAAGACTGAGACATTCCATGCCTCCTAGATCCTCCCTCTTGCAACTGAAAATGCCTGGACATAACCCAGCAGCAGCAGCAACAATAGCAGCAGAAGCAACACAATAAGAAGTCTCTGAAAGGTGTCGAGAAGATGGCAGACTGCTTAAGCCCCTCAGGCTTGAAGAGCAATGTGGAGGAGACCCCCCTGGATTTCTTACTGATTCCTGCATATTTCCAACAGGGCGCGGCAGAAACCTCCAACTGGGAATGTCAACACAGACACTAGCACCCCCCTTGAGACAGCCCATCATGATGTGCACAAAGCACGACTCGGTGGCTCTTGTCGCCTAGTGTTCCCCTGAGACAGAGCCTATCCTGATGTGCACAAAGCATGACTAAGTGGATCTTGTCACCTAGTGTTCCCTTTGAGACACAAATTAAACAACAAAGATTGGCATACTGGATTAGTGAAATATTTTCCAACAATATTCTATTCACAAGAAACTCACTTCAAATAGAATAGCATAGATAGATTACAAATAAACAGATAGAAAAAGACCATGCAAACATGCATTTTTTGAAAAGCAGGAATGGTTATATTAATATCAGATAAAGTGTCTTCAGGGCAAAGAACATTACTAGAGACAAAAAGACATTATGTAATGATCAAAGAATTAATCTTCCAAAAAGTACAACATACTAAACACACATATGCCAAAAACAAAAAAGTGGAGCCTCAAAACACATGAAGCAGAAACTGACAGAGCTGATAGAAGAAAAATAAATCCACAGTTAGAGCAGAAAACTCAAGTGCCCAACTTCACCAATTGATAGAACTAATAGATAGGAAAATTACAAGAATATGAAATTGTATAATACAATCAACCAACAGTATTTAATTGACATATATATAGCAACAACTACTAAACAACAGCAGAATATACATTTTTTCACAAGCCCATTATCATTCAGTGAGGCAGATAATGTTCTACGATGCTACATCATCCCATATGTTTTGATATGCCGAGAGGAATTGATCTTCCTACCAGAAACTAGAAAAAGAATAATAAAATAAACTCCAAGCAGAAAATAAATTAATAAAGATAGTAACAGAAATCAATGGAATTGAAAACAGAAAAACAACAGAGAAAATCAATGAAGCACACAGATTTTTCTTTAAAAATATTAAGAAAGTTAATAAACCTCTGGCAAGACTGACAAAGTTACAAAAAGACAATAATCAATTTTGGAAACAAAGCAGGATATATCATTATAGATCCTTCAATCATTGAAAGAATTATAAGGGAATATAATGAACAGCTTTCCATATGTATTGTTTAGCAAAAAAAAAAAGGATCAATTCTTCAAAAACAGGTAACTACCAAACTATTAAAAATTAAACTAAGATTAAACAGACAGTCTGAATCAATAACTACTACAGAAACTGAATTTTAATTCAATATCTCCCTCCTACCCCAAGAAATTTAGTTACAGATCATTTTACTGGAGAATTTAATTAACATTTAAAAATAATTAACACAGATTTTCACCATCTCTTCTAGGAAAAAAGAAGAGAAAGTACTTCCCAACTCATTTATTAAGGCTACGATTACTCTGATAATAAACCAGACAAAAATAGTAATAAATAAATAAATAAACAAAAGTAAAGTACAAACCATTATCTCTATAAACTTAGTAATTAATCATCAACAAAATATGAATTGAACCCAACAATGTATAAAAAGAATTATACACCATGCAAAGTGGTATTAATTTCAGATGTGCAAGGGCTGCTAAACATTAAGCAATCAATAAATGTGATCCACCATATCAACAGACCAAAGAAGAAACATTATATTGCTCTTGTCAATTGATGCAAATAAAGCATTTGGCAAAATCCAATATCCATTACTCATGAAACTCTCAGCAAATTAGGAATAAAGGGTAAATTTCTCAACTTGATAAAGGAGCGTTACACAAACAAAAATCTACAACCAACATCATACTTAGTGGTGAAAGACTAAATGTCTATCTAAAATTAGAGACAAGGTAAGGACACCCTTATTATTCAACATAATCCTGGAAGTTCTAGATGCAACAATGAACAAAAAACAAAAGGCACACATATTTGGGAAGGCAGAAATAAAGCCTCCTACTTAGAGAAGGCACAACCCTCAAGGTAGAAAATCTTAAGGAATCAACAAAAATACTATTAGAGCTAATAAGTAAGTTCACATGATATAATAGAAACACAAAAAAATTAATTGCATTTGTATATATTAACAAAATGTGGAAACCAGAGTTTAAAACACTATATAATTTCTATTACATCAATAAAATGATATACTTAGGCATAAAATAACAAAATATGCACAGACTCTTATCCTAAAAATTATATGATACTAATGAAAGAAATAAAAAAACTACATAAATGTTATATTTTAAATAGTGAAACCAATTTTTGTTGGAAAAAAATGTCATGGATTGGAAGATTCAACATAATAAATATGTCAATTCTCTTCAACCTTACTGTAGATTTAATGCAATTCCTATCAAAATTCCAGAAAGGTTTCTTTGTACACACAGAAAAGCTTATGCTAAAATTATATGCGAAGACAGAGGGCTTCAAATAACTGACACAATTCTGAAAAAGAAGTATAAAGTAAGAGAAATCAGTCTATCCAATGTTAAGCCCTCTTAGCTTCAGTAATCAAGACCATGTGGCATTGGCAGAAAGATAGATATACAAATCAACAGAACGAATAAAGAACCCAGAAATAGACCAACAAACATGTCCAACTGATTTTTAACAAAAGCACAAAAGCAATGAAAGGAAGGGATTCTTTTCAACAAATGATGAAAGAGTAATAACAGCCTTGCTCTGTGAAAGACCCTGTTAAGAAGGTGAAAAGACAAGCTACAGACTGGCGGGAAATAGTTTCAAAATGCACATCTGATAAGGAATTATTATCTAGGGTATATAAACAAAACACATTTCCAGGTAGAAACTGGGCAAAAACATAAACAGATATTTCTTTTTTTTTGAGTTGGAGTCTCACTGTTGCTCAGACTGGAGTGCAGTGGCAGCTTCCGGTCACCGCAGCCTCGACCTGCTGGGCTCTGGCAATCCTTCCGCCCTTCCGAGTAGCTGGAACTACAGGCGCGCTACCACGCCTGGCTAATTTTTGATTTATTGTAGAGATGAGGTCTCGCCAAGTTGCCCAGGCAGGTCTCGAACCCACGGGCTCAGGCAATCCACTCACCTCAGCCTCCCAAAGCACTGTGATTACAGACTGAACCACCAAGCCCGGCTAAGAAACAGATATTTCAGTAAAGAGGATATGCAAATGGAAAATAAGCACCTAAAAATAGGTTGAACACCATTGGTCCATACGAGAATGCAAATTAGGGCTACAACAACTCTTGTTACACGCCTATCAGATGGCTAAAATAAAAACAGTGAAGACTGCAAATGCTGATGAGGAAGTAAAAAACTGGATTAATTTTACATTGTGTGATATAAAATGGCTACTCTGGAAAACATTTTGGCAGTCTCACAAAACAAAGCATGTAATTATCATAAAGCCTCAAAATTGTATTCTGGAGCATTTATCCCAGTTAAATCAGAATGAATGTTCATAGCAACTTGATTTGTAATTGCCCAAATCTAGAAACAATCTACATGTCCTTCGATGGGTGAATGTTAAACAATCTATGGTATGTCTGTACTAGGATTATGTCTCAACAATAAAAAAGGAATTAACTATTGATACATACAGTAGTAACTTGGGTGAATCTCCAGGAAATTATGTTGCATGAAAAAGGTCAATCCCAAAATGTTACAACAAAATGATAAAAATAAAAATAGTTACCAAGGGCCAGGGAACTGGTGAAGGGAGCAAGGTGGATGTGGCTATAAAACATCAAATGGAGTGATCCTTGAGGCAATAAAATGTTTTCTATTTTGACTGTACCAGTTTCAACATACTAGCTGTGATATTGTACAATAACAACAACAAACAGTATAGTTTTACAAGATGTTACCATGAGGTGAACTAGTCTAGGATACATAGGATCTTTCTGTATTATTTCTTACATATGAATATACAGTTATTTCAAAATAAAAAGTTTAAAGAAGCTAAAAAAAGATATTTCTTATGTTAAATAAACATCATTTTTAATCATTTTAATGGGTGGTTGTGTGCTCTTCCAATTTCAATTGTATACCTTTTTGACTTTTAAAATCTTTGTTTTAAATTTATTATACAGTAATTCTGATAATTTTTGGCAAGTATGTTTGTGTCCATGCTTAAAGTTCTAGAATTTTAAAATATGTCTAGGTTTGTGTAACGACTACTACAATCAAAATATGGAATAGCTCCACTACATCAAAAGACACCCTCAAATCATTTCCAAATCTCACAAGCATGTATTAACTATCTATTATAATAGTCTTGTCTTTTTGTAAATGTAAAATAAATAGAATCATATAGTATGTAAACATTTGAGACTGGTTTCTGTCACTGATCCATGTTGCATGATGTATAAATAGTTTATTTTTAAAATTACTGAGTAGTAGTCCATTGTAGGGTTACATCACAATTGGTTTATCTATTCACCTGTTAATGGGCATTTGGATTGCTTTCAGTTTTTAGCATTAGTGAATAGAGTTGCAAACAAGCCTTTGTCCATTTATGTTGTATGAACATCTGCATCCTGATTGGGTAAATACCTAGGAATGGGTCAATGATAAGTGCATGTTTAACTTTTTACTACCCTGTCCTTCAAAGGAATTACAGTTTTTGTATTTCCTTTTTTTTTCCTGGTAATTTCTGACTTGTAGTCCTTCCTGGACTCCAGCTTGTCCATTGGTTAAGAAGTTCAAATGCTTTGCTGTGGCAAGCATGCCAGTCAAGCTCTTGGTAACGATCAACAGAAGCAAATTGACTCTGGATGACGGATATAAGCAGCTCACGGATCATTGCTTCCTGAACCTGGTTTTCTGACTTGGTTGACTGGGTGTCTAGCAAAGACACATGGAAGGACATGGAAGGCACTGATGTGGAGGAAAGGTCAGAGTGCAGTGTGTAAAATACCAGGCTGAGGAAGCAGACATACAGGAGGGACCCAAAAAAACTGAGAATGATTTATAAAAAATTGCATATTTTTTCTAACATATTTAAACTTCAGTCACCTTCAAAATACTCTCTGTTCAATGCAATACACCTATCAAAACACTTTTTCTACTGCTCAAAACAGTTTTTGAATTTGCCAATTTCGATGCCTTTTAGTGCTTCTGCAGTTTTTTGTTTCACCTCTTCCATATCAGTAAAATTCCTATAAGAAATTTTTCATCCAAGAAGCCAAAAAAACGTTGCTCAGGGCAGGAGCGGGTGAATAAAGAGGGTGAGACATGGGGGTCATGCTGTTTTTGGTCAAAAACTGACGAGCGCTCAGTTTGGTGTGGGCAGGTGTGCTTGTTAATCACCCATCATGAAATGCGTTGCATCTCCAAAAAAATTCAGTGAAGCCGAATGCAGCCTCTTACAACGCTAGCTGTTACACTAATGCAGATGGGTTCTTAGAACACTTACTTTGTGGGGGAAGCCTATACTACGAGGGGCTCACTTTTCAAAAATTAGCTCCAGTTTTTTTGTGTGTCTCCTCTCATATATGAAGGAAGATTTGAGGCCAGAACTATAGCCAAAAATTCTGTAAGAAGACTGATCTAGTGTGGACAAGGCTCTTGCCACAGCCAAACATGTAGGCTGGCTTCCACCTACATTTATAAGAAGCTGAAGTTCCTAAATAAGTGATTGGATGGAGTTCAAACATTGTGCAGCCAAAACTGTGACAAAATATTTGCTATGACATACAATGCTTTCTTGTGATCTAGACTATAGCTTTCTACAAACCTGGTCACCTACTATCTACACTCAAATCCTACAATTAAGTATTGTTTAAAATTACTGTAAAATTCAAGTGGTTCTTCTACTTTTATCTGTTTTACAAATTGACCAATGTGCTACTTCCTTTCCCCCCTAAATATAGCACAAAGTTTAAACTTTCCTCTGCAAAAGAGTATAATTAACACATATGTGTATGTGAACATTTTTTTGTACTACTTTAATTTGTTCTTTTGATTCAATATTCAAAGTTCTCAAGGCCACAACTATAATGAGATTCGCATTTTGGAGCCTACATTGGTATAGTAATGCATTTCATGCTGTCATTCCATAATTTGCCTAATCAAATTAAGTGAGATCAAGCATTACATTGGAAGGGTCCAACCTCCTCATTCACGCAAAGCTATATTTAGCTAACCATACAAAAATTACTCTTTTCCCAGGGTTTTGTTTGAATTTTTTAAGCTAATCAGAAGTCATAATTTAATCAGCGTATTCTATTCCTCTATTAATATCTGGTGAGCTCTTGATATATAGCTAGAAGAACTGAGAAAATTTTCAATATTATTTAATCTCAATTAATTTATATTTAAATATCCACATGGTATGGCTAGTGTCTACTGTATTGGACAGCAAAAATCTAAGGGTGTGTAATCTTACTTCACTCATAGATATGCTTAGTCATTAAAATATATTTTGAGGGCGATCTGCAAGTATTATATACCCAGATACCCAGGCATAGAGTGGTGATTCAAATTCCTGAAAAGTTTGATGGCCAAAAAAAAAAAAAATGTGAGAAAGGTGTACACAGGATGTTATAAGCAAGAACCCCACTGGGTGCTGAGAAAAGACTTTCTGAGAAAGGCGGTGCTTGGAAGGAGCATGGTGGGTAAAGAATAAAGTGAGGGAAAAGAGCAGCTGGAGAGATGTGTGTAATGTTAGTGAGGCAAAAGACAGCACTGTCTACTTGGGAGAAAATTATGAAAGTTCAGAGTGGCCAAAATATGAAATTTGAAGTAAAGAAAATGTCATGAAATGAGCCGAGAAACTCAACAAAAAATCCCAGTGTCATGTCTAACATTTTTCCCATTCTGCAGCATATAGAACATATGTATTAGGTAATTGACTAATCAATATTTTTTCATTTGTTTATTTTTAATGCAAAAGAGATATAATTAGATATGCATGTTAGAAAGGTCATAAGATGTAGTGTGGAAAAGGTGTTGAAGTGTGCAAATTTGTAGGAAAGTCAGGAAGATTGTTGCATGACCTTAGTCTGAAACGGCAAAAAGATAGAAAGTAAAATGGATTAAAAAGCATATTATGAAGTTAGAATCAACAAGATTTGGTAATTGATTACTTGTATACGGTAAAGAGAGTCAGGAAATCAAAACATTTCTGTAGGTTTTTTATTTTGGCAAATATTTGGTTTGCAAGAGACTAGGAATGCTATTTATTAATGTGAAAAATAAAAGAGTATGTGAGAAAACTGATATCTGAGAAATGTTGTTCCCACTTCCATAATATTAATTTGTTGGTAAGAAACAAACAATTTCACTTCAACGTCTGTCATATTAAACCATAAGAAATTGAGGGCTTGTCTATTACAGCATCTAATTTTGTTCTAATATATATTTTATTATTCTATTATATAATAATTACCCCACATAATAACAAAGTTAGTGGCTTAAAGCAATAAGCATCTATTATCTCATAGCATCTATGAGTCAGAAATTTGGGAGTGGCTTGACTAGGTGGTTCTGGCCTAGAATTTCTCATAAGGTTGCAGTCATCTGAATACTTTATTGGGGCTATAAAATCACTTTTGAGATAACTCACTCAAATGGCTGTTGGCAGGAGGACTCAGAGTCTTGACAGGTAAACCTCCTGATGCAGCTCCTTGGTGTCTCTATGATAATAGGACGTTTCTTCCCGCAGAGCTGCTAGTGAGACAAGGGGAGGGAGTTTTTGATGACCTAGTCTTGAAAGTCATGCACCATCACTTTCACCTTTCTTATAAGGGAGTCACTAAGTCCAGCTCAAACTAAAGGGGAGAGACCTTGGCTCATACTTTTGAAGGACATAGTGTCAAAGGATTTGTGGACACATTCTGGAACTGCTATACTAATATGGGGAATCATGAGCTCATCTACCACAGCTGTAAGCTTTGCTTTAACTCATATAGGAAAAATATGTGCTCAGTTCTGATCCTGCTAGTTCACCTGTGAAACATACAGAAGGTGCCAAAAAATGTATGCTCATTTTAAGAAAAGAAAAAACTGTATTAAAATTGTAATACTCATTACATACTATAAAAAAAGATGAATACAAGCCACGTGTGACTCCTGCAATTACAAGAGGTGCCCATGATGGTCACCATCAGTGCCTAGACACCTCTGATGATGGTGAACTACTGCAGGACTTGTTGCTGTGAGAGCTTCTGGATCTTCCCTTGTGCACACCACACACAGTACCATATGTCTCAGACTTATCACAATTGTTAGTGTGTTGGAGGTTCTGTTGCATACTCACCCCTCCATTGTCATTGTTCTTGCACAACGTTCTTGAATTTCAAATACCACTTCAAAATGATCTTGCACTCCTGTAATGACAACTCTGCTTCTACCATTTTCTTTGTCCTGCCTATTGCATGGTGACACTATCACTCATTTTATTAATGCCATCTTTTGAGCCAATGTCATACTACACATTGCTACCATAATTCAATTCAACTTTGAAATGTAGTACATAGATAACGTATCTTAAAATTTGTGTACATTTTTTAGCACCCCTGGTACAAATGATATTTTTCAGTAGGCTGTTATATGTACAGTTTCACACCTCAGGAGAGACGTTGGTTGAAGCCATGGGGATAGATGAAGTCACTCAGAGAAAGTTTGGAGAATAGAAACAAGAGGACCAAAGACAGAACCTATGAAAATATCTATATTAGGAGGATATTGCAGAAAGTGGAGCCCGATAAATGATCTAAAAATTAATAGTCAAAATCTGTAAGGACACCCAAGAGAGTGATGCACATAAGTCAAAGAGTCAGCATTTTGAATAGGAAATCAATACATATTGACTTCAGGTTATAAGTCACTCCTGGAGAGAAAGAAACAAGTGAAGGTTGGGGAGTCTTAGGCATGTCTTATGTTTTATTTATTTTTTAATAAAATGGATTTCAGGCAATTATGGGAAAATGTGTAATGAGTTTAGCCTGAATAGCAGGTAATTCAAAGAAACATGTCAATTTTGCAAAATCCTGAGGAACATCAACTCAGTAAAGGCTTAATTCCTGGATTTAGTACCAACGTGGTCTCTAGGAATCATGACAGAAATAATTTCAGTAAACTGGTGGTGAATGGAAGCTAGATTCCAGTGGGTAAGAGGTCTGATGAAAGGTTGACTGGAAAGGTCAGGAGTGGGACTTGGTAGAGTCAAAAGAAGTTATAATAATTTTGTTATTGTTTCCTTTTTAACATAAGGGAACTTAAACTTATTTATAGACCAAGTCAGGGAAAGCTAGCAGAAAGGGAAGTCATGCAATACCAGAATAAGACCCCCAATGGAACAGGACAAGGTTCAGAAAACAGATAGATTGCTTTCTCATAAACAGGACGTGGAACCTTATGTTTCTTTATGTGTGGTAGAAGGAAAAAAGGAACTAGAGGTTTCCATCATAGCAGGAAAATGAGGGAGTCTCCATAAAAAAAGGAGATCATTTTCTGAATTAGAGAGGGATGAGAATGGGCAAGGAGTTTTATGAGAGGGATACAAAGCTGAAATCTGCTTCAGGACCAGAAGCGAACTTGCTAGGTAAAACTGTCCCCAATAACTGGACCACTCCTTGAGTTACATAGGCTGATTTAACCAGAGGCAGATGATGAGATGAAGTTTGGGGTACAAATGTTCATTGGGGATTAATAGCTATTAAAAAGTAAACATTACCTAATAATTTCTTCTTGTGGAGCACTGAATGAATAGGCTGTGAATCATTCATGTAGCAAAAAATAAATGTGTCAATCTGAATTAATCCCTAAAATATAACATTGAGTGAAAATAAAACAAGCTCCAAAGTATACCTGCTATATTAAAAAATAGATGTCAATTTTTAAAACAAATTGATAGTATATTTTGTGTTATGGATAGATATGTAGAGAGTAAGAGGGTGAAAGCAGAGAAATATCCATGGAGATGACAGAAATAAACTTGGCACCAGGCGTGATGGCTCAAGCCTGTAATACCAGCACTTTGGGAGGCTGAGGTGAAAAGATTGCCTGAGCTCAGGGGTTTGAGTCCAGCCTGGGCAACTTGATGAGACCTTGTCTCCACAGTAAATCAAAAAATAAGCTGGGCATGGTAGTGCACACCTGTAGTTCCAGCTACTTGGAAGGCTGAGGCAGAAAGATCACCTGAGCCCAGCAGGTCAAGGCTGTGGTGGCCGTGAACGTACCACTGCACCCCAGCCTGGGTGACAGATTGAGACTCTGACTCAGAAAAATAAATAAGTAAATAAATAAATAAATAAATAAATGAACTTGGCTACCTCTGGTAGGTACAAAATGGGAAGGGGTGGGTGGTTCTGTGAAGCAGTCTGTCAAGTCTCATGTGTGACACATGGTAAGCATTATAGGTTTTAGCTAATATAATAATAAAACATGTTCACATTTTTTATTCTTATTGGTGTGTATGCAGTTGTCTTCCATATTATTTTCTTGTTGTATGTGTGAAAGCTTTCATACCTAATGATTTTCTTAAAAAAAAAAAACAGGATCCCTTTCCTAATTAAATGAGGTAAATAATATTTTCAGTATGATATATTACTTTAATTTCAGCTTTCTGAGACCAACTTCTATGAGTTGGTGACCAAGTGAAAAAGTTAAGTCAGTCACACACTATATGGTTATGCACATGCACGGGCGCAAGTGCACACACACATTCAAGAATCTTCTCTGTGCAACATAAACAACCAATAACCTCCTTTAAAGGCTAAGGCTGAATGCATCTGTCTTTTCTTTTTATCTGGTAAATTCTTCAAGGGTGAGGACTGTGTCACTTGATGCTCTGCCAGCCATCCCTGGCATATTGTGGACACTTGATAAATAATAATTAATTCAGCCCCTTAATAGTCATCCATTTATTCAATGAATAATAATGAATAATAATGAAGTTACTGAAAACAATGACAAAAATTGGAAAAATGTTATGCATGAGATATATCTGATTGTATCTCATTAAATGCCATTTTTGTGGAGGACATATTCGAACTTGAGCTCCATGAATTTGATAAAGCTATTTAATGCCTTAGATTTTAGGACCCTCTTATTCTTTTAGCTTATATTGTCACCAATGTCTGAATTGTACTCACATATATTTATATACAATTGTATTATAGCCGGGCTCGGTGGCTCAGCCTGTAATCCCACGCCTTTGGGAGGCTGAGGTAAGTGGATTGCCTGAGTCCGTGGGTTCGAGACCTGTCAGGGCAGCGAGACCTCATCTCTACAATAAATTAAAAAAAATCAGGAAGCGGCAAGATGGCGACGGGGCAACCCGGTCTCTGAAGCCCTCTGCAAAGGAGATCTGCAGTGGGTCTCTGACTCTCGCTCTGGGGGGCTGAGGACCCCAACATCACCGCCTGCTCTTCATACAGAGCTCGGCCGTTGCCACCGCTGGGACTCGCAACGAACTGGACAGTCACTGCGGCGCAAACGGTGCCGCCGCCGCAGCCCCTCCCCCCGCCACCACTGCCACTGCTGCCGTGGCCTCTGTGACAGCCGTAGCACATCACACCACCCGGGCCCGAGGCGATCCACATCAAACCCCTTCAGGGAAGATCTGCTGGGATCGCTGCCACCTCTCCTGCCACCAAGACTGTCCTGCCTGCCGCCGTAAGGCTCCTGTTGCCTGCTCTGAGGCAGGCAGCCATCTTGTTCCTGTCTGGCCCCACCCCCTCTGGGGCGAGCAGCTGAGATAGCACCACCTGCTGGCGATTCAAGGTAACAACACCGAAACAGGAGAAACAAGCTTGATAAAGACATAGACCGGAGTGCTGAACGGAAGGTAATCTGAACTGTCCTTCACAGCAGTTCAGGGGCAACTGACCCTAACTGCAAACTAATTTACCAGCTTGAAAAGAAAACTAGAAATCAGACCTGAAAGTACATTGGACTTAAACGAAATGTCTCAGAGTGTGCTTCATTGATTCTATTAGTTTAATGACTTAATTCTATTCCTACTGTATTGTTCCCTTTTTTCTTTTTTCCTTTTCCTTTTCTTCTCTTTTCTTCTCTCCATAAACCATATCTTTGTATAGAGGCACACTAACAAGGTGGTTGGTTAGCTTGTATGTTAGCATCACTATATGTTTTATTTTTATTTTTTGTGTGAGAGTTGGTTCGTCTGTAGCTGTGGTCTATTGTTTTTATCTGTTTCAGTATAGGCCTCTCTCTCTATTTGTTGGCACACTCGTTTGTTTCCTCCCTTCTCCTCTATCTCTCCACTCCCCTCTTCAACCCACTATCTGCTCCATTCTCTCCCCTCTGCTAACCACATTTTATTTCAGGGAGTAAACCTACAGCCCCACTGTATAGAAAGATTCCAGGACAGTGGGAAGTGGGTTCCACATTATCCACACACCTGTCAGCCAATACCAGGACCTGCAGGCAGATTTTGAATCACAGCTCTCCCCTTAAGTAAATCTCAAAACAGCAAAAAAGGACCACCTCCAACCTACAGTGCAACTTCAGAATTGAACAAAGTAAGAGGACATACATAAAGAATAGGAGATTGAATAAACAGAAGTAAAACCAATCCCTTTACCCCTGAATAAAGAATTAAATATGATGGTGACATGGAGGGAAGGAAAAAGTAGGGAGAGGGAAAAACCGCACAAATGAAGAAAAACCAAAAGAAGAATATAGGTCTTACACAGACCCCTGGGAAATCAGACACTGAGAAAACAGATTCTGGAACACAAACAATGAAGAGCCCCCAGAATGACTGGTTACATGCAACAAACCCAGACATCAAGACATTAATGGAGAGAATTTAAAAAATTGAGGAGAGACAAGAGGAAAATAGGAAGGAGCTGATGTCAGAAATGACAGCAGTAAAGAATACTGTGATGGAAATGAACAACAGACTAATAAGCATGGAAAGCAGAATCAGTCAAGCAGAAGAAAGAATCTCAGAGTTCGAAGACCAAAACACAGAACTAACCCAAACTGTCAAAAGCATAGAAAAGAAGCTCAAAAAGGCAGAACAAAACCTGCAAGTGATGAATGATCACTTCAAGAGACCAAACCTAAGAGCAATTGGGCCTCCTGAGGCAGAGGGAGAAACAGAAGCCACACTGGAACAAATATTTCATGAAATCATTCAAGAAAACTTCCCTCATCTCACTAAGGATGAAAAAATTCAAACACAAGAGATTCAGAGAACCCCTGCAAGACAACAAATGAGAAGACCAACTCCCAGACACATAATAAATCACCTAAGCAAAGTAGTTATAAATGAAAAAATCCTAAAGGCAGCAAGAGAAAAAGTTCAGACTACCTACCAGGGAAAACCAATTAGAATAGCAGCAGATTTATCCACAGAAACCCTTCAGGCCAGGAGAGCCTGGAGCCCTATCTTCAAAGTTCTAAAAGAGAAGCAATTTCAACCAAGAATAACCTACCCAGCCAAACTAAGCTTCATTAGTGAGGGAGAATTGAGATCTTTTCCAGATATCCAATCCCAAAGAACCTACGCCGCCACCAGACCACCTCTACAAGAAACACTTAAGAAAGTACTGAACACAGAAGAAAAAGAAAAAATAACAACAGCATTCTTCACAAGAGTACAGGCAAAAGATTAAAAACACACATGAACCAACTCCAAAACCCAAAGAAAGACAACAAACAAACAGGAACAACTCTGTAAGAGCCTTCTGACAGGGATCAACTCTTGCATTTCAATTATTAGCCTAAATGTGAATGGACTAAATGCACCACTGAAAGACATAGAATGGCAAAATGGATAAAATATCATCAGGCAACAATCTATTGCCTTCAAGAGACTCACCTCACTAGAAAGGACACCCACAGACTCAAAGTAAGAGGATGGGAAACAAACTTTCAGGTGAACGGAATACAAAAGAAGGGAGTAGCGATATTAATTTCAGACAAAATACCCTTCAAGCTATTAAAAATCAAAAAGGATACAGAAGGCCACTACATAATGATAAAAGGCTCAATCCATCAACAAGAAATATCTATCCTAAACATATATGCACCCAACATAGATGCACCAACTATCATAAAACAATTTCTTGGAAAACTAAAGAAAGATATCGACTCTAACATTATCATAACTGGGGACTTTAATACCTCACTCACAACCCTAAACATCATCAGGACAAAAAATCAGCAAGGAGATCTGGAACCTCAATGTGACTTTGAACCAAATGGACTTAATTGATACCTACAGAACACTCCATCCAAAGACCACAGAACACACATTCTACTCATCACCACATGGAACATATTCTAAGATCGACCACATACTCGGCCATAAATCAAGCATAAGCAAATTTAAAATGACCGAAATTCTACCAAGCACCTTCTCAGACCACAGTGGAATAAAAATAAACATTGACACCAACAAAGTCCCCCCCAAAACCCACAAAGACATGGACACTAAACAGCATGATGCTAAACAACTCCTGGGTCAACGACAAAATCAAAACAGGGATCAAAAGATACCTGGAAACAAATGAAAATGAAGAAACATCTTACCAAAATCTCTGGGATGTACTGAAAGCTGCAGTAAGAGGGGAATTTATATCCCTACAAACACACATGAAGAAAATGGAAGGAACAGAAATTCACAACCTAACAAGCCACCTAAAGAAGCTGGAAAAGCAAGACCACAAAAACCCTAATTTCAGCAGAAGAATCCAGATCACCAAAATAAAAGCCCAAATCCAGGACATAGAAGACAAAAAGATAATACGAAAAATCAATGAAACAAAAATCTGGTTCTTCGAAAGGATAAACAAGATCGATGGTCCCCTAGCTAGACTGACCAAGAAAAAATGAGAAAGAAAACCAAATAAGCACAATCAGAAACACAAAAGATGAAGTCACATCTGACCTGAAGAAATACAAAGATCATTAGAGACTACTATGTACACTTGTATGGAAACAACTTGAAAACCTTAAGGAAATGGAGGACTTTCTGACATCCCACAACCTACCTAGGTTGGAACAAGAAGAAATTGAGACACTAAATAGACCAATAACAAGCAAGGAAATCGACTACGTAATAAGAAACTTCCTACAAAAAAAAAGCCCTGGTCCAGATGGTTTTCCAGCAGAATTCTACAAGACATTCAAGGAGGAACTGAAACCAATCCTACTGAAGATATTCCAGGCGATTGAAAAAGATGGAACTCTCCCCAAATCATTTTACAAAGCCAACATCACATTGATACCCAAGTCAGGTAAAGATCCAACAAAGAAAGAGAACTACAGGCCAATATCTTTGATGAACATAGATGCTAAAATTCTCAACAAGATCCTAGCAAACCATATTCAGCAATAAATCTCAAAAATCATCCACCATGACCAAGTAGACTTCATTCTTGGCATGTAAGACTGGTTCAACATTTGTAAAACCATAAATGTAATTAAATACATCAACAGATGTCAAAAACAAAAACCACATGATCATATCATTAGATGTAGAAAAAACTTTCGATAAAATCCAGCACCACTTCTTGATAAAAACCCTTGAACATCTAGGTATATGGGGAACATACCTCAAAATAGTAAAAGCCATCTACGAGAAACCCACAGCCAGCATACTCCTAAATGAACAAAAATTGGAACCAATTCCCCTGAAAACTGGAACTAGACAAGGATGCCCACTCTCACCCCTCCTGTTCAACATAGTATTGGAAGTCCTGGCTAGAGCAATCAGAGAAGAGGAGGCAATCAGAGGTATTCAAATAGGAAAAGAGGAAGTCAAGTTATCTCTCTATGCAGATGATATGATTGTGTACCTTGAAAACCCAAGAGAATCTGTTAAAGGCCTCCTTACATTGATAAAGGCCTTTGGCAAAGTCTCAGGATACAAAATAAATGTACAAAAGACAATCGCATTTCACTTCACCAATAATAAACAAACAGAAACCCAAATAAAAAACACAATTCCATTCACAATAACCACAAAAAAAATGAAATACCTTGACATCTTCCTAACCAGAGACGTGAAAGACCTTTATAATGAAAATTACAAAACACTGCTCAAAGAAATCAAAGCTGACATGAACAAGTGGAAAAATATCCCGTGCTCATGGATCGGAAGAATCAACATTGTGAAGATGTCCATCTTACCTAAGGCAATCTACAAATTCAATGCAATACCCATTAAATTACCAATAACACTCTTCTCAGACCTAGAAAAAACAACACAGGAATTCATATGGAAACATAAACATCCAAGAATAGCCAGAACAATCCTCAGCAAAAAAAAAAAAAAAACAAAGCAGGTGGTATCAGAATACCAGACTTCAAACTTTACTATAAAGCTACAATCATCAAAACAGCTTGGTATTGGTACAGGAACAGGCATATAGATCAATGGAACAGAATTGAGATTCCAGAAGCAAAACCTAAATTTCTCAACCAACTCATCTTCGACAAAGCCCCCACCACCTACCACTGGGGAGAGGAGAACCTATTCAGTAAATGGTGCGGGGAAAACTGGCTGACCACATGCAGAAGATTGAAACAGGACCCCTATCTATCCTCATGCACAAAGGTTAACTCCAAATGGATCAGAGACCTAAATGTAAAACCTCAAATCATAAGAACCTTAGAAAAGGAAGGAAATACCCTCATGGAAATCGAAACTGGCATCCAATTCCTGTACAAAACCTGAAACCCACAGGTCATAAGAGAGAAGATAGACAAGTGGGACCTTATTAAACTGACAAGCTTCTGCAAAGCCAAAGAAACCATCAAGAGGGCAGGGAGACAGCCTACAGACTGGGAAAAAGTATTTTCCAACTCTAGGTCTGACAAAGCCTTAACATCCTGGATCTACAAGGAACTGAAACATACTGAAAAGAAGAAAATGAACAACCCCATTATAAAATGGGCAAAAGATATGAACAGACACTTCACAAAAGAAGACATCCGAGCCGCCAACAAACACATGAAGAAATGCTCAACCTCACTAATCATCAGGAAGATGCAAATCAAAACCACACTGAGATACCACCTAACTCCAGTCAGAATGGCAATTATCAACAACTCAAAAAATAACAGCTGCTGGAGAGGTTGTGGCAAAAAGGGAACACTTCTACACTGTTGGTGGGAGTGTAAACTAGTGCAACCTCTGTGGGAAACAGTGTGGCGATTCCTAAAAGCTCTAAAAACCGACCTTCCGTTATTCCGATATTCCCCTACTGGGAATATACCCTGAAGAACTCAAATCACTCTATAAAATAGATACTTGCACACATATGTTTATCGCAGTGTTGTTCACAATAGCAAGAACCTGGAAACAACCATGCTGCCCATCAAAAGAGGACTGGATTAAAAAAATGTGGTACATACACACGATGGAATACTACGCAGCCATAAAAAAAGAACAAAATCATGAATTTCGCAGCAACCTGGATCAAACTGGAGTCTATAATACTGAGTGACCTCTCACAGAAACAAAGATCCGAGTATCACATGTTCTCACTCATATAATGGACCTTGAACATCCAATGTAATGCTATAAGAAAATGACTGACGGTACTGGGAAACTATGGGGGGGAGGGGGATGGGATTAACAGTAGCAAATATGTGTCTGGAGAGGGGAAAACACCTCTTATCAACAGGGTGCCTGAATGAAACGTAATTGTATACCTAACCCTTAACTGTACCCAACAAAACCATAATAAAAAATATTGATTAATAAAAAAAAAAAATCAGTCGGGCGTGGTAGCACGCGCCTGTAATTCTGGCTACTCGGGAGGCTGAGGAGGAAGGATCACCGGAGCCCAGCAGGTCGAGGCTGCAGTGGCCGGGAGCGGCCACTGCACTCCAGTCTGGGCGACAGAATGAGACTCCAACTCAAAAAAAAAAAATTGTATTATACACATGTGTGTTTATAGGTTTATACACCTATACCTATATACCTGTGCATTTTTATGCATATGCCAGGGGTGCCAAAAATGTATATGCATTTTCAGAAATGTTATCAATGTATCACTTTTAGTTTGCCATAATCAGAAGCGTCTGGATGCTGATGGTAAGTAACCACTTTGAGCCACCTCTTGTAATTGCAGAAGTCAAACGGGACTTTTATTCATCTTTTGTTATTGGTATACGTTAATTATTACAATTTTAATAGTTTTTCCTTTCTTAAAATGGGTATACTTTTTTGGCACTCTCTGTACATGTATAAACACATACTTTTCATCTAGCTCTGCATATCGTTGACTCTAAGCAAGTCTGTGAGACAGACTTTGTACCACCATGCTCACTGTGGTAGGCTGCTTGTGTCCCAGATCTATACTCTGCATCCTCCACCACCAGGATGTTCTTCTTCCAAGCCGTTTTCCTTTAAGAGAAGGAAGACAGCAGCATGGTGATTCATGCACAGACCCCAGAAGCATGTTCTCTGGATTCACACCCCAGCTCTACTCTTTCTTACCTGTCTCACTTTGGACAAATTGCTAAAGTCTTTCCATTTCTTTATCTGTAAAATGAAAATAATAATAATGGGTACCCAAAGGAATGTTTGGAAGATTAATTATATTTATGTACAAACAACTCTTAGGCACATCACTGACATACGGTACACACCATACATTTCAACTAATATTACTATCAGATAACTACTTAGCTAATCTTATAAACAAATTTATAATGAGATGTTAGTAGTTCAATGATTTACTTTTTTACTTTCATTGCAATCCTTGATACTTTCCTCTGAAAAAGTTATTCACAATGTGAATTCCAGACATTCTTGGGTTAGAAATGCAATTGAGCAGAAATCCTTTTGGTTCTACTCAAATTATAACATATTTACATACTCTTGCTACTCATTTCAGATGGCAAGTGAACAATAAATTCATCTAGTCATTTGTTCCCAAACATCTAGCTTTTTAATCTAACACCATCTTTTTTTACATGATTATTAGAAAATTAAACCAGCTTTCATAAGTCCATTTAATAAACAGATTAGGACGTTAAAATCATATGAAATGTTGTAGATTAATCTAAATTGATATGGCTACCTGCTAAATTTCCAGGGTTTTTTTTTTTTTTTTTTTCTACTCGGAAGTTCTGAGACTCTTACTTAGTTACTTCTTTCTCCTCCGTAAATGCAGTTGAGACTCAGTACTGTTCCTTTTGATCAGGATTCAGTATGTGACTCTCAGAAAAACTAATGAGAGCCTGCCCTTCCAGAGCTGATTCCATAAACCAACAAAAAGAGTAAACACTACAGTCAAAGATCCATGCAATTCAGACAATACTTTTTATTGATGAGAATAATTTTGCTAAAGCATGAAAGCTTTTTAAAAATAGGATAGCACAAGAAATAGATGCAATGAAAAGAATGAGCCCTTTAGATGGCAATGGGGTGATAATAAGCACTTGATGCTATGTTCATGAGTTATTTTGTTATTTTAGTCTAATGGCCTGGAAGGTCCTTTAAGTCAGATAGATGGTATATATTATGTGGAAATAATAGTGTAGATGGCTGTTTCCATTTGACTTTAAAATAAACTTCAAAGTCAGAGAAATTTTTTATGTTGGAGAGTGAATTATATACTTTCAAAAGTCATGGTTTTCATATGCACAATAATTTTCCAAATTGTTAAAGGAGTTCTTTTACTCAAAATGTAAAAACACAAAAATAAAGACCTTAATAGAACTAGGGAAATTGGCTGATGAGTTCTCTAATAGAATAATGGGTCAACTCAGCCCCTTTCAAACTCACCTTTGCTTCTAATGCCTGAGCCATCACTGAAGATTAAAGGCAGTATGAAAGGAGGGCTATTTCTCATACTTTACCTGCTCATTAAATGCCAAGATAGTTTTTTACTCAATTATACATCTGCCAATGAAAATAGTGAGCAAAGACAACATCAAGGCCATGTTTTCATTTCAATCATTGTTCCCTAGTGAATTACAAGGTTGTGAGTCTCCTACAACAATTTATTTTGATCCAGGCTTCATAAATCTGGTGCAGTAGACTGAGTTGCTGAGCTATATGTTGTGATCATGTCTTTCTACAAACAACATTAATCACTTGCTCAAGAGGCAGTAAAAGTTCCAGAGTGTTCTGTCTTGTGCTCCCATCAAAAAGAACATCTTAACAGAAGGTCTAAGTGTTTCTCTTTCCCCTCAGAGGTTTCTATACTCAGTTCTTCCTATGTGGGTTTTCAAACTCTAAACGTTCATGTACTACTTATTAGGTAATGTCAAAATAAACAGAAAATATGCAAATAATTTTATGGTTCATGAGGAAAACATTATATTTGTAAGGCACAATTTCTATAGATGGTGATAAAATTAAAAAGACATTAGATACATTTGCTCATAAAAATTTATTTTTCCATGTCTAGATTTACTTAAAGTTGGAGATGTCTTTGAGATAAAATAATTTTTATTTTTGTCCTTGTGATGGACTGTTTCTACCTCGTGTTTTAAATGAATAATTCTCCTTAAGAAAGTACTAAATTTAACTGGAAACTAACCAACACATCTGTGTCTGAAGTGCTCCAAGGCAAAGATATTAACAAGTTAGGTAGGTTATGCATCTGACCACCAGCGTTTTATGTAGAAAAAAGTAGGGCAATGACTAATATAGGGAAATTATGTTATTTGACACTATATTACACTAGAGAATAAAACAAAACAAAAAAATTAGGCTAGCAAGATGAAATAAATGAAATTGTTTTAGATATCACATACTGTATTATACCATTTCTTCCCACTGTTTTCATTTATAAACAGAAATGAAACTAAGTATATTTCACTAAAAAATTACTGAAAGTAAATGTTTATTTACCTTTCCAGTCTGATTTTTCACCTCCCCTCCTATAACAATCATTAAGTAACTCTTAGAGATTTAATTTGGTTTGCATACAAAGTAATTTGTAATGAAGTAACCCATTATTTTTAAAAATAGGATCGATTTTGTTGATCATTATTATCTCTGGAACTACTGGTTAATCCACAGAACATTTCTTTCTTTCTTTTTTTCCTTTCAGAAATACAAAATATGTACAGGGACACTTAGCTTTAATTCCTTATTAATGGCAAACATGATGACATTTTACTGGGGGAAAAAATCTTGGGATTTATATTTATTCTTACCAGTGTAGAGCAAGTGTTACAGTTTCTGAGAATGTTCTCAATCTTCTTTCTATGTTTTTTATAATTTTAGAAAACTATTTATCTTTTAGTTGGGGTGCTCTGTCTCCCTGGCTGGAGTACAGTGTTACAATCATGGCTCACAGAAGCATCAAACTCCTGGGTTCAAGCAATTCTCCCACCTCAGCTTCCCAAGTAGCTGGGACTATAGGCACATGCCACCAGCCTGGCTAATTTTTAATTTTTTTTTTTTTTTTTTTTGTAGAGACAATGTCTTGCTATATTGCCTAGGCTGGTCTTGAACTCATGGGCTCAAACGCTCCTCTCACTTCAGACTCCTAAAGCATTGGGATTACTGGCATGAGCCACCTCACCCAACCTTGTAAACCATTTAAATATGAGTTTAACCGTATACAATATATCAGACTGTTTTCTTTCATGTTGCGAGAAGTTTTAATTACTCTTGATACTATCGACTTGCCAATTACACTGAATATGAAAATATGATGGTCAACTGAATAAACATATATAACATATAAAATTATAATAATTTTTTCTCAGTCCTTAGTGCAAAGGACCAAAATTTTCATCTCATTCCAATCACAAACTGGTAGCTTGTAAAGCTATGGATTCTCTTAGTTTTATCTATATAATAAAGGCCATTTTTTTTTTTGAGTTGGAGTCTCACTCAGTCACCCAGACTGGAGTGTAGTGGCCGCTCCCGGCCACTGCAGCCTCAACCCGCTGGGCTCCGGCGATCCTTCTGCCTCAGCCTTCCAAGTAGTTGGAACTACAGGCGCACGCTAACACGCCTGGCTAATTTTTTGATTTATTGGAGAGATGAGGTCTCACCAAGTTGCCCAGGTGGGTCTCGAACCCGTGGGCTCAGACAATCCACTCACCTCAGCCTCCCAAGGAGTGGGATTACAGGCTGAGCCACCGAGCCCAGCATAAAGGCCATTTTTAATACTACAATCTCATGATAGATATATAACCCAGTTGCTGAAAGATTTATTCAGTTTATTGAATAATCTTTAAACCATCTGTTCCTTGATCAAATTTTGCTTGCAATAAAATAAAAATGGGTCTCTGAGAAATGCAGAATGTTGAGTAATACAATTCAAAGCACTACAAACAATACCAATACCAATATTATTTTGAACAAATATAATGAAATATGATAATAATCACTGTATCAATAATATCTGTTTTTATGTTATAAAATAGTATACAATATAATAACAGAACAATAAAGAAAAAATTCCTCATAATCTTAGAGATCTTATCATCATTATTTCATAGCCTTTATTCTCATTTTTTTCTATACTTACACTTCTTTGTGGTGAATACAAATTTACAATATACTGTGGATTCCTAGTCCATATTGAGGCATGATAAAGAAATTCTTCTTGCATACATGAAAATAACATCACAAAAAAGAATATTTAAAAGGTTATTTGAGCATTTGACAATGTCTCTCCTCCTCGGTTCTAAGCTTGGTTATTTCAAAAGGCTAAGATCAAAATTCTTCAATACCAAAATGCCAGGTCTCTAGGAACATCCAGAGAGAAAGTAAACAGTTAAATGAGAGTGTTGCTAAGATTGCAGTAGGCATTTGGAGATTTTCATGTAGAAGATTTTCGATTTTTTTCCACATGTAGGACTTAGAGGACAAGAAACAAAAGCAATTGCTTCAAGCAATGGCTAGGAAATTACCACAGCATCAAACACTTGAGTTGATCTGTCTTTAGAAAGCTAATCCAATTAGAAAGTATAGAGAAAACTTATTAAAGTACTTAAACCACACACTTTTCCTGGATTCTCTTAGTACATTCCTCATGCACTGAAGAATTTTAAATCTTTATCTCTTTTGTGGTCTCTCTTCTCTTTCCAAGATGGTGCTGCCAATTGCCCCTGAACCATCCATTTCGGTGGTTTACAGTTAGCTCATACTCAAGAGTTGCTCTTATTTTATGACTTGAACAAAATGTACTAGGTCCAAAACTGAACCTAGCACATTTTGTTCAAGTCATAAAATAAGAGCAACTCTTCTCATCAAATTATACATTTAGTCAAAAACACAAATGTGTCATTCTGCTACATAAACACATCTTGACTTGGCTTCCCGTCTCTCAACCCAACAGTGGCTCGTTGCTTTCAGGTCACAATCAACTCTCATCTAAGTATGTTGCCTGGCTCCTGGTGTCCTTCTTCCTCTCCAGTCCTCACAGCAAGATGGAGGCAGGGGAAACTAAACAAAACTCTGATTTAGACTCATCTTTGATAAACATCTTTACATATTTTCTAAGTCTAAGCAGTCAAAGTGGATTGCAGTACTCTGATGAACTGGTTCTTGCTTTCCATCTTTCAAAACTTTCTGCCTTGATGGGGGGGTGGGAGTGGGATTGGCAGTTGAGGGAAACTGCTAGGGGAGGGAAGGAAACATCTCATCAACAAGGATAACTGCATAATCAATGTTTACATACCTAAACCTGAATTGTACCACACATCTTTATAATAAAAAAATTAAAAAACAAAACAAAACAAACTTTCTGCCTTAAACTCAAAGCCCAAACTAAGGGAAATACTAAACGTTGATGCAAATGACTCTCTTTGGGCCTCTGCATGTTTTTGCCCTTGCATGAATATTATACTCCATGTTGTCTGGCTAATTCCTATTCATCTTTTCAGTATCCTCTTCAGATTACCTCCTGCAGACTTCATGGACCAAGTCTTGGCTAGATACTCCCTCCTATATACTTCTAAAACACCTCATCAGAGGGCCTTCCATGCTGCAGTGAGAGTCCTGGCTGATTATCAGCTGTGAGGGTTGGAATTATGTCTTAAATTGTAGTCATTGTACCTTGGGCATACATTTTCCAGATTTCTCCCAGTTCTCTTGTTTATGCAACTTATCTCCATCCAGCTAGATCATCCTCAGCTTCTGAACCTGCTCCTGCTCCTGCTGTCTTTCCTCTCACTATTACCTTCCCTTGAAACCACCCACAAGGACCCAAATCTCACTTGTTCTTTCAAGCCCAGTTTACTGGGCACCACATCCAAGAATGCTTCCTTCATTCCAAAGTGCAGAACCTCCCAGGCCTCTGCACCAATCAGCCTTGTGTGTTAATACCTTTTTGCCTCTCTTTTCTTCCTGAACATAGGAAGAAACTATACATTGTACATGTATCTGTGTACCTTCACCTCCCACCAGTTAGCACCAGGACCTGGAAATAGATACCCATTTATCTCCAGGTTTAGGAACACACTTGCCAGATGCTCTAAGCCCTGTCTCATCTCTCTTCCTGGCATGCCTTCTCTTTCTCCTCTCTGAAATTCATTTATCATTTTCCTGATTCACCCTCTTATAGACACATTTCTGACATCTCATCCTCCAGGGAGTCTTCTTAAACTCATCTGTCAAACTTTGATTCCATTCCTGTCCTTTTTTCCTGTGTGCCTCCTTAGTGTTTTATTTTTATTTTTGACTATTTACATTGTGAATGCTGATGTGTCATTTTGCTTGTTTTCAAGTAATTTCAAGGAGATTTATTTTGTCTCCTAAGACTCTAAATTCTAGAGAGGTGCTAATAGGAGTATGATAAAAAAAATACCCTACATTTGTGCTGTTCAACAGAATACTCACTAGACACATGTAGCTACTGAGTATTTGAAAAGTGACTAGTAAAACTGAGAAAAGAAAATTTTAATTTTTTAAAACTTTTAATTAATTTAAATGTAAATAGCTACATGTGGCCAGAGGTTACCATGTTGGACAGTGCAGTTCTTAATCCTGGAAAGAGTATATTTTAAGTTATTACTCTTCCTTAATGTATTCAATACTTAGAAAACAATGCCTCATATTTATAAGGTATGTCATGATTAATACATAAAATGCTACTAAATACAAACCCCTACTCAAGTTTTGGCATAACTCTTTGATGTGGACTGGGTAAATATTATTATACTTATTTTTAATATCTGGTAACCAAGAGGGTAAATAACTTGTTAAGGTCATGTGGAAACCACTGGCAGTTTATTCTTTTCTCCTCCCATGTTTTGCTATTCTAATCCTTATGCTATTATTCCTTTCCTTTTAAATGTTATATTGAAACTTAATAAAGTCTATCAATAAAAACTGAATTATTAAAGAAAGAAGGAATCTTATGCAGATCAGATAATGTTCATTAACTGATTATTCATTCAACAAGTATTTGTTGAACCCAGGCAGTGAGCCAGGCATGCTATATACCAGCAATAAAGTGATGAATGTATGGGTCACCTGAAGGGGCTCACTATGTGTGTGTGTGTATGTGTGTGTGTGTGCGTGTGTGTGTGTGTGTGTGTGCGCGCGCGCTTGCTTGGGGAAGGGTGACAAACAGGAAATAAATAAGTACAATTTTAAAAAAGTAAATGACTACAGATGATGAAAAGAGCAGTGAAGCCTATCAATCAGGAGGCGAGACTAAGATGAGTTGTCAGAGGAGGGTTCTCCAAGGCATTTTCAAAGGGAGTAACATGTGAACTGACTCTAAAGGACAAGACTTAAAAAATGAGAAGAGCAGGAGGGCATTCCGGGCTGAGAGACAAGCAAGTTATCCCAAGGCTGGGAGGGATTTTAAGAGTTTGAGGGATACAAGGGAGGTCTGTGTGGCTGCAGCACAGGGTTTGCAACTGGGAGTTTAGCCAGTTCAGGCTGCCACAGTGAAATACCATAGACCAGAGGGCTTAAACAATCTAAATGCATCTTCTCACAGCTCTGGAGACTGCATGTCTGCAATCAGAATAGCAGCACGGTCAGTTCTGATGAAGATTCTCTTCTGGACTACAGACTGTCACCTGCTCACTGTGTCGTCCTGCTGCCTTTCGTGTGTGTGTGTGTGTGTGTGTGTGTGTGTGTGTGTGTAGAAAGAGAAAGAGCAAGTTTGCATTTCCACCAGCAGTGTAGAAGCATTCCTTTTTCTCCACATCCTCGCCAGCATCTGTTGTTGTTTGCTTTATTAATGATGGCCATTCTTACAGGGGTTAGGTAGTATTTCAGTGTGGTTTTGATTTGCATTTCTTTGATGATGAGTGAGGCTGAGCACTTTTTCATGTGTCTGTTGGCTGCCAATATATCTTCTTTTGAGAAGTGTCTATTCATGTCTTTTGCCCACTTTTTAAAGTGGCTGTTTGTTTCTTTCCTTTTGGTGCATTTGAGTTCCTTCTAGATCCTAGATGTTAGGCCTTTGTCAGATATACATTTGACAAATATTTTTTCCCCATTCTGTGGGGTGTCTCCCTGCTCTCTCAATGTACAACCTCTCTGGGAAACAGTCTAGAGATTTCCAAAAGAACTAGAAATTGACCTTCCATATGACAGCAATTCCCCTATTGGGAATATACCTAAAGGAACTCAAATTATTCTACAAAAAAGACACCTGCACACATGTTTGTTGCAGCTCTATTCACAATAGAAAAACATGGAACCAACCGTGTTGCCCATCGAAGTTAGACTGGATAAAAAAAAATGTGGTACATATACACAATGGAATATTATGCAGTCATAAAGAACAACAAATATATGGACTTTGCAGCAACCTGGATGGATTTGGAGTCGATCACACTCAGTGATTTATCACAGAAACAAAGATCTGAGCTTCATATGTTCTCACTCATAAGGTGACCTTGAACAATTATAATCCTATAAGAAAGTGATTGGCATTATAATTGCTTTCTTATAGCATTATAATTGTTCAAGGTCACCTTATGAGTGAGAACATATGAAACTCAGATCTTTGTTTCTGACCTTGAACAATTATAATGCTATAAGAAAGTGACTGGCAGCCGGGCTCGGTGGCTCAGCCTGTAATCCCATGCCTTTGGGAGGCTGAGGTGAGTGGATTGCCTGAGCCCGTGGGTTTGAGACCTGCCTGGGCAGCAAGACCTCATCTCTACAATAAACCAAAAAATCAGCCAGGCATGGTAGTGCGCGCCTGTAGTTCCAGCTACTTGGAAGGCTGAGGTGGAAGGATCACCGGAGCCCAGCAGGCGAGGCTGCAGTGGCTGGGAGCAGCCATTGCACTCCAGTCTGGGCGACAGAGTGAGACTCCAACTCAAAAAAAAAAAAGGAAAGTGACTGGCAATATTGGAAAACTGTTGGGGTGGGGTGGGGTGAGACTGGCAGTTGAGGGAAACTGCTAGGGGAGGGAGGGGCATACCTCATCAACAGGGTACCTGTATGATCAATATTTGTATACCTAACCCTGAATTGTACCCCACATCTTTATAATAAATAAATACATTTTAAAAAAAGAAAGAGAAAGAGCAATCTCCCTCTCTTCTTTTTTTTATAAAGTCAATCAAATTTGTTATATTAGGGTTCCACCCTTATGACCTCATTTAATTTTAATTACCTCCTAAAAAGTCCTGTATATAGCCGCATTGAGGACTAAGTTCTCAATATATGAATTTTGGAGTGACACAATACAGTTCATGGCAGGAGTGTATTAAAAAGATAAGGTTGGAAAGAATCATGGGCTATGTCATGCAGTCAGCTGGCAAGGAATTGGGACATCATTTAGAGAGAAAATAAGAAACATATAAACATGGAAAAATCTTGAGTACTAACTTCACTTTCTTTTAGTTCTTAGACAATGTATTGATTCAGTGTCCATTTATAAAGTTCCAGTGTAAGAGAGACACTGTGCCAGGCTCTAAGATCATAAGGAGAAATCAGCCATAGACTTCACCCCTGAAGGGCCTATGACTGAGGCGTATACAGGTAAATGACAAACTCATGAAGAAGGATAAGGCTTTCAACAGATGGTGTTGGACAACTTTGACTCCTATCTCGCAGCATACACAAAAAAAATGAATTGGAGCGAGATCATGGACTAAAATACAAAATCTAGAATGATAAAGCTAGAAGTAGAAGTAAACACAGGGTAATATCTTCATGACCTTGGGTATGCAAAGAGCTTATAGCCAGGACAAACTTGCATAACGTATACAGATTGTATACCAAAATGTAAAATGTATAAATGGTGAGTTAAATATAATACAGTACAATGTAAAATATAATAAACTGAGCATTACAATTTGATACAATATAATGACGTACAATCCACAGAAAATGGGCAAATGGATACTTCACAAAAGATGATGTATGAGTGGCCAAGAAGCAAGGAGAAGGAGCTCAACATCATTCATCATCAGGGAAATATAATTTAAAACCAAAAAGAGGTAGCACTGCGCAATAACTAGTATTGCTAAAATAAAAAAGACTGGGTCATATGTGGTATCTAAAATAGCTTTGAAAAACAATATGTTAGATTCTGATGAAGTTAAATGTATACTTATTCTATAATCCAGCAATTTAATTTATTCACAATGGCAAAGATCTGGAAGCAATCAAATATCCAGAAGAATAGATACCACATTGAATTATACTTATGTGATAGAAAAATAATGAATAATAAAAATATGGATACATTTAACATCATGGATATATAAAAAAATATCAGGCAGAGCCAATAAAAACAGGCACAAAAAAGCACAAATAGAATGATTACATTTATAGAAGTTTCAAGTACAAGCAAAACTAATCTATAGTGATAAAAACTACAAGAAATTTTAGGGAGCGATGAAATCCTTAAGGAGGTAGATATTGATGGAAGGGGAACATTCAAGGGTAAAGAAAATCTATATCTTGACCGAGTGACAGTTATACAGGTATATCACTAGTCAAAATTCTTAAAACTCTACATGTTGGTTCTTTACATTTTTCCACTTGTAAAATATACAAAATTTAAAAATACATTTACTATTAAAATGTGATGAGTAAAAACAGGGGAGATACAAAAAAAGGAATAATTATGCTTCAGTGTCTGACTGAAATACAAAGGAATTGGGAGCGAAGTCTGTAATTCAATCTGACTTACTTGGGAACTCATGGGGCACAAACACAGAGGACTGAATTCCTGGGAATGTAGGACTCAAGCTCTCCCAGAAGCACGAACCTAGCTCCATCAATGGCTTCTTCCTTAATTTCTTATCTTTCAGGTTCAAACAAATACCCAATAACCATTAGGAAAGTCTGACCTTAAGACTAAAGTTTGTGATGAGGCATGAACCCTCCCATTATTAGAACCCATAGCTTTTGTTAGGCCCACGGTCTGAAATCTGCCAGAAGGGTGGAGGACCATTCTGGAGCTCATCCTTGTTGTTTTTCTGTTGCAGCCTGAATACTAACCTCTGGGCCATGGGGCAAGTCTCATCTGTTTAGCCTCATTATTAGGGGAAGGGCGGTTCAGCTCTAGTTTCTCTGGGAAGGGTGGGGATGCAATTCTTTTATGCTTTTCCTTGTTAATTTTAAGTACATGCAGAAGGCCAGTGACTGAATACTAGCTTTAAACTCAAAATCAAATGAAACAAATTAAAATGAATAAAGCCAACACAGACTGAAAGGCTTATCACTTTGCAAGAAAGATGCAGGAAAAGAAAGATTAAGCCTCCACAGACCCAGATAGATGTTAGTATGAACATTTTCTTTTTGATCCCATTCACATTCCTTTTCAAGGCTTCTCTACATCTTCCTCTGCACCTGTCAGTGCTTTCCCTTCACTATGCTACCCCCTAACATACATCTGCCATGTTTCTGCTAAGAGCTCAATTTAGTGAGCCCCAATACTAGCATATTGCCTCTATGATATTACTGAATCTATACAATGTATGCATTCTTATTATTTCTTACTCAGATGAAGAAATAAACACACAAAGAAGGTAGGTAACTCATTCAAAATTACTCAGCCTGTAAGATAGTCAAAAGTTTAATAGAGATGGGAGACTTAACCATCGCGCTAAGCTAATTGTCACCTTCTTCCTGTTCCTTCCTCTCTTTTTCTCAAGCACCAACTTTATGCCAATGGCCCCAGTAAACCTCTACCTACTGTATCTAATTGAATCCCTGCAATGACTTTGAGAAGTAGGACTTAAAAATCTCTATTTTATGGATTAAAAAACTCCCAAAACATGAAAGTCAAAAGGTTGATAAACTTGCCCTAAATTGTGCAGTTAGAAAGTGGTGGTGACACCCAAATTTGAACCCTTCTCTACCTCCACACCTGTGAGTCTTTCTACCTAAAAGACAAGCATTCAACATAATATTTCTTCCAGGTCATTTGTGTTGAGATAAATTGGCAATTCTCACATTGTAAAATGTCAGGCATCTGAGGAAGTTATTGTTTTTTGGTTTGGGGTTTTTTTTTTAGTTGGAGTCTCACTCTGTTGCCCAGACTGGAGTGCAGTGGCATGGCTTCCGGCCACCGCAGCCTCGACCTGCTGGGCTCAGGCAATCTTTCCACCTCAGCCTTCCAAATAGCTGGAACTACAGGCACGCGCTACCACGCCTGGCTAATTTTTGATTTATTGTAGAGATGAGGTCTCACCAAGTTGTCCAGGCGGGTCTCGAACCTGCGGGCTTAGACAATTCACTCACCTCAGCCTCCCAAGGCACAGGATTACGGGGTGAGCCACCGAGCCCGGCTGAGGAAGTTATTGGTAAGATAGTCTGGGGTGCTGGTGCCTCAAGTGTCACCACCTAGTGGCCACTTGTTCCCCTTCTTGTAAGGCTGGTGCTGTGAGTGGGAGGTCTAAACCATGGGGAACTGAGCCTACTGCTACCTCTGCCTTCTGTTTGCTTTGCTGTAATCAGTGACTACTGGACATGGGATGGTTATCTGAACTTAGCAGGTTATCTAAACTTGGACTTTCTGGCCAGTTGATAACATCATACTCTGTCCATTTGGAAATCCTCTACATTTGGTTCTTCCTTCAATTTGATCTAGACAGTTTAAGCAAGATGGCTCACTGACTATGTATGCCCAGTCTTGAGAAATTGCTGTAGGGAAGGGTTTTATATATATCTTTGGAATCCAATCCAGTATATGATTTACCTAATTAGATTTTCCTTAAGCTAATTTTAAGAGAGTTTGCATTCTTTGGACAAATATACATGAAGGAAACCCAAAAGTGAGCTGGAGGTCAAAAGAGAGAGCCAGGCAGTGTGGATATCGTTGAGACAGCAAGGAATTTGCACATATTGTAGATGGATTTTTCAAAATCTTGGGACTGCATTATTCCTCTTCTAGTCAATATATTTTAACTTTCTGTAGGCCTCATTTTTTTGTTGTTGTTAAAATCAAAGCACTGTGCCAGTTGATTTCTAAGTTCTTTTCCTGTAAAGCATTTTTTTCTTTCTATACTATAATACACTGTGCCTACAGATTTGGAGTTTTGAAAGAAAAAAAAACCTCTCTCCTCTCTCTCTCTCTCTCTCTCTCTCTCTCTCTCCTCTCATTCATCTGATTTTTTCATTCTACAAATATTTATTGAAAACCTACAAAGTGGTAGGCACTGTGTTGTCTTTGTGGGTAAATAAGTCAGTGTTTCTGCCCTCAAAGAGATCTATATACAGAATTGAAAGTGGTTATAAAGAAAGCTAATGAAACTCTCACAAGGGACACACTTCCCAGTGATGGCAAATCACAACTACGCTTCCCTTCATTGCAAAATATACAAAGGTCTGTTTACCTCAAAAGCCGACAAACACAAATCTCTCCAGTAATGCTCTTGCCTTTTGTGTAGCTTCCTCAATACCAGGGTTGGTTCTTTTCTTTCTTTCTTTCTTCTTCTTTCTTTCTTTTTTCTTTTTGTACTTAAATGAATAATACAGGAGGTAACCAATAGCCAGTTTATATTCCCTGCTGTCCTTCCAAAGCTTCATAGCCTAAAATAAAGGTGCTGCGGAGGTGGAGAACCCAATTTCCATTCTAAGTTTCACACAGTGGGTTTCAGTCAATTAAAATTTCTGTTCCTAAGATACAGTTGCTTATGGAGGCAAGTAGCACCCACATTTTTTGGAAACAATGATCTTCATCTGAGGAACTTTCTTCCTCTCTAGACCTGTCGAGACCTCAGGGATTAGATGCAGTTGCCGACAGGATGTCACAAAGCCAATTTTATCTTCTCTCTTAGGCATCAACTTCCTCCTCTTACCTAGGTTTTGACTCCTCTAAGAACACAACAGTCATCTTGGGGGTGGGGGGAAAAACATGCTTCTTGTTCTTTTTATCCTCACTAATACATTGGAACTAGGCCATCTGGCTGCCTTTTGGGTAAACCCATTTTATAACAAGATTTTTTTTTTTTTTGGTGATTCAGTAATTAAACCCCTTTGGATAGGGTTCAAGATGGACCTGCATTATGCTGAATTTTTCTTCATAGCAAACTGTTAGTCGCAGGTGCCAGTGAATTTATAAATAAAAATAAGAAATCACTTATAGATTTTAGAATGGTGGTAATCTCTCACTTTCCTCTGACCTTAGGTCCACTTTTCTTCAGAGTGGAGTAAGGCAAGAATGTGCTTTGAATTGTCCTTTGGTAGAGCACTGTGAAGATTATCTGCCATCTTTACGCTAAATCTAACCTCCTAGGGTTGAATGTTGAACATAAGGGTCTTATAGCTGCTACTCATGGCTAAAGTATAGGCACTTATTCAGTAGACATGTGCTAGAGCCCAGGTGGAGAACTAGAGTAGTGTATGAGCTCAGCAGCATCACATGATTAACTAGAGACTCAGTATTCCTTTCATATTGTCATTGTTATGTTGGGGCTTCAGATGCGAATGTGGTCTACCTTTACATAATCTGTGGGGAGTGTTCTGAGAATAATGCATTTATTCTGAGCAATTTTACCTTGCCATCCCTTAACTCAAAAAAATATAGATAAACACAAATAAATGGTTAAGAGTCAAGAAATCAGTCATGTTTTTCCTAATATATTATGGAAAAAGTTTAGTTTCCAGGATAGCTGTGCTCCCAATTTCTTTTGCCATGAATCATGGAAAGCTAATAGCCGGTCTAAGAATTTCCATCTGGTCACTCATGTGAATATCTCTCTGTAAAACATCATCCATTTGGACTCTGAGTCCTTAAAAAAAAATTTAAGTCTATATTTGTAGAGCATTTTAGGCTCAGAGCAAGATTAAGAGGAAGGTACAGAAACTTCCCATACATCCCTGATCCCAAAACATGCAGTCTCCTCATTATTAACATCTCCCACTAGAGTGGTACATATGTTACAATTGATGAACTTGCATTGGCACATCATCATAACACAAACTCTATAGTTTGCATTAGGGTTCTCTTGGTTTTGTTCTGGTTTTGTATGTTATGTGGGTCTTGTCAAATGTATAGTTATATACATCTATCGTGATGGTATCAAACAGAGTCTTCCCACTGCCCTGAATATCCTCTGTGCTCTACCTATTTATACACCACCCTTGGCAACCACTGACTTTTCTACCATTTCCTTAGTTTTGTCTTTTTCAAGACATCATATAGTTAGAATTGTATCACATATAGCCTTCATATTGGTCTTTTCTCTTAGCAATATGCGTTTACATTTTATCCACGTCTTTTCATGGCTGAGAGCTACTTTCTTTCTAGCATTGAATATATTCTATTGTCTGGATATACCAAAGCTTATTTTTCCATTCACCTACTGAAGGACATCTTGGTTGCTCTCAAGTTTTGGCAATTATGAATAAAACTGCTATAAACATCCATGTGCAGGTTTTGCTGTAGACATAAGTTTTCAAATCTTTTGGATAAACACAATAAGTATGGTTGCTGGGTCATTTCATAACAGGATGTTTAAAAACTGCCAAACGGTTTCTCAAAGTGACTGCACCATTTTTTATTTCCACCAGCGATGAACCAGAGTTCCTATTGCTCTACCTCCTCACCAGCATTTGGCATTGTCGATGTTCTGGTTCTTGTTCATTCTAATAGGTGTGCACTGTCATCTCATTGTTCTCTTTTGCATTTCCCTGATGGTATAAAATGTGGACCATCTTTTCAGATGCTTATTCACCATCATCTTTGGTGATGTGTCTGTTAAGATCTTTGGCCTGTTTTAGTCGGTTTGTTTTCTTATTTTTAAGATTTAAGAGTTCTTTATATATTCCAGATAGCAGTTTTTAAAAATTAGATGTCTTTTTCAAATATTCTTTCAGTCTGTGGCTTGTCTTCTCATTCTCTTGACATGGACTTTCATTGAGTAGAATTTTTTTTTTTTAATTTTAATGCAATCCAGCTTATCAATGATTTCTCTCATAGATTTTGTCTTTGGTGTTTTATTAAAAAGTCATTGTCATATCCAACTTCATCTGTGTTTTCTCCTGTTATCTTCTGGAATTTCATAGGCTTTCATTTTACAAGTAGGCCTATGTCTACTTGGAGTTAATTTTTATGAAGGATATGAAGTCTGTGTCTAGATTCACTTTTTTTGTGTGTGAATGAATAGCTGTCCCAGTACCATTTATTGAAAACAATATTTTTGCTCCCTTCTTTTGCCTTTGCTCCTTTGTCATGATTAGTTGACTAGATTCATGTGAGTTTATTTCTAAGCTCTCTATTCTGCTTAATTGATCCATTTGCCTAGTCTCTCACCAATATCGCGCTGTCTTAATTACTTTACCTTTAAATTAAGTCTTAAAGTCAGATAGTGTCAGTCCTCCAAATTTGTTCTTCTTTAGTTTTGTGTTGGCTGTTCTGGCTCTTTTGCCTCTCCATGTAAATTTTGGAATTGATTTCTTGATATCTGAAAAAGAACTTGTGGTGATTTTGATTGGGATTGCATGGAAGCAATAGATAAATTTGGGAAGGCTCTAGTTCTTTTCTGCATTCTTTCTCCCTTGGAATCACTTTCCAATTGGTCAGATAAACCATCTCTCAACATGCTTAAGTGCTTTCTTAGCCATGATCTAGTTACAGTGTCGTTTAATATCAGCTGCATTGTGGACTTATTTGACAAGGAAAGCAACCCCCGTGTCAGTTAAGCGTGTAACAATTCACTTTTATATCAAGTTAAATTGTTTGAATCCTTTAAATAGATAATGAGCTTGGAGGCTCTCCTCAGGCACAAGAATAGCTTGCTTTGGGAGGAGTAGGCTATTTGAGTCCTGGCATTGTCCTTGCTGGGCATAGATTTGCTTCCTTTTTTGAGCTTCTATGAATGGTTACTGCAGCCTAGCCTCTTTTAGTGGAGATACAATGTCCCCAAATTCCTGGGAATACATTAGATGGTACCAGGCTTCAGAATACATGTGATGACGTTGACCTCCTTGTGGCTGCTGTGTTGACTGACATGAGCCACACCTACATAATGAAATAGTTAATGTTTGTATTTAGAAAGCAACGTGCTCTATGGTTTAGATCTTGACTCTACAGAAACTAATAGGATAGCCTAAGGTATTTGGAGCATAAAACCATTGTTTGAGTTAAATTTGGAGTCACAAATTTGGAAAAAAGTTTCTTCTAGTTCTCACTAAGTTCTTAAAAACTGCTTATGTGATTGTAATTCATTTTGAAATTTCCTGAAAACAACCTTTGTCATGAGATTTTTAAAGGCTTTTTTTGGATATACCTTTTAAAATACTTCATCTCATTTCACGTTGTTTAAAATTTAACTTTATAATATAGAATGTTTTCCCCTTGATTATACCATTGCGTGAAGCCATGAGAGGCAGGTGGATGGAGTGACGATTGCGGGAAAGGGGCAAATGTCAGCAGGATTCTTGGTGGATAGAGTTTTGGAGACTCTGTCAGTTTGCAGCAAGAGAAAGTTTTCTGCCACTTATCAACAGAAATTGAGTAGAAAGATAAATAATTATTTTATTTTTCTTTTGCCCAAAACTTTTCTTAGAGATAAATTCAGTTAGGTTTTCCATAAATTATTACTCAACTTGGGCTGGCATAACAGAATACTATAGATTACATGCTTAAACAACAGAAATCTATTTTTTATGGTTTTAGATGCTAGAGGACTGAGATTAGGGTACCAGCATGGTTAGGTTCTGGTGAGGTATCTCCTCCCAGCTTGCAGATGGTCTCCTTCTTACTGTGCCCTCACATGGTGAGAAAGAGAGAGGGAAGGAGAGAGTGAAAGAGGACATACTTCTCATTAGAACAATCTCACCTTCATGGTCTCATTCAAACCTAATTACCTCCTGAAGGCCCCCCTCCATATATCATCTCATTAGGGTTTAGAACTTCAGTACACAAATTTAGGGGTATACAAACATTCAGATGATAACAATAAATGAGAACTTTTCTCACCTTAAATATGAATGTGCCATGTTTCAATGTGTTGTTGTTGTTATTGTTGTTGTAATGATCACAAGACTCTTTTTCATTCAATGTTATATAAAATCTCCTCTGTTAATTATTTAGACCTTTCTCAGTAACTGGTCATTTCATACTTTCCAATTGGAATTTAAAATATTTAATTTCAAGCTGGGCTCAGTGGCTCAGCCTGTAATCCCGTGCCTTTGGGAGGCTGAGGTGAGTGGATTGCCTGAGCCCGTGGGTTCGAGACCCACCTGGGCAGCAAGACCTCATCTCTACAATAAATCAAAAAATCAGCTGGGCGTGGGTAGCGCATGCCTGTAATTCTGGCTACTCGGAAGGCTGAGGCGGAAGGATCGCCGGAGCCCAGCAGGTCGAGGCTGCGTTGGCTGGGAGCGGCCACTGCACTCCAGTCTGGGCAACAGAGTGAGACTCCAACTCAAAAAAAAAAAAAAATTAATTTCACAAATGTGTGAGGAAAAGGAAAAATTGTTGCTTTGAGTGTAAAAGAACAGAAATAATACAATACTGTGAGTCTGTATAATAGTATTTCATTTAAAAATATTTCAGGACCCGGGCTCGGTGGCTCAGCCTGTAATCCCGCGCCTTTGGGAGGCTGAGGTGAGTGAATTGCCTGAGCCCACGGGTTCGAGACCTGCCTGGGCAGCGAGACCTCATCCCTACAATAAATCAAAAAATCAGCCGGGCGTGGTGGCGCATGCCTGTAATTCCGGCTACTCGGAAGGCTGAGGCAGAAGGATCGCCGGAGCCCAGCAGGCCGAGGCTGCGGTGGCCGGGAGCGGCCACTGCACTCCAGTCTGGGCGACAGAGTGAGACTCCAACTCAAAAAAAAAAAAACAACAACAACAAAAAAATATTTTAGAAACACAAATGTTAGGAGAGAAACAAGGGTCTCAACAAGCAGGCAGATGGTTGTGCAAGAAAAGGAGTTTTATGATAGCTGGAGGTTTAGATTACTGCACTAGCACATCTTTATAAAATCTGAAGGTTTAGATTACTGCACTAACACATCTTTAATATGACCATCACAGACACCACGGTGTGACTTAATTATCAAATAATAAATAACAAAGAAAAAAATTAAGCTACAGGTGTTACCCCACAAATCCTGAAATGGATGCCCAGTACCATGGAACAAAACTGAGCCAAGAGACTTGAGCACTTCTGCAGGATTTTAAAATCTCTGAATTGAACTCGTCTTTCTTTAAAAAAAGAAATACTATTTTAAAAACAATGTTTTATTTCAATGTATTTTACCTATCATATTAGAAATCATTTCTCATTGGCTGGTAATCATCCATGAAGTTGTTTACTTAACAAACCTTAATTGAGTGCCTAATCTGCTCAAGGCTCCATTAGGCACTGTGGATGCAAAGACATCCCACAGCTCATTGCCTAGCGATAGAGACGACGGGCAGTGACTTTACAATTACAGCACAGGGTGATGAGCTCTGTGCTGAGAGGAACAAGGGTTGCTATATAAGAACCACCTATTCCAGCCCAGGATATGCTCAGAGGAAGCAGATATTAAGGTCAACGGAAAAGAGAGCGGTTTGAAGAGTCCCACTAAGGAGAGTAAGCAATACATATGAAAGCATGGGGGACTTGACTCAAATCAGTAGGTTTCAGTTGAGCATAGCTAGTATATGAGGTGCAAGACCTGGGCAGACTGTCTTAAAAACATTTTGATGGGTCTTGCTTGAAGTCACTGTGAAATCATTGTAGGATTTAGAAAGATCGAGCTGGTGGCAGTGTGGCAGGTCGGTTAAATGGGATTACAATCGGTGATAAGAAAATGAGTTAAAAGACAATCATAGTAAACAAAGAACTAAGACAGATGGTCTTAAACAAGGTAGTCAGAGTTGACATTGGCAAGTGTCAACAATTTTAAAAAGATTTAAGAAGAAGAATTAATTTAAATGTATGACAAATTTGACATGAGATAAGAGAGTAAGGGAAGGTAATGGGTTTCTGGTTTCAACAATGTGTGTGGGGTCCTGCTAGTTATCTAGATAGGATAGCCTGGGAACATGAATGGATCTGGATAGAAACCAATGAGTTCAGTTTGAAATGGGCTTCATTTACAGTGCCTTTTTAGGAACTCAACTGGAAATGATCACAGGTAATTTTATACAAATGTCTAGAGATGAGGAGGGAGACCTGGGCTAGGGACGTTAAGTGGGAGCCATTGCATAGAGATAGTAGTTGACACCAGTAACATGAACATATTTTCCAGCAGAATTATGCAAGAGATAAACCTATATCAATTCTATGTCCTAAGATGCAGATATAGAAGGTGCAGACAATAAAAGAGACTATGAAGACACAGCTAGTGAAGTGTGAGACTAGTCTCCTGGAGTCAAGGAAATTCAAAGAACAAGTCTGGGTTACAAGCGCAGTTGCTGTAGTGCATTAAAACAAGTTAAAGATTGAAAAGAGGAAAGATAATATAAATGATCATCTAAAATAAGGTAGATTTAAGAATGAAATAGTAACTATGACCAGGTATAACCAGGAGTGCTTTGAGAGTCCAGGATAGATGACTATTCTATATTTGGAAGAATTATTTCAGAGAAGTGATAAAGGTGGTGACTGTCGATAGCAAAACTTGAGTAAAGTTAATGATAAGAAATGTAAGTTCTTGAGTATAAACCATTTTTTGAACTGGCTTATTTTAAAAGAGAGAAACTTGAGTGGTGGTTGGAGGTAGATAGAGGGTTAAAGGAGAATGTTTTACCTGGTAGAGACGTGAGCAATCTTGTATGTGAAAGAAGAAATGTCAGTGGAAAGGAGGTCAGAGCATTTACCATAAGAAGAGTAAATGAATAACTTCTAGATGGGAGGCTGGGAGGATGAATGGCAGAATGAGCTTCACAAAGATAATAGAATAACTTTTCTAGAGAAACGGGAGAAAAAGTAAATAGAAAACAAACATAGCAAATGTGAGCACGAGTGCATGTGAAATTGGAGAAGTTTTCACCTGTCTCTGTTATCTTTATAAAATATGAGATGAGGGCTTTTGCCGAGTGAACGATGAGATTATGGGACAGGAAGCTTGAGAAAAGCAGGTAAAATAGTCATTATCTGGACAGCAAGAGACAAGTTGATTAGGAACACAACAGGATTTTCAGCTGATGTTGAGAGTCAGCCGGGCACCATTAAACTTGCGATGACATGGATCTACACAGTTTTATGTTTTATTCCCACCCCACCCATTTCAGGTAGCAAGGATTGTGATACTGGCCAGATTGAGGTTATGATAAGCAGATGCTGCAGCTGGAGGCACAAGAATCAAAGAACAGTCAAAGGAGTGATTCAGTGCTGGATTATTACCCACACGAGAAATGTGGACAAGAGGAAACTCACTGAGGGATAAGAACTAAAAGGTCAGTAAAATTCAAGTCTCAATGAAGTTAGGAAACAAAGATGTTAACAGTACAAATGAGGTACCTACAAGTACAGGAAACTGTGTTCGAAGAGTGAATGTGAGACTCAGGGTTGTGTTTTGCTTTGGGTGTAATCTCTATCAGGAAACCTTTTGATCTTACATAAGTCTGATATTTTATTTCTTCCCTGGGTTTGCTGCAGGATCTTGTGTCTCAGTGTACTCTTGGCTTTCTTGGCTCTATGCCAGAGTGGAAAGTCAGACACTAACTGCTTCTCTATCAGTCCTGGAAGCACCTTCCTTGGGGATATGGAGCTCACTGCTCCAAGACTCACTTGAATACTCTCAGAATGCACATGTTTCTTGGGAAGCTAGGAAAATCACTTCCACACTTCTTACCTCTGATTCGAGTCCAGCCCACACTTTTTTCATGCTGTGATCTTACTTCTCACTTTAAAAATCCAGACTGCAAAATACTCTTGCTCACCTCAACAACTTTCCTTGTGAGTCGTCAAAGTCCACTCTGATCTTGCCGACTGGAAGAGGTCTCTTGAATCCTTTCATTGCTGGAAACCACTTTGGTAACACTAGCTCTCTCTCATTCACCCCTCCACCCTCAGTCCATCAATGAACTTTTAAGCCTTCTCCAGGCTTTGTTCCAATGCAAAGGACTTATGGTTGTGGAATTTTCCAAATAATATAAATATTTAGCATGAATACTTTAAATTAAGGTATGAGACATTTTTCTTCTAAGTGTGCCATAGCCATGAATCTCTCATGACTGTTTCTTTGTATTGTTTTATACAGACTATGGTAACCCTCCTAAACACCCAGGCCATGCAGTGGTCTTGACTTGATAAGGTGGCAATGTTGCTATGATCATTTTGTAGCTGACCAAGTAGTCACTGGTTGATTTTAACACAGGAGTTTTTGCAAAAATTACTTTTGTGAGAGTGAAATAAAACTCCTATTTTTTTCTCCCCTGAAAGCTGTAGTAAAGATGGATTAACACACTTATTAATACATTTATCTGAAAATATAAATTAACCAGGAAAAGAAATGGGAGAAAAGTGAGGAAGTGTGTTGGTAAAAGAAGTTGCTGAACTCTTTCTTGGCCTGTCTCTCCTACTATAGGTGCTGAGAGTAAAAGTTCAGGGAAATGTAATTCCTTCATCCATATATTGAATTTTGTGGCCACAAATTTCTTTGGTACTAACTAGCTCTAATCCAATCTAATCTTATCCTTGATAGAGTGAGAATATAAAGCCAGAACAACCAGAAAAGGTAAAAAAATCATTGATGTTAGCACTAAAAATTACTCTAGAAATTAAATATCACAGTGTCTATAGACCACTATGATATTGAGCAGAATTAGGTAAAAAGTTTTACCTATTGTCTTTCTGCTGCTTGATTTGTTATTCAGGGTTCTCATAGTCATCAATGTTAGAATCTAAGGCAGGCCTATGTGACCACCCCTGTAACTGCTATACTTGTTTACACATAGAGGCAGTATAGCTTTAAGGATCATTTTAAATAAAAATATTTTCACTGGTAAGAAGATAAGTTCAAATACATGCACACACACATGTATTTCTACATTGATGAGTAGACAAATATTTCAGTAGGTAGTTATTGGATTGCTGTGTATGAATAAACATATGGGAGAAATTTAAAGCACAGAAGTAGTCCCAATGAAAGCATAATACCTTAAGTATGTTAGCACTTCCAAAATGTCTGATGAACGAGGAAAAGATAAATAAATAAATGTGTTTCTCTCAGGGTATTGGGACATAGTTTTGCCTGAAAACCCTCATGTGCGTTTTGTATTTTACTACATATTTATATGTCTTAGACTTACCATATGTATACGATCTCACACATATAGTAATCTCTTAAGTGGAACAAAAAAATAATGAAAAAATTTTCCCAAGTTTTTGAGAAAAATGGGTTTCCTAGAAAGATGTGTTCCATTTTTATCCTATAGTTTTTTGTACTGCCTGGCACACCAGAGTGGTGCTTAGTTCCATGGATTGTAACTATGGCTGGACAATAGAAACACGAGGATACCTTTTTAAAAATGATAATGCCTGGATCTCAATGAAGAACAATTAAATTTTAAATTTGAATCTCTGGGGTTGGATTCTTACAATAGAATTTTTTCTTTTAAATAATCTTTCCAGATGATTCTAATGTTCATCCAGGGATGAAAACCATTTCTGTAGCTGGATACTCACTTCAACTTCAGAAATGGATGAGATTATATTAGGCACTTTCATCACACTTGTCTTCACATCATATCATTTTTTGAAAACTCTGAATTGTTTCTCTGGGACCTTAGACTAGCTATATATTCTTTGGCAATCTGACTGCAGAGAAGTGAAAACTTGTCCTGAAACATAAACGTAATGTTTGGCACTTGAATCAGTAGCATACAAGCTATTGATTCTGAAGCTGAGAAACAGAATTCCGATGTCTTAACACCTTGGGCATTGATTCCCGCCCCCCCATGGTAACTTCCTGCATATAAAGAAAATTTTAATTTCACAAAATACAAATTGTTGATTTTCTGAGTATTTAGTAATTATAATTATACCAGTTTGACTTTTTAAAACCTCACCAAATTCTCCTCCAATATTTTCAGTATTTGCTGAAAGATGACATCCCCCTTGCCTTAATCATGTGCCAGATTACTCGTAAACCTGGACCATATGCCACTGCAATTTGCTGATGGGCCCAAGCTGTTTTGGTAGATAAAAAATCCAAGGGGATTAGAATGGCTCAGTCCTCACTGTGAACAGAGCAGCGGCACAGGACAGCTATGTGCTCCTTTCTCTCCTCATCCACACAGCCCCTCCACTCTCTCAATTTAGGTCATTGGTCACCCAAGACTTGAGGAGGATACCAATGCTCACAAAAATACATTCTACTCTCAATAAGATCTTTCTTTAGATGCTTAGAAACCAAATTTCAGAGACATACAAATCATGCAAGGGATGGAATACAGATGTGTGTGTGTGTTAACATAGGAAATATTTCCCCAGTTTTGACTTTAGAATGATCCTGGGTGGGGGAGCACTTTTAAACGGATACGTGACATAAAGAATCTTTCTCCCTTAATTGGCTCCTATTTTCAGCACAGTTAGCAGTATTATTCTCTGTCATCAACGTTTGAATGACTACAAGTTTTTTTGTTTGTTCGTATGTCATAAAATGAACTTCTATGACTCTTGACTTAAAATCAGAACCAGATGGTTGATTAAATTATTAAAATTTAAAGTGACCTTTGAGAAAATATAATTTTCTGGAAGATACTTTTCCACACTCCCACTTTTCTTTTCTAGTACAAGTGAAACTTTCCTCAAGTAAGGAAGTTATCATGATTTATTTCTTGTTTGAGATAATTTATTTACTAGCAACTGTTTGTTTTAAAAGTTTGACATAGTTTCTTCAAAGATAAAGCAATAAAACATTGCTTTGAAGTATTCTAGTTGTTCATACTGCTAAGGATGTTTTATAATATACAAAACAGTGAAGGAAAATATTAATTAATCAGAATTCTATGCTACTATTAAGTAACTGGCATATTGCACAATTATGTGTAGACCTTGGAGGAAAGAATAATTGAAGTTTAGAGTTGGAACCATCATAGAAGTTTGAAATCTAAGTTCTCTCCTTTCCCTGTGTTTGTATTAGAGATACATTTTTAAAAAGGTAAAATATTGATTTGGGAGACAAGGTCACATGACTAAATAGGCACCTAATTAATGTGATTGCCGTGAGTTTAGAATGTGAACTGTCCCAGTACTTTTGGGAATTTTTCAAGCTGGAGTAATATATTTTTGAAATTATTATGCTTCTATTGCTGAATTCTGTCCCTGAAATGTCCTAAAGAGTGAATACAATTATGAAAATATTTTTTAACTCAGAGGTCAATTATATTATTAAATACACAAAAATTCTCTTTGGTATAGAAGAATTTAATGCAGATTTATTTATTTGTAGTGATTAGGAAACAAAACAACAGAAGTTATGATGTGTGCTGAGTTATAAGAAGTGCCTTTGAGCCACCAACTTAAAAGATTCCAAAGGCCCTTTTTGTTAAATGAAAGTTCAGCAATGACAAATTGTGTAAAGAGATATCTATTCAGTTTTGATAGTTAAATAAACTACCCTTTAAAATTATTTAAAACATCTTAAGCAATTTTTATAAACAGAGTAAAAGATGTGGGAAGTGTGAAATCAAAAATGTTTTTACTCATTAGCGATGACCTTATACAGTTTCACTACTTATGAGTTATCAAGACATCTGTAACTTGTGAAAATGGTTTTCATATTGTATTTCCAAATATTATGTATTTTCTGTTTATTTCTGCAAACATGTAAATATACAAATGTGCACATTGAGGAATATATGTGTTATATTTGTTTGCTTATCCAAGTTGTTAAAATAGGAGTTTAAAAATTCATTTGTTAAGACACTCCAACAAAGGCATAATGAAAATACTACCAAAATTATTTATGCCTTGCTCCTTCACAGGAAAGGTCACCTTTACAGAGGCATAACAAACTGGTACATTGGGGTATAGAGAAATATGAGTAATGTCAAATACTTTTGTCACTTGTGTACTGAAGGGACAGCAAAGTGAGCTGTGAAATGGTGAACAGCAGATGAAGGTGCTGAGTGGAAGGGTTAAGCAGATAGAAAAATGGAATCTGTTTCCAATCTGCTTCCTGACAATCGCTTTAAAGAAGTACATGAAAGACAGTGTTGTGAACAGGTTGGGAAAGCCAGGCTGACTTCATGGTAAGATTATAAAACTTGGCATCCTATTGGATACACCCCAGTTACATCTTCCTGGGTCATCTTTGTCCTCTAGTCATTGTTGTGGGAGCCAGCTGTGTGCAGTTGTAACCCGATAGGACCTCAGCTGCATGACCATATCAGTGTCTGCATGCAGTGTGATGCAGTGAGAGAAAAATGACATCAGATGATGTTAAGTGCTATGGAGCAAAGTAAAACAAAGATAAGGAAAAAGAGTGCTCAAGTGGGGAGAGGAGTAGGTTGCAGTTTTTTAAAAAGTGGTCAGTGAAAACCTCATCGAGAATATAGTACTGCAACAAAGGTCTGCAGGAAGTACAGGAGTAAGCCTCTCTGGGAGAAGAGTCTTCTGGGACCCAGAAACAGGAGAAGAGCTCTGAGGCAGAAGCAAGGCAGAGATGTTCATGAGCCCAGGGGAAGCCAACACTCCTGAAAGAAAGCGCTTGCAAGATGGAAAAGCAGGAGATAACGGCACCAGGCCATAGAGAGTCTTGAAGGCCTTACTGAAGATAATGAAGTAGACTCTGATGAGATAGCAACTCAACAGAGAGCTTTGAGAGGAGAACTGATGTGATCTGGCTGATGTGTTAAGGCTAGACTGAAGGGTGTGTGGACAAGTGTGGAAGTAGATACACCAGTTAGGAAGCTATTGCAATCATGCAGCCAAGAGAAAATAGTGACTTAGTAAAGACCAGAAACAACATATGCTGCAAGATGAGGTAAGAGTCTAGGTGTGTTTAGAAGGCAGAACCAACAGGATTTGCTAACAGGCAAGATGTGGGATAGTTTATGAGAGATAAGAATGAAAGATAAGTTTAATGTTGAATTGAGGAATGGGAAGGAAGAAGTTGCTATTAACTGAGACTGGGAAGACTTTGACAGTTGGTAGGTTTGCGGACATAATACATTCGAAATATATTAGACATCAAAATAGAAATATAAATTAGGTAATAGGTTAAGTGTATGTGTCTAGAGTTCAGGAGAGTTCCTGGAATGATTTGTAAGCTTGGGAATTATCATCATCAATATGAATGGTATTTAAAGTAACAATACTGAATGAATCACAGAGGTAGTGTGTGTAAAGGGAAAAGAGAAGGGGTTGAGGGCTGAGTTCTGGGTCACCCCATTTTGTAGAGTTTGAGAAGGTGAGAAGAAACTTGCAAAGGAGCCAGATGAAGAAGGGACAGTGAAGCAGAGGGTAACCGGGAGAATGAAAAATCTTGACAGCCAAATGGAAAGAGTTACAGCGATGTCAAACACTGAAGACAGAAATGTGAGATGAGGGCTGAGAATTAACCAACGGATTTGGCAATGTGGAAGTAACTGGTGACCCTAATGAGCAATCTCAGTATGGTAGCACGTGAAACAGTCAGAAGGAGTTCAAGAGCAAGGGAGAAGAATATTAGAAACAGTGAACACAAACAACCTGCAGAGGGAGGACTAGGTGGAGAAGTAATTGGAAGGGGAGCCCCAAGAGGTCAAGAGAAGGATTCTTTTGCTGATGTGTGAGAGAGAAGAGCATACATGTACACTGTCAGAAGCTATTAAGCAGAGAGGGAAACTTGGTGAGGCAAGAGAAGAGAAAATGCCTCTGGAGTTATGGCCTTGAGTAGGCAAGGAGTCGTGTGCCAAGGTATACGAGAACTTCGATAGCAACAGTTAGTACAAAACGTCAGGATGAAAAGAAGCCAGGAGGAACACATGGGCATGGATGCAAAAAGTTGGTTAGATGTGGTGATGCAAGCTCGTGGGAGTTTCTTTTCATTTTTTAAATTTCCTCTGTAAAATAAGCAACAGCCAAAGTAAAGGTGGGAGATAGAGTGCTGGCACATGAGGATAGAGAAGGAGGCTTGACACAGTCCTTAGACTTGGAGAGAGCAGGCAGACTCAGGAAACACACTTGACTCCTGAGTAATCTAGAGGCCCATTAGATAGTGGGGCACATGCCTTTAAAATTGGATGCTTTTTTCAACCACATTCAGCTGAGTGTAGGGTCAGAACAATCAGTGATGAATATAACCAGGTTGAGGTTTTTACCAGTATAATATGATGAGGTAAGAGAGGTTCAAGAGAACTGAGGATGTACACAAGGGATTGATTTTTATAATAGCAGTGGTTTTATGCTATGGAGATTCATGTTTTCTTTCAAACCAATTCTCTAATCTGACACTGGGCTTTCCATTAAAGATGTCAAGTCTTGACCAGGCTTGGTGGCTCAGCCTGTAATCCCAGCACTTTGGGAGGCCGAGGCGAATGAATTGTCTGAGCCTGTGGGTCCGAGACCCACCTGGGCAACTTGGCAAGACCTGGTCTCTACAATAAATCAAAAGTTAGCTGGGCGTGGTTGCGAGCTTGTAGTTCCAGCTACTTGGAAGGCTAAGGTGAAAGGATCTCCGGAGCCCAGCAAGTTGAGGCTATGGTGACGGGGAACATGCCACTGCACTCCAGTCTCTCCAGTCTGGGCGACAGAGTGAGATTCCAACTTAAAAAAAAAGAAGATACCAAGTCTTATTCCTCTAAGTTTGGAATCTCAGGATACGCTTTAAAATATTTCTCCCCCCTCATTATCCACTCCACCCAATCACCAATCACCAAGCAGCAGCTGTCAGGTGACTCCCACCTCCACCAATTTCACTGCCATAGAAGGTAAATAAAAGACCTGACAAGACATAGAGGAAATAGTGAGGGTCAGGCGAAAAGAGCAGTCTAAGGTCAAAATATGGAGGTTCTTGAAATCTGGGTTAAAGGATAGTGTTTTTAATTAAATGGGGAGCCATAGATTTCTTACATAGTGACAAGCTTTCCAGAATGAATATCCCTGGAGCACTGCAAAGGAGTGGCATGGCCTTTTGGACCTAATGAATGAAATCTGGGTTAAAGAGTAACATTCTTAATTATGCAATGCACAGCTGATGTTCTTTCAATATAGTGAACCTTGGTATCTCATATATGTTTTAGAAGAATTAATTTCCAGATGTTATTGGGGAAAGAGTGGAAGTATGGATAAAAATAGAAGGCTTTCATATATGTTTAAAATTAAAGATAATACTAGCTGGAAATAGAGTAGAAGCAGTGAAAATAGAGAGAGGGTGACTGATGAAAAGAGATATAAGAGAAGGTCTTGACAACTAATTGGATATGGGCATCAGGGAGAGGGAGGGTGTTAAAAAAGTCTCTCTGTATCACTGCCACACTTTGCTCATAAATTCAAGGTCAGGAATCTTGGAAAGGCTCATCAGGGCAGTTGCTTGGAGTCTCTTATTCAGATGCAGTTAGAAGAGGACTGGGACTGCTGTCACCTGAAGACCAATGGGCTGGACATAAAAGATGGTTCATCCCCATGCTGGCTGCTGACTGGGGTCTCAGCTAGAATGGTTGACTGTACAATCTACACACAACCTCCCTTGGGGACTCGGAGTCTTCTACGGCAGCAGACTTCCCCAGAGTGAACACCCCAAGAGAACCAGGAAAAGGCTTCATAGCCTTTTCTGATCTAGCCCCAGAAGTTGCATAGTCTCACTGTCATTATGCTCCGTTGGCCAAACCAGTTGTAAGCTATCCTGGATTTAAGGGGACACACATCACCTCACTCTTGGGAGAACTATCAAATAACTTTTGGCCATTTTAACAGAAATGTTCTCTCCACAGTAAAATAGGAATAGCTTTTAGAAGAGTATGGCAGTTTCTTTAAAACTATACACATTTACCATATAACCCAGCAATTGCATTCTTGGCAATTTATTTCAGAGAAATGAAAATCTATGTTGATGCAAAAATCTGTGCACAATTGTTCGCAGCAGCTTTATTTGTAATGGCCAGAACTGAAAATGACCAAAATTCTGTTACTAGCTGAATGCTGAAACAAACTGTGGGACATCTGTACCATGGAGTACTACTTAGCAATTAAAAAAGAAATGATCTATTAACAGATACAAAAACTTAAATAGATCTCAAGGGCATTATGCTGAGTGAAGGAAAAAAGCCAATCTTAAAAAGTCACATACTATATGTTACGTAATATTCTCAAAAATGACAAACATATAGAGGGGGGAACAGATGAATAGTTCCCAATAAGGATGGTGGGAGGAAAGGGAAGTAGGTGTGACTACAGAAGGTTAACACAAGGGAAATTTTGGAGGTATGAAACAGTTCTGAATCTTGACTGCAGTGGTGGGTTCAGGAATCCATATATGTGAGAAACTGGCATAGACATAGCCACACACAGGGTACCAATGTCAGTTTCTTGAATTTCATATTATACTACAATGATATAAGATGTAATGACTAGGGAACACTACATGGGATATCTCTGTACTATCTTTGCAACTTCTTCTGATTCTGTATTAGTTCAAAATAAATTGAGAAATAAAGAGAGAATGGAAGGAAGGGGGAGGGAGGGAGAGAGAGAGAGAGAGAGAGGGAGAGAAAGTTGCAACAGAAGCTTCGTGGCCTGCGGAACCTGAAATATTTACTATTTGGTCTTTTATGGAATAAAGTTTGCTAACTTCTGCTCTCAAAGATGCAAGAAACTGTTCTAAGTGGAAGCTATCAAATGGATTCGTCATGGCCTTTGCTGCATAACTGAACGACATAACATGTAATGGAGCTCTGCAATATATATGGAGTGATATCTATCAAAAGAGAGCATGCGTGAGAGAGTGTAGATGCTATGTTTTTAACCTAACAGAAGCAAACAATCATATTGCGAACTGCCTGTGGAGGGGCCATATGGCACTGATCTCAGGGTGACTTCTAGGAGCTGAGTGTAATCCCTGGTCAAAAGTCAGAGAGAAAATGGGGGCTTAAATTCTACAATTACATGGAACTGAATTCTACCAGCAACCAGTGAGCTTGGAAAAGGACCGTAAGTTCTTGTAGCCCCTAGAATACCTTGATTTCAACCTGAGACCCTGAGCAGAAGATCAGCCACGCTGAGTCCAGTCTGGACTCCTGATGCACGGAAAGCATGATAATGCATTTGCGTTGTTTTAAGTCTTTAAAAAATTATAAGAATAGCTTATTTCATCTGTTTTCAGTGTTTTGCTGTCTTCCCTCGAGGGACTTTTAATACATTGATTATGGCTAATTAATACTTCTGTGTGATCTTGGAAAAGTTATACAATGTATCTATATCTCAACCTGTTTCTCTGGAAAAATGGGAATACAGTAGTGCCTACTCATAAAATCGTCTTCATGAAGTGCTCAATTCTTCTTAGGACAAGCTCAGTACAGAGGAGCTGTTATTTTTTGATAAGTAAAGTCAAGCAGATTCAAGTGGAGAGACTAGTGGAATGCTATCCCTACTATATATTAAGCTCTATGTATGAGCAAAGATTCTATGCTTTCTAGAACAGGTTCTCCAATCTTCAAAATAATCCTTTAGGAAGGTATTTTTGTCCCTGATTTATAGGTGAGAAAATGGAACTTCAAAAACATTACACTTTTCCCTTTACATCATACAATTAGTAAACTTACACTGGGGGAGCTTGACAATTATCAAAAAATCCATTCAGGATTTTGCCAGAATTAAAGCAAACTCCAGGCTGCTGTCTGTTTTTATAAATAAGTCTTATCAGCACACAGCCACACCCATGTGTCTACATGATGTCTAGGCTGCTTTTGCACTTCCACAGCAATGTTGAGTTGTTGGAACAGTTTTGTGGCCTGCAGAACCTGAAATATTTACTATCTGGTCTTTTATGGAAAAAAGTTTGCTAACTTCTGCTCTCAAAGATACAAGAAATCGTTCTAAGTGGAAGCTTTCAAACTGACCCATCATGGCCTTTGCTGCATAACTGAACCACAAATTGTGTAATGGAAATCTGTAATATTTACAGTGATAGCTATAAAAAGATCAAATTTCTCAGTGAAATTAGAGAGCAATTCTTACCCTCATTTCCTACCTCTAGAGATGTTCCCTAAGACAAGACAGAAATACATGAACTACACCCAGATTTAAACATTAGTTTTGGGATGTTTGCCAGACCAGATGGTTAGAAAAGCTAAATACCATTGATTTATTTCTTACCCTTTAGAAAGCAACATTAGAGACAACGGACCTTATCAGAACAAATGAGAATAAACAACAGAATGCAGATCAGAGGAGAATTAGGAGTAAATGCTATTGGATTTATTATGCTATAATTAATTTTGTATGTAGAAAAAGCACTAATTATTAGCAAATTGTAAACTGCATCAACCAAGCTTTTGTTAATGGAAGCTGGGCAAGGATGGACTTACCTGTTTCATGGATGTCACTTTTCCTTATGTAGCATTGTGACCATAATTTCCAGTATCCTGAGAATGCTCTCTTGTGAATGCAATTAATCATCCATCAAATACCTTTTGAATGTTTAGTAAGTGTTAGAAGCTTGAAAACAGAGATTAATAGCACTTGATCTTTGCAAACAATATTGCCATACAGTAAAGATTTCTGTCTTATAGGTGCAACAATAGTTTTTACTCTTTTGGATCATAGATGCCACTGGGAATGGGATCAAAGTTGCAAATCCTATTTTAGGGAAAAAATGTGCAAAGGCATTTACCAAGTAAATATTACATATAATTTCAGGAGGCCTGGGATTTCCTACAGGTCATTCATGGAATCCACACAGCCTTAACCTGAGTTTTAGAATCTTTATGATATAGCACAGGCACACATGAAAGAATTAGTCAGTGTGTATGTGCTTGAGAGTGTATGTGTGTATGTGTATGCATGTGAATATTGGGAGGAAGGTAAGGCTTCACAAAGAAGTTGTGCGTTAGCTTCTTTTTTCAAGAGATTAAGACAGGAAAATGTTTACTAGGTGGGAGGAATGGCTTATACAAAAGTAATGAGATGTGATTTGGCAGGGGAATTCAGCAAGTCAAAGTAGTTTGGTAGGAATGACAAAACTTTAGAGTGGAAGAAAAACGTTTTGGAAGAAGAGGCTGGAAAGAGACTAAAGACTTAATAGCAAAGATTTTGTATATTATGTCAGAGAAGACCGTTTCTCTTTTTTGACTCAGCATATTTGCAAATATTGTCCTCTCCAGTTTCATGGGTAGCTTGGGATTCTCTCTCATAGATTTGCCTTGGGGCATCACAATTATTTCTAGAAGGTGTTCCCAACATTCAAACCTAATTAGCACATCAATTCTTCTTGAGAACCTTATGCCAAGTAAAAACTACAGATTCTGTGGCGACATAACAAGAAGGAAGGGGTAATACACAAGTCAATTTCAGTTAGGATAAAATTAGAGCACTAAGACATGAGGGAGATTAGGATGAGGCATGGCGCAAGATGTGATACGTCAGTATTGAATGAGTGCTGCCTAGGGATATTCGAAATCTAGTAGGAAAGGATTGACGATGTCACAAGGGAGGAGACTTCAGCAGGTGAATGTGACTTTGTGATTGTGCTCAGAGCCTGCTCTCATCATAACACAGCTAGACATCACTGGGTAAAATAATGTGTAATGAAGCTCATGGAACCACATAAACAAGAAAGGGGAAAAGTGTCAGAGGCACTGCCTAATGGTCCCTAAGTGACAGGAAGCACATCTGGAGCAAGACAGAGGAGTACTGTTTGTCTGCACATCCTCCTCTCTGGAGGACAATTTCTTCCCCTGTCACCTCTGACCCAGGCGAGTCCCAGCTCTGTTTATGGGGAGATGGCTGTGACCTCCCCAGCATGCTTTCCCGTCAGCTGGATCCGAGTCGCAGCCCCATTCCACAGCCTTGCATCATCTCCTCGGAACACAGCCAGGTGGAGACAGAACAGCTGGGAACGGACAATTGAAAATGTCCCCAAGGATTCTACAGAGGGTCCAGAAATCTCCTTTTCACTAAGTAAACTTCAGGATCCTAAGGTTGCTTTTATCAAACACAATGGCAATGTGAAGAGAAGAAACAAAATGAGAGTTTAAGTGGTGTGACCCCATTGCAGGGCAAAAGACATTTGGAAACAAGACCAAAAGTTGTGTGTGCTTTAGCATTTGGCAATACGATGACAGACATGTTTACTAAAACCCAGGAACAGATGCTCCTGATACTGCAATAGAGCATAAAGTCCCACAGAAAATACAGAAAGTCCTCTTGTGTTTTAATAATTGAAATCCATTTTTAAGAGTCTTTTCAATTGCTCAGTGTGACTCTTCACGATATGACTTACTTTTAAAAAAAATCTCAGTTTCTAAAATGGCTCTTTAGAACTGTTGATAGATCAATAATATGAACTGAAGTTACATATCAGTTATCATTTAATTTTATCTCATTCCTCCACATTGAAAGGTGCAATACTAATGCATATCTCACAGAGATATGAAGCACTTTTTTTCACCTCTGTTTTGTGCCTTTAAATGAATTTAATAGCAATTTTATAAATGACAAGCAAGGTATTATTGTGGAAGTTTGTAATCTCTCTACGCCTGAGTAATTGCAGCTACAAAATAGAGATGATATCACAATCTACCTGATAACAGTTGTTTGAGAATTAAATGGAATATTACATGCAAAGTGCTTAGCAACATGCCCGTGACATGCAGAGTGCTTGCTATAGTAATCTTTATCATCATCATTCATTCATTTAAGTGAATGTCATTTAAATAATGACAACCCTTCTGGTGAGTCAAGAATACACTAGTTAGTAAATTTTATGTTTACTATAGCATCTAACTTCTGATTATTAATTGTACACACTTATCATTACTATCTAATTTGAAAATGTACAAAAATTAAAAAAAAATCCAGCACCCTCCAAATGTGGTTGGTAATTGAGTTTTATATACATGGGGCATATTTTAGAAAATTATCTAAGATTATAAAAGTGTTCAGGTCTAATTTTTAGGCATGAAAATGTTTGAATTGTGACAAATCTGAAAATCTCAATAATTATAGTATGGTTATAGTTATATTTGCATCACATATTTTGTCTAATCTCTAAATCTAATATACCAACATAGAGTTGTTGACTTTTTAAAGTGTGTTTATTCAACAAAAACCTGGAAACGTTTGTATGCCAATGTAGAATGCTTAAAAAAAATGTGCTGAGCAGAGGAAGCTGAAAACAATATGAATCCCAAAGTCATCTTGTTTGTTGTTTTAGGGCACCAGATTCTCAACCTTTATTGAGAAATGCTCAGAGATGAGTGGAAAGTGTTTTGAAACCAGAAAAGATGTGCATCAGTGCCTATCTGTCACTGCATGGAGACTTCTCTCGTGCAAAGGGCAGCCAAGCATTGTTTTTGACTTTGCATGCACACATCCCAATGACATAAATGGGAGTGTCAGGCTGAAATCTGTCCAGGCTGGGATACATCATGTGTTGGATTCTTTAGATCTAGATGTGATGATAGCTTCCAGGATTGGAATCAGAAATAATGAGAATTAAATACCCTCATAAATTAGTTTTCTGAAGTTTTCAAATATAATTTAATTGGGACAGATCCTAGTCTAATAAACAAGTAAAGCTTCCCAAATCCCTTTGTAGAAGTATAACACCTCAGAGTGATTAATTCTGGCTAGCCATTAACTTTAGGTTCCCTAATAGTTTTTTGTTTGTACATCCTCTTAAGGCAAATTCTAAGATAGACTTCAATATACATCATTTCTTCATGAAGTAACTCTGAAAAGCAAGAGGAAGTGGTGAAGGATTGAAAAGGAAAGAGGAAAAGCAAACAGTGATGTGTTCCTGAGTTGGTCCCACCAGTAGTGGTTCCATCTGAAGAGCGTGATGGTGTGTGTTTCAGAAATGGCCAACTGTATATCAGAAAGAGTGGGCACCTATCATTGGGTTTCTGTTTCCCTTTGGTAAAAAAAAATAAAGATAATAATATTTACTCCTTTGCAATTCTAAATGATACATAAGATCTTGTAGATTTTCCATGTCGGTACATCAAACCCAAACCAAACCAAACTAATAAACAAAACTCAGCTGAAACTGAAAGATATTTAGCCCAGGCCTGGGTCAAGTATTGTCAGGTCGCCCCTTTGGAAAATGACTGAAGTTTTCAAAGAACTGCAGACTTGGAGTAGGATATGAAGAGGATTTGAGTTATAGCCCAAGAGCCATCATCCCTTTTACCTATTGTCCATCCCTCTTACCTCTCTGTTATTCTCATTCTTTCCAGTCCACCACAGAGTCTCTTTCCAGGTAGTCGCCAAAATTGCAAAGATATTATAACAGGAGCTAGTTTAATGAGTTATCGTCCTCACTACTATAGCTAGGCCTAAAGTTATGATCAATATTTTCTCTCCTCCACAATCCATTTTGAATTGTTCTTTTATATTTGGCCAGAGCTGGTCTAGTTGTGTGCCTTCTGGAGAGACCCCAGAACTAAGGGTCTGAACCCTTAGTTTCCTTGCCCTTGTTGGGCTGTGTTATTGCAACTGCTGGTTTGGTTATAGCTGCATGTAGATACGCCAAGGACATCCCAGTCCAGATATATTCTTGCATAACCTCAGTGTGTAACAGCACTGCTAACTTCTCATGGTAATTAAGATCAACTATTATCTATAGTATAGTTACTCTTTGCCTGCTGATCCTCTGGCACAATGAGCCCAACAAGACCAGATGTTAGTCACAGCTTTAAGTTCAGTTGAACACATATAGTGTAACTAGATGGGAGCATCCCATTCTAAGAAATAGGACTATTAATACCATCTAAAATGGTAGTGTCAGAAAGCATACATTCTGAAAGTGGCTCACTGGGAGTTGGGAGTGATGATGAAACTTATCAACCCTACTTCTTTGGTTTCTAGAGCTGTATATTCTACTTATGGGGTGCAAAAAACTGAGAATGATCTGTTGGTTCAGAGAATAAACCACATTCTAGGGAACTGCATTCCAACCTCACAGGATGCTGTCCTTGAGTTGTGCCTTTCTAAAGCCTATTCTACTATTTTATCAGACTAGCTGCTACTGGGTGATAAGGCATGTAATGTTAGATGGATTCTGTGGGTATGTACGTAATTATTACATCTCCTTTGCTGTTAAGTTAGTCTATTAGTGTGAGGCAATATTGGGTGTGATACCATATCAATGGCTCAGTTAAATACTACAATAGTAGTGCTGAGAAAATGCTCTGTAGGTATGAAAGAGAAACCTAGGGTTCAGTTCTGCTAAGGATCATACCAGGTGAAAGAGGTTTAACACAAGAAAATTGAAATCAGACAGTTGGCTAGCTTCCTCAGGGATGGTGCCACATTGCTGCCAGGTGATAGGGCATTCAACAATGGCAGTAACTAGATCATTGTTGGTGAGAGAAAGCCCATGTTATTTAAGCCATTTATAGTCACTATTCCTGCCTCAATAGCTACTTCATTCATTACTCATGTGTCAGCACCACTGTGGTTGGGTAACTAAGATGATTCACAGCACAGGTTGGGTCATCTTGTCCAGTTAGTTGTTGAGTGCCTCTTGTGTGGTGGGTGCTCTTCAGTGGGCGTTAATGTAAGATGTGAATATTTACGCACTCTGTGCCCACTTCTATTACTATTATTATTATTTATTTATTTATTTTTGAGTTGGAGTCTCACTCTGTCGCCCAGACTGGAGTGCAGTGGCCGCTTCCTGCCACCGCAGCCTCGACCTGCTGTGCTCCAGCGATCCTTCCGCCTCAGCCTTCCGAGTAGCCGGAATTACAGGCATGCGCTACCATGCCCGGCTGATTTTTTGATTTATTGTAGAGATGAGGTCTCGCTGCCCAGGCGGGTCTCGAATCCGCGGGCTCAGGCAATCCACTCACCTCAGCCTCCCAAAGGTGTGGGATTACAGGCTGAGCCACCGAGCCTGGCTTACTTCTATTATTTTATCACTAGCCTTTTTACCAGACTTCTATGCCTCTGATTTTTGTTATTGTTCCTTCAGGTGTGGAGGTCGATGTCTGAATTGGGATAAGGGAGTTGGACATATATACTCCTTCAACTGCCAGCATTTGAGTGAGCTGTCTTTGACACCCAGACCTTTTGTTCTTTCAGATGACTGCAGCCCCAGCCAACATTTGATTGCAACCATATCAGAGATTTGTAGAGTGTGTCCCAGTCAAGTCTTTCCCAAATTCATAACCTAATAAATGAGGGGCAAAGTAAAGTGTTTGCTCCAATAGTTTGAGGGTAATTTGTCAGGTGGCAATAAAAACTAGAATAGTTTCGCATGTGCCATCAATAAAAACTAAAGTCATTTTATATGTGATAAGTACTCTGCTCCATGCATTGTCTCAGTCAACTTCTTTATTCCTGACAACATTGCAAAGCAACCATTATTTTCATTTTAGAGATTAGAAAAATGTGCTTCAAAGTTCGCACTTTCCCAATATTATGCAGCTAAGAAAATAAAGTGTTGAAACTCAAACCCAAGTCTACATGACTAACTGTAACCTGAGAAATAAGATAAAAAGAAACTAATTTGTAGAATAATGCCCACTCCTCAAGCAACAAAAATTTGGCAACGTATATGGTATTAATTGATTTAGAAATAGCCATAGTCAAATAAAACAGTTAAGACATTTTCTAGAGTTCACTATGTGCAAGCTAGAAATGAAAAATTTGGCTGAGAGAGCCCTTGTGAAAAACAAATTTAACTATTACCATATGAATATTGTTGCTTGAAGGGTGTTGATGCCAAATTACTGAGCAAAAGGTATTGGAAATAATCTGTAACAACTTTTGTAAAGATGTTTTGGCATGAAAATGAGGAGCAATCTTATTTTGAAATATTGAATAACATGAGTGAAAATATAATTAGTATCTGTAAAAAGTAGATAATTATAGTGCTTTGCTTTAAATGATCTTTGATGGAATACTAGCTTGTGAATATGTCATTATCCATTTAACCTAACATTAAAAAAGGAGAAATCAACTTTTTTGCCTTTCATTCCCTTTATAGGTCTACTGTTAGAAATGTCTAACTTCTTCAGAGGTTCTTTGCCATATCCTGCTTTAATATTTGTTATGCAGGGAAAAGGTTGGATGTTTAGCATACATCTACTAGGATTTTATTTGTTTGATCTGTGGTTCTCAAATATTTTAGTGTGCATAACAATTATCTGGGAAATACATAATAAAAATTCATATTCGTGTTCCAGGCCACGTTGCCAGAGATACTGAGTAGAAAACTGTATATTGGGACCTTGTAAAATCTACTTATAAGAAAGAATCTTGAAATCTCATTTATTTATGATCTGAGTGTAATATTTGGGCAAACACTGTCTTAGGTATTATGCTAGCAATTTCATTAAATGCCACTAGATTGTAAAATGCCACTTAACGTAAGTTATCAGATGTGTAAACTCCATACATATAAAGATATACAGTTTATTTTAAAAGAAATACTTCAAACAATATTAATAAAGTAAGCCTTAAAATACATATAAAAATGATTATTACAACTTTGGGGAATTATTTCTTAAATTGCAGTTTTATCAAGATTTGAAGGTATGCAACAACCTTAGCATAAAATGTTTATAATACAGACTGTATTTCTATATCATATACATCTTATTATGTAAAATGTTATATATTATATATAAATTATTATGATTATATAGAAAATGTAGCAGCTATACTATTACATATTAACTGAAACAATAATTATTATTTTATTTTATTTTGCTATCCAGCTTAATTCATAAAAACTTGTAAATACAGGTTGCTTATTTATTTGTATAATCACCATTTTCTTGAAGTATCAATGTCAATATCAAACCTATGAATGCTTGAATGCTCTTATTGACTTAATTGCTCTTGGACTTTATATTTACCCATGTATTCTTGTCTTTCAGACCTTACTGCCAGTGTTTCTACATATAATTGTCCCTCATAATCTACTAAATAGTTATATCTTATCTTGAAATTATCATACTAAATTACACATGAAAAGGACAGAGACATGAAAAGTTTTCCTACAATAATTCATTTTTGTATGAATTTAGCAACTAACCTAGTAAGTAATCCATATTACCAGATACTCCCATAGTACTAAGAATATAAAACAACACAGAATATTTATTCTTTAAGTTACCTGTTACAATAGACTTCTGTAGAGTCTACATATGATAGTGTAAGGAGCTCTATAAACCTAATTCATTACAAAAGTAGTGAAAATGACCACTTAAAGTTTTTGAAAATGGGCTTGAAGACATACAGAAAAAAAATTAATTCAAGAAAATCTACTATTTGTGGCATTTGAACCAAGACCCACAACTTTCTTTCCCCTTTACTTTTCATGAAAAAGAAGAAATGAAAATCCTAGAGTTAAAAACGTAATAACTGAAATAAAAAATTCACTAGAGAAGCTCACCAGTAGATTTGAACAAGTAGAAGAAGGAATTAGCCTACTTCAAAATAGATTGATAGAGATCATGCCATCTGAACACCAGAAAGAAAAGAGTCAAAAGAGTATTTGAAGAACAACAGCTTAAATTTTGCCAAATTTATTGGAAAACATTATCTACACATCTAAGAAGTGTAGTAAGTTCTAAGTAGGATGACTGTAAATAGATTCACACATAAGTCACAGTAATAATTCTGAAAGCCAAAGGTAAGGAGAATATCTTGAAAGCAGGAAGAAAAATGACTCATTATTTGTAAGGGAACTTTGATAAGACTAAAGATAAATTTTCACCAGAAACAATAGAGGCCAGAAGGTGGGAGGGGGAATGAGAAAGGGTGATGAGTAACATAACCAAAGTACTCAAAAGAAAAAGAAATCCTGTCAACCAGGAATAATTGTCCTTCATAGAGGATCAACTAGGGCCTGGATGAGTGGTGAGAGAGGATCGGGGAAAGTCAAGAGGAGTCCATGCCTGGTGAGGAGTCACCCACTGCAGTCATTTTCCAGGCAGAGATTTGCAATGCCACTCCCAGCTCCTTGCAGGCTCCACCTTGTGGCATAAGGTAACCTTGCCAAACCAGGAACAGAAGCCCCTCCCCTATGCTGAATCAGACACAGCCAACTCAGTTCTGTGTGGCAGATCTATCAGGCAACAAGCCAAGGGAACTGACTCAAGCTATGAGCAACCCTATCTGCCCGCAATGAGAGCAGAGAGGAGGAGTTAGAGGTCAGAGCTGGAGAGAATTTAGACATTCAGGAAAGACCTCAGAGCTAGTCTGGTTTCTTATTTTGATCTTTTATTTTATTGTTTTGGCTATTTGTTTTGTTCACTTTTATGCTTTTTGATTTAGACTACCTGTTTGTGTTGGGGAAGAATACATCAAAAGGCATGATTTTATTGGACTGTCTTTGTGTGATTACCAGTATGCTTTAGGGAATTTTGTTTGTTTGCTTGTTTATTTTTTACTGTTTTCTGGCCATGTGTCTCTTTTCATTCATTCGTTGGTATGTATGTCTGTTTTCCCTCTTACTCTCCTCTCTCTCCAACTTCCTCTTGACACCCTCTTACTTCCATTATTTTCCTTTTTCTTAACTCTTTTTGTTCCAGGGAGCAAACCTAACCCCTCACTGCAAGGACAGATTGTAAGGCAGTGGGAAGTGGGTTCCAGGGTGCCCATACACCTGTCAGTGGATGCTGGGATCTACAGGTAGATTCTGAATCACAGCTTCCCCCTCAATTAAAACTAAAAACTGCAAAAAGTACAGCCCCCAACCCACAGTCCAGTCTCAGAAGTGAACAAAGCCAGAGGATCCTCATGAGGAAGAACAAGAGATTGAACAAAAAGAAGTAAAAGCAATCCCACCTTTCCTGAAAAACAGAAATAAAGAAAGGGAGGGAAAGGGGGAGAGGAAAATCTACACAAATGAAGAAAAACCAAAAGAAGAATATGGGTCTTTCACAGACCCCTGAGAGGTCAGACACTGAGAAAACAGACTTCAGAACGCAAACTATGAAGAGCCCCCAGAATGACTGGTTTCAAACTACTAACCCAGATATCAAGACATTAATAGAGAGATTAAAAAGAATTGAGGAGAGAAAAGAAGAAAGTAGAAAGGAGTTGATAACTGAGATAACAGTAGAAAAGAATACTGTGAATGAAATAAATAACAAACTGATAAGCATGGAAAGCAGAATTAGCCAAGCAGAAGAAAGAATCTTGAGCTTGAGGACCAAAATATGGAACTAACCCAAACTGTCAAAAACATAGTAAAGAAGCTTAAGAAGACAGAACAAAACCTTCAAGAGATAAGCGATTACTTCAAGATACCAAACCTAAGAGTAGTTGGACTTCCTGAGGCAGAAAGAGAGACAGAGACCACCCTGGAACAAACATTCCATGATATTATTCAAGAAAACTTCCCTCATCTCATCAGTGATGCGAAAATTCAAACACAAGAGATTCAGAGAATCCCTGCAAGACAACAAATGAGAAGACCAACTCCCAGACACATAATAATTTGCCTAAACACAGTAGGTATAAAAGAAAAAATCCTATAGGCAGCAAGAGAAAAAGGTCAGACTACCTGCCATAGAAGACCAACAAGAATAGCAGCATATTTATCTACAGAAACCCTTCAGTCTAGGAGAGCTTGGAGCCCTATCTTAAAAGTTCAAAAAGATAATCAATTTCAACCAAGAATAACCTACCCAGTCAAGCTAAGCTTCATCAGTGAAGGAAAATCAAATATTTCCCAGATATTCAATCCCTAAGAACTTACACTGCCTCCAGACCACCTCTACAAGAAACACTTAAGAAAGTATTAAACACAGAAAAAAAGAATGACAATGTTCTTCACAAAAGTAAGGAAAAAGATTAAAAACACACATGAACCAATCCAAAAGCCAAAAGAAAGACAGAAAACCAAGAGGAACAACAAGAACTCTATAAGAACCTCATGATAGGGATCAACTCTCACATTTCAATAATTAGCCTGAATGTGAATGGACTAAATCCACCACTGAAAAGACATAGAATAGCAAAATAGATCAAATATCATTAGGCAATGAAATATTGCCTCCAAGAGACTCATTTCACTAGAAAGGACACTCACAGACTCAAATAAGAGGATGGGAAGCAAAATTTCAAGTGAATGGAACATAAAAGAAAGAAGGAGTTGTGATCTTAATCTCAGACAAAATACTTTTTAAGCTATTAATAATTTAAAAAGACACAGAAGGCCACTACATAATGATAAAAGGTTCAATCTATCAACAAGAAATATCCATCCTAAACATATATGCACCCAACATAGGAGCACTAACTTTCATAAAGCAGCTTCTAGGTAAACCAAAAAAGATATTGACTCTAACACTATCATAGATGGGGACTTTAATACCCCACTCACAACCTTAGATGGATCATCAGGACAAAAAAAATCAACCACGAGATCCAAAACCTAAATGTGACACTTGACCAAATGGAATTAATTGATACCTACAGAACACTCCACCCAATGACCACAGAATAGACATTCTACTCATCACTGCATGAAACGTACTATAAGATCAACCACATCCGTGGCCATGAATCAAGCATAAACAAATGTCAAAAGATTGAAATTTTGCCATGCACCTTCTCAGACCACAGTGGAATAAAAATAAATATAAGCACCAACAAGGTTCCCCCCAACCCCACAAAGACATGGACACTAAACAGCATGATGCTAAACAACTCCTGGGTCAATGATGAAATCTAAATAGAGATTAAAAAATACCTGGAAACAAATGAAAATGAAGAAGCATCATACCAAAATCTCTGGGATGCCATGAAAGCTGTAGTGAGAGGGGAATTCATATCTCTACAAACACACATGAAGAAAATGGAAGGATCACAAATTAACAGCCTATCAAGTCATCTAAGAAAGCTGGAAAAGCAAGACCGCCAAAATCCTAACTTCAGAAGAAGAATCCAGATATCTAAAATAAAAGCCCAAATCCGGGACATAGAATACAAAAAGATATTACAAAAAAATCAATGAAATAAAAAACTAGTTCTTTGAAAGGATAAACAAGATCAATGGTTTCCTAGTTAGACTGACCAAGAAAAAGAGAGAAAAAGCCCAAATAGACACAATCAGAAACACAAAAGATGAAGTCACAATTGACACTAAAGAAACACAAAAGATAATTAGAGACTACTGTGTATACTTGTATGGAAACAAACTTGAAACTTTAAGGAAATGGAAGACTTTCTGAGATCACACAACCTGCCTAGGTTGAAACAAGAAGAAACCAAGATCCTAAATAAATGAATAACAATCAAGGAAATTGTCTATGTCATAAGAAAACTACCTGCACAAAAAGCCCTGGACCAGATGGCTTTCCAGCAGAACTCTACAAGTCGTATAAGTAGGAATTGTTAACAATTCTGCTGAAAGTATTCCAGGCAATTGAGTAAGATGGAACACTTCCCCAAATCATTTTATTAAGCTAACATCACATTGATATCCAAGTCAGGTAAAGACCCAGCAAAGAAAGAGAACTACAGGACAATATCTTTGATAAACATAGATGCTAAAACTCTCAACAAGATCCTAGCAAACTGGATTCAACAACACATCTTAGAAATCATCCATCATGACCAAGTAGGCTTCATCCTCAGGATGTAAGGCTGGTTCAACATTCGTAAGACCATAAATGTAATTAAATACATCAACAGACATCAAAAGAAAAACCACATAATTATATCATTAGATGCAGAAAAAGCTTTTGATAAAACCCAGCACCCCTTCTTGATAAAAACCCTCAAACATCTAGGCATACGTGGAACATACCTCAAAATAGTAAAAGCCATCTGCAAGAAACACACAGCCAGCATACTCCTAAACAGACAAAAATTGGAACCATTTCCCCTGAAAACTGGAACAAGACAAGGATGTCCACTCTCAGCACTCCTGTTCAATATAGTTTTGGAAGTCCTGGCAAGAGCAATCAGAAAAAGAGAAGGTGATCGGGGTATCCAAATAGGAAAAGAGGACGTCAAGTTATCTCTCTTTGCAGACAACATGACTGTATACCTTGAAAACCCAAAATAATCTGTCAAAAACCTCCCTGCACTGATAAAGGAGATGGCAAAGTATCATGGCATAAAATAAATGCGCCAAAGATAATCACATTTCTTTACACCAATAATAAACAAACAGAAACCCAAATAAAAAGCACAATCCCATTCACAATAGCCACACAAAAAAAATGAAATACCTTGGCATCTTCCTAACCAGAGACATGAAAGACCTTTACAATGAAAACTACAGAACACTGCTCAATGAAATCAAAGATAACACAAACAAGTAAACAAGTAGAAAAATATCCCATGCTCATTCTTATGGAAACACAAACAACCAGAATAGCCAGAACAATCCTCAGTCAAAAAAAAAAAAAAAAAAAAAGCAGGAGGTATTACACTACCAGACTTTAAACTTCACTATAAAGCTACAATAATCAAAACAGACTGGTATTGGTACAAGAAAAGGCATATAGACCAATGGAATAGAACTGAGATTCCAGAAGCAAAATCTCAATTTCTCAACCAACTCATCTTCAACAAAACCTTCACCACCCACCACTGGGGAGAGGAGAACCTATTCAGTAAATGGTGATGGAAAAACTGGCTGACCACATGCAGAAGATTCAAACAAGACCCCTATCTACCCCCATACACAAAAATTAACTCTAAATAGATCAGAGGTCTAAATGTAAAACCTCAAACCATAAGAACTTTAGAAAATGCAGGACACACCCTTATGGAAATTAAAACTGGTATCCAATTCCTGAACAAAACCCAAAATACATAGGCCATAAGAGATAAGATAGACAAGTGGGACATCATTAAACTGACAAGCTCCTGCAAAGCCAAAGAAACCATCAAGAAAGCAGGGAGACAGCCCACAGACTGGGAAAAAAATGTTTGCCAACTCCATGCCTGACAAAGGCCTAACATCAAATATCTATAAGGAACTCAAATATGCTGAGAAGAAAACAAACAACCCCGTTACAAAGTGGGCGAAAGATATGAATAGACACTTCTCAAAAGAAGACAAGCCAGGGTCGGTGGCTCAGCCTGTAATCCCACACTTTGGGAGGCTGAGGTGAGTGGATTACCTGAGCCCGCGGATTTGAGATCTGCCTGGGCAACTTGGCAAGACCTCATCTCTACAATAAATCAAAAATTAACCGGGCATGGTAGCACACACTGTAGTTCCAGCTACTTGGAAGGCTGAGGTGGAAGGATCGCCGGAGCCCAGCATGTCGAGGCTGCAGTGGCTGGGAGCGGCCACTGCACTCCAGTCTGGGCAACAGAGTGAGACTCCAACTCAATAAATAAATAAATAAATAAAACTAAAGAAGACACACAAGCAGTCAACAGAGACATGAAAAAATGTTCAGCCTCACTAGTCATCAAGAAGATGCAAATTAAAACTACACTGAGATATCACCTAACTCCATTCAGAATGGCCATCATTAATAACTCAAAAAATAACAGATGCTGGAGAGGATGTGGTGAAAAAGGAGCACTTCTACACTGTTGGTGGGAGTGTAAACTAATACAGCCTCTGTGGAAATCAATGTGGCGATTCCTAAAAGTTCTAAAAATTGACCTTCCATATGACCCTGCAATCCCCCTACTGGGAATATACCCAGAAGAACTCAAATCACCCTATGAAAAAGATACCTGCGCACATATGTTTATTGCAGCATTGTTCACAATAGCAAGATCATGGAACCAATTGTACTATCCATTAAAAGATGACTGGATTAAAAAAATGTGGTACATATCCACCATGGAATATTACACTGCCATAAAAAAGAACAAAATCATGAACTTTGCAGCAACCTGGATGGAATTAGAGTTTATAACACTGAGTGAACTTTCCCAGAAACAAAGATCTGAGTGTCACATGTTCTCACTCATAAATGGACCTTGAACAACTACTGCAATACTATAAGAAAAGGATAGATGGTGGTGCAAAACTATGGGAGAGGGGCGGGGAGGGGCAGAGAGGTGGGATTAATGGTAGCCAATATCTGTCTGGGGAAGGGGAAGCATACCTCATCAACCTGCAGGGTACCTGCACAATGAATATTTGTATACCTAACCCTTAACTGTACCCCACAATTTTGAAATAAAAAATATATATATTTTTAAAAATAACACAAAGAAGGTGGATGGGAATATAGTTCAACTGGACTAAGGAAATTATACTAGATGGTAACTTAAAACTTCAGAAATGAATAGATCCAGAAATGGCAAAAAAGAAGGTTAATATAACATGAGCTATAAATATATACTTCCTTTTCTTTCTTTGTTGGTTTTTTTAGATGGCATAAAGTTATATAATGTAATAATTATAATCATAAAATGTTGAATTTGTGGCATTAGATAACAATATCACAAAAGAGAAAAAAGAGAATGATGTTATAAGAGTAATATTTCTATATCTAATTGGAATTAAGTTAGTATAAATCTGAAGCTAATTCTATTAAATTGTGACACATGGTAAACTCTAAAACAAGCTCTAAAGAAATGATTCAAAAAATTTAGCTAAATTTCATTAAGGAAATAATATGTTACAATAGAAAATATTCACTTGATGCAGAGAATACTGTAAGAGAAAATAAAGGAGCAGAAAGAAAAGACATAGAACATTAAAAAAAACACTAAAATGGAAGATGAAATCCAACTACAGCCATAAAAACATGAAATGTAAATGTATTAAATAATTCTATCAGAAGACAGAGATATTTAGACTGGATTTTAAAAAGTAAGATGAAATTGTAAGCATACTACAGGAGAAACATTTTAGATTCAATAAATAAATAAATAAAAGGATGGGAAAGCATATCATGCAAAGAGCAGCCACAAAATAGCTACAATAGCCATAGTAACATCAGATAATATGAACTTTAAAATAAAATATTACTAAGGATAAAGAAAGACATCTTATATTAATAAAAGTGTCAACATATTAGGAGACTACAACAATTATAAACTTATATGCACCTCACAACAAAGCATCAAAATACATAAAGCAAAAAATGACAGAATTTTTTTTTAAATCAGCAATTGAACAACAATAAAGATTTCAATATACTATTTTCAGTAAAGGATAAAACAATCAGGCAGAAAATAAACAAGTAAATACAACAGTTAGGTGAAAACTTAAACTGAGTAAACCTAACAGACATATATAGAATACTTCACCCAATCACAGAATATATTTTCCTTACAAGTACATATAGATCATTTCCCAGTGTAAATTATATGTTAGGTCATTAAAAAATCTCAATAAATCTAATAAGATAGAAATAATGCAATAATGTTAGCTGACCACAATGGAATGGGAAAAAAAAATTGGGAAGACACACACATTGTGCAAACACACATGAAAGAACATACTCTTCATTTGCTATTATGTCCGAATAAAAATATACTGACATTGCAACATACTTTGAGGTGAATAAAAAGGAAGATACGGCCTACCAAAACTTAGGGGTTACACTAAAGCATTACTTAAAAGCAATTTCCTAGCTGTAACTGACTATGTTAAAAGTTTTTAAAATCCCAAAGTAATAGCCTAATCTTTTACCTTAAGACACTGGTAAAAGAAGAGCAAACTGAATCTAAAACAAGCAGAATGAAGAAAATAATAATAATTACAGTAGACATTAATGAAATGGAGAAAAGAAAGACAATAAAAAAGGTAATAAAACCAAAATTTAGTTCTTTGTAAATAAGAAAAATTAGCAAACCTTTATCTAGATTGACCAGGGGAAAAAAAAAAGAAAGGGAAGACAAGTTATTATAATTGGTTTTGAGAGAGGGAATATTTCTATTAATTTTACAGAAATAAAAAAGATTATAGAGATGCCATGAACAATTACATAGCAATAAATTATACAACTTGGTTAAATGGACAAATTTCTTGAAAGACACAAACTATGAACAATGACCCCCCAAAAAATAGACCATCTGATTGGACCTTGTAAGTGAAGTGATTAAATTAGCACTCAAAAACTAGCCACAAAGAAACCTAGGCTAAATTCCTTTACTACTGGATTCTAAAAACTATTTAAAGAATTTGCACCAAATCTTCACAGATGTTATTTTTAAAAAAAGCAGAAGGGAACACTTCCAATTCATTATGTATGCCAGTATTATCCTGACACCAAAAACAGATAAAGATATTACAAACAAAATAGACTACAGACCAGTTTCTCTTATAGACACATCCCCATTAAAATACTAGCAAATTAATTCCAGCAACAGATATAATTAATTATATACCAATGACCAAGTGTAATTTCTCTCAGAAATGTCAGTTAGTTTAACATACCAAAATTAATTAATGTAATACACTATATCCACAGAATTTTAAAAAGTGATCACCTTAATAGATTCAGTAAAAAGCATCTGACAAAATTAATCTCTCATAATAATAACACTGAATAGGCTAGAAATAGAAAGAAACCTCCTCAACCTCATAACAAACATCTCCAAAAACCCACAGCTAATATCACAATTAATAGTGAAAGAGGCTGGGCTCTTTGGCTCAGCCTGTAATCCCACATTTTGGGAGGCCGAGGTGAGAGGATTGCCTGAGCCTGTGGGTTCGAGACCCGCCTGGGCAACTTGGCGAGACCTCATCTCTACAATAAAATCAAAAATTAGCCGAGCGTGGTAGCGCACACCTGTAGTTCCAGCTACTTGGAAGACTAAGGAGGAAGGATCACCGGAGCCCAGCAAGTAGAGGCTGCAGTGGCTGGAATCCATGCCACTGCACTCCAGTCTGGGCGACAGAGTGAGACTACAACTCAAAAAAAAAAATGTGAAAGAATAGATGCTTTCTCCTTCATATCAGAAACAAAACAAGGATATCTACTCTCAGTAGTTATGTTCAGCATTGTGCTAGAGGTTATAGCTAGGGCCAATATGAAAGAAAGAGAAATAGAAAGTTATCCAAATTGAAAAGAAAAGTGTAAGCCGGGCTCGGTGGCTCAGCCTGTAATCCCATGCCTTTGGGAGGCTGAGGGGAGTTGATTGCCTGAGCCTGCGGGTTCGAGACCCACCTGGGCAGGGAGACCTCATCTCCACAATAAATCAAAAAATCAGCCGGGCGTGGTAGCACGTGCCTGTAATTCCGGCTACTTGGAAGGCTGAGGGGGAAGGATCGCCGGAGCCCAGCAGGTCGAGGCTGCGGTGGCCGGCAGCCATGCCACTGCACTCCAGTCTGGGCGACAGAGTAAGACTCCAACTTAAAAAAAAAAAAAAGAAAAGAAAAGTGTAATCTCTATTCAAAGATAAAATCAACTTTTATATAGAAGATCCTTAGGAATCAATCAATTGATCAATTCCTCTTAGAACTAATAAATGAGTTCAGCATAGTTGCAAGGTATAACCATCAATATAAAAAAATCAATTATAATTGATACACTAGTGATGAACAATCCAGAAATAAAATTTTAAAAAGAATTTCATTTACTATAGCATCAAACATTACAAACTACTCGATAATGAATTTAATAAAAGAACAAAACTTACACTCTGAAAACCATAAAACATTATTGAAAGAAATTAAAGAATGTCTAAATAAATGAAATAGCATCTCATGTGCATGAATTAAAAGATCTTATATTGCTAAAACGGAAATACTCTTGGTTATGGGCTGAATTGTTTCACTAGCCTGTCTCATCACAAAACTCATACATTGAAGTTCTAGTCCCCAGTACCTCAGGATAAGACTGTATTTGAAGATAAAGATTTTAAAAGGTGATCAAGGCAAAATAAAGTCATACAGTGGACTCTAATTGAGCATGACTGGTGTCCTTATACAATGAAAAGATAAAGACATGGGCAGTTACAAAGAGAAGACCATGTGAGGATGTATTAAGAAGATGATCACCTACAAGCCAAGGAGAGAAACCGCAGAACCTAGCAACCTTGCCAACACCTTGATCTTGGACTTTTGATATTTAGAAATATGAGGAATACATTTCTATGATATTTAAGCTGTGGTACTTTTGTTATGGCAGTCCTAGTAAACTGATAGACTCCCTAAATTCACGTACAAATTCAAAGCAATCCATATCAAAATCTCATTTGGTTTCTTTGCAGAAATTAGCCGGCTAATTATAAAATTCACATGGAATTACAAGGAAACTAGAATAGTAAAATAATCTTGAAAATGAAAAACAAAGTAGAAAGATTCATACTTTCCCACAGAAACTGACTAACAATAATCAACTTAGTGTGGGACTAGCATAAGGATCGACATATAGATTAACAAAATACAGTTGAGAGTCCAGATGTAAATCCATGTGCCTATGGGTTTCAATCAAGATGCCTAAATCATTCAATGGAAGAAAGAACCATTGTTTTCAATTGGATAGACACACGCATGCACAAACACACACACATACACACACACAAACACACAAACCTGAACTCTCACCTCACACCATATATACAACAATTAAAATGGACCAAAGACCTCAATAAAGGACTAAAACTATAAAACTCTTAGAAAGTAGGGATATATTTTCACAACCTTGAATTTGAAAATGAATTCTAGGTATAGCAATAAAAATATAAAAAATAAAATAGATAAATTGGACTTCATCAAAATTAAAATATTTGATATTCCAAAGGATGCCATCATAAGGCAAAAAAGAGAATCTATAGAATAAAAGAAAATATTTGCAAATCATATATGTAGTATGGAATTTGTATCAAGATATATAAAGAACTTACATCTCACTAATAAAAGACAACCCAATTAAAAATGGGCAAAGAATAAACATTTTGCTAAAGAAGATATAAAAATGGTTAATAAACACATAAAAAGAATCTGGGTATAATTTTTCACCAGGAAAATGTGGGTCAAAACCACTTCTCACCCAATACAATGGCTATAATTTTAAAAATTAGATAATAACAAGTATTAATAAGAGTATGGAGAAATCAGTACACTAATACCCTGCTGGTGAGAATATAAAGTGGGCAGCCACCTTGGAAAATAGTCTGGTAGGTACTCAAATGGTTAAAGATAGAATTGCCATATGACCCAATAATTCTACTCCTGGGTATCTATCCAAGAAAAATAAAAGCATATATGTCCACAAAAAAAAAACACCGCCACAGAAACAACAGCAAAACTTGTACCAAGTGTTTATAGCAGCATGATTTACAGTAGCCAAATAGTAGAAACAACCCAAATGTCTATAAAATGATGAACTGATAAACTACGGAATATCCATATAACGGAATATTATTTATCCATAAAAAAATGAAGTACTGATATATGATGACATAGATGAAACTTGAACACCACAGGCTAGGATAAGAAGCCATCACAAAAGAACATATATTACCTAATTCAATTTATATATAATGTCCAGAATTGGTAAACATTTTATCTGAGAAATGTTAGTCTCTTCATATTATCATGCCCAGAGAGATAATAGATTTAGACAACAATCACAACTTATTTCTCCATTGAGGTATGTATTTGCTTCTTGAAACTGTTTGCTATGGCCACAAGTAGCTATAAATTAACCTAATAATGCCAAACTGAACACTATAACCCACAGTCTATAGCTTAACAATGTATAGTCAGTCACTGATCAGTGTTATTTATGTAAACCAATGGAATTTCCTGACAAACAACTTTGTGCCAGTTCACTCTCTGTCCTGCTTTTTTTGCTCTTAAAATCCCATTTGTAACTGCTACTAATTGAAAAGTATAATCAAGGAAACTTGAGTCTATGCTTCTACTTGATGTCCTGAAGCTTGGCCAAAAATTAACTCTCCACTTATATTAATTTTGCCTCTGCTTCTTCCTTTTATACTGACAACTTGAAGAGTACTAACTATATTGTCAGTTTGAAAAAGTAGAATACAGTGGAATATATGCTAATGTGACTCAGTCAGTGGTAGGATAATGTGAGAAAAAAGGTTCCTTTTAAAGGAATTTGTACAAGTATGGCTTTGAAGTTGTTTCATATCTGGTGAAGTGGGCAAATGAATAATTCAAATGAATCTTCTCTGTCAATTGGTACACAGATTACATTTGTTAAACTTGAAAGCAGATTGTAATTTTAATTCTTATCTTTAGTGTCTTAGCTAACTCTTTTCCCACAGATGCTTGGGCTGTGACACAACACACAAAACAAGGAAAGAAAGCAGAAAGGTTATGGCACCCAACATGGGGCAAAAGCCTGCCTGAGAAACTCAACTCCTTGGTGTGGTCCAGAACCCTTTCACCAACCCCAAGTGATGCCATCTAGGTCAGTGTATGCAAAGGCTTGGCTGAGAGGTCTGATTCTCCACCACCACACTTGAGGCTTCTCCAGAATTACTTCTCTTTTGAGAAAAGTTGTTTCTGTATCAGACGTCTTTTGGGTAAGTACCTGGTTAATATGAGCTTACACCTTAAACTGTCTTTGGTCTAGGATTGTGGATTTGAGTTCTATTTTTGTTAGGATTATGAATTTGGGTCCCATCTTAGGAAGATCTTGGTCAGGTTAGTGCCCTAGCTTTGGGTTAGAGTCTTAAAGAATCAGGGCAATTATTAAAAAGTTGTAACCACTGAAGTACAGAATTTGGCTCAATTTTGGTTTTCTTATGTCTGCATATCTGCATTTTTGTTCTGTGTTACTATTGGGCCTAACAGAGGTTAAAAAACGTTGACAGTTGCAGCAACTAGGCTCATTAGGTATTTATTTAAATGACATTCTTGGACTCTGAAAATATAAGACACCACTCCCGCCAGCTCCTTTATACTGTTCCTGGGTGACTAGGAGTCCATTGGTGGTGCTGAGTTTTTAGGACCTTGTGACATAAAGTGGTCTTGCAGGAAATTCCACCAGGAGAACATACCTCATTTCCACATTTGAGGGAACTTCAACAACTCGTCTGGGAGATGCATATAAAAAGCCTGGTCACTGTAGCATCTCAAGCAATCCTATACTGCCTGATGTTCAGGACCTTCCAAGACACATAAGAGACAACATCCAACCCAGTGGTGATTCTCTTGGAAGGAATCCTTGTAAGCACCACACCACCAACCCACAATACTTCCCTAGTGCAAGATATTGCTCCAGCCATCTTAGATTGGCCTCCATAGAAAATGAGGAACTTTAATAGCATATCTGACTGCATCCTTGAGGATGAATTCTTCAAACATGGACAGTGTTTAGTTAAGAATCAATGCAGGAGAAGATAATGATTTTCTTTTGCAAAACTGCTTGACCTCAATATTTGTTGGAATCAGAGAAAAAAGGGCCTGAGAAGGGGTCTCTAGAGTATAGTACTATTTTGCAATTACAACTTTTCTGTAAGAGAGAGGAAAAGTTAGATGAGATCTCATATGTAAAATATTTTATGTTTCTATATCAAAATAAGAATTTATGAAAGAAATATAAGTTCATAATTCAAAAGGCAGACACACAGAAAAATACTTGTGTTTTCAGCATCCAAATCAGATGATAATCTTCTCCTTCCTCATTTGTTCTCTTCTACAGTATATCTTCTGCCATATGCAGAAGGTGCCTGGAACAGCATAACAAGACCTCTGAAGCTGCTGGCTCAGCTTTGGACCCCCATCAACTACCAGTCATAGAGGAATTGTCTCTCCTCCGCACATCCTTGGGGGTACCCAATTTGGCCTGAGGAATGTGCCCTGCAAGGCAGAGCGATTCCCACTAAGACACATTTCTGCAGGTCTTGATGACCAAGGCATCCCTCATTTTCAACTTTGAAATTATACAACTGAAGAAATGGTATACCTGCCTACTGGGAAGATCCCCCCAAAAGAAGCTTATTTACATTCATTTTTGCTACCCATAACCCCAACTGAGCTATAACTTCAGGCTCTCTCAAGAATACCCTCCTCACTCCAGAGGAACATAGGATTATGTTTTCAGCATCCAAATTAGATGGCTCATCAGGAAGCAGAGAGTCTACATGAATCCATTCGCTCAGAGGATCATGGCCAAAATCTGCCTCAGCATGCCTTAACATAAATGGTAAAATGTGAAGATTTCCAATTAGAACCTGTCAGACCAACCTTCCTCAGTCCTTTCCCTAGCCAACCAACCCCATAAAACTCACCTCAGATCCCAAATTGGAGAGACTGTTTTGACCCATATCTCCTATCTCCTTGCTGGCTGATCTCACAATAAAAACTTTATTTTCTCAAATGCTGGTGCCAGAGATTTGGCTTCTATCCCATCAGACAGTGAGCCCATTTCCTCAATAACATTGGTATTAAAAATGAAGTGCCACCCAGTTCTGGCTTTTTTCTTATATATCTATACATTTTTTTCAGCTTAAGAGTCTTAATAGATCATTAAATCTAGTCCTGAACGTTGAAGATAAGGGAACTGAAGTGAACTGGCCTTCCACTGTCTTGAGACTACACTACTAGTCCTGAATTGCCCTGGAGTTTGTACTCATTCCAACACTCTCTCTGGACTGTTGAGAGCCTTGTTTTGCTTTCTGCTGTGAATTTACAACTGTGTTTTATACTTTGAGAAAAGAATCAATAATAACTCTTATCTGAGACTGTGAATCCTTTTAAATTATCAGTCCCAGAAAGACATTAAAATGTGACAAAAATTTCCCCCTGAAGCTATATATTTATCTCTTGAAACTGTTTGCTATTGCCACAAGTAGCTATAAATTAACCTAATATGCCACACTATAACCCACGGTCTATAGCTTAGCAACATATAGCCAGTCACTGATCAGTGTTATTTCTGTAAACCAATGGCAATTTCTGACAAACAACTTTGTATCAGTCCATTCTCTGCCCCCCCCCTTTTATCCTTAAGAACCCATTTGTAATTGCTACTAATTAAAATGCATATTCAGGGAAACTTGAGTCTATGCTTCCAGTTGCTTTCCTGAAGTTTGGCCCAAGTAAAGTATTCACATACAGTAACTTTGCCTCAGCTTCTTCCTTTTAGATTGACAACTTGAAGAGTCACAAACTATATTGTCAGTTGGAAAAAGTAGAAGACATTGGCATACATGCTAATGTGACTCATTCAGTGGTAGGGCAATGTGAGAAAAGAGATTCCTTTTAAAAGCTTTTGTGCTAGTGTAGCTTTGAAGTTGTTTCATATTTGGTGAAGTGTGCAAAATTTTTAAAATGAATCTTCTCTGTTAACTAATACACAGATTACAGCTGTTAAACTTGAAAGCAGACTGTGACTTTAGTCATAGTTTAACTAAAATTCTTGTCTTTAGTGTCTTAGCCTATACTTTTCCCACAGAGCTTAGTATATGACACAACACACAAAACAAGGAGGGAAAGCAGAAAGGCTATTTTATGTGTAAATTTATTTATTCATTTATTTATTTATTGTTTCTTGGCTTAGTCAAAATTATTTCAGATTTGAAGACCTTTATCGCAGGTAAAATCTCATTAGGTTGGGTGAGCTTTACAGAAAACAAAACCACATTTCTCCAGTGAGACATTTTGGGGAAATATACTGCTTGAATCTCATTAAAGGAACCAAGAGGGTGTTTTCCAGGTGACTGTTTTCAATGTAAGCATGAAGAGCTCATAAGAATAATCAACAAACTTAGTTTGTGGTCACATAAAGGTAACTTTTATTTGAACTGCTGTAGAAGGATATAGAAAAAATTTAAATACTTCTCTAGGTTTAAGAGGATGCATCAGTCAGTGTCCTGCTAGGAAAAAAAAGCAAGGTCATTTTAAGTTTTTCAAACAGAAGGAATTCAATACAAGGAGTTGCTGACATATGAAATGGAATAACTGAGAAGCCAAACAGGGTTAGTTTGGCGAGACTCAGGGAGTAGCTTTCTTTCTTAATAGAGAAGCAGCAGGAAAAGATGCTATCACTAGAACCCAGAAATGGCAACATCTGGTGAGAAGTAAAGCCATGACACGGACCGACTGGCAGAAGCTGGAACCGTGGGTGAGGAACAAGAGCCGCAGGAACAGCACTGGAGGTGGGAATATCCCAGTGCCTCCCCTCCTTTTTCCTCCCAATTTTCTTCTGGAAAGCCAGAGAGCAGAGAACCTGAGAAATGCAGAATAACATAATGGAGACAGAGAGTGTGGGGGGGGGGCAGGAGTCTGAAAGCAGACAGGCAGAGAACAAACTCAGATCTATCTGTAGAAACAATACCGAAGACTAGAACGGTGAGATGGCAGCATTAGAGAAGATGTGACCAAATGCTCAGAACTATACAGATGGGAACTAGGATGGAAGTGAAGACAGGAGAAATGTCTCTGGTTGGCAAGGATATGGGTGCAGAAATCAAGAAGTCTAAGAGATTCAGTTTGTCACTTAATTAGGAGAGAAAGCAAGAAGATGTTAGAGGGTAGAGGCATAGCACATGGAAAAGCAAAGGCAAGAATTATCCTGAAGCATCTATATGAGGGGAGCAGGGCAAAGGAAGAAGTAGGTTGTGTAGTCAGCAAGATCAGGAAAAGAACTTGTTCCTGTTTCCTTTCCTCATCCACTCTTGCTTCCTTTCTTTCTAAGTTAACAGATGTCTACTGAGTACCTTCTATTTGCCTGGTACCTGTAGTGGCCTACAGAAGGTTCACGATGTACAGAGGTAACCAAAAGCTCTACATCTTGCCTTTGGAGAGTTTACAGCTTAAATGTAGCTAAATAGAGATAGAATATAAACAAATAGAACAGTAATCAGTAAATGAAGAAATATGCAATTTCAACTCATAGAGAGGCTTTAAAAGAAACAAGGTAAAGCCAACCAGAATCATGTTCAGTCACAAGAGGGATCAGGGCTTTGAACCCTCACGTGTAAAGTATTAACAACTTGAACTTTGGGCATCCTTCCTGGTACTGAAAAAAAATGATGCACTGGAGATTTTTGATCTAGGAAGAGACATGGAGAAAAATGATGCTTTTGGATTTTTTGATAAGGCTGACTGCACTCCCAGTCAGCTTTCACTTACAGCGGCCAGCACTCACGTCTGTTGGTAGACAGGTGACCTCAGACTTTCAAATACCTCTTTCCTGCATGTATGGAGATCTAAAACTGCCAAAGAATTCACTCCTTTACCCTTACCACCATGGGCAGTGTGTGTGCAGTATCTGGTCAGGGACAAATTAACAACGCAATCCTTTTAACATGTGACGTAGTTGATGACTGAGGAATGACCGACACTGAGTTCAGAACTCACTTATGGACTTATTCAAAATTAAGTTCACTGTTGTAAGAACACCTAACATGAACTCTACCTTCATCACAAATGTTTACGTGTAAAACACATTATTCTTGAGCCCTGTGGGCATAACTTGACACCCGTGCTTGGTGCCCTTCCCTTCTGATCTCATCTTCCTACTTCCCAAGCGGTTTCTTATGTGTTTTACACGTAAACATTTTGTGATGAAGGTAGAGTTCATGTTAGGTGTTCTTACAACAATGAACTTAATTTTGAATAAGTCCATAAGCACCTAAAGTTTTGAGGGTTGGGGCTGATGTTGTTTTCTTTTTGGTATGCTGTGAATTGCCCCACTCAATGGCTACTGCACAGTAGGTGTTAAGTACTAGTTCAGGCTTGTGAATCAGTGAATAAACACTTCCTAATAAAACATTTTCATAGGAATCCTCATTTCAGATCCCAAAACCAACCTAAGTCAGAAGGTATATTAGTTTTCTATTTGCTGCTACAATAAATAATCACATACTTGGTGGCTTTAAATAACACACATTTCCTGTCTGATGGTTCTGTACATTATCTACCTGACGGTCCAGCATGGGGTGAGGTTTTAAATGTCCAGGAATGTTTAAAAAATTATCTTTGGGAGCCTCTAGTGAGGTGCACAGAGCCATACATTAAGTGCTCAAGAGAAAGAAGATTTTAGAAGCCAGAAGAAGATGGATGCTTAAATATGCTTATGCTATTTTATTTGAAGCCAAAAAAAGGAGACACTAGAATTGTTTATCATATCTGAACTGTTGCTGAGAAACTAAGAAAGGTATTTCCAAAGTAGGATGCCAGCTAACGCTAAAAACCTTGGAGGCTGCTTGCCAAGACTGTAAACTCCATTTGTCACAGAGCCTGTGTAGTACAGAGTTTCTTCTAAATTTATCTTCTCCATTTGTTTTTGTCACAGAATTATAAACAATGTGAGGTTAGACACATGAAATTGCTCGATGTGTTGCTTCTTTTATCTCTGTTAGAAGCAGCTTTGTTTAATATCAACTGCACTGTTAAAATCTAGGAGGACTCGGACTCCATTAGCACCTAAAGGGTTGGGGCTGATGTTGTTTTCTTTTTGGTATGCTGTGAATTGCCCCACTCAATGGCTACTGCACACTAGGTGTTAAGTACTAGTTCAGGCTTGTGAACCAGTGAATAAAAGAATGAAGAGCTAATGAATTGTTGATTGAACAATCAATATAGAGGTGCTTTTTCAATGTTTGTGAAATATAATGTTGAGAAGATATGGTTAATAGAGTCACATAAAATCACTGATGTTTCACTGTTTTGATCTATGGAGATGGCAGTTTCTTGTGGTTCAACTGAATGGATGACTAGTTGGTAGCTCACTTGTCTTTCTTTCCTCCAAATATCATATTTGAAATATATCACAACTTATTAGGTCCCTAATATGGGCTGAGTATTCAGATAAGTGTTTTTCCATGTTACTTTATTTAATCCTCAAAACAACCCTGTAGTAGGCAAAATTCTAAAATGGCCACCAAATTCTCCATACTCTGGGGCAAATTTCTGTGATTGTGATTATAAATCTCATAGATTATTCTCTTGTAATTTGAATATGTTATATAGGACAGTTAATTTTTTAAAAAGGAGATTATTTGGGTGGGTCAGACCTGCTCTCCTGAGTCCTTTAAGTCTGTCTCTAGAGGTCACAAACAGAAGAAGTCAAGGATGAAAAATGAGAAAGATTTGATGTGAGACAGATTCTTGGTTTCTGGCTTTGTAGATGGAGGGGCTACACGGCAAAAACCATGGGCGGCTCTGGGTGTTAAGTGTGGTCCCAGGCCAACAGCATAAGGAAACAGGAGCCTCAGCTCTACAACAACAGGGAAAATAATCTTTCTTTTTTTTCAACAACTGGCAGGCTTTGAAGAGGATCCTGAGCCACAGAGGAGAATCCCGGGATTTCAGCCCCAGCAGACCCCAAGCAGATGATCCAGTCATGATCCAGCTTGTCTCCAGAAGCTAAAAGACATGAAATTTGTGTTGTCTTAAGTCTCTAAGTTTGTGGAGTTGGTTACATAGCAACAGAAAATAAATACACACTGCTATGGTTTGAATACTGTATCCCGCAAAACTTAGGCTGAAATGTAATCATCATTGTAACAATAGTAAGGGTGGGACTTTTGGGAGGCCATTGACCTCGAGGCTCCACCCTGGTGCGTGAGTGTGTGCTGGAGTGAGGGATGGACCTGGCCTTCCCTGGCTCCCCTGCTCTCTTTCTTGGTCCTTTGGTTTCCGTCACGACGTGGCATAGCAAGAAAGCCTTGGACACCTGCTGGAAGCTTTGTCTTGGACTTCCTAGCCTCCAAAATGTCAGAAATAAATTTCTGTTCATTTTAAATTGTCCAGTTTCAGATAATCAGTTATAGCAGCATAAAATGAATTAAAAGAAAATTGGAACTGGGAAAGTAGGGTGTTGCCATAACATACCTGAAAATGTGGAAGTAGTTTTGGAATGAGATGATAAGTAGAGGCTGGAATGACTGGAGCATCAAGTTAGAAGAAGCCTTGAGTACTGTGAATGGAGTATCAAGGGCAGTTTTGATGAGGGCTCTGAAGAGGAGAGCTGTAGAAAGTATGGAACGTCTTAAAGATTACTCAGGTGGCCATGATCAGAATTTTGGTAGAAACATGGATGGTAAAGACTGATGGAAAAAAGTGTTGAAACCTGGGGAAAAGGTCATTCTTGCTACAAAGCTATAAAGAACTTGGCTGAACATGACAGTGTCCCTAGGACTTGATGGAAGGTAGAATTTAAACGAGAGAGACTAGGATATCTGATAAAAGAAATGCCTAAGCAGCAGAGCATTTAGAGTCCCGAGTGACTTATTGTATTTGCAGATAGTAAAATATGAGAAAGCTATTTAAAGACAGACTTTATCATTAAAAGAGAAACATAGTTTACCGCATAATTCTGCCCTCCATAACCCTTGGGTAGAATGATGTGAATAATTCTTTGACCAAAATTACAACATTTAGCTGGACAAACAGAAACATGGTAATGGTGGTTCCTATGTGCTAGGACCTTGTGTCTGTGGGCTGGGGTTTCTGGGAGGAAAATTTTGTGTGTGGAATTTATGCCAGCTGGTGGCATGTTATCTTTTGTCTTGTCTACACCCTGACCTTTCGGCTTTATAACTTCCAAATGTTTATGTAATGAAAACTGCCCTTTTAAAATTGACACAGTGATTAAAATTGAAAATGAGAGCTGAAACTGTTCTCTAATAAATAGGCTGGATCTGAGCATACATCTGTCCAGCAAAAATCTTTTAAGCAAGCAGGCACACGTTTCTTCACTTGTTTAGAAAAAGTGAAGGTGACATTAATACTGTTGAATAATGTTTCTCTCCATCTGTTTATTCAGTGGTGAGATTTAAATTGGCAAATGCTATACTCACACTGATACTACTCCTAGGCTACCTTCTAAATATTTAGCTTATAGGTAGATACATCCGAAGCTTTGTTGAACACATTGAAACTCCACTTTATAAGAAAACATCCTTTCAAGAAGGGCAAAAAGGGACTATACTCAGAGCAGAACACATCCTATAAACCCTACTCCAGAAGTTCATCTTATCAAGAGACCTCAGTTCAATTAGTTTCCCTGATCCTATAACAGGTTGTTTCTAACTTTCAATCATATATATATACATATATAATATATATATTCAATCATATATATAATGCATTTATATGTGTATGATTGAAAATGATATATATAACTTTCTTCTCATTCGGATGAAGATGAGTTACAGTTTTTCAAAATCACTGTTCTAAGTGACTAACAAGAAAAAAATCCTTGAAGCATAAGAAGCATAATTGAATATCCATAGTACTTCAGCATACACATTCCAAAGAGCACAGAGATGGATAGGAAAGATTTAATAACATAACATATTGTTATTTACATATCACTGAAACCAAGTCACAGATGTGAACTCTCCTCCCCCTGTTTCACCTGTGTTCTGATCACAGTGGACTTCTTGCTATTTGAACAAGCCAAGCTAGATCCTTTTGATTCATTTTTTACAAGTTTTTCTCTAGCAGATCCCTCTCCTTGGAATCCTTACTCTCCTTATTTTTGTATGATTGACTCTCAGTTCAAAATTTACCCCTTGAACAGGTATTTCCTAACAATTACTCATCAACACAGTGCCCTGTTTTATTTCTTCAGAGCACGTAGTACTATGTAAAATTATTTTACTTGTCTTTTAGAATATCTCCTTCCACTAGAATGTGATCTACATGATAGCATGGACTTGTGTTTTTCACTTGTTTCCTGTGACTAGAAAAGTACCTACAATATAGTAGGCAATCTATAGATAGTTGAGAAGATGAATGAATGAATCAATGAACGATACTTGCCAATTAGATTTTAGCCTTCTATTAAACTTTACTGAAGTTTGATTCCAACACCTTTGTTTTTTTAAAGCTAGGATCTAGTCAATCATCTTGTGTCCAGGTGACCAAATTTACTTTATTTGTACTCTATTCTTTGGGTGGATAGAAGGTGATTTCTTTTATTTCCAGAGCCAGAATATTCTACCTGTCCTTCTGCTAAGTTCTGTATTTGAATTTGAGGATTGCACATACATTTTTCTCATTTGTCTGGAAAAGAACATTGACATCATTAGGTCAAATAAATGTGATTCAGTGTTCACTTTGAAGTTGCTCAAAGTGTCTTTGGGAGATAAAATGCTTGTGGTATTTTTATATGTCAATTGAAAACATTCAAACATCTAAATATTCAAGTAGCAATAATGAGTTTTTTATCATTCGAATACCTAAAAAAATTCAGAGAAAATGAAATCTCTTCACTATATTATGCACTTTATTAGCAAAGCATGACACCACTTTCTGTGCTTTAAGATAGAACACTAACCTCTGGGGAACGCAAGGGTTCTCAACCTTACCCCATCCAATGAGTCTTGGGTTCTCTGCACAAAATTCTTTCCAAGTGTTGGTCTTGTGTCATTATGCCTATGCCTGAACATCTTCGTTAGTATAATTCACACCCTGAGAGATGATCACTTCAATATGTGGGCAATTCTGACTGTAAAAAAAAATGGCCCTCTGATATTAAGCAGTTAAATAGGTTTCTGAACTTTCTTCCAGTTGTTTCCATTTGTATTCTATGGTGCATATTGAGCAATCTTTTTTCCAATAACCAAAATAATTTTTCCTTCAATGTTTCTATTGTGAAAATAATATAGGCTCATAATAAAAGTTCAAATGCTATGAAAGGATATAAAGTAAAGGTATCACTTTCTCACTCTATCCCCTTAGCTCCACTCTCCAGAGGTAGCCACTAACAAAATTTTTTTGGATATATTTTGAGAAAATTCTCACCTAAAACACATATATCTACTGATATAAAGCATATACATTTTTAAAGCACAGTTGAACATAAAATACACACTGTTTTGACTTATTTTTTATTTATTTTTTTGAGTCGCCCAGACTGGAGTGCAGTGGCCACTCCCGGCCACCGCAGCCTCGACCTGCTGGGCTCCGGCGATCCTTCCACCTCAGCCTTCTGAGTAGCCAGAATTACAGGCGCGCACTACCACTCCCGGCTGATCTTTGATTTATTGTAGAGAAGAGGACTCGCCAAGTTGCCCAGGCAAGTCTTGAACCCGGAGGCTCAGGCAATCCACTCACCTCAGCCTCCCGAGGCGCGGGATTACAGGCTGAGCCACCGAGCCTGGCATTGACTTATTTTTAAACTTTGCAGTTGAATCATATTTTCCTATAAAAATGTACTACATATATGTACTTTATCCTTTTTACTAGTTGCAGGGTATTCATTTGAAAAATTACTGGTTGATATAAGTTTACATACACATGTGAGAATATGTGTAGGGTAAATGTTTCAAAAGGAAATTGCTTGGCCAATTTTTCTTTTATTTCTGAGCAAGAATGTTGCTCCTTAAAAAAAATTAGGCCTGGTGCGGTGGATCAGCCTATAATCACAGCACTTTGGGAGGCCGAGGCGAGAGGATTGCCTGAGCCTGGGGGTTCAAGACCAGCCTGGGCAACTTGGTGAGACCTCATCTCTACAATAAATCACCAAAAAAAACTAGCCGGGAATGGTGGCATCCATCTATAGTACCAGGTACTTGGAAGGCTGAAGCAGAAGGATCACCTGAGCCCAGCAGGTTGAGGATGCAGTAGCTGTGAGCGCGCCACCACACTCCAGCCTGAGTGACAAAGAGTGAGACTCCAACACATAAAAAAAAATTAGTTCTTTGTTCTAAAAAGCCATAACACATTACTTTTTGTTACCAGTTTCCTAGTAAGTCTCCTCTTTGATAGAAAAGAAAACATGGTGCAACAGATTTAAACTTTTTCAATTTTAGGAGAACAAAAATTCTAGCTGATGCATATATGTGTGTATGCACACATATATATTTTTACATTATAAAACAGCAGCATGTTTTACAATAAAATTATGAGGGATTAATTTTTGAAGAAGTAACCGATAATTTTATTTTACTAAATTTCAAAGATATACTTCTAGAAGTGCATCCAATTATACAATTCTCCTACAGTAAGTTTTTTTAAAAAACATTATATTTTAAAGAGTTTACACAGTCTTTATCCAGATTTCCACAATGGCAAAAATTTGTAGAATTTAGTACAGTTATCAAAGTCAGGAAAGTAACATTTGTATGATACTATTGTTTGATTCAAATTTCAGTATTTCCCTTCCTTTTTTTTTTTTTTGATTCCATAATCCAGGTAGGATTCTACCTTGCAATTTGTTGTTATGTCTCCTTAGTCTTCAATCTGTGACACTTTCTCAGTCTTTCCTTATCTTTCACTATTTTGATAATTTTTGTGAGTACTGATTATTTCGTATCTTTCAATTTGGGTTTTTCTGACGTTTTCTTATAATTAGAATGAGGTTATATATTTTGGCAAGAAAACTACACAAGAAATGTCTCCTTTTCTCTGAATCACATCAAGATGCAGTGAAAGATTTTCATATGTACGTATTATTGCTAGTGGAGTAAACCTCAATCATATGGCCAACGGTGGTGTTTGCTAGCTTTCTTTAGTATAAAGTTACTATTTTATTCTTGGAATAGATAAATATCTTGAGGACTTTGCAAGTATTCTATCTCTCAATTCTCTCAACTTTCTATTCTATTTCTCAAATTTCTCTGTTTTGGGACTCTGCAAGTATTCTATTCCTCAACTTTCAGTCACTATATTTTTTATCCACTGATGGGTCTTGCTTGCAGCAACTATTACTGTCATCTTTGCCTAATGATTAATTCATATTTCCATCATTACTTCTACAGCTATTAATTAGAATTAATATGTATGAAAGAGCTGCTATTTCTACATTTATTTATTTACTCATTTATTTATATCAATATAGATCTGTGGAAATTCATTTTATACTCCGAGTTATAATTAAATACTATCATTGACATTTTGCATTTCATTATTCAAAATTTGACTGTTGGAAGTTTCTTCAGTTTGGCATCTGCATCTTTGATGTGCTTCAACCTTATGTTCAATCTCTGTCTTGTTTTTTGGTGCTGTAAAATGTTCCAGATTCATGTTAATAGTTTTTCTGACTCAACCCTTGAATCATTTATTTCTCCAAGAAGTCCTAGTTTTGTTATTGTTTTTGTTTGTTTTTAATTAGAGAATGGTATTTAGAAACCAAGACTCAGGTGCTAGGTGTATCCTTTGCTCAAGGAGTAGCACTATACCTAGTCCCCCTCAGTGGACAGAGAAAAGAGATATAGGTGTGGTAACACACATAGTACACATGCCTAGATGACTTTCCCTGAATCCATACTGATACTTACTGTTAGGGTCGGAGGGAAGCAGCACCCACCTACCTCCATCTACCCTTCCACCCACCTACACCCCCACCCAGCTGCCCCAAGCCCACATCCGCATATCTCGCTTGAAACCTTCCGGAACTTGCTGCCAACTGCCGATAAGGGCCAGACAGGGACTTTGCAGCCCAGGCCAGATGCACCTGCCAACAACCCTACTAGCAGCCCCAGCAACAGCCACATGAAACCTGAGATAATTGGACGCTTTGTCTCCCCACCTCACGACTGCCCCCGACACCCTCCCAAATACAGCACCCTTAAAAGCTCAAACTGCCCCTCCTTGGGTGCGACTCCCCTGGCCCATCATCCTGGACCACAGGACCTCGCCCGAGAGTTCCTCCACCAATAAACGCTATCTCCAAACGTTACATCTTGGTGCCGAAACCCGGGAGGTGATAGAGCCGCACAGGCCTCACCTCCCGGCTCAGGGGCCTCCGACTGGAACCACGGATCTCCGACCCACTCCTCCACTCAGACCTTCCTGGGGTGAATTCCCCCATGTCAGTCTCTCTTTCCCCCTCCAGGTCTCCCTATCAGAAGTCGCAGCTGTGCTAGGGAAAGCCCTCCGTTCTGGTCAGCGATAAATCTTGGGGACGCCCTTTTTATCCTGATCTTCACTCTGTCTGGCTGGCCTTTGCCTGAATTGGGATGCCTTTTCAGACTCAGACAGACCCCGGAAGTTTAGATCAACATGGGTAACCAACCCTCCAAATCTAATTCTAAGATGCCTCTGGGCATCTTGACAAATTGGGATTAACCCCGGATATTCGACGTAAACGTCTAATCCAATTCTGTACTGTGGCCTGGCCTCAGTATAGACTGGATAATGGGTCCGAATGGCCCCCCGAGGGAACTTTTGATTTTAACATCCTCACCGACTTGGAGAATTTCTGCAAACGCAGTGGAAAATGGTCGGAGATTCCCTACGTTCAGGCCTTCTGGCTCCTGCGCTCCCTTCCCTCCCTGTGTCAGTATTGTTCCACAACCCAAATCTTGCTGGCAAAAGGAAGCCCTCCTTCCCTGTCCTCTGTCCCTGACCCCTCCCCCGTCCCATCCGCCCCAGTCTTGCCACCCAAATACGACAAGCCTCTCCCACCCTATCCGGAGCCTTCCCCCCTCATAGATCTTCTGGACGACTTAACTGTGCCAATCCCTTGTCCTCCTCCTCCTCCTCCTCCTTCCAATCCGCCCCCATACAACCCGCCCTCTCTCTACCACCATCTTCCTCCTTCACCTTCCGACTCTCCCCTTCTGCCGCTCTCCCTTCCCTCTCCTGTCAGTGCACATACACGTTCGCATTGCATAGACCATCCTCCCCACCCCCTTGCTCCTGCGCCCATTTGTCCTCTCCGAGAGGTTGCTGGCCCAGATAGCATTGTGTGAATACGCGTCCCTTTCTCCTTGGCCGACTTATCTGCCATTGAAAAACGAGTAGAGTCGTTTTCTGCCAACCCTACTGCCTTTGCCAAAGAGTTCTGTTACCTTACTCAGGCTTATGATCTAACATGGTGCCCCCCCAGAAAGCCCAGCTCACACAACCTGAAGTCATCTACCTTGGCATCTGCCTTACTCCCACCACTAAGGCCCTGACAACGGACTGTCTCCACACTATTCGGCAGCGGTCACCCCCAGAAAATGGTGACCAAATCCTGTCCTTTTGGAGCTTTGTGGGGTACTTCAGGCAATGGATCCCTAACTTCACCCTGTTATCCAAACCTCTGTATGCGGCCACCAAGCAAACGCCTACGGGGCCCCTCACCTCCCCTGCTGAGGTTCGCAAGGCGTTTGTTGCTCCCCGCGATAGTCTCCTGTCTTCACCACCGCTGTGTCTTCCTAACCCCTCTCAGCCCTTCTGCTTGTTCACAGCTGAGCACCGTGGAATAGCTGTGGGGGTCCTAACACACTCGGTGGGCCCCTCCCACTGCCTGGTAGCCTACCTCTCCAAACAACTTGATATCACTGTTCAGGGGTGGCAGCCCTGCCTACAGGCAATAGCGGCAGCCACTGTTCTAACCAAGGAGGCTCTAAAACTTTCCCTACATCACCATATCACTGTTTTCTCCCCTCACAGAGTCCACGAGCTGTTGGGACATCGGGTGCTCTCTCTCCTAGGCCCCTCCAGGATACAGGAGTTCATTTGCTGTTCCTTGACAACCCGGGGCTAACTCTAAAGCCTTCACCACCCCTTAACCCGGCATCCCTGTTCCCTCTCCCCTTCTCTGATGCAGGGCCTACCCACTCTTGCCCAGAGGTGGTGGAGGCCCTGACTCCGCCCAGGGATGAACTCTCGGACCAACCACTCCAGTCCCCAGACCTCACCCTGTTCATGGATGGTAGTTCTGTCTGCACCCCGCAAGGCCACCGATGGGCGGCATATGCTGTTGTCTCTGCTGACTCTGTTCTCGAGGCCCAGCCCCTTCCTCTGGGTACCACTTCCCAAAAAGTGGAGCTTGTTGCTCTTACATGGGCTCTCGATCTAAAAGGTGGTGGGTAACCATCTATACCAACTCCCGATATGCCTTCCTCATTGCTCATTCCCATGCCGCTATTTGGAAGGAAAGAGGATATCTCACCACTAAGGGCACACCCATTACCAATGCCAAACTAATTACTAAACCACTCCAGGCCCTGCAAAGCTCACGGGAAGTCGCTATTGTCCACTGTCGAGGCCATCAAGCCTCACAAGATCCGGTGGCAAAGGGCAACGCCTGGGCAGACTCTATCACAAGGGGACTAACCCAGGTCACGCCTCCATCACCTCTCCTCTTCCTTTCCCCCTCCCTATAACCCCAGTACCTCCCTGAGGAACGGCAGTTCCTATTAGACAAGGGGGGCCATGTCCCACAGCAGGACTGGATCATGCTGGGGGATCATGTTGTGCTACCACAAAACCAGGCCTCCCCTATTTTAACAGAAGTCCACTGCTCTCTGCACATCAGACCTGAGGCCATGTATTCTCTCTCCTATATTCCATCTAACGGGTTTAAAAAGGCTTATCTCCTAGGTTCCTGACACTTGCTCATTCTGCTCTGCCATCACTCTGCAGGGAGGATTGCGCCCCCGTATTCCCACTCACCAAATGAGGGGCCACCTCCCAGCCAAGTACTGGCAAATCAACTTCACCCATATCCCTGTCCACAAAAAACTCCAGTATTTACTCACTCTAGTGAATACATTTTCAGGCTGGATCGAGGCCTTCCCCAATGCCAAAGAGATGGCTGACGTCATGGCCACAGTCCTTCTGGAGCACATCATCCCCAGGTTTGGCCTCCCGGACAACATCCAGACAGACAACGGACCTGTCTTCACTGCCAAGGTTGTCCAGCAGGTTGCTGCTAGCCTGGGGGTTACCTGGAAACTCCATGCCCCTTACCTCCCACAGTCGTCGGGTAAGATAGAAAGGGAAAATGACATTTTAAAAACACACCTCACTAAACTCACCCTAGAGGTAAAACTCTGCTGGCCTGCCCTCCTCCCACTCGCCCTCTCCAGAATAAGGGCGGCTCCAAGGGCTCTGTCAGGTCTTAGCTCTTTTAAGCTGCTGTATGGCAGGCCCTTTTTAATCAATCACAACCTACCCTCTTCACCACTTCTGCTTGCTTCCTACTTGTCTTACTTGTCTCTGCTTAGGCAGTTGCTAAGGGAGCACGTGGAACGAACCCTTCCCACGGTCACTCCTGATAACCCATCAAATCCAGTTTGTATGACCCTCCAACTGGGGAATTCAGTTCTACTCAAACAACTGTCTGCTTAAGCTCTAACCCCCCAATGGGTTGACCCATTCATGGTGGTTCTCACCATCCCCACAGCTGCCAAATTACTGGGCCACTCCTCCTGGTATCATGTCTCTCGTCTCAAATTGGCCCCAGCCACGGGGGCCTCTTGGCAATGTCAACAGGTGGGACCTACCCGTTTTTGCCTCACGCGGGGTCCTACTACTCACTCTAGTCCTGCTGCCTCTCTCATGCACAACACCACTGGATAATGGCTACCGCTGGCAGTTTTATACTGAAGAAACAGCCCAGTCTTACGGTAAAGTCATTACTCAGGTTATGGGCACTGGGCTGTGTCAGACTGGGGGATGCCAGGCACCATTTACCATCACCATCTAAGTGAGCCAAATGAACTCCATCAGTCAAACCCCAGCCCTGGTCTTCTGCTTCCAATATGATCAGATGGATGCCAGGTGCAACTGGTAGCCTGACAAATACGGGGGTTGTCCATATGACTGGTGCAAAATGCACAATGTTTGGACTCCCGGATACAGGGGAAAAGCAGTAACCCCTTACACCATCCCTAATCCCCGGCAACCCAGGTGGGAGCAGAGAGTCAATGGAGCTGTTTATAATTGGTACTGGAACCCCAAACCATCAGGTAAAATCTGCATTTTCCGAACATACTGCCTCGTTTTTCCTCCCCCTAACAAACTTTTTATTGCAAAAGCAGAAACTTCTTGGCTAACCAACTCTCCCCCACCAAGTGCCGACTGCCCTTCTCTGTTCTCTTGGCTACGTTTAATACAAGAAGGTGTCTCATTACTCAACCACTTTTCTGTTGGGAATGTAAGTAACTGCTTCCTTTGCGCCACTCTAAACTGCTCCCCTTTGGCATTAGTTCCTGTCACACAATTGTTTAGTGCCTCTAGTGTGCCAGTCAACCAGCCTCCTCCTATCCCTGGAGTCCCTTTGTTCCAGCCTCTCGGTAACCTCTCTAATACCTGTTACGGCAGTCCCTGCACATGAAACATCTCCAAACATGTATCATCTACTCTATCTGCTCCTAGGAGTGGGTTCTTTTGGTGTAATGGCACCCACTTCAAATCTATCAATAATTCTTACCTCTGTTGCTATCTGGTAGCGCTTGTACTGCAGCTTACGTTCTATTCTGAGGAAGAGCTCTTACTCAAAGCCTTTCGTGCTCCCCGTTGTGCCCGCCATGCAGCATATCTCCCCCTCATGCTCGGTCTTTCATTTGTCATGTCTTTGGTGGCTGGAGGGCTGGGCAGGGGAGCACTGGGACACAGCCTCCTTTCTTCCCAAAAACTGGAAGAAAGGCTCCAAGCAGCTCTGGAAGCATCCGCAAGCTCCCTGGCATTGCTGCAGCGGCAGATAACCTCTCTAGCCTGGGTTACTTTACAGAATTGCAGAGCCCTTGATCTCCTCGCAGCCAGTCAGGGTGGAACCTGCATGTTTCTCCAGGAAGAATGCTGTTTCTACATTATCGAAACAGGACTGGTAGAGGAAAATGTCAACGTCCTCTGAAAGCTGGGAGACGAACTTCGCCAAAACAACACTGCTGAGTCGCCCTTCTCTGCCTGGTGGAACTCCGGCATCGCCCAATGGGTCATGCCATTCTTGGGACCTGTTCTACTTATCTGTCTTTTACTTATAGTTGTACCCTATCTGTTTAATTTTTTGCAGTCCCGCATGAAGGAAATTTCTTGCGTTACAGTCATCCAATTACTCCTACACCCCTATCCGTATGCCCCGCTTCCCTCCGAGCCACCACCCCGGCCTCCCATAAACTACACCCCCCTTCAGCTTGAAGCAGCCAGATCGGGTTGGCGCCCCTTATACCAAAGAGGTCAGGATGTTAGGATCGGAGGGAAGCAGCACCCACCTACCCCCATCTACCCTTCCACCCACCTACACCCCCACCCAGCTGCCCCAAGCCCACATCTGCATATCTCACTTGAAACCTTCTGGAACTTGCCACCAACTGCCGATAAGGGCCAGACAGGGACTTTCCAGCCCAAGCCGGATGCACCTGCCAACAACCCTACTAGCAGCCCCGGCAACAGCCACACAGAACCTCAGATAATTGGACGCTTTGTCTCCCCACCTCACGACTGCCCCCGACACCCTCCCAAATACAGCACCCTTAAAAACCCAAGCCGCCCCTCCTTGGGCACGACTTCCCTGGCCCATCTTCCTGGACTACAGGACCTTGCCCGGGAGTTCCTCTCCCAATAAACGCTTGGTTTATACCAGCCCCTTGTCCTGTGCCTCTTTCAGTATCTCCAAATGTTACACTTACTATCCAATTAAACTCCACAAGGTTCATGTTAATTCTCACTTTTTCCTTATGTGCAGATTGCACATACCCTGGTTATCAGTATATGCAGCATATTCACTTTTAAATGTAATCTTAGCATACAATGAAATAGTTTCAGAATTGTTAACCCAGGCCCTTGTAGGCTTATTTCTTATTGTTTATATTCTTTTGGGTAGTTTTAAATTTAACTAAAAGCTATTTTAAAAGTTGCACCAATTTATAGTTGCTCCAACACTATTGGAAAATAATTTTTATACACACCCACAAATTCTATGTATTAATTTTTAAAAATTTGGTAATCTAGTGTGTAAACAGTAGAATTCTATTGTAGTTTATATTGCCTTTGCTTATGAGTAAGATTAAGTATTTTTCTTGAATTTATAACAAATTTTTACTTGTTTTTCTATGAACTTATTATTTATACCATTTGACTACTTTTCTTTTTTTAGTTGTTAAATATCCCCTCCCAAATATTTTTTTTTACCTGCATTAAAAAAAATAAATGAGTAAATAAGCAAATAAGCAGTTTTACTTCTTATACATGTCATAAAAAATGTTCTTAACTATTCACTTAATTTTTAACATTAAAATCCACAGCTCTCATGCATACATTTGAAACATTGATATCCAAAGCAACATACAGAATATTTTAATTGCCTTTTTATTAAACTTAGAGCTTTATGAAAGTTTTGCATTTACTGATTTATTTTGTTCAGAGATTTGGGTTTATGTCTTGCTTACACATAACTTTTCTACCACATGATTATTATTATTATTATTATTATTATTATTTTGAGTTGGAGTCTCACTCTGTCACCCAGACTGGAGTGCAGTGGCCGCTTCTGGCCACCGCAGCCTCGACCTGCTGGGCTCCGGCGATCCTTCCGCCTCAGCCTTCCAAGTAGCCAGAATTACAGGCATGCGCTACCACGCCCGGCTGATTTTTTGATTTATTGTAGAGATGAGGTCTCGCTGCCCAGGCTGGTCTCGAACCCGCGGGCTCAGGCAATCCACTCACCTCAGCCTCCCAAAGGCGTGGGATTACAGGCTGAGCCACCGAGCCCGGCTCACATGATTATTTCTAAACCTCTCCTTATGCTTTCATCTAGATTTTATAATTTATTTTTATATTGAAATTATTACTTTTAAAATTTATTTCCATATGTTGAAAAAAATAGGGATTTTGATGTAGTGGCCAAAGTAAAAATCTAGCATCTTTTTTTTCTTCTCCTTCTTCAAATGACTATCTAGTTTCTCTAACATTACTAAGGTAATGACCCAAATTTTCTCCGCTGATTTGAAATGCCATGCTTATCCTACACAAAGACCTTTGTATTTGAGTCTTATTCTGGTAGTCTCTTCTGTTTCACTGATCTGACTATCCCTGAGCCAATTCCAAAATAATAGCATTAGGAAATATTTTCACATCCAGTAGTTTTCATTTCTCTTTCTCATTTCCACTCCATTAAGCGTCTGTGCTTGTTTACTTCTTTTTCAGAATAGTCCTGGCAATTCTTAAAGCTTGTTTTTTAATTAAGAACTTTAAAATCAGTTTGCCAAGTTAGAATGATTCTTTTCATATTTTTATAAGGATAATATCAACTTTCTAGATTAATTTAGAGAGAATTGATATCTTTAAACATTGTCTTCCTATTCAGGAACAAAGTGTATATTTCAATTTATCCTACTTTTCTTTTTAAATTTTTTTTTGGTATGGAAAGTTTGAAGCATGCACAAAAACAGAGCCCTTAATGTAATGAATTTGCATGTACTTACCACCCAGCTTCAACAAATATTAATCCTGTGACAAAGTTAGTTACATCTGTACACCATCCCTTAGTAAATACTTGGAAGGACATAGAAGAGAATGTAACATTTCAATGTTAAGTGATTAGGACTTTAAAAGATAAGGACTTTAAAAGTAACAATATTATTGTCATTCCTAAAAGTAACAGTTCCTTAATACCATCAATTATTCCTTTTTTTAATTTTAAAGATGCTGGGTACAACTCAGCGTTAGGTATACAAACGTTGATTATGCAGGCACCCATGTTGATAAGGTGTGCGCCTCCCTCTCCTGTCAGTTTCCCACTACTGCCAATCCCTTTCTTATAGTATTATGATAATTGTTCAAGGTCTGCTTATCAGTGAGAACATATGACACTCTGTTCTTTGTTTCTGTGATAGATCACTGAGTATGATCAGCTCTAAATCCATCCAAGTTTCTGTGAAGTCCATATGTTGGTCCTTCTTTATGGCTGCATAATATTCCATTGTGTATATGTACCACATTTTTGTTATCCAGTCCAGCTTCAATGGGCAGCATGGTTGGTTCCATGTTTTTGCTATTGTGAATAGAGCTTCAGCAAATATACATGTGCAGGTATCTTTGTGGTAGAATGACTTGAGTTCCTCCGGGTATATTTCCAGTAGGGGGAATTGCTGGGTCATACAGAAGGTCAATTTCTAGTTCTTTCAGAAATTGTCACACTGTCTTCCAAAGAGGTTGCACTAGTTTGTATTCCCCACCAGCAGTAGAAGCATACCTTTTTCTCCACATCCAAGCCAGCATCTGTCGTTGTTTGTTTTACTAGTGATGGCCATTCTCTTTGGGGTTAGGTGGTATCTCAATGTGGTTTTGATTTGTGTTTCTTTGATGATGAGTGAGGCTGAGCACTTTTTCATGTGCATGTTTACTGCCTGTATATCTTCTTTTGAGAAGTGTCTATTCATGTCTTTTGCCCACTATTTAATGGGGCTGTTTGTTTTTTCCTTTTGGCATGTTTGAGTTCCTTGTAGATCTGAGATATTAGGCCTTTGTCAGATATACAGTTGGCAAATATATTTTCCCATTCTGTGGGCTGTCTCCCCACTTTCTTGATAGTTTCTTTTGCTTTACAGAAGCTCATTAGTTTGATGAGGTCCCACTTGTCTATCTTATTTCTTATGGTGTGGGCACTTAGGGTTCTGATCAGGAATTGGTTGCCAGTTCCAGTTTCCATAAGGGTGTCTCCTGCATTTTCTAAGATTCTTATAGTTGGAGGTTTTACATTTAGGTCATTGATCCATTTAGAGTTAATTTTTCTGTATGGTGATAGGTAGGGGTCCTGTTTCAATCTTCTGCATGTGATCAGTCAGTTTCCCCAGCACTATTTACTGAATAGGTTCTCCTCTCCCCAGTGATCGTTGTTGGAGATTTTGTGAAAGATGAGTTGGTTGAGAAATTGAGACTTTTCTTCCAGAATCTCAATCCTGTTCCATTGGTCTATATGACTGTTCTTGTACCAATACCAGGCTGTTTTGATTACTGTAGCCTTATAGTAAAGTTTGAAGTCTGGAAGTGTGATACGTCCTGTTTTGCTTCTTCCGCTAAGGATTGTTTTGGCTATTCATGGTCGTTTATGTTTCCATGTGAGTTTCTGTATTTCCAGGTCTGAGAAGAATGATGTTGGTAATTTAATGGGTTTTGCATTGAATCTGTCTATTGTCTTTGGTAGGATGGAAATTTTAGCATCCTTCCTATCTGTGAACATGGAATATTTTTTCCATTTGTTTGTGTCTTCATGGATTTCTTTGAGCAGTGTTTTGTAGTTCTCATTGCAAAGTTTTTTCACTTCTCTGATTAGGAAGATGCCGAGGTATTTCATTTTCTTTGTGACTATTGTGAATGGGTTTGTGCTTTTAATTTGGGTCTCTGCCCACTTCTTATTGGTGTATAGGAATGCAACTGTCTTTTGTGCATTTATTTTGTACCCTGAGACTTTGCCAAAGTCCTTTACTAGTGCAAGCAACTTTTTGACAGTTTCTCTTGGATTTTCAAGGCATAGGATCATATAATCAGCAAAGATGGATCATTTGACTCTTCTTTTCTTGTTTGGATACCCCTGATTTCCTTCTCTTGTCTAATTGCCCTAGCAAGGACTTCCAACACAATGTTGAACAAGAGGAGTAAAAATGGGCAGTCTTGTCTTGTTCCAGTTTTCAGGGGAAATGTTTCTAGTTTCTGTCCATTTAGTAATACATTAACTGTGGGTTTATCATAGATGGCACTTACTATTTTGAGGTATGCTCCTTCTATACCTAGGTGTTTGGGGATTTTTATAAAGAAGGCTAGCTGGATTTTATCAAAAGTTTTTCTGTATCTAATAATATAATAATGTGGTTCTGTTTTTACATCTGTTGATGTATTTAATTACATTTATGGTCTTGTGAATATTGAACCAATCCTGCATCCTGGGGATGAAGCCTACTTGGTCATGGTGGATAATTTTTGAGATGTGTTTTTGGACCTGATTTGCTAGAATCTTGTTAAGGATTTTTGCATCTATGTTCATAACGGATATTGCCCTGTAGTTCTCTTTTTTTGTTGAACCTTCTCTTGGTTTGGATATTAGTGTGATGTTAGCTTTGTAAATTGTTTAGGGAGAATTCCATCTTTCTCAATTGCCTGGAATACTTCCAATAGGAATGGTAACAGCTTCTCCTTGTACGTTTTCTGCTGGAAAGTCATCCAATCCAGGGCTTTTTTTTTTTTTGTAGGTAGTTTTTGTATGACAGAGTCGATTTCCTGGGTTGTTGTTAGTCTATTTAGTGTTTCAATGTCTTCTTGTTTCAACTCGGGGAGGTTGTGTGATGTCAGAAAGTCCTCCATTTCATATAGGTTATCAAGTTTGTTTCCATAGAAGTATACATAGTAATCTCTGATAATCTTCTGTATTTATTTGGGGTCAGTTGTGATTTGATATTTTGTATTTCTGATTGTGTTTATTTGGGCTTTTTCTCCTCTCTTTTTCAAGTTCATTCTGGCTAGGGATCCATCAGTCTTGTTAATTCTTTCAAAGAACTAGCTTTTTGTTTTGTTGATGTTTTCTATGATATTTTTGTCTTCTATGTCCCGTATTTGAGCTCTTATTTTGGTGATTTGAATTTTTCTGCTAAAGTTGGTGTTTTGGTGGTCTTCTCTTTCCAGCCCCCTTAGGTGATTTGTTAGGCTCTCCACTTGTGATCTTTCCGTTTTCTTGATGTGCGCTCATAGAGATGTAAATTCCCCTCTTAGAACTGATTTCATTCTATCTCAGAGGTTTTGGTAAGATGTTTCTTCATTTTCATTTGTTTCCAGGAATCTTTTAATTTCTGCTTTGATTTCAGTGTTGACCCAGTAATTGTTCAGGATCATGCTGTTTAGTGTCCACGTCTTTGTGGGCTTTGGGGAATTTTTGTTGTCATTGATACTTATTTTTATTCCACTGTGGTCTAAGAAGGTGCATGGCATTATTTCAACCTTGTGGAATTTGTTTATGCTTGATTTATGGCCAAGGATGTGATTAATCTTGGAGTATGTTCCATGTGGTGAGAGTAGGATGTATATTCTGTGGTTGTTGGGTGGAATAATCTGTAGGTATCTATTAAGTTCATCTGGTCAAGTGCCAAATCTAGGTTCTGGATCTTCTTGTTGATTTTTTGCCTCAATGACCTATATAGAGCTGTTAGTGGGGGTATTCAAGTTCCCTGTTATAATAGTGTTAGAGTCTTTTTTCCATTTACTTACTAGTTGCTTTATAAATACTAGTGCTCCTGTGTTGGATGCATATATGTCTAGAATGGATATTTCTTTTTGATGGATCGATCCTTTTATCATTATGTAGTGTCCTTTCGTATCTTTTTAAATTTTTGATAGTCTAAAGGTTGTTTTCTCTGATATTAAGATCACAACTGTTGCCTTCTTTTGTGATCCATTTACCTGAAAATTTGTTTTGCATCCTTTAACTTTGAATCTGTGTGCATCCCTTGTGGTGAGATGAGTTTCCTGAATGCAGCAAATAATTGGGTCATGTTTTCTTATCCAGTTTGCCTTTCTGTGTTTTGTCAGTGGTGCATTTAGTTCATTCACATTTAGGCTGATTATTGAAATGTGGTTGCTTATCCCTGTTGTGAGTTTCTTATAAAATTTTTTCTTTGATTGTTTTCTTTTGACTTTGGGGTTTATGTATATGTATGATTTTAAGTTTCTTGTTGCACTGTATTCTCTGTTGATTCTGTGCTCTGCTGTTCTCTTGGGAAGTGTGTGGTCATTCTTTTTTTCTTTCTTCTGTGCTTAATACCTTTTTGAGTGTCTTCAGTACAGCTGGTCTGGAAGCTGCATAATCTCTTAGGGATTGGATATCTAGGAAGGATTTTAATTCTCCATCACTGATGAAGCTGAGTTTGGCTAGGTAGGAAGTTCTTGGTTGAAATGGTTTATCTTTGAGGACTTTGAATATTGGACTCCAGTCCTTCTTGCCTGTAGAGTTTCTGTTGCTAGGTCTGCTGCTATTCTGATTGGTTTTCTCTGGTAGGTAGCCTGACATTTCTTTCTTGCTGCCTTTAGGAATTTCTTCTTTTGCCTACATTGTGTAGGTGAATAGTAATGTGTCTAGGGGTTGGTCTTCTCATTTGATGTCTTGTGGGGTTTTTCTGTATCTTTTATGCTTGACTGATCATGTCTCTTGTGAGATGGGGAAAGTTTCTTGGATTACCTCCTGGAATACTTGCTCCAAGTTGTTCTCCATTTCCCTTTCTTCTTCTGGGATATCAATCAAGCATAGGTTCAGCCTCTTGATATAACTGCACATCTCTTGTAGGCTTTGTTCTTTCTTTCTGAGTCTTCTTTCTATGTTTTTTACAGATCAGGTTAATTCATTGTTTTGGTCTTCAAGTTCTGATTAATTCTGCTTTCCATGCTTGTCATCTTGTTAGTTATTTCATGGATGAAAATTTTTATGGCCAAATCTTTGTTATAAGTTCTTTCAGTGTTGCATCTTTTCTTGCCTGATTCTTTTTCACTCTTTCCATCCATTCTCTAATGTCTGTCCTATTCTGGGGCTTGCCATTGGTGACTTCCATTGTTTGGGCTCTAAGGTCTGATTTTTCAGGAGTTTTCTCTTTTTTTCACTTGAAATTGCCTGTGGTCTTCCTTTGGTTTTTCCTCATTTGTGACAAATCTCTTGTTTTTCTCTTTAGTTCTGTTATTCATTGTCAGTGGGAGAGGCTTTCCCTTCTGGTGTTAGCTCAACTCTCTATTCTTCCATGATCCAGACTCTGGATTTGTTCTATTTTGAAATAGGACTGTGTGTGGGAAAATTTGCTGTCTCTTGTAGTTTTTGAAAGTCGAATAAGGTAGAAGATGGGTGCTAAGATTCAGAAACTACTTGCAAATTACAATGTTCACTGATAATGGTATGTGTTCCCTATGACCCACTCCCCACCACCACTCTATATGAAGATGCAAAGCAGAAACCAATGTAAAAAAAAATTTAACACACACACACACACACACACACACACACACACACACACACACACTCTCTCTCTCTCTCACAGGCATATACACATACCCCAAAACAAACTGGAATCACAACAAAGTGAAACAAAACAGGCAACAACAAAAAACCCCAAGAAAACTGAACACACACACATGACTTACACAAAGTGAATGGAGAATAAAAACAGAAAGACTAGGGGAAAAAAAGAAATTCAGATTGAACCTTCACACATATATTGACACACACCTTAAACTACAAAAAATAAAAATAAAACAGAATAATAAAAGAGCAAAAAAACACTAACAACAACAAAATTGAAAGATGAACACTCAATCATGTACATACACACATACACACACACAAAAAAACAACAATCAAAAGGAGAAAGAAACAGAAAAAGAAAAGAAAAAAAAATAGGAGAATGCAAATCAAATCCTCACATACACATTCATGCACACAGGAAAATATTTTTAAAAATAGATGAGCTAACAAACAAAAGGGCAAAACATTTTTAAAATTAAAAAAATTAAAAATGAAAAAGAAACAAAATCTGCCCTCTTGTGACAGGCTCTGCAATTGTTCCTCTAATCTGGTCTCTCCTGCAGAACTTCCACCTCTTTCAGTCTCTCCCCAGTGTTCAGAGCCTGGAAGGAGGAGGGGAAGTGGAGGTGAGTGAGGCTGTACTCCTCCCCTCCCACTCTCCTATGGTCAGGGAGATCTCCTGTGGGGAGGTATGGGATTGTCTCTTCCCCAGGTTTGTACTAGTGGGGGGATGCCCCAGTCAGGCTTATCCTGGAATGGAGTTCTCCTGTTGCAACTGATGTCCAGGCTCTGCCTGTGATTGTCCCTCTCAGTCATGGCCCAGCTGTGTGGTTCTGACATTCAGAGGATTGCTGGGGAGGAGGGATCTTGGGTCAGCCCCAGACTCACCACTAATCTCTTTGGAGTTCTTCCTCTTTCTTTTCTGGCCACACCCTTTGTCCCACATCTGGATAAGTTTAGGGAATGGGGCCCCTGGGACTCAGCACTCATCAGGTCCTTCTGAAGTTTGTGCTTTCAGGATATTCTCTCTGGGTCATGATCAACCCATGAGTAGTTGATCCACCAGTCACAGAGTTTGGGTCTGTTAGTCCATGGTGAACAAGTCAGAGCACTTTCCTGCCCCACCTTCAAGATGGTGGCAGGGTGCCTTTCTTGTTCTCTTTGGTGGACCCTGCCTCTGAGCTCCCTCTGCATCTCTTGCTGCCAGTGCCTGGTCAGACACTGAAGTGGTGAGGCAAATCTGGAAGTCGATAGTCTCTCCTGCTGCAATGGTGAGGCAGAGCCTGGGGCTGTAGTTTCTCCCCATTGCTTCTTCACAGGAAAATTTTGTCTGTTAAAAAAAATGGCACTTGGCTTCTGCAAACTGAGAAGAGTCAGGGACCAAGCAGAGAAGTTGCAGCACCAGCTGTTGCACCAGGGCCCTGGCCATTTGCGCATGAGTCCCCACTTAGTCAGTCTCTCCCAGCATTTTCTTCCCAGGAAGAGTTTTGTTGATTAAAAAAAAATGGCACTTGGTTTTTGCATCCTGGGAATCACTAGGGTCCAAGCTGTAGCACCAGTTGCACCAGGAGAGCCCTGGCTGCTATCTCCCTAGCCCTCACTCAGTCAGCCACTCACATGCCCACTCACTCACTAGCATGTATACAAAATTTTCCATACACTCACTCACACCAGGACTCGCATAGTCCAACTGACTTGTCCACCATCTTCCTGAGCTCTCCTGATCAATTATTCTTTACTGTTGAGATTTCCCTAATTGTCAGTTTTTAATATAATTGATTATTTTTCCCCAAATCATCATTTAAGTGAAAGTCCATACATTGCATTTGTTTGGTAATGTCTTTTAGGTCTCTTTTTAAGTCATAATTTTATTGAGATAACACTTTATATACTATGAAAATCACACTTTTATGGTGTATAATTCAGTGTTTTTAGTATATTCCAGTTGTTCAGCTATCACCACCTCTAATTTGTCACCACAAAAAGAAACTCTATATGAATTAGCAATCACTCCCTTCTCTTCTTTTCTGAACGCTTTGCAACAACCTATTTACATTCTTATCATTTGAATCTGTTTAAACTATAAGATTCTATCTATATTTTCCTCTTACTCTCTACCTCTTTAATAAACTGGGTTATTTATCCCATAGATTTTCTATTTTTAAAATTGTTTTGCTTGCATCCTCATGGGCTTATTAACATGGTCCTTTGTCTGTTTTCTATAAACTTACAGCTAGAGGCTTAGTCAGTTTTAGATGTTATTTTTTAGCAAGAACATTTGCATTTCCTTTACATCACATCAGTAATTCCCAAATACCTTGTAGCCTCTCGTCTTTTATGTTATGGTTAACCTATGGTTTTGATTGTTGTTGCCCTAATTTATATATTGTAAGATTACCCATCACCATTCACCTATTAATTTATTATCTGGAAGCTTTCTATACTGAACTTGCCCTCATCAACTTCATGATTGATCAGAGGTACAGTTTGTCTAAGAAAGGCAGGGTAAATTCCTAATTCTGCCATTTTATGTACCAGGTTTTAGAATAATGAACTGATTCCTTAGCATAATCAAAAAATGAATAAAGAGCTTTTTGTCTTTCTCTTTTAAATGTTGTTAGGAACTGAATATTGATGCATTTTGACTCATCATAGGGAGGATACTCTTTCATGCTCAATTGTCCATCTGACAAGTGTCTTTAGCCAGTTGTCCATCTGAGGGAACTAATTCAAGTCAGATTCTATTTTTGATACAACCCTAGAAGGTTTCAATATCTTCCTAGTTTTCTGATAAGACAACGGGTTCTAATAGCATCTTGTACATTTCTTGCTCATGAGTTAGAATTACCCAGTTTTCAGAGTTCTGGCATTTCCTAGAGACCTTAACAGGTTCTCTAAGAATACACATTGCTTTGGGATTGGTCATAGTTTCTAAGCCTTTTCAGTGGGTATTGTAAGAAAATTTGCATTAAAAAGTCAGTAGTTCATTGTGATAGTTTCTATTCAAATATGTTTTGCATTTGACCTTGATGTTATTAGAATTTCTACATAGATAATCAATCATGTTTTCTGTGAATAGAAAGAGTTTTAATTGTTTTCCCATCTTGATCTATATAATTTTTCTTGTCTTATTTTTTTTTATTTTTGTGTAGAAGTCTCACTCTGTTACCTAGGCTGGAGTGCAGTGGCATGCTCACAGCCACTGAAACCTCGACCTGCTGGGCTCAGACAATCCTTCTGCCTCAGTCTTCCAAGTAACTGGAACTACATTTGGGCACCACCATACCTGGCTAATTTTTTTATTTACTGTAGAGACGAGGTCTCACCAAGTTGTCTAGGATGGTCTTGAACCCCCGGACTCAGGTAATCCTCTCAGCTTGGCCTTCCGTGCTGGAAGTACAGGCTTGAGCCACACTGTCTGGACTTTCTTGCCTTATTAACTGGCTAGAAATTCTTGTAAGATGTTGAGTATGGAATAAGAAAATATTCTTGCCTTGTTCCTATTTTAGGGGAAAAATTCAAACTTTCACCATTAAAATAATGCTAGATATAGGTCTTTGTGGATGTTCTTTTCTAGTTCAGTAAGTTTTTTTCTTTTATTCTTCATTTGTTAAATATTCCACCATCAATGAATCTTAATTTTTTTCAAAGATTTTCCTCCAATAAATAGAGATTAGCATTTAGGGTTTTTAAGCCCATTAATATGGTTACATGTATATGTTAGTTTTCAATTTATTAATTCCATTATGCATTCCTTGGCAAATTCTACTTGAGAAAGATCTACTATAGTATTACCATATTGCTGGATTTTGTATGTTATGATTTTGATTAGCATTTTTATATGTATTCATAAGGAGCATTGATTTGGTTTTTTTCCTTGTAATATCTTTGTCATATTTTAGTATCAGGGCAATACTAGCTTTAAAGGAATTAGTTTAGGAGTGGTTTCTTCTCTTTTCTAAAACATTTTGTATAGAATTGGTACTAATTCTTCCAAAATGTGGGGTAAACTTGGACAGTAGTAATATTTTGGCCTTATGTTCTTTTATAGGATGACTTTACCTAAAAATTTATTATTTTTTTTTTACTAGATATGGGTCTAGTGAGATTATTTCTTTCTGAATGAGTTTTTAAAGTTCTTCTTTCAGGGGATTTGGTATCAAGGTAGTCTTTTTTTAAAGCAGGATTTATTGAGAGGACAGAAAAGCTCCCATAGTAGGAGGGGACCCAAGGGAGTTGCCCTAAAGGTAGTCCCTAATATTCTTTATCAAGTCATTAATGATAGTTGAATCTTTGGTGTTGTTCTCTTTCATTCTCAATATTAGTAATTTGTGTCTTTTCACTATTTCTTGACCAGATTTATTATAGTCTTATCATTTTACAAAGAACTAACTTTTGATATCATTGATTTTGCTTTGTTGTTTGTTGATTTTCTATTACATTGGTTTCTATTCTTATTAATTTCTTCCTTTTCTTTTTTTTTTTTTTTTTTTTTTTGAGTTGGAGTCTCACTCTGTCGCCCAGACTGGAGTGCAGTGGCCGCTTCCGGCCACCGCAGCCTCGCCTGCTGGGCTCCGGCGATCCTTCCGCCTCTGCCTTCCGAGTAGCCGGAATTACAGGCATGCGCTACCATGCCCGGCTGATTTTTTGATTTATTGTAGAGATGAGGTCTCGCTGCCCAGGCGGGTCTCGAACCCGCGGGCTCAGGCAATCCACTCAACTCAGCCTCCCAAAGGCGCGGGATTACAGGCTGAGCCACCGAGCCCGGCTTCTTCCTTTTCTTTACTTATAATTACCTTTCTTTTTCTAATTTCTTAAGTGAACCTTAGACATTTTTAGTTTTCCTGAGACACTTTTAAGTAACCTGAAAAGAGTTGGATCCTTTTGGGGTTTGTTTCTATACTTTGTAAGACAGAAATAGACTTGTGTTTACTATAGGGCTAATTTTTCCCACTACTGAGACAAAAGTCTTCTGAGTATTTTGCCAGATATCTCATAAATTATGAAGATTTTTATTCTGGCCAGTGGGAATGGAGCTATTACTCTGTTTATGATATGTGGAGAACCATCAAGTGGTTCTCGTCTCATCTAGATTTTCTCTCATATGCAGCAACCAGTTGACTCAGCTGCAAATACCACTGACCCACTGCAGATTTATAGAGTAATCTGTGTAGCTCTCTCCTCTCTGATATTCTTTTCTGAAGACTCTACCTGCCTAGCTTTCTTGGAACTCTCAGTTCAGTCTCCTCAATAGATCAATGGATCTATAACTCTCTATCCTTTCTGTGCAAACTCATTTTCCCTGTGGAAACTCTGCAGTCAGCAAGCTGTGGCAACTGCAGCAGTTACTACACTTGTTTGCTTTCTCTGAAGCATCACTGCCCTTCATTGCCTTATATTCATGCCATGATAACCACTGTGGCTGTATTTGATTCATTCAGTTTTTTAGATGCTTCGTGAGAAAGGATTAATACATACCTAGTTACTTCACCTTGACCGTACTAAGAGTCTGCTTTTGTTAGGTTTTGGTAATAGCAATGTTTTGGCATTCTAAAAAATTTGCAGCATTGCCTTTTCTATATTTTGCAACAGGCTAGCCAATAATCATATTTTTATTAATTGAAGATTTGATAAAATATTCTTCATCAGTTTCTTTTGAAGAATAACTCTGATTATTTTCAATGTCCTTCATAGTAAATAGCTATTTTTACCGGAGTTAATTTTTTAAAATTTGCATTTAATATATAAATAAAAACAAATATAAGTTATATACGTTAGAATATATTATAATTATAATAAATTACAAAATTTATTCCCTAGAAAATCAATAATTTTATTTAAAATTGCAATTAATTGCATAGAATCAAGTAAAGAGTTTTCTAATTCTCTTTGCATTTTCTTTCTTTTTTTCTTTCTTTCTTTTTTTTTTTTTTTTTTTTTGAGTTGGAGTCTCACTCTGACGCTCAGACTGGAGTGCAGTGGCTGCTCCTGGCCACCGCAGCCTCGACCTGCTGGGCTCCGGTGATCCTTCCGCCTCAGCCTTCCAAGTAGCCGGAATTACAGGCATGCGCTACCACGCCCGGCTGATTTTTTGATTTATTGTAGAGATGAGGTCTCGCTGCGCAGACGGGTCTCGAACCCCGCGGCCTCAGGCAAACCACTTACCTCAGCCTCCCAAAGGCGCGGGATTGCAGGCTGAGCCACCAAGCCCGGCTTTCTTTGCATTTTCTTTGCACTTGTATTAATTTATTTGTTCTCACGACTAATTGTGTGATATTATGCTTTCTCTTTCTTATGTTGACCTTTACTAAGACCAAATTGATTTATTCACTAGTTCTAATAGTTTAGTAGTTAACAGTAAAAGTTTTAGAGCCAAATTGCCTGTGTTCAAATCCAGCTGTACTGCCATTTAACCTTGAGTAAGTTTGTTAACTTTTTTATTTATTTATTAATTGTAGAGATGAGATCTCCACAAGTTGCTCAGGCTGGTCTTACTTACCTTGAGTAAGTTTGTTAACATTTTTATTTATTTTATTTATTTATTAATTTTTATTTATTTTATTTTATTTATTTTTATTTATTTATTTATTTATTTTTATTTATTTATTAATTGTAGAGATGAGGTCTCCACAAGTTGCTCAACCTGTGGGCTCAGGCAATCTTCGCACCTCGGCCTCCCAAAGCCACCACACCTGGCCAATTTCTTAGTGTTTTTCATGTTATGAAATTTCCTGTGAAAACTATATTAGCTGTACACCATAGGTTTTGATATGTATGTTATAGTTGTGACTTTTTGAATATTTTATTTGTTCTTTGATCCAATTTTGGTTTAAAATATTTTTATTTATCAATTCAAATACATCGGGGTTTGTTTACTGTTTTATTATTTATCTGTCATTTCATTTTATTATGATCACAACATGTGTTCTTTGCTATATAATTTGACATTTATTAAAATTTTTTATTGGAACTAATATGACAATTTTCAAAAGTGTTTACTTAGAAAAAACAGTATGTTCTTAGGAAGGTGTATTATTTTTGTTTATGAAAAATATGAGAACAAACTTACTCAACTTTTATGCATGCAAGAGGGACCCCAAAAAGCTCGCAATTATCTTTTGAAGGGCAGGCACCTTGTAGTACAGGGTTCCTACAGTAGGTAAGTGTTCTAGGAACCCATTGACATCAGTGTACCAGCTAGCATTGTTGTGAGAGGCTGCATTTGGCTTCAGTGATTTTTTTTTTTTTTTTTGAGATTCTTACAATGTGTTTGCCCATTTCATGATGGGTGATTTATGAGTACACCTGTCCACACCATGCTGAGTATTCAGCAGTTTTTGACTGAAATCGGCATGACACCTGAGCCCCACCCAACCTATTCACCCATTCTCATCCCGAGTGACTTTTTTGGTTTACCCGGATGAAAAACTTCCACAAAGGGAAACATTTTGCCCATATGGAAGAGGTGAAACAAATAATGGCAAATCACTAAAAAGCATCAAAACGGACAAGTTCAAAAACTGTTTTGACAGTGGAAAAAGCATCTCTAGGGTTGTATTGCATCAAATGGAGAGTACTTTGAAGGTAACTGTAGTTCAAACATGTAAGAATAAATACACAATCTTTTACAAATACATTCCACTTTGAGGGGGTCTTTCACGCACGTTAATTTTTTTCATATAAATATATGGAACATTCTTCATTGTGTTTACTTTATCATGATGCATTTTGGTATTGATTGTTCTCTATAACTTTGTTTGGATACAGGAATTGCAAATTTGGACTTTGCATTTTCTTATCCTCCGTTGTTGTTCTGTTCAGATTTTCTCCATGTTTTTTAGGATCACCAGTGATAAATATTTGATACTTCTTTTTATAACTTATATCTTTTTTTCACCCCAGTCATTTCCAGTCACTTGCTATGAATCATTTAATATTGCTCTATGCTCAGGTATATTTTACACATCAATGGGCATTTTTAACAGCACCTACTTGTCTTTTTGTTACCTGTGATTGGGGTTTTGTTTTCTGAAGTTTTTGCCTTCTAAATTTTTTTCTGCTACTTTACATGTTCCTTCTGTTTTCCTGTTGTGATTTTATTATTTTGTCTTGTGTTCTGAAATTTTATGTTCAATACTTATAAAAATTAAAATTCAGATTTTTTTCCAAGAAATTATACCACTAGAAATGTATTCGGTGACATTGCATAACTTTGCCTTTTTTTTTTTTTTTTTTTTTTTTTAGTCGAGGACTCACTCTGTCACCCATCCTGGAGGGCAGTGGCACAATCATGGCTCATGGTAACCTCAAACTCCAGGGCCCTGGTGATTCTTCCATTTCAGCATCTCAAGATACACACCACCACATTTCGCTAATTTTCTTATTTTTGAAAAGAGATGAGATTTTTCTATGTTGCCAAGGCTGGTTGTGAACTCCTGGGCTCAAGCGATATGCCTGCTTCAGTCTCCCAAAGTGCTGGGATTAGAGGCATGAGTCACCATACCTGTCCTCAATGAGCAGTCTCACAAACACCTCCCATAATGTATGCATGAGGATGTTCATTGCAGTTTTCAAAACAGAAAAAAATTGAAAGCACGCAAAACCTTTCAGTAGTAGGATATTTAACTAGACTATGGAATACATTGATATTTAAAAGAATTAGGTAGATCTATACATGTAAAAAAATTTCTAAGATGCAATATTACATGAAAAGCACAAGGCACAAAAAATTGTGTATAATATTATACCTTTGTATGATTTTTAAAAGGAATACTTCCATGGAGAGATAGATAGATAGATGCTTATATATGCATAAACTTTTTAAAAGAAATCACAAGAAACTGAGTCCTGATTAGCTGTAGAAATAGTAATTGGAGGCAATAAGAAAAGTATTTATCTTCTGTTTTCCCTGAATTTTCTATTCTTTTAATTAAGAAAGATATTAAGAATGAAATTATAACCATGGTTTGTCTTTATGATACTATGGGTTAAGAAAGACCCAATAATGTTGTAAAAATGAAAACTCTTATTGGATATATAATTAGATATGAGGCAGATTCTTTCTGATTAGGACTCATCTTTGAGTTAGGGCCACTCTAGCAATGTGGCAGAAGCTGTAAACAGGATGTGGTTCAAGAGATGAGTGAATGGAAAGTATAAATGTAGCTATACTGTTTCAGTATACTTCCAGACCCTCTCTGCCTTGCACTCTGTCTTGTACCTCTCTCAGTTGGGAACACAGTCTGAATGGCCTAAAGAAAAGTCCTGAAATGCCACAGGTTTTTGTTTTGCTATATTTTAAATTCAGATTTTGTGTTTGCATTAGTTTGCTAGGGCTGACATAACAAAATACCACAGGCTAGATGGCTTAAACAACAGAATTTAATTGACCACAGTTCTGGAGGCTGAAATCCCAATAGCAAGGGTGAGCTCTTTGCTTTTTCCCAAGGCACATCTCTCTGGCTTTCGGATTGCATCTTGTCTTCGTGTCCTCCTATGGCCTGTGGTGTGTGCACATCATTGTTGTCTCTCTTCTTTTAAGGATGGCAGTTACATTGGACTAGGGCCCCACCCTTATGTCTTCCTTTAACTTTAATTGCATTCTTTCCTGTATCCAAAGACCATCACAATAGGAGTCGGGTTTCAACCTACCCTTTTATGGAGACACAATTCAGTATGCAATACTGTCTATTTATCTTCATTTGATTCTGATCCACAGTCATAGTTGGCAGCACTCAGCCTCTCTTCTGCCCTGGCACTCAGCTTCTATGAAGCTGTCTCGTCTCCCTGATTCCTCCTATGTCCTCTTTCTCTACCTCTCTGCAGTGTAAAAAAACTATGGTGATAGTCGTACCCTTTCTACTTTTTCCCAGACATTCTTATTCTAAGAAAAGTAGTTATTTGAGCTCTTTGGGACTGGGCGATTATAGGGAGACGGCATGATGTGAAAGATTGGTAGCTGTTGATGTCCACTTAAAAATCTTTCTTAATTTGATAGGAATTCCATTGGATTTGGCAACTTTTATGCATAGTTTCTAGTTTCTCTCTGCCTTCTTAGCTTTATTGCAGAAGAAATTCCCTCCTCTGTTTTTAATGTTCTTTGGCTTTAGTTGGCTCCAAGAAGAGTGAGGTAAAGTGCCATTGCTTTGCCATTATATTTAATTTCAAAGAAACTAAATTATTCAACTAAATTATTCATGGTTATTATTAATATTATGAGAGTTCTAAAAAGAGAACTGTGAATATTAATGAATATTATATACTGATACATCTTTAATCTTTCCTAAAAATATTTTTGTGCTAAATATAAAAATTATTATAATTGCCACCAACATTTATTGAGCTCTTACTGTATGCCAGGGATTGTGCTGCCTACAAGGATAACCTGATTTGCTCTTTAGAATCACTCTGAAACAGGATAATAATATTAATCTTACAAATGGGCATACTTATTACTGCACTTGGCCTCTCTTCTACCCTGGCACTCTGCTTCTGTGAAGCTGTCTTGTCTCCTTGATTCCTCCTCTGCCTTCTTCTGCCTCTCTGCAGTGTTCCACCCTTTCAACTTTTCCCCAGGCATTCTTATTCTAAGAAGAGTAATTATTTGAGCTCAAATAATAAATGTTGGGGCTGAATATTAAATACAGGACTACCTATGTAAATTACATATTCTCAACCACTATTTTATGAAGAATCTTTGGATGCAAAAACCAAGAAATAAATACAAAAGAACAATAGCAATAATAGTAACAAAATACATCTCAGTATCTTATATTACTTTGTTTCAGATTATTCTATTTCTAATAACATCACTTCAGTGTAGGTTAACTCATAAGTGAATAAAACAAATACATACATGTCACGGTCACCTTTATATAATTTTCCACTTACAAAAGCAACATATTGTGAGTAAACTATTTGTTTCATAGTTATTTACTTCTTTAAAAGTAAATAACCAAATCTACTCTACAGAGGAACTAAAGCCCTGGCACTGCTCAGTTTACACTAATAAAGCCAATATAGACTGATGCAGTTTTCCCTCCATGCCCAAATATCTATTAACATGGAGAAAATCTGGATTATCTGGTACTGAATGTGAAAAAATGACTTTAGCATTCTGTGCTGGATGATTGAATACATCCTTGGATCAGCCTATCAAGGTTTAATTGAACTACAAATCCAAGGATAATTAGAATAGAATTCCAGTCCAAAACAGGACAAAAATATTTTAAGCTTTAGTTAATGAGTAGAGGCAAATGATGACTTCTGCTTTCGTTCATGGCGTCATTTGACTATATCAGTGATTCAAAAACATATGACATTGCAATATTTAAAGTTAATAGCTATATTATAATAATTATCTAGTAGCCACTCTGTGGTCAATAAATGAGCTAGAAAAATAAATTGTAGTAAAATATTCTAAAATAACTTAAGTTCTCTTTTGTATTTTAAGTTCCTCAAGGCTGTGTGTCTCTTCATAACACAGTATTAGGTATGTGGGTGTTGCTAAATGTATGTTTTATTTATACGTATGAATGGATAGTTTTGGAGAAAATAGATTAGTAGATAAGATATAATAGATCCCATTCATTATAAAGGTTAAATTAATTGATTAAAAAAAGAAAGTTTGGGCCAGGTGCAGTGACTCATGCCTGTATTTCCAGCACTTTGAGAGGCAGAGGTGGGAGGACTGCTTGAGGCCAGGAGTTCAAGAACAGCCTGGGAAATATAGTGAGAACTTGTCTCTACAAAAAAATTTTTTAAATTAGCTGGGAGTGGTCTTGGTGCCTGTAGTTGCAGCTACTCAGGAGGCTGAGGCAGAAGGATCAATTGGGCCCAGGAGTTTGAAGCTGTAGTGAGCCATGATGATGCCACTGCACTCCTGTCTGGGTGACAGAGTGAGAATTCAACTCAAAAAACAAACAAACAATAAACAAAAGAATAAGAGGACATATACCAGTTAGTACAGCAGTTGCCATTGTCAACATTTTATCTGGTATGTTGAATGAGTTCATTGGTTTTAGAATTATCAAAATTAATAAAGTCACATTTATTTTGCTTAATATTGACTGGGCATCTTATAAGATTTGAGAGCTGTGATATTTATTTCTGAAATATTTTTGAAAGCTGTATTCCTCAAATACATTTGTGAATGCATAAAAACTAAAGATAAACATAATTGAGTAAATCAGTATGGCACAACTGTAGAGATGGAGTAGAGATTAGTAGCTGTTAGGGCCTAGAGGCGAGAAAGAAGAAGTAGGGGTATGATAAATGTTAGCAAGGAGCTCTTTGTGGTGACAGAGTAGTTCTGTGTCTTGATGACTTTTGCACACATCTACACATGTAATAAAGTAGCGTAGAACTATAGAGACACAATGTGCCAAAATGAGTGTTTTGACTTTGATATTGTTCTCTAGTTACACAAGGTGTAACCACTGGGAGGAACTGGGTGAATAACGCACAGGCCTCTCTGTATTATTTTTGTACATCTATCTACAATTATTTCAAAGAAAAAGGGTAAAAAAATGGTTGGTCAGAGTTCATCTTGACTTGTATAATGGTTGCATTTTTCCCTCAGCATTTACATTTAAATGTTTTCTACAATCCTAGTTTGAATGATGCTATTTACAAGCTGTACATACTCTGGCTTTTGATAAGCAGTTGCAGGTGGCAGATAGACTCATCAACTGCACTGTGGACTCTTGTGTTTAAGTGGTGAACACATGGCATTCAATCTGATGTTTTTCTTTGGAGGGCAGAATTTTTCAAGTGTTTTGGTCGAAACACTGTTGTGACATTTGCTCGTTTCTACCTTTATTGCAAATATGGTTTTATATGTTTCACCAGTACAATAAAAAATGTGAAGTATTGGAGTTGTCCTGAGTTTATAGTTTCTCTGTGATGTCAAGTGTCTCTTTGAAACAATATATCAATATTCTGTGTTTCTTAGATTCCTTCTTGTATTTGTATATCATAAGTGCATGGTGTAAACCCTTGTGGTGCATAGATAATACTGTAAGACACATGACTGACATCTTAGTATATGAGTATATAAATGGATGAGAAAGATATTATAATTCTCTTGTCCTGTCTCTGTCAATCCTAGGAAACTTCAACAGGCAAAAGTTCTTTCTATCTTGTTTCAATTTTCATTTATTTAAAGCTAGTGAAATTGAATATTTTAATATCTATTTCAATTTGTGTTTCTTATTTTATAAACTGCCTTTATGTAGTGGTTTGCCTATTTTTTTCCTACTTAAATAATAGTTGTTTTCCATTTGATTTGAAGAGATGCTTCTATCTTATTGTAGGAGCTTTTGTTGTATATGTTGCAAATATTCCTCCTTAATGTATCTTCAGTGGCAGGAGAGCAAACGTGGTATGTTTGGGAAATAAGAAGGAGAGAGAGAGAGAGAGAGAGAGAGAGAGAGAGAGAGAGAGAGAAAGCCAGCCTGATATGGTTGATTTGTAGAGAAGTGAAGGTTTGGCAGAAGCAGAAAACCATCAGAGATAGAAATACATAGGCCATGAAAAGGATTTTAGTTTTTATCCTGGAAATAAGAAGTTGTTGCAATGTTTTAAATTGAAGTTGTCAGTGGGATGAGATGTTAAGATAACGGTGGTGCTGTAGTTGAAGTTTATTATAAAAATTCAAAATAAGCTGTCTAAAACTCTTAGCAAAGAAAATGGAACAAAGTAAGTATTCAACAAAAATCTGTTGATTGTTGTTAGTATAAACATAAGGATTACTATTAACATTTCTGTCAAAAGAAGACCCTAAAGTCTGGTGAGGCTAAGTGATTATTTCAATGTCACAGTTATCAGAATCCAGATAGCTGCTTCTAGGCTATACCTCATTCTCATTCTAATATCCGAAATGTATGTCTACAGCAAGCAAAGAGTGATCTCATAACGTAAACTCAGCCAGGGGAGTGATCTTGTTACACACTGAAACATTGGGAGTATTAACAACAAAAATTTAATCACACAATTGGGTCACTCTCAGAAGATTCATACAAGTATGTGTGATTAATGTATTGCAGGCCAAAAGATTCAGTTACAATAGCTTTTACACAGAAAAGGTTTTGGGAAACAATACTATCTTCATTACAGAGTTAGTCTGCCAGGATTTACAAGTGCCATTTTTCAAAATTAAATAATCTACAAGCTTCATGTTCACAAGCATGCATACACTCTGTGGGCCGTCAATAAATAGTAGCTGACTGACTGACAGATAAAACACCCCCATAAACAAATAAACACTTCTAAGTGATGGTTGCCATATATTTAAAAAGGCAGTATCAGATCTACGTGTATAAACTAGAGATTAAATATATGAGAAGCACAGCAAAAATGTAACAGTAAAAATATCTTTCTGAATTGCAAGTTTACTGAATGATAAAGTTCAGTAATTATTAAAGTATTACAAATAAAAGCTTTATTAAATAACTTTACTCTGCAAAATGAGTGCTTTTCAAAGACTATAAACAAATCAATTTATACAACTTCAGATCTTTGACCTGCCAAATCAATTAATTTGTAAATAATTAAGATAAAGATCTTGCAAATATACGTGATATAAATTTCTTGAGAATAAACCATATAAAGAAAACAGCCTAGCTGGGCATGGTGGCTCACACCTATTATCTCAGCACCTTGGGAAGTTGAGGAAGGAGGGTCACTTGTGCTCAGGAGTTTGAGACCAGCCTAGGCAAATGGAGAGAGCTCGTCTCTCAAAAAAAAAAAAAAAGAAAAAGAAAAGAAAAGTGTGTGTGTGTGTGTGTGTGTGTGTGTGTGTTGTGTGTGTGTGTGTGTGTGTGTGTGTCCTGGGTGACAGAGAGAGACCCTGACTCAATGAAAAGAAAGAAAGAAAGAAAGAAGGAAAAGAAACACACCAGACAAATAATCTGATTAAAAAATAAGCAGCTGGGCTCAGTGGCTCAGCCTGTAATCCCAATGCTTTGGGAGGCTGAGGTGAGTGAATTGCCTGAGTCCGCGGATTCGAGACCAGCCTGGGCAACTTGGCGAGACTTCATCTCTACAATAAATAAAAAATCAGCCGGGGGTTGTAGCGCGCGCGCCTGTAGTTCCAACTACTTGGAAGGCTGAGGCAGAAGAATCACTGGAGCCCAGCAGATCGAGGCTGCGGTGGCCGGGAGTGGCCACTGCACTCCAGTCTGAGTAACAGAGTAAGACTCCAACTAAAAAAAAAAAAAAAAAAAAAAGCAAATAATCTGAATAAACATTTCTCAAAAGACTTACAAATGGGTAACAATTGTATGAAAAACTCAACATCACCAGTCACCAGGGAAGCGCAACTCAAAACCACAATGAGATGTCATCTCATGCCAGTTAGAATGACTACCATCAGAAAGACAAAAAATAAAACATAATGATGCTATACAGCATAACTAAGATGAGAACAGCAATTTTAGGTGGAGGGTCAGAAAAGGCATTTGTGAGGAAGGCATTTTATCTGAGACCTGAGATATGAGGCGACTGGAGTCATTTATCTATTCGTTCTGTCATTCATTCAGCAGATGTTTATTGAGCACTTACCATAGTAAGTGGCCACAGATTGTTAGAGCAATAAACAAAATTAGATAACAATACCTGCTCTGCTGTACCTTACATTCCAATATGGAAAAACAAAAAGAAAAAGAGAAACTTATCCCATACCAAGTAGTTAAGTGTTATGAGGACAAAAAAAGCAGAAAAAAAGGGTGAGAAGATTTCATTTTAGCTTCATTTTTTTTTTTTTTTTTGAACTGGAGTCTTGCTCCGTTGCCCAGGCTGCAGTGCAGTGGCATGCTCACGGCCATCCTAGCGTTGAACTGCTGTGCTCCGGTGGTCCTTTCGCCTTAGCCTTCCAGGTAGCCGGACCTACAGGCGTGCGCTGCCGTCCCCAGGTAGTTTTTTGGATTTTTATTGTAGGGACGGTGTCTCGCTGGGTTCCCTGGGCTGATCTCGTGCCCTTGGGCTCAGGCGGTCTGCTCGCCTGGTCTCCCAGTGTGCTGGGATGGCAGGCTGAGCCACCAAGCCCAACCTAACTTCAAATTTTTAAACAGGGTTACAGGGATCCCTTGTTGAAAAAGTGACACATAAACAAAGACCTGAAAGACGTGAGGAAGTGAACCATGCAGAAATATAGAGGAAGAGAATTCTAGGCAGAAAGGCACAGCAAGTACAAAGACCCTGGACCAAGAGCTTGCTTGATACTCTTGAAACTCAATGAGGGTGAATGACTAAAGAGAAGTAGACACAAGGGAAGGCAGTAAGAAATGAAGTGCCAGATTATGGAAGAAAAAGCAAAGGTCTGGAGTAAAGTTCTCTGGGCAGACAGAATAGCAACCACAAAGGCCCTGAATCAGAACCAAGGCAGCCTATTTAAGCAGCAGAAAAGTTGGTGATAGGGCTGGGGCATGTTAAGTGAGGGGGTGGGGGGAGACAAAAAATAACAAATGCTGGTAAGAATGTGTAAAAAAAGAGCTGTTATCCACTGCTGGTGGAAATACAAATTAGTAGAGACACCATGGAAAACAGTATGGAAATTTCTTAACAAAAACTCAACGGAGAACTTCCATAGGATCAACAATTCTACTCAAAAAGGAAATCAGGATATAGTAGAGATACCTGTACCTCCATGTTTATAGTAGCTCTATTCTCAATACCCGAGATATGAAATCAACCTAAATGTCCATCAACAAATGAATGGATAAAGAAAATGTGATATATACAATTGAATATTATGCAACCATAAAAAACAAAATCCTGTCATTTGCAGAAGCATGGATGAGCCTGAAGCAAAATAAATACCCCACTAATGTGACATTCACAAATTTTACTACCCCACTAATGTGACATTCATAATTTTTACTATTTGGATTTTATCACTGTGTTATTTTTAGTCCTTCTTTTTTTTTTTTGAGTTGGAGTCTCACTCTGTCGCCCAGACTGGAGTGCAGTGGCCGCTCCTGGCCACTGCAGCCTCGACCTGCTGGGCTCCGGCAATCCTTCCGCCTCAGCCTCCCTAGTAGCAGGAATTACAGGTATGCGCTACCATGCCCGGCTGATTTTTTTATTTTATTGTAGAGATGAGGTCTCGCCAAGTTGCCCAGGCAGGTCTCGAACCCACGAGATCAGGCAATCCACTCACCTCATCCCAAAGTGCAGGATTACAGGCTGAGCCACCGAGCCCGGCTTAGTCCTTCTTAAGGACTAAATATTAAACTAAATAAATCAGGCACCGAAAGATAAATATTACATGTTCTCACTCGTTGGGAGCTAAACAACAACAAAAAAAAACTGAGCTGATAGACCCCTTAGACATAAGGAATAGAATTTTTGTTACTAGGAAAAAAATAGGGGACAGGGAGCATAGGGAGAATTTAGTTAATGGCTACAAAACTACAAAGCTTGGACAGAAGGAACACATTCTAGTGTTTTCTGGCACAGTAGGGGAAATGTGGTTGACAACAATTTAGTGTACATTTTTAAAAAGCTGAAAGAGAGGATTTTGAATGTTCACAACACAAAGATATGATAAATGTTCAAGGTGATGAGTATATTAATTACTCTGACTTGATCATTACATATTGCACACATGTTGAAATATAACTCTGTATACAATAAATACGTATAATTATTACATATTGACTAAGAAGTAAAGGGAAAAACACTAAATATCAATAAATGGACATTTGATTATGCTTCTCCCCTCAGTTTTTATTATGGTAAAGTCATTGAATATCCTTACTTAAATAAAAGGCAAATCTCTAGCAATTAACTGAAATGTAGCAATATTTTTTTTTTTTTTTTGAGTTGAAGTCTCACTCTGTCGCCCAGACTGGAGTGCAGTGGTTGCTCCCGGCCACCGCAGCCTCGACCTGCTGGGCTCCGGCGATCCTTCCGCCTCAGCCTTCCAAGTAGCTGGAACTACAGGTGCGCGCTACCATGCCCGGCTCATTTTGATCTGTTATAGAAATGAGGTCTCGCCAAGTTGCCCAGGCTGGTCTCGAGCTTGCGGGCTCAGGCAATCCATTCACCTCAGCCTCCCAAAGGCGCGGGATTACAGGTTGAGCCACCGAGCCCGGTTGCCACATTTTGATTAACAACATTAAGTCCACTACTTACTAGCTTTATGATCATAGGCAAGATATAACCTTTCCGATTTTAATATTTATTCATCTCCATGATGAGAATAACTTCTTGCACATTTGCTGTAAACAAAATAGTTCTAAAAATATGTATACTATCTGATACTGTGCTGGGCATTTAATGGAAATAAAGTAAATCTCATTTACTGATATTACTTCTTAATGAATAATGATGACACTATCCCCAGAAACAAAGCTCTACTTAGCAGTATCTCTCTTGATGATGGGAAGTAGGGGCAGGTATGGCCTTTGGAGGATAGGAAAAGTCCAGCTGAAAGGAGGGGCTGCTTTCTGGGTTGGCATAGTTTGCAAGCCCAAAATGGTGGTAATGATAACTTGTTGCTTTTTAGTATATACTTTCCTGAGATTAAAAGTCTGTTAATATGGTTTTTATCCAATTGTTTTTAAAACTTTTTTGATTTGCCTATTTCTCTCCTTTACACATCTTATGATTGAGTTGCTTGATTTATTTTTTATTTATTAGTAGGAATTCTTTGCATATTAAAAAACCACATAATTTCAGGTATGCAAGCAATGCCAACCCAGAGGGTGACACCATTAAATTGAGAAGGATGTTAAAAAATTGATAACATCCATTATTGGAAGAATTGTGATGAAAAAAGGCACTCTCATACTTTTGTGAAATTTTGAAATTTATGATCCTTTGGAAAGTAAACTGGTAGAATATATTAAAATTAAAACAACCCTCACTATTGACCCATTTGAAAAGCAAACTGAAAGCATCTATTAAAAGAGAAACTAATGACATATATGTTCTCTGAAATTACACTAATAAGTCATAACATATTCATTAGGGATAGTTTATTTATTGCAGTATTATTTGTAATAAACAAAAACTAGAAACATCCTGAATCCAACTATCCATCCAACAAGAAATAGATGACTAAATTATGATCACCCATATGAGACACAATTATGCAGCGATGATAAAAATAAACTAGATCATACTGACCTGCAGGAATATTCATGATCTATTAAGTGATAAAAAGGAAAATTAAGGCAGAATATTTGCTGTATCATACACTTTTGGAAAATAAAAGAAAAAAGATTCTTTCTGGATGTGTACGTCTGTTAAATGAACAAAAAGAAAATGTGGAAAAACATCTATATACTGACGTCTACATTATTTTTCTAGTCTAGACATCTCTAATAAACTTAAACTAATATATTCAACCAACCTACTTGACATCTCTCCTTGAATATCAAATATACTTCTTATGAGTCTGTTTTTGCTAGGTAACAGATAACCACAAAATCTCAGTTGTCTAGGATTTGTTTGGCCAGGCTCTGGACTTGGCTGTACTTGACTCCAGACTGCTATTAGGATCCAGATCTACTCCACACATTCCTCATCCTCCTTCAACCTGTTGTTCTGGTACACATTCTTTTTTTCTTATCGTAAAAATCATGAGCACAAGCTCAGCTGTGAAAGCACATTTTGAGTTTCTGCTTATACCACCTCTTCTAAGACCCCTGTGGCCAAAGCAAGCCACATGGCCAAGCCCAAATTTAAGAAGACAAGGACACTCTGATGACCATGAGCTGATGGCAAACATGTGAGTATGTGATACTGCTGAAGGAGAACTGAATAAAAACGGGGACCGGATGTCAATTGATCCTGGCATTTTAAAAATTAACGTGTCCAAGACAGAACTCACACCCTTCTCTCCACCTAATATCTCTCTCTAGGTCTTTCCCATGAAGTCAATGGTAACAAAACTCTCATGCATGACAACTGTCCTCTGCTCCTGTCACAATCCATAGGCAAACAGCCAACAGATTTCTTGGCTTTACCTATGAAATCTAGAAACCAATTACCTCTCACCATCTCCACTGTGTTACCACAACGCCCCAAGTTCCAAGGAGGTCCTGCTACTTGCAGCACAGGACGCCAGGCACTGAGACAACTAGTATTGTCAGGGAAGATCTTAACTGAGTGACAGTAGCCAAGGAGAACAGGAGGTCAGTCCCAAATCCATTTTCCCAAACACTGGAAATTGGGGGTTTATGTAGCGGGGAAGAAATGTAGAACAGCAATTAAGGAGGAAGAGGAAGCAATCACGTGGAGTGAGGAGTTTGGTGTCTCACTGTCTGGATATAGTGTTTGGGCAAGTTTCAGGCCCTTGCCTGAGGGTTGTTTTCCTGAAGAAGGACCTCAGATGTAAGTTTTAAGACCAGGAGGGTCGATTTGATTTCTATGTTTATTCAAAGCGCCCCAAAATATCAGTTCTACAGGGAAATATGGACGGGCATCAACTGTGGCCTCCCTGTTCTAAACCATGTCATCTCCACCTGGATTATTGTGACAGCCTACTTACTAGTCTACCTGACTCCACTCCACATTTTCTCCATTTGTAAAATGGCCAACCGGACTCGGTGGCTCATCTTGTAATGCCAGCACTTTGGGAGGCTGAGATAAGTGGATTGTCTGAGGCCAGTGGATTCGAGACCAGCCCGGGTACTTTGGCAAGACGTCATCTCTACAATAAGTCAAAAAATCAGCCAGGAGTGGTAGCACACGCCCGTAGTTCTGGCTTCTTGGAAAGCTGGTACGGAAGGATCACTGGAGCCCAGAAGGTCAACGCTGGGGTGGCCATGAGCATACTGCCACACTCCAGCCTGGGTGACAATGTGAGACTCCAACTCAAAAAAAAAAAAAAAAAGGCAGCTGGAATTGTTACATTAAAACATTGGATAAAACCATGTCATTCCTTTGCATCATGTCACTTAGAGTGTAAGCCAAATCCCTTATAGCAGAGGTCCTCAACTTCCAGGCCAAAGACTGGTATAGTCTATGGCCTTTTAGGAACCAGGCTGCACAGCAGCAGGTGAGTGGCAGGCAAGGGAGTAAAGCTTCATCTACATTTACAGTTGCTCTCCATCACTTGCATTACCACCTGACCTCTGGCTTCTGTCACATCAGCAGCAGCATTAGATTCTCATAGGAGCACAAACCCTATTGTAAACTGTACATGTGAGGGATCTAGGTTATGCCCTTCTTATGAGAATCTAATGTCTGAAGATCTGATGTGGAGCTGAGGTGGTGTTGCTAGCGCTAGAGAGTCGCTTCAAATACAGATTAACATGAGCAGTGAGGTTTGAATGCACAGAAACCGTAATAAATTAATTGCTTGCAGACGCATATCAAAACCCTATCAGTGAGTGGCAAGTGAGTTGATGTACATCAACTGCATCTGGTGGCAGGTTTTAAGATAAAATCTGATACTTATTTTAGTACATGTGTGGCCCGCCCATTATTTTATTTACCACTTCTGTCTGTCCCTCTTTTTTTATGAGGAGTTGTATAATTGTTTTATTTTATATTACAATGTAATAATAATAGAAATTAAGTGAGCAATAAATGTCATGCACTTGAATCATCCTGAAACCATCACCCCCCACCATGGTCCATGGAAAAATTGTCTTCCATGAAACTGTTCCCTGATGCCAAGAATTTGGGGATTGCTGCCTTATAGCAGCCAACAAAGTCTTCCTGAATGCAACTCCACATTATTATTTAAATGGAATTACTACTATTTGTTATTCCACTCTTCATTTATTCCACTCGGGACACACTGAACTCCTTTATGCTCTTTAAGCATGCCAAGCACCTTTCCACCAGCTTATTTCTACATACAAATTATCTTTCCCAAATCTTGCATTTTGACACTTATATCACTTTTTCAGGGAGACGTCTTCTGATCTCCTCATTCAAACTGTACTTCCTTCTTTCACACTGTTATTCTTTATATTCTTTTCCTCTTTATTTTTCTCCATTTTAGTCTTTCAACATTTGTAATTTTCTATATAATTTACTTGTTTATTATTTTTTGTCTTGTACCTAGGATAAAATATTACATTACAAACGTCCATACCCTTTTCTTTGTAATATGCTTACTCAATCATTCTCAAGAATGATGAAATTGAGGAATTCCTTATCAGTCTTAATAACATAAAATTTAAAACATTGTATAGCCTACATGAAAAGCTACATGTGCAATAATGCCCTTTGTTTATTAAGACACCATTAGACTTTTGTCAAAAATTATTATGCAGTAAAATACAACCACTTCTACTTCCTTTTATTTTAATTTCTCCTCTTAACCCATGACCAGAGAATTTAATATGCTTATAATTTGCCCTTCTCTAAAGTTCCTCTTTTTAAAAATTTCTAAGTCTTCTAACTAAAATCCCTATTTGAATAGAATTGCTAACATTAGTTAGATATTGATTTAAAACAATATGCACCAAGCTGAGAGTTTTATATTTTCTGAAGTGTCTGTATTTGCAAAAATAAAAAATACAAATATTATTGATGCTGTTTTATAGATTGGAGAGACAAAAGGATTCTACTGATTGGCTATAAAAATTATATAGAGGACTACATTTAAAATCCAGGGATAATTATCTTCTAAAGAGTTTACACTGCATCTTTATACATCTACCAACATAAAATACTCAATCTGGTCCCTTTCAGATGTGCAAATATTATCAGAGAAGACCCAGACCCAGAGAGATTTGTGTTATACATTAGATTGACTTTAAACTGTGACCCAGAGAAAAAAATGCCATAGCAGAGATACCTGATATTGCAGATGATAATAAAGTCAGAAGAACAGTAAATAATGAAGAACTCTGCAGGCAGACACAGAAGTTGCATCACTTAAGTTCCTGGGCTACAAGATGGCAAATGCCAGAAATCAATGCAGATAAATGTAGAAAACTGAATCTTGATAAAGAAGAAAAAGAGGCCATGTTGGCAAAAGTGGAAATAAAAGCTGCAGCAATTTGTTTGAAGAGCATTTAGGAATTATGGAAAAATTTTCAATAGTGTGCAATGTATTGTGTAGCATTACAGTGATGAAGACAAAGAATAGTGACATTCTTTTGAAAACAACATAAATTACAGTGATGAGGGAAGGTTTTCAGACCTCTCCAAGATAGTCACTGAATCTAAGTGCATTTCTGACAGGAGCCAGGTCTATGCATGGAAAAGCATGGGAAACAGACAAGGCATCACAAACCATTTTCGTGGCCCAGAAAATTAGAATTTCACTTTCTTCTACCATTTTTGTCATAACAGTTTTAAGAATTCCCTGCAGGCAGTGAACCAAATATCATTTGAAAGAGCTTGAAATCTGTCAATAACTTTATTTTTAAAAAGAATCAACATTTTTATGAGAAATGTCTCTTCTGACCCAATGCATTCTTCTCAAAATATTGAGAACATTATTTTGAAAATAATTTCCATTGACAAATGCTGATTTCTTCCCCCAACACTTTCTTATCTCTCCTTTTGTTTTTTTCCCCTTTCCAACAGCAGTTGATTAAAAAATGTGTGTTTATTTCTTTTCCCTACCTCTCTGTTGTAGTTATCTTTTGCCAACCACAGAAGGTCCTAAAACACATTTATTTTAATTTTGCTTCCCTAGAGTATTGAATTCTTTGGTATCTTTGCCATAATGAACGTAAAATTAACTTAACACTTTGGTGACTGCAAAATGAATTTTACAAGACTGATAACCAGTGACAGTCCTTTAAAAATTATTCCATGATAGCCGGGCTCGGTGGCTCAGCCTGTAATCCCGCGCCTTTGGGAGGCTGAGGTAAGCGGATTGCCTGAGCCCGCGGGTTCGAGACCCGCCTGGGCAGCGAGACCTCATCTCTACAATAAATCAAAAAATCAGCCGGGCGTGGTAGCGCATGCCTGTAATTCCGGCTACTTGGAAGGCTGAGGCGTAAGGATCGCCGGAGCCCAGCAGGTCGAGGCGCGGTGGCCGGAAGCGGCCACTGCACTCCAGTCTGGGTGACCGAGTGAGACTCCAACTCAAAAAAAAAAAAAAAAAAATTATTCCATGCTGTGTGCTAACCATTATTTTAAAGACTTTATTTCAATTTTCTGTCATAATTTTATGAGATAAATTCTATAATGCCACTATTCACAAATATGAGGGCTGAAAACGAGTAGATGAGATGAGACCCCTAAGGCCAGTGGTGTTAGGTCTAGAGTGCTACTTACACCTCAATGAGCCATTGCTCTGTAGGTCCTGGAAATAATACTTTCAGATCTTGTGGAAAGTTTACAAAATGACTCATGGCATTTAGAACTAACAGTACATGCTGTGTCCCATGGCAAGTGAGGGGCTGCATCAAGTCCTGGGAGAGAGACAGGGTTCCATCTCTCCGCCTCATTTTTTGCATTTCCAAATACATACCTGTTTGTAAAATCAAATGAGAATAAATGAAATGTTTTATGAACACCTTGGCTGTATACAGAACGTTTGCAGCCTGCTGGTTTTATAGGTTGCCCAGACTATCATATAATCACTGTAATTGGTTTACTTTTTTCTAGTTCAGTGAAAAAAAGCAACCAAACTGAGGCTCAGCCCTCATCTTTCTCTCCTGACTGAGACTATAGCAGGTTTTATCTATCAGAAAAGGCACTTTCAACTTTGTCCCAAAAGTAACCTGGGAAACTATCAAAGATACATCGCCATTGGGAGGAAAGGTATGAAATGTGTGTAAAATGACCAAGGACATGAGACCCCAATTAAAGAAGTCCTGTATGGAAAGCCAGTGAGGAGACAGGCAGAGCCAAAAGGATTGTGGAACCTTCTCTCCTCCGATGTCAATATCCTGAGTGTTGGTCTTTTCATTAGACTCTCCTTTTATTTCATTTAAGCTCACGACAAAAACGCATTGCAGTCACCCTGCCTGGAAACTGAGTTACTTAGAAAAAAAGATTTGTTCTGAAGAAAGAAAATCAGAGTGATAACAGTTGAGATATATAAATATGTACATGGACTATCATCTCCTTGTAACAAATGGTAAAAGATGTGCTGGTGACAGTGAGCGCGAGTGCAAGGCTTGCTTTATCACCCTCTACGGACTATGTTTCCCAAGCAGTTCGCCCGCCAATCCCCAGCCGCGGCCATCATTAGTCCTTGCACATGGAAGCAATGAAGGTGTCTCTTAAAGTAAATCACTTGAGGATTTTTATAATCTCAAATAAAATTTTCTAATATTTTTCTCTAAGTTTTCCAGGTTTAAGGTTTTAATCTTTTATTATTTATTGTGCAGCAGTTTTGAGGCACATGATGAGAAGCCCTAGATAAATAGTTGGACTGCAAAGTCTGTGCTATGCAAGCTCTACTAAAAGCTAATGAGTTCTTTCTTTTCATATTATCACTGTACTAGCCTCTGGTGCTTAAATATTAACAACATGTGGGCTTATGAACCTTTGGTTATCGATTGGTGAAATTGCTAATAAAGATACCTTAGAGATGGCATTAGAAGGAAAGTCTACCTATGAATTTTTTCCTCAACCTCCATAAAGAACACAGGTATCCATTTTAACTGAGGATATTTTCCAGTGTTCTTCTGTTTTAATGATATCAAGATAAAGAAAGTCTCATGTCAAAAAATATATATATACTTCAAACAGAGACTTTGAAATTTAATAAGAAAATTGGTTAATAAGACAGATGTTGTGGAATAAAGATAAATTGTTCTTAATTCATTATTAATGAGTATTGAATAAAAACCAAATCACTGGCAATTTTTTTTGTAGAATTAATCAGAATAAAGTTAAAGGGGAAAATACATTGTAGTAACTTCTTTTGTGAAAGTCTTAAGTCTTTGTATTTATTTCTGGCATCAAGTAGAGTTGATTTGTATCTGCCTGTTATGTCTCAGATATGAACTTAGACGATTATGAAACCTGAAAGTGTCTGATCCTTATCTAATGAAGAAAAAATAGGAGCAGACACACTAAGAATGAGCACAAATGGGAAGCTGTAATTACATTGACTGCTGAATTATTATTCTTGTATATGTATGCATTCACAAATTCAACACACAAAGGAAGAAAGTCAGGAAGGCAGGAAGAAAAATAAGGAGGGGAGAATGAAGGAAGGAAATTAGAGCGGAAAGGGGAGGAATGGGAGGGGGAGGAGGGACAAAGTGGGGAGGCAACTTGTAAGTATTGGGTGTGTGGTGGCGACTGGACTACAGATGGACATACTGTAAGCCCTAGGCTACATTTAAAACACAAGTGAGTTATACTTTTTCAGTGTTTACAATAAAAAATCACATTTACTCTTTCAAGATAAGTATCAATTTTGCTTCTCAGACTGTGATTGTTAAAAGACTTCACCCTAATTTTGGATTAAGTATGCCATTTGGCCCTCAGTTTATTTGTAGCAGCAAGCACTCTGGTGTGTACTGCTTGTCCTATAATTGCTGTCATCCAGTGAGCATTTTGTTCCATTACGATTTCCTAGAACATTTTATTCTCAAAAAGATGTGGCACAGACTAATTATTTTAAGAATTCTCCTTTAATTTGTCTAGATCTTAAAACATTTAAAAGTATTTTTGAACAATAAAATATAAAAAGAATGATTGGAACAAAGACGTATTAAAATTTATGTCGAATTTTTTTCATCTTTATTTTGGAAATAAAAATATATTAGGGGCTCTAAGCTCATACTTATAGACAAATCGTTCATTCTATGCATTAATAATAAAAATATGTAAATAGAAACAAATTCAATTGTAGGAACAGAGTAATTTTAAGTGCTTTTTTGAAAACCACATTTTCACCTCTTCTTATGCACTTTTCATCATGACGGCAGTAATGCTGATTTTTAGAGGCTATCAATTCAAGTTTGCTTGCTTGCGATTTTTATAAGAATAATGACTTCAAGAATATATTGTTGCCTTTAAGCCAACTTTGTGATTCTTAAAAATGATCAATGAGTGATTGTAAGAAAGCATATCTTATTTTAAGTGCATTCAAGTAATTTTAATTTTTATTAAGATAGTATCTAGGCCCATGTGATAGCATACTGTAAAAATTTACTGTAGAGTTGGGGTCCCCCCCAAGATGGTGAATTAAAGGATTTCACTGTGCCCCACCCGTTGAAACATTGTGAAGACCAACACAGTGAGCTGGAATTCATGAAGGAAAACGGATAGTCATCAGAACAGCAAAGGGCACCCCAGATCCCAGGGAGGAGAAGGCGGGCAAGCAGTCCGCAACCGAGCTCAGCAGAGAAATGTGAGTGCGACCCCAGAACAAGGAGACTGAAAACTCCCTTCTGAGACAGGCCTTCCCGTCAGGGATCTGCTTAACTAAGGCCATGGGAAAACACCCCATTTCTCTTGGGCCCTGGAGCTGTCTCGGGGGAGGCAGAGAGTTGGTGAGAAGGAAAGATATCCAGTAAATCCACAGGTGTTCTCCCAAATCCGGGACGTCGCCAATTATGACTGAATCCATTGTCTCAGCAACAGTGACCCCTGCAGGCACTTTGGTTTCTGGCCAGATACAAGGCTGCTCGGTCTGCAGTGGCGACGTGGAGACCGTCCCCAGGGTTTTCATCCGGACCCGGCCTCGCTCCAGCCTGCAGCTGGGAGCAGCTGGGAATCTCCCCATATAGGGTTTCCCTCCTGGAGAGACAATGGCTGCCAGGGTCAGATCATTGGCCCTGAATTGGTATCACTGCCTGGGTGCTCCATCCTGCTCCACCCCTCCCAGTAGTTGCAGCAAGGGATCCCAGCAAGACCAGGGAGCACCCAGAATAACAGCCTAATGACAGATGCCTAGCAGGAGACCCACATTCTGGAACCCCAGCAGAAGGAGGAGCGCTGAAGCCGCAGATTCTCATGAATAACAAACAGGTTCTGCTGTCAACATCAGTACTGCAACTTGGAGTTTCATGGCTAGCGGCCCGTTGGGGTGCCGTGCCACCAATATTGAGGAAAAAGAGGACCCCCCACTCTGACAACCGGGAAAGTGGTACAAGTGGCAGGAAACCACTAGGAGGGACTTCACCCCTCAGCAGTTGAATCAGCAGTAGCAGAGTTCCTAATACCATGATTTTTCCCGGGTGGCAAGATCTGAAGCCAAGGTCAGCTCCGTGATAAAAATTAAAATTACTTGAATGCATTTGAGCCACTCCACTCTCCCTGGGCTACCATCCTTGTGCAACGAGGCTCCTCGTGTTCCACACCTTAATAGACTCAATTACCTGGAGTATAGCCTGAGCTACTCCTCCCTCAGGGTTGAGTCCTAGGTGTTGTGCTGCTCTCTCTGCTCCATATCCAGACATATCTCAGGAACCTAGAGTTCCCATTTCTCTAGATTAGGAGCTTAGGTTGCTCTCCCCTTCCTGCCAGAGAACTTGAGACAGTGAAGGTCCCTTAACACCGCACTGAGGCTTCTCTGGGCACTCAGAGGCCACAAACCAGAACCAGCTTTGAAGTCGGTACTGTGCCTGATGTCAGTGGACCTGCAGGTGGGCCTGCCCAGTTCAGGCCCCCCATCTTGTTTCTCCTCAGAAGAGGAGAACTGAGCTGGGGAGAACACAGAACATGATGTGCTTTATAGACAAGCTTACTGCTGAGACAACAGAGCTCTTCTTGCAGCAAACAAGCATCAGTTAAATATCCATCCACATGGGCAATAGCCAGTTCTAACCTGTAGGTGCTACCTGCTGACCTAAAGGTTGAACGATGCAACACAATAGACAATTTGTCGATGCTAGCACATACCACCAAGGAACAAGTTAAGCCTCTGGAGACCCCCATTATCCTAGCCTCACAGGAAGCAGTGAACCAGTCCAAATCCCCACTACATTGCTATTACAACCAACACCTAAGAAAGCCTATCTAAACAAGCTGTCTATTATCCTAGAAACTTATACAGATTAGCCCCCTAGTTCATCCAGATGAGAAAGAATTAGGTAAGCAACTCTGGAAGTATGAAAAAACAGAATGTTATATTCCCAAAGGGGCTCACCAATTCTTCAACAACAGAACCTATCCACCAGGAAATCCCCCAAATGTCAGATAATCCAGAAATTCGATTCTAAAGAAACTCAACAAGATGAAAGATAAAGCTGATAGCGAACATAAGGAAATTAGCAGAACAATTCAAGAGGTGAAAGGAGAGATTAACAACATTTAATAAAAGCCAAATAGTACTAAAAAAATTCAATAATGGAGATACAACAAATAGTACAAATCTATAGCAGTAGCTGGAACAAGAAGAAGAAATAATCTGAGAGATGGAGGGCAGGTTCTTCAAACTAATCTAATCAGACAGAAATAAAGAAAAAAGAAGAAAAATGAGAAAAGCCTACCAGAAATATGGGACTATGTAAAGTGACCAAATGCATGAATCACAGGCATTCAAGAGAGAAAAGGAATTAAAGTTAAAAAGTATGGAAAATATTTTCAAAGAAATAATTCCACAAACTTCCCTGGTCTTGAGAGAAACCTAGACATTCAGATACAAGAGGTCCAAAGAACTCCGGAAAGATACATCACAAGAAGAGCTACACCAAGGCTTATTGTTGTCATTCTCCAAAGTCAATGTCAAAGAAAATATCTTAAAAGCAGCAACAGAGAAACACTGAATCACTTATAAAGGAAAACTTATTAGACTAACAGCAGACTTCTCAGCAGAAACCTTACAAGACAGAAGAGAATGGGGGCCAATTGTCAACCTTTTTAAGGAAAAAAATGTCAGCCAATAATTTTATATCCAGTGAAATTAAGCTTCATTGACAAAGGAGAAATAAAGTCTTTCCCCTACAAATAAACACTTAGAGAATTTATTGATGCTAAACTGACTATACAAGAGATGCTCAAAGGAGCTCTAAATTTGGAAATGAAGGGACAACTCTCAGTATCACAAAAACTCACATAAGTACAAAGCTCACAGTGTCTATAAAGCAATTATACATTCAAATCCCCAAGTCAGCTAGCTTACAACACTATGGAAGGAACATAAACCACACATATCAATATTAACCCTGATTGTAAATGGTCAAAATGCCCCACTTGAAAGAATCACAGTAGTAAGTTGGATTTAAAAAAACCAAGAATCAATCATATGCTGTCTACAAGAGACCCACCTACCGGCCAAAAAAAGTCACAAACTCAAAGTAAATGAGTAGAAAAAGAAATATCAGGTGAATGGACAACAAACATAAGCAGTAGTAGTCATCCTCATATTAGATAGCTCAGACTTTAAATCAAAAATAAGTAATAAAAAATTTTTTAAAAAGACAAGGGCATTTTACAATGAAAAAGGGTACAATTCAACAAGAAGACTTAACCATCTTAAACATATACGTACCAAACATGGAAACATCCAAATTTATGAAGCAAATACTATCTGACCTTAGAAAGCATATCAGTAGTAATTCCATAATGGTAGACAATTTCAGCACCCCCACTGACATCACTAGACAGATAATTGAAGCAGAAAATTGTCAAAGAAACACTGGACTTAAACTGGACTTGAGCAAATGAACCTAACAGACATCTACAGAACTTCTTATCCAACAACTGCAGAATATATATTCTTCTCATCTCCACATGGCACACTTTCCAAAATGGACCATATGCTTGGACATAAAGAAAGTCTCAATAAATTTAAAAACATCAAAATTATACCAATCATCTTCTCAGACCATAGTAGAATAAAATGGGAAATCAACACTAAGAGGAACTCCATAATTGCACCACTACAAAGAAACTGAACAACTTGCTCATGAGTGACCTTTGGGTAAACAATGAAATTAAGGTAAAAAAAATTTTTTAAAAACATTGAAGCAAATGAAAATAGTGACACAACATACCAAAACATCTGAGACACAGCAAAAGCAGTTCAGAGAACAAAGTTTAGCATTAAATATCTATTCAAAAGATAAAAAGATCAGAAATTAACAGCTTAACCTTGCACCTCAAGGAACTGGAAAAACAAGAAAAATCTAAACCTAAAATTAGCAAAAGAAAAGAAATAACAAGACCAGAGCAGCACTAAATGAGATTAAGGCTAAATAAATAAATGGATCAATGAATCTAAAAATTTGTTCTTTGAAAGGATAAGCAAAATTGACAAACTGTTACTTAGACTAACCAAGCAAAAAAGAAAGAGAATGAGAACTCAAATAAATTCAATCAGAAATGACATAACAACCAATACCTCAGAATATAGAACAAAAAAAATCATCAGGGACTACTATGAAGACCTCTGTGAAAAACCTGGAGAAGACGAATAAATTCCTGGAAACATACACCTCCTCCCAAGACTGAACCAGGAAGAAATAGATACCCTGAATAGACCAATAATGAACAAAGAAATTGAATCAGTAATAAAAAATGTCCCAACAACAACAACAAAAAAGCCCAGGGCCAGATGATTCACAGTTGAATTTTATCAGATGTACAAAGAGGAGCTGGTACCAATCCTACTGAAACTATTCCAGAAAATCTAGGAGGCAGAACTCCTGTTTAACTCATTCTATGAAACCAGTATCACACTGATACCAAAATCAGGTAAGGAGACAACCAAAAAAAAGGGAAACTACAGGTCTATTTCCCTGATGCATATAAATGTTAAAACTTTTAACAAAATACTAGTTAACCAAATTCAACAGTATATCAAACAAATTATCCATCACAATCAAACAGGATTTATTCCAGGACTGCAATGATGGTTAAATACCTGTAAATCAATAAACATGTTTCACTACATAAACAGAAGAAAAAGTAAAAGCCATATGATTATCTCAATAGATACAGAAAAGGCATTAACAAAATCAACCATCTCTTCATGACAAAAAACTCTCAAAAAACTGGACAATGAAAGAACATATTTTAAAATAATTAGAACCATATACAAAAAACCCACAGTCATGAAAGGACATCCTATTCAATAAATATCACTGGGAAAATTGGCTAGTCATATGCAGAAGAATGAAACTGTGTCCCTATCTCTCATGATATATAAATAATTCTCTCAAGATGAATTAAAATGTTAAATGTAAGACCTAAAATGATTAAAATCCTAGAATAAAACCCTAGGAAACACTCTTCTGGACACTGAGCTAGGCAAATAGTTTATAACAAAGATCACAAAAACAACTGCAACAAAACAAAGACAAATCGGACTTAAGCTAAAAAGCTTCTGCACAGCAAAAGAAATAATCAAGAAAACCTGGGCTCGGTGGCTCAGCCTGTAATCCCGTGCTTTGGGAGGCCAAGGTGAGTGGATTGCCTGAGCCCGCAGATTCGAAACCCACCTGGGCAACTTGGCGAGACCTCATCTCTACAATAAATCAAAAATTAGCCGGGCATGATAGCGCACGCCTGTAGTTCTGGTTACTTGGAAGGCTGAGGCAGAAGGATTGCCAGAGCCCAGCAGGTCGAGGCTGCAGTGGCCGGGAGTAGCCACTGCACTCCAGTCTGGGTGACAGAGTGAGACTCCAACTCAAAAAAAAAAAAGAAAGAAGAAGAGAGAGAGAGAAGAGAAGAGGGAGGGAGGAAGGAAGGAAGGAAGGAGGAGGAGGAAGGAAGGAGAGAGAGAGAGAGAGAGAGAGAAGAGAGAGAGAGAAAGAAAGAAAGAAAGAAAGAAAGAAAGAATCAAGAGAGTGAATAGAAACCTTACTGAATGGAGAAAATATTTGCAAATTATGCCTCAGACAAAGGGCCAATATCCAGGATCTACAAGGAAGTCAAACAACTCAACACACACACACACACACACACACACACACACACACACACACACACACACACCCATCAAAAAGTGGGTAAAGAACATGAATAGACACGTCTTAGAAGAAGACACATAAGCAACCAACAAACATATAAACAGTGCTCAATATCACTTGCAATCAGAGAAATGCAAATTAAAACCACAAAGAGGTATTAGCTCAGACTAGCTATTATTAGAAAGTCAAAGAACAGCAGAAGTTGGCATGGTTGCTGAGAATAAGTAATGCTCTTTCACTGTTGGTGGGATTGTAAGCTAGTTCAATTGCTATGGAAAACAGTGTGGCAATTTCTCAAATAACTAAAAGTTGAATTATCATTTGAACTAGCAATCTCCCTACTAGGAATATACCCAAAGGAAAATAAATCAATATATAAAAAAAAGATATCTGGGTTGGGAACAGTGGCTCAAGCCTGTAATCCCAGCACTTTGGGTGACAGAGGCGAGAGGATTGCCTGAGCCCAGGGGTTTGAGATCAGTCTGGGTAACTTGGTGAGACCACATCGCTATGCATATCAAAAAATTAGCTGGGCATGGTAGAGTGTACCAATAATTTCGGCTACTTGGAAGTTAAGGTGGAAAGATCACCTGAGCCCAGCAGGTCGGTGCTGGGGTGGCTGTGAGTGTGCCACTGCACTCCAGCCTGGGCAACGAAGTAAGACTCTGACTCAACAACAACAACAACGACAACAAAGATATCTGTACTTGTATGCTCATTGAAGCACTATTCACAGTAGCAAAATCAGGGAGCAAGCCTAATTACCCACCAACAATTGTCTGGATAAAGAAAATGTGGTATATATATACCATGGGATACTATACAGCCATAAAAAAGAATGAAACCGTGCTCTTTGCAGCAACATGACAGAGCTGGAGACCAGACCATCATCCTAAGTGAACTGACGGAGAAACAGAAAACTAAACAGCACGTGCTCTCACTAATATGTGGGAACTAAATGGTCACAAAGATGGAAATAATAGACACTGGGGATGCCAGTGAGTGGGAAGTGGGGAGACAGGTTAGGGTTCAGAAATGACCTATTGGGTACAATATTCACTATCTGGGAAATGGGCCACCTGAGACCCAATACCCATCATTACACAATATGTCCACATAACAAACATTTATGTGTACCTTCTTCTAAATCTAAAAGAGAAAAAAAAGAATTGACTATAGAGATGTGTTTGCACAGCACATATACTTCTAAAAATGGTCAGAAATGACTTACACAAGAGTAGTAGATTAGTTTAAATAAAGTTAAAAAGAGAGGTCAAAATACATACTCTTCAACAAAATATGGTTGTTGGAAAAAACTGTGGCAGGAGCATATGACAAAGCTCTTTGATTTAGATTTCAATATAGCTCTGGGCTTCCGGATTGCCAAGTCAAGATAGAGTACATTTCTCAGTATATGACAAAAGAAAACATATCCAACCTGAAAACAAAAGGTAGCGTATCTCTGTGCAAATAACATGGTAAATATTTCACTAGAAATAAGACAATTTTCAAGACAAGATATAAAGATAGAAATTAAAAAAAACAAGGAAATTTCCTAGATGTTTTCGGGAGTAGGCGGGAACGTTAATGCTTCCCATTCCTATTAATTTTTGACATCTATTTACATACTTATTACATAATAAAGTTGCATATAGTAGGGTGAGCATTGTGTAGCTCTCTGCCTGAAATGCTCTCCTTCCTTGACTCTGCTACATTTAAGAAGCTCCAACTCATTTCTGAAGCCTCATCACAGACTTCATCTCTTAATAGATGATTTCCCTAAGCATTCTAAGCCTTCACATATCACCCAGGGTATAGCACTTTTTACTCTGTGTTGTTATAGCTTGATTTAGTTCTTCCTGATGAACTATTTCTGAAGGTGAGGAATATCTTTGTTGATATTTTATTCTTAGCACCTACATGGTTATTGACAAACAGTAGATGCTCACTAAATCTTTGGTGGATAAATGGATGAATGCTTGAGCGAACTGAGGATTGCACTGGAGAGTCTTGTCATCAATGAGTTTAAGGTAAACAGTTAAATGAGGGAACATGAAAGAAGAGAAAAGATATGCTATATATGGAGGGGGGTGGGTATTTTCCTAGCCTTGGAGTTCATATTTCACCTACTTCCTTGAGTTGTTTCTCAATCATTAAAAGCCAGTGAGGGTATGGATTTTTGTGAGTGGAATTTGGTAAGGGATAAGAAAAGCTTTTATTTAAAATCTCAAACTTCTCTGTACTTGAGAACTAAAGAAGAAAATCTTGATTCAGCTCTCGCCTATAAAATGGATTTTTTATGTGTTCATTCTTAAGAGTGTCTTTATCATAGTTGTCTTTGAAGAAGGCAATTTATATTTAGCAAGAACTGTTATTAATTAGTATTCACGGGCATAGCCTTTCTTTCTGTTTGTTCCAATGTTCCAAAATTGCAAGGAAAAAAATGCCTGCCGTTTAATTATATTAAATCAGTTATGTGAACAACAGAATTCTGGCGTCAAGGACCATATTAGCAAATTGTGCCAGTTAGAAACACACAGCAAGTACCATGCACTTTCCTTTTGCATTAATGGCTTTTAAATCATATAGTGGCATAGTAACAAATACAGCTAGCATGGTTTGACTGTCACATTTCTACACATTCATTTTTAGCTACTTTGCCTTTTAAAGAAAACATACAGTATGCTGTAGGCCTACACATAAAATGCTTCCCAAAATATAAGAGATAATTATATGCTTAAGAAGTAATATGCAAACAGTCTCCTTCAGATAATTATGAACACTTATCTCTCCACTTGGGAAGCTAGCCAAGAAGTAAAGACATGCTGCACTTTGGGAAGTCATCCATTTTTAGTACATGAGGCAGTGCCCCATCAAATACTGCAAAAAGAAAGTTATCAATTTTTTGTGATAAAATGAACAATCAAAATTAAAAGGAAATTCTAAAATGACAATTAACATCAATTACATGGTGCCCCATTAAAAAAAAAAATCCTATGGGGGAAAAAAATCTGCTATAAGAGTAAATGTTGGCAATAGTTGAAAAACATTCAATGTTTAATAGATTCTAAAAATATTTTTGTGTATCTTTTTTCAGGAATTTTTTAAAATGGCAATTGAAGAATGCAAATAAATTTATGTGAGCTGTACTATTGGTATATTTATTTACATTCAAGTAAATTTTGATTAATTATGGTAAAAGGTGGTGGTTATGGCATTGAATAAAGAAGATGGGTCATTGGAATATACATGGCATTAAATCATACTCTCTCCTATTGCTTAAACATTCTAAAATCTAAACCAGGTCTCCACTAAAATTTTCGATGATCTAATTTGAGTACCAGAAAACTTTAAATTGGATTTTATTCCTTTGGAAATTTTATTTATTTGAGACTAAAATAAACTGATGATTAATTTTTAGTTTTTTAAAAGTGTTTTTATATATTATTAAGAATTTATTCTTTTATTTGAAAGTGCTAAATATTACTAATACTGTAATATTATATTCTAAAGAATTTTTAACATTCTTTTATTAATTTAGATAAACTTTACTAAGAGTTAAATTCATAGATTTAGGTATATACTTTGATAAATTTTGATAAATTCACAAGAAATTATAATTAACATTCATCCAAGATAAAGAACACTGCCATAGCCCAGAAAACTTCCTCATGTTCCCCTGCAATCAATCCCCATAACCCATAAGCAATATTCTGATTTCCATCACCATAAAATAGTTTGATATGTTTTTGTGTTTCAAATAAATGGAATTATCCAGTACGCATTTATTTATGGTAATTATTTGAGAGATTTTTGATTTATGTATCTAGTTGCATGTATCAGTAAGTCATTCTATTTTTTTAATACTTAGTATTTTATTGTATGTTTATACAGTCATTTATCCATCCTCCTCTTCATTATACATTTGGATTCTTTCCAGTTTAAACTATTATTAACAGCAAGCAATAAAAAAACTTTTACAAACTTTATGTGAGTGTACTTATTTCCTTTGGACAAATACTATGAGTTTAAATTTTAGGTCACAGTGAAAGTATTTGTTTAAAGAAATGGCAAATAATTCTACAAGTTTGGATCAGTTTATACTCTCAACAAGAATAGAAGATAAATTTGTATCTTTCTGTTATTATTGCAAGTTCTGTTTCATTATAGGCTTAGAATATACCTTGTGTGATTTCTGTCCTTCCCTATGTGACAAACTTTGCTTTGTAGCACACACTATTATCTATCTTGATGACGATGGAAAAGAATGTATATTTGGCTGTTGATTGGTGGACTTGATATGAATTAGGTCAAGTTAGCTGACAGTCAGGTCATCTATATCCTTACTGATGTTCTGCCTACTTTTCCTACCAATTACTGAGAGAGAAGTGTTGAAATCACCAGCTATAATTGTTGAGATTTGCCCATGTTTCCTATCACACCAATTAGTTGTGCCTCATGTATTTTGAAGCTCTGTTGTTAGTTACATATACATTTAGTATGTTTATGTCTTCTTGAAAAATTAATCTTTTTATGGTTTTGTAAGATTCCTGTTTTATTCCATAATATTCTTGTTTTAAATCCTATTTTGTCTGAAATTAATACAGCTATACCAGTTTCTTCATGATTAGTGTTTGCATGGTATATTTCTCAATCATTTTCATCTTAAACCACTTTAAAGCTTTATTTTTGTTTCATTGCTTGTTTGAAATCTTTTCTTTTTTCATTTTTGGTTCATTTGTGAGTGAGCCTGGACACATGGATAATTTTTAGAACTTGGTATTACAAACATTTCTATGTTTTTCTGATTTTTATGAAGGTAAGTGGAGTTTTATTTTCTTTTAAACATTTACCTTTATGTAAATAACATATCAGCATAATTAAATTTTTTAAAAATTGATAAACAAAAAAGTCAAGGCCGCCTACCCTTGCTCCAGCAATAGTACTTTGCCTAGCATGCATTCGAGTTCCTCCCCCACTGGAAGAACTGTATTCCCACTATTATGTTGCATTTGATCTCAGGAGTTGACAATAGTGTCCTAGAAAAGAGTTTTGTAATTTTTCTCACCACAGACTGTCTCCCTGTAGGGGAGAAAGTGGAGATGGGTCTGGGTGGAGTTGTGACCATGACTTTTGTTCTCATTTCCCAACAACAGTCAAGAGGAAAGCTTTCTCAGGATTCTAAACTATCTTCTATGTGAGAACCGGTTAGGATTTGTGAAGAAAAAAATATGTTGTTAGGTGCAGACCTCCCAGGTATGAAGCAACACATGGCTGTATATGCTCTTATTGCACATTTAACCTTTAGCAATTTATTTTTAAGAATTTAGCTGAATATTCTTAACAGCTTATATGGCATCTGGTGACATTTGGCCTATGTAAGCACCTGCTTGGTAAGCTTTTATCCATGAAGTTTTTTTCCTAAAGTTTAAGTTTTCTGATAGACTCAAGAAAAGGCTTTTAATATGAAATTTGGTAAGTTTTTTGTTTTGTTTTATTGTAAGAATGAATTCAGTGTTCATTCCTGCTCTCTATCACTAAGGTAAAACAAATAATTTTATCTGTAATTTTAGTATATTCATTCTTTTGGAGGCTAATTGGTATTTTATTGTGGTTTTAAGTTGCACTTTTCTGATGACTTACTATGTTGAACATTTTAAAATTTGGTTATGGGCAGTTTATATATTGTATATGTTTAGTGAAATAACTATATTTTCAAAATTTTGCACATTATTTGATTGGGTTATTTATTTATTATTGAACTGTAGAAACTTATTGCTTATTTTGAATACAAGTTCTTTGTTATATAGATATATTGCAAATTTCTTCTTCCTGGCTAGTGCTTGTCTTTTCATTTTTAAAATTGTGGTTTTTGATGATAAAAACATTTTTAATTTAAATAAAGATAAATCCATCATTTTAAAGGTTCTTTTTGTGTCCCTTTAAAAAAATTACCTATTCCAAAAACAAAAGCATTCTATTTTTGCAAACATCTTACAGTTTTAGATTTTATATTTCAATATATGATCTTCTTAATAAAATTTTGTGGGTAGTATAATGTAGCAGTCAAGTTTCAAATATTTTCCCTAAGTGTTTGAGTAGTTGTTTCCTGAACCATGGTTAAAAAGTCTATTTATTCTCCCATTGAGTTATGTGCAAACCTTTGCTGAAAATCAGTCAGCACATGTGTGCCTATTGCCCAACTCCGTATTATTTTAATTAATATATTTGCCTATCCTTTCGTCAATATCACACAGACTTAGTTGCTATAGGTTGATAGTGTGTCTTTTTTGTGGTATACTACAGTTTGTTTTTTTTTAATGTGATGAAAGAAAACTGCTGAATTCATAAGATTTAGTCTTGATTCTGTTTTCACTTGCACCAAGAAATGAAATCAAGACCTTTACACCTTCTAAGACATTCTCTCCCTCTCTCTTTTCTTTATTTATCCTCCTGTTTTTTAGAAATTAAAAAATACAAACATCTACCTTGCTCACGCATCATGTAAAAATGTTTTGAAACTGTGTTATTCTATATAAATTCGCACAGTTTTGAATTTACTTCAAAAATGTGAAGAAAATTCTTATACTCCTAAATGCTTACATGTATGCATGTAATCTTTGAATTTCAGTGAGCTCTTTAGAAGGTTTGAATTTTTTATTTCTAATTTTGACATAAAGACAAGGAGAATCAGGGAAACAAAGCCATAGCAGAATGACTGTTGTATTTCACTTAAAACAGGGTCTCTTTCCTTCTCATCACTCAACACCTCCATCTATAGTCAGGCAAAACCCAATTAGTTATTAATTGATGTGCATTAAAATTCATTAACTCTGCATTTGAGACCTGGGCTATAATTAACTGTCTTTCTTACCTTTTGTTCTGAAATCTCTAGGTAAAAGATCCCATTGGTAATAAGAAGGTGAGAAACAGTTTTACTGTCTACAGTAGCAAGGTCTCCAGAAGGCTGGATGACTGAGGGCCCCAAATGTCTGACTGTAGCCAAGTAGCATCGCCAAATCTCTAACATTATGTTTTTAGGTCATATTTATCTTTTGACACATCTGCACATGGGAAAAAATGTAGTGACAGTATTAGGAGTTGTCGTTACAATGTTCTTATTAAGGTATTTGCACATTTAATTATACTTCATATATATCTTCAAGCAAATCAGAATTTAAATTTAAACCTAAGATCCAAAAAACACGTTCTGCATGTGCAGCTTTAAATGAGTAGTTCGGAAACTAGATCAATTTTAAGCTAAATGTATTTCAATCACTGTATATATTTTTTAAAAGACACCTTACAAATGAGTGATAGACAACATAAATTTTTAGCTCAGACTCAACAAAAGCAAGAATTTTCCTAAATAGCTTGCCTCTAGCTTCCAAACATTATATTTGGACAGATTTACAGTAACAGTTATTTTGGAACTTTGGTGTATGTAATCTACAAAAATATAAAACACATAAAATTCTTATGATCTCAGGTTTCTTAAAAGTTGAGTGTGAGAAGAATTATGTATACATTTTAAGTGTGTACTTTTTAACCCATTTTTCAGTGGATTAAATCCATGGGAAGACAGAAACACACATACACATACACAAGTCTAATAAAAAATAAATAAGTCCAGGCCCAATGGCTCAAGCCTGTAATCTCAGCACTTTGAGAAGCCGAGGTAATCTGATTGTCTGAGTCCATGGGTTCAAGAACTGCCTGGGCAACTTGGCGAGACCTAATCTCTACAATAAATCAAAAAATTAGCTGGACATGATAGCACATGCCTGTAGTTCCAGCTACTTGGAAGGCTGAGGCAGAAGAATCTCCTGAGTCCAGCAGGTCGACGCTGGGGTGGCCATGAGCATGCTACTGCACCGAAGCCTGGACGATGGAGTGAGACTCCAACTCAGAAAACAAACAAACAAATAAATAAATAAATAAAACTTAAAATTCATAAAATTTACAAGAAATCATTACTACATTTTAGTCTATTTCTCCACTCTGCAGATTGGGCTACTAAAGTCCTGTGACTTAAATAACATTTCTAAAGTCATAATAAAGGTAAATACTAGAATTATAGGGCAAATCTGTTTTCTACTTTGTTCATAGCTAATCCTTTCCAGTACATAATGAACTTAACACTAAATTCACTTGGAGCTAGAAAATTACCACTATTTTTTACATTAATCTGAATAAATTGTAGGTGGCCTAAACTCCAAGAAGATAATAGCCATATGCACTACTCATAGCTAATATTTATTCTAGTGTTATTGTGCTATTACACTGTTCTAAGTATCTCATATCTATTAAATCATTTACTCTTTATATTAGTCCTGTGAGATCAGTTGTTCTTATAATCTCCATTTACCAAATAAAAACACTGAGATTCAGAGATGCTAAGTAACCTGACCAGTCTCATAGCTAGAAAGTGAAGGTCTTTGTTAAGAAGTCTATGCTTCTAATGCTGGATGCATGTAATAATGGTCTACATTGTTAAGTGATGTACATGCGTTCAATTCCGCAATATCAACAATATTAGAAAAGCTTTCTAAACTTTAAAAATATTTTCTGGTAATTGACTATTCAATTACAAATTGGACAATTTCTTCTTAGGTCTTGCTGCTAGTGCTGAGGTGAGAAATGGTTGAACAACAGAATTCTGTTTCATTACCTATATATTTAAAATATCAGAAAATTATTCAATGACATGTATCCTGATTCTTTTCTGGCTCTTTGCTGACTCCTCCAACCAAGGTTAATCTCTCAATGTCATTTGTGCCAGATCCAGATTCTTGGCCACTCTTCTTCTTTTACATTCTCTCATAGATATTTTCTTTCAGTCATTGAACTGTACATCCAAGTATATGCCCTTGGTAGCTAAGTTTCTGTCTCTTGCCATAGTCACCTAGTTCAAAATTTAAATACATTTTTATTTGTATTTTGAGCTATCCACTTGAATTGCCAATAATTATCTTAAATTTAATACAACTTAAGTAGAACTCTGTAATCTCTCTGCCCTCAAACACAAATTCTAAAACAAAAATAAAATCATAACCTGTTTTTAGTTCAGTGTTTTCCACATCAGTTAATCCCACCCTCAACCATCCAGTTATTCACCCCCAAACTAGAAACATTTCCAACTTTTTACTTCCCTCACCATCTGCATTTAGTCCCTTAGCACATACTCTCAACTCTACTTCCAAACCAGATCTCTTAGTCCACTGCTATTTTTCTTCTCCACTGCTATTCTTCTAAGCCAAGTCACATGAATCTTTTACCTGAATTACTCGGCAGCCTGATATTTGGCCTCCTTGCTTCCACTCTTTTTCCTTTATAATAAATTTTCCTACACCACCTAGCGGTGTATCTTTAAAAGGCAAATCTTAATATGTTATTCATATCTCTTTCCTGCTGAAAGATCGCCAATGACTATCCTTTGCATTTAGAGTAGAACTCAGCTCTTCACCATAACCTCAGTGTTCTGTGTGATCTCAGTTGTTCATCTATCTGATTTCATTGTCCGTCACTTTTCTCTTTACGGATTACATTCCAACCATAAAATGGCTTCAGTTTCTTAAATAAGCCAAACATACTTTACGTTGAAACTTTTACCCCAATAATACATTACTAAGGATTGAGAATTTTGTTTTTTGTTTTTTGTTTTTTTAAATAGGAGATTTTCTGATGTGTTATGTAGTCCTCTGACCATCTCTTGACAAGGGGTTGCTTCCACAGTCTCCAGGCCAAGTGATTTCAGAGACCTCCTCAGAGTACTCAGCATGGAGTGGGAGGGGATGAAGAACACAAGAACTGCCACTTGACTTTTATCTTAAGATGTCTGTAGGTAAATGACCTCATAGCAGAGGTGCAGAGAGGATTACAATGGGAGGAAGCTGTGCTTACACTCATGGAAGGATAGTATAAATTTTCCCAGAGGGTTGTGAGCCTTGCACAGTGGGACCTCCAAGACTTAAAATTCATCACCATATAGAAGGAAGGTATCCTCAACAAAGACTTTGTGTGGAATAGGCTGCTAGAAGCCAAGGGCTATGAAATGATCATGGTCAGTTGAAAGGACCATTTTCCATACTAGGGGACCCTCAGTGAATGGTTATGTTAGCTTGAGCTGACTAACACAGATTTTGGTACCAAGAAGTGGGGTGTTGCTGTAATAAATCATATATTTAAGCTCTAATTCACAGTGGGATGGTACAGGTGGAATATCCCTCATCTGAAATGCTCGGGGCAGAAGTATTTTGGATTTGGGATATTTTTGGATTTTGGAATATTTATATATACATAATGAGCTATCTTGGGGATAGAAATCAAGTCTAAACACAAATTCATTTATGTTTCATACACACTTTGTACACATAATCCAAAAGTAATTTTAGGTAATATTTTAAAATAATTTTGTACATGAAATAAAGGTTTTGTGCACTGAGCATTAGAAAACAAAGATGTCACTATCTCATGTCCATGCTCAAAAAGTTTTTAATTTTTTATCATGTCAGATTTTGGATTTCATATTAGGATCGCTCAACCTGTATTTGGAGATGGAGATTTAGAGATATAACTAGGTTTAGATGATAATGTCAAGACGAGATCTTCATAAATGAATTATTGATTTTATAAAAAGAGATACCACAGAGTTTGATCTCTTTCTCCTTTTGCCATGTGAGAACACAGTGAGAAGGCAATCATCAATAAGCCAGGAAGAGAGCTCTCACCAGAAATGGACCACATTGGCATCTTGATCTTGGATGTATAGTTTGCAAAACTTATTTTTTTAAAGTCTAATTTTTAAACCACTCAGTCTGTGCTATTTTATTATGCCAGCTTGAACGGACTAATACAAATTTTGATACCAAGAAGTGGAGTGCTGCTATAACAAATACATAAAAATGTGAAAGTGGCTTTGGCAGTGGGTTATGAATAGAGATTTGAAGATTTATGAATGCATGCTAGAAATATTGATTTTAAGGGGAATTCTAGTGAGGTCTCAAATGGAAATGAGGAGCACATTATTGGAAAGTAGAGGGAAGGTTATCTTTGATTTGAAAAATTTGCAGCTCATACATTTTGTGAAAAATGAGAGAGCTTGTTCTGAAGAGAGCACTCAGGATGTGGCTGAACAATCATTTGATAGAGTTTATGGGATTATATGAGCAGAAACATTGCTAGTTTGAACTGAAGAAAATAGGACAAAATGAAGGAAGGCTGTCAAACCTTTTGGATTTGACAGGATGGAGCAATAAAGCTATTTGTCTGTGAATTTCACTATTCTTGAAGAGGAAAAAAATGACCCTGATGATGATTCAGAGATCCTTAGTACCGGTACCTCATTTTAAGCAGGCTGAATGGCTTCATTCAAAGACTTGAGCGGTAAAACCACCCTGCAGAACCTTGGACAGTGGAACCTCCCTCCAGAGCCCCAATGGGCCTGGAAGGGGAACTATGAAGCCAAAGAAAATTACTTTTGAACCATAAGCTCTGACAGAATTTGCCATGCTAGGATTTGAACTTGCTTGGAACTTGCCCTCTCTTTCTTTCCTTTCTATTTTTTTCTTTTTGAAATGAGAATGTCTATCCAACGCCTCTCCCATCATTGTATCTTACAAGAAGATCATTTGTCTGGCTCATAACTGAGAGAGACTTTGCCTCAGGATAAATTGTACTTTGTCTCACACATATCTAATTTGAATTATGTTTAGATGAGACTTTGGACTCTAGTCTTCAGAGTTGATGCTGGAATTAGTTAAGACTCTTGGGGTTCTTGGCATGGAATGAATGGATTTTGCATGTGAAAATGACATGCATTTGGAGGTACTGGAAACAGAAAGCTATAGACTGATTGAGTTTTCCCCAAAATGTATATGTTGAAACATTATCCCTCTATGTGATGGTACTTGGAGATGGGGCCTTTGGGATGCAATTAGATTTAGATGAAGATGAATTCTCATGATGAAATTGTTGACCCTGTAAGAAGTGATACTACAGAGCATACCTCCCCCACCTTTCATGTAAGATCACAGCAAGAAAGCAGTCATCTACAAGCCAGTAAGAGTGCCCTCACAACAAGTTGGACATACTGGCAACTTGATCTTGGTCTTATAGCTTCCAGAACTGTGACAAAGTCGTGATTTAATTTCCATATTTAGGAAGCAAACTGGTGCTTTTGATAGCTAAGACTTCCAAAACTAAACACAAAGTATTACAACTAGCAAATCTAGATTTTTTTTAAAGGGATAAATACTAAAAATAGATTATTTTTTTTCTACTCTTACAACATCATATCAAGCTTAAGTCTTCTAGTGTGTCATGAAACTCAAGAAGATTTTTATGTTGTCTGAAAGAGTTTTCCCCGGGATTTGGTAACTGAATATCCAATGATCTTCCTTTTAAATCTTGATGGAAAAGTGTGCAGTTTCACCAAAGGTTGTGCTAAAATAATAGAAACAAAAACTTTCTTTATATGTGGACAGACTGAAATTTTAAATCTGGGGGACATTGAATGTTACCTAGTATATTCTCCACCGCCTCCATTTTGCAGATGAAGGAGCTGAATTTCAGAGAGGTCAAATGACCACCTCAATGTTATTTGAATAGTTATTGGCAGAAATGGGAATCAAAATCAAGTCTCATTACATCACTGTAACAGTGCATTTTCACTATATCACACTGGCACTTTAAAAATTAGTGACTGGAAAGTAGAAACAGAGCATTAGCAATGAGATGAAGCCCAAGCAGATGGACTGGAGAGGTAAAGCTTATGGCATGAAGCAGCAACACAATTAACAACCACTGATGGATTTGTCATGAAGGAAGTGACTTTTATGACCCAAAACACAACCCAACAAAGGAGAATTTTGGCAGTCTGATGTCAACTTTCAGCACCCCCTGCTTGAGACTCAACTTGCTTAATGGGCTGAACTATCCAAGGTCCTCCTGAAAAGGCCTATAGGGAACTTAGATTGTTCAGTTGTCAGTTTTAAACTGAAAATGCAAATAAGTGTAAATGAGAAGATGGGGCTGAACCTTACTGTGGTAAGGACAACTGGGAAGTATGTACTAAAGTTGTTGACCACAGAGTACTTCAGTCATGTAAATCTCTCAACTGATGGACAGCTAACTGAATCAAGTGCTTGCTGTAGGATGTATTAAATTCTGACTTTCATTCTGTTGGGAAATTTTTACATTGTACTGGACCAATATTTTGCTCTGCCAGAAATAATTTTCTAAAGGCAATGGTGAGCATGGGTCCTGTAATTCATTTTAAAATGTTAATCCTATAGTCTCCCTCCACTCATGACTGTTCAAAAAAATTTCTATGATATTATTTTCTATTAAGTGATAAATCTTATGTTAGCAGTCTTGTAGGGTTAAAAACGTATTATCGTGGGAAAAGCTTTGAAATTTTAAAGCTGAATAACAGCTTATATATATGTGTGTGTATGTACCATATTTATATACATACATCTATAATTATCCCTCTTATTTTCCTAATCATGAACTTTCTAGCACTTTTTGTAATTTTTTCTCCTTTATTAAGCAGAAAAACACAAGATAAAGTTAGAACAGTAATGTAAAAACTGTTGAAGGCAATAGTTTTTGTGAGATGCGAGAACATACACCTATCTCCTTTTTTTTTTTGGTTGCTTTTTGCACTCTTTACTATTTCTAAAGCTGGACATTTGAGGACAGGGAAGAGACCCTATGTATCTGGTGGCTGAAAGGAGAAGATGAGACAGTGGGCATGAGTGTGCCATGGATGACCAAGCAGAGATCTCTGACAACAGCTTCTGCCCTATGCTCAGATGCTATCCCGCAGGATGGCCTCACTCTCTGTTCCCCAGTTAGGTTTTTTTGGCTACAAAAATGACAACAAATTATTGACTCATGCTGATCGTTCTTTATTTATCTTGAGGCATGTTTTATTAAGTGTGATTTCCAAAATGATAAGTTCTATTCTAGCAAAGATAATTCCAGAAAGTCTTGTCATTTGGAATATGCTATAGGAAAAGTGGGAAGAAAAGAGAGAAAGAGAAAGTGCACAGTGCATTCGCTATGTGATTCTTTGAGAAAGGAAATTCTGCCAACACATGTCACTCTGACAAATTCTTATGCAGATTTTAGAGCTTCTCAGAGATGTTTAAGAGGCTGCATTAGTCAGCAGCTGTGAAGATCACCAATGAGCAGCCAAATGATTATCTGCTTAAACTGGCATAAGCCCAGTTAGCAGAAAGATAGAAAGTGAAAAAATAGGCTTTGCATTTTTGTTTGTTTTACACCTATGACTCTCTATGGGCTATTAAGCCACCTTATGAAGACAGGGAAGGTGTAGAATGAACAGTACTCTTGTCATTCCTATTTGCAAATGATGAGCAACTAAGATGACAGTCTCCTTAAGAAAAGAAAAGAAAAGAAAAGAAAAAAGCAAGCGTACAAAGTGTATTTTCAGTCCAGTGAAGCAATGTCATTGTCCAGCATTTTTAAAAGAGGCAACAGTACGTTATACATATTGGTTATTCCAATCTGAAGAATGCAGAGGTTGCCCATTACTGCCGTGAAAGCAGAAAAGTTTTCTTCCTTTTGGAAATCAGTGACCCCCAAACTCTGTCGATAGTAACAATAATTAAAGGTGCTCTAAGAGGGAATGGATGGATGATTGCCACTAAGAGGCACATTCTTATTAATTTATTACTGATTTTTAACTTTGCTTCATTAGGACATGTCTGTTGAAGGCCGTTTATGACTCAGGGGATATGCCTGCACTCCACATGGCCTCCATGTTGGTTCCAGGAGGGAGGATCGTTTCAGTTTGTTGTCCTCTATGGACCTATACATGCAGAGAGGTGGAAGGAAATCCTCTGCCATATAAATTTTCCAATCAGGGAAGTGGTCAACTTTATTAGGATGCTCTTGGGACTCACTGAGTAAATTTTCAGGAGGCAGTTCTGGAAAACTGACTCCTAAAATTGATTATTACTTTTAATCTGTTAAGCAAATTGTGAAGCAACTTGCATCTTATTTATGCTATGCTTTCGTGGGAAGTAGAACTAAAGCTCAACCCTGTCCCAGACTCAGGAATTTTGAAAGCCCTGGCACTTAAGTTTTCTCAGGATCTTTGACTCTCTGTGTTTCAGTTGTCACATACTTTACGAAGATTGCCTCATGGTAAGAGGATGAGCTCTTCAAGATGTCTGATTTTAGAGCCACATAGCAGGTCCTGCCAGACTTGACAGAATATAGTTCAGACCAGAGATGTTCTCTGAATGAGCTCACTCATCAGGGAACTTTTTTTTCATTTTAAAAATACTACTAGTGAAATAAATTTTCTTGTAACCCTGCCTTAGGGCTAAACATACAGATACAGTCTCTTGGTTTCCCCATGGGTATCTGTTGTGATGGGACTGTAAAGACATAAATTATCTATCCTATAGTTTGGCATCCACCAAGGAGAATGGAATGAGGCATTTGTTGACTTTCTGTGACATAATTTACTAGAACTTGTCTTTGTCTCCTATAGAACAGCAAATGCCATGCTAAATGCCCTTGAACTTAATTTGAAAGGATCAACTGTTTAGGAGCCCCTAGGGTAAAATTTTCCCTCTCATTACTATTGCTTTCATCTCCACAAAGCCCAACACAAAACCTGACATAAAGAAGAACCTGCGTAAATGAATAAGTGAATAAATGTTAGTTCATGTCATGAATGCAATGGCCTTTTATATTCTTTTCTTCTATAGTGTTAAGTACAGAGAATGTGATCCGAGGTCATCTGTACTAGATTATTGACTACAAACCAGAAATTATATTTGCTTTAGCTGTATAATTAAAGGAAAGTATTATTTTCTTTAACCTGGCCGAAGCTTGGAAATCTGGGCTATGCTTTTAGGACTATTTTAACAAATCTATTAAAGACAAGAAAACCCCCAAATTGCCATGGTAAAAATAAATACACAAAATGAATCCATGATCCAACATTCATAGAGCGCCATATACCAATAATTAACAAATCTAATGGATATTAAGAACTTAGCTTTCTCTAATGAAGCAGACCATGGGGAAATATCAACGAAGTGCTAACAGCTGGCTTCTTCATATTCTCAATCTTTTTTCTCGTAGAAGAAAAAAACAAACGGGAAAGCCCAAAAGCAACTATACAGGAGTCCCACTTAAGATACATCTTAAGAAGTAACAATACTGACTGAATTCATGGGATAACCATATGCCAGATCATAAATGCTAATTTTGATTAACAGATACATGAAATGTTATCAGATTAAGAAGTTATTATCTAAGAAACTGATTTTATAATTTGGTAAATGCTCTAAGAGAAAGACCCAAGCACAGATTTTAACTTGGGGAAGAGCATTTATCTCATTAAGTCACTAATATTCTTCATCTATTTCCAGTCAAACCCATAGGAATGAGCTCCTCCAATACCAAGAAGACCACAAAGTTTGTCAAATTTCACCTCACCCTCATGGGTTATGTTTTGTATTTTAGTTTATGTTTAACCACTGTGAATGTGTTTAAACAAGTGAAAACAAAGGCTGAATGCAGAGCTAATCCTTATAAGAGGAAAGAGCTACCTTTTCTTTCAGGTTCCCTCTGTGCTTCCTCAACACATCCTAGTCACACAAATTGTGTCTTTTCTAAAAAGGTCTTAAACATGAAAAGCTCCTTGGTCATATATGTTGCATACCCCCTGAATCATAGCACTCATATATAGTAAGTTTCTAGGGTGTTAAGACAACCTTTATCTCTGGCACAGTTCTATTCTTGTCAGTACTCTGCAGTGTAACATATGGTAAATATTCTATCAATATTTGTTAAAGAAATATACCAATGAATGATGGAAAAGCTTAAATGGTAAAGATAGATTGTTCGAGAATCACCCTTAATTAAGTAGAAATTTTTAGATGATATTTTGTGGGTATCAACTGGAAAGATACATTTAGAAACACTTTTTAATCAGCAAAACTTCATGTTTATTAAGTCTAGTATAGATATCCCATATTTGATAATAAGTATTAAAGAACATGTCTATTTCAGTAGTGTCAACTCATGTAATCTGTGTGTGTGTTTGTGTGTGTGTGTGTGTGTGTGTGTGTGTGTGTGTGTGTGTGTGTGTGAAGGTGGGAGTTAAGTGCCCTTAAAATTTCTTGCATTAAGACATTTAATTTTCTAAAAGGTTATTTGTGGAAGATATCGTTTTGAGTATTACAACCTTTAGCTTTGAGAGATTACTTTGATCACCTGAAATTTTAGACTCAGTCTTAGATATAAAGAGAATTCAGCTAATTATTATTAATATGAAAGTCTTTCTTTGGGCCACTTCATTCCAGCTGCTTGCAGTGATAATTTTCCTAGTCATATTAGACTACTTCTCCTCACCTAACAAATTATGCAAGGACTTAGGATGTAAGTTGAAAGAATCTATTGTGAACACATGTGAACATTTGAGACTATTATAGTCCAACAAATAAAATTTAATGCAAAAATTGGTGAAATCAAATTTTTTATAAAGAGAAGCAATATGATTTATTATCTTATCCTTTGTATAATAATCAAACTATTTCAGATTAAGTATGTCTGAAGCAAGTATATAAAAACCAAAATTAATGTTCACATACCTTCATGAATACTAAATGCTAAATGGCTTAGACAGTAAAATAGTACAAGGAAAAAAGAAAGGTTTAAAGTATCATTAACCTTTTCTTAGATTTAATTGTTTGAAGTTGGGGAGACACTTTATGTAGTTTTCAGCTTTTATTTTTCTTGGTTTTGAATGATGATAGCATAATGAATTTAGAAGCTGTTGTAAAACATTTTATTAGCCTTCTTTTGAAATAAAGATGAATTTATATTTAATTTTACAACATTGAACTTCAAAACATTTTAGAATTTTACAATTGCAATTCAGCTTATTTTTAATCCCAGTAAAAGAACCTAATCTTCATTGTTAATTATTCTCTTTTAATTTCTTTTGTTTCATCTTAATTTTTTCGTGTGTGTGTGTGTGTGTGTGTGTGTGTGTGTGTGTGTGTATGTGTGTCACCCAAAAACTTGTTTGTGGAAATTGTTGCTTCTATTTGTTTTGACAGATAAAATTGTATATATCTATCATGTACAACATGATGTATTAAAGTATTGTACATTGTGAAATGACTTCAATCTACCTAATTAACATAAACATTACCTCACATAGTTATCATTTTTTGGTGAGGACACTTAACATTCACTGTTTTAGCATTTTCCAAGAATATAGTTTGTTATTCTTGATAATAATAATAATTATTATTATCAAGAATAATAGTTACCAGGTTTCAGAATAGATCTCTCAAACATGTTCCTCCCAACTAACTTAAATGTGAATCCTTTGACTCAACATCACCCCTCTTCCCATCAACAAGCCTCATCTCTGGCAACCACCATTCTACTTTCTAGTTCTATCAGATCAGCTCTTAAGACTCCATGAATAAGTGAATTCATGCGATATTTGCCTTTCTGTGTCTGCATTACTTCACTCATCATAGTGTCCTTCAGGTTCATCTGTATGGTTGCAAAGGGCAGGATTGCCTCCTTTTTTACAGTTGAGTAGTATTCCATTGTGTATATATAGCACATTTTCTTTATCCATTCATTTGTTCATGGACACAGATTGATTGCATATCTTGTCTATTATGAATAATGCTGCAATAAACATGAGAATGCATGAATACACATATCTCTTTAACATAATTAAAGAGTATTCCTTTGAATATACCCAGAAGTGGGATTCCTGAATTATAAAATAGTACTATGTTTAATCTTTTGAGTATCCTCCATACTGTCTTTCACAGTAGTTGAACCCATTCCCATATCTGCCAACAGTGTTTGAGGGTTTCTTTTTTTCCATATAATTCTCCTACACTTGTTATCTTTTGTCTTTTTTATAATAGCCACCATAACCAGTGTGAGGTGATATTTTGTTGTGGTTTTTATTTTCATTTCTCTGGTGATTAGTGGTCTTGAGCAATTTTTAATACACTATTGGTCATCCGTATGCCCTTCTTTAAGAAATATCTATTCAGGACCTTTGTCCATTTTAAAAATTGGGCTCTTTGTTTTCTTGCTCTTGAGTTGTTTGAGTTTCTTGTAATATTTTGGTATTAACTCTTCAACAGATGTACAGTTTGAAAATGATTTATTTCATCCTGTAGGTTGCCTCTTCACTCTGTTATTTCCTTTGTTTTGCCGAAGTTTTCTTAGTTTGATGTAGTCCCACTTGTTTACTTTGTGCTTTTATTGCCTATGCTTTGGGTGCCCGATCCAAAAAAAAATCATTGCCCAAGTTAATGTCATAGTTTTTTCCTATGTTTTCTTCTACTAGTTTCAAAGTTTTAGGTCTTACATTCATGACCAAATTCATTTTTAGTTGATTTTTGCATGTGATGTGAGATAAGGGTTTATTTTCATTCTTCTGCAAGTGGATATCCAATGTTTTCAACATCATTTTTTGAAGATATTGTCCTTCCTCATTATGTATTTTTGACACTTTTGTTAAAAATCATTGGCTGTAAATGACTAAATTTATCTGTTCTGTTCTGACCTATGTGTCTGTTTTTATGCTAGTACCATGCTGTTTTGGTGACTATAGATTTATAATATATTTTTGGTAGGTAGTGTGTTGTCTGTTGCTTTGTTCTTTTTGATCAAGATTGTTTGGGCTATATGGGGTATTTTGTGGTTTGGTACAAATTTTAGAATTTTTTTCTATTTCTGTGAATAATGTCATTGGTTTTTAATAGGGGTTGATTATATATCTGTAGATTGTACTGAGTATTATAAATATTTTAACAATACTAAATCTTCCAATTAATGAACATGGAATATTTTTTCTTTTATCTGTGTCCTCTTCAACTTTATTTGTCAAGGTTTTATAGTTTTCAGTGTAGAGAGTTTTTGCTTTTTGGCTAAATTTTTTTCTATGTTTTTAAGCTATTGTAAATGGGAGATTACATTGTTAATGTATATAAATGCAAGTGATTTTTGATTGTTGATACACATCCTGCAACTTTACTGAGTTTATTTATTAGTTTGAACAACTTTTTGGTGGAATCTTTCTGGTTTTTCTAGATATAAAATCAAGCCATCTGCAAACTAGGCAGTTTAACTTTTTGTTCCTTTCCAATTTGTATGCCTTCTATTTTTTTCTCTTGTTTAATTTCTGACTGGAACTTTCAGTACTATGTTGAATGAAAGTGACAAGAGTGGGATATTTTGTGTTCTGGATCTTAGAGAAAACTCTTTTAATATTTGCTTGCAGAGTTAGTGCTGGTTTTGTAATATACGACTTTTATTGTGTTGAGTGAGGTACATTTCTTCTATATGTAATTTGCTGAAGGCTTTTATCATGAAAGGATGTTGAATTTTGCTGGATGCTTTTTCTATATCTATAGAGATGATCATATTGGTTTTATCCATCATATCCATCATTCTGTTAATGTAATGGATTACATTTATTGATTTGTATATATTGAACTTTCCTTGCATCCCTTGTATCCCTAGACAAATCCTACTTGATCATGGAGAATGATCTTTTAAATGTGCTATTGAATTTGGTTTGCTAGTAATTTGTTGAGAATTTTTGCATCTATTTTTTTTTAATCAATATTTTTTATTATGATATTATTTGGTACAGTTAAGGGTTAGGTATAAAAATATGCTTTGTTCAGGCACCCTTGTTGATAAGAGGTGTCTGCCCGTCCCCAGACAGATATTTATTACCGTTAATCCCATCTCCCTCCCCCCCATAGTTTCTCACTACGGTCAGTCATTTTCTCATAGTATTACATTGGATGCTCAAGGTACACTATATGAGTGAAAACATGTGATACTCAGATCTTTGTTTCTGTGAGAGGTCACTCAGTATTATAGACTCTAGTTCCACCCAGGTTGCTGCGAAATTCATGATTTTGTTCTTTTTTATGACTGCGTACTATTCCATCGTGTATATGTACCACATTTTTTTAATCCAGTCCTCTTTTGATAGGCAGCATGGTTGCTTCCTGGTTCTTGCTATTGTGAACAATGCTGCAATAACCATATGTGTGCAGGTATCTTTTTGATAGAGTGATTTGAGTTCTTCCGGGTATATTCCCAGAAGGGGGATTGCAGGGTCATATGGGAGGTTGATATTTAGAGCTTTTAGGAATCTCCACACTGCTTTCCACAGAGGTTGCACTAGTTTACACTCCCACCAACAGTGTAGAAGTGTTCCCTTTTCGCCACACCCTCTCCAGCAACTGTTATTTTTTGAGTTATTAATAATTGCCATTCTGACTGGAGTTAGGTGGTATCTCAGTGTGATTTTGATTTGCATCTCCCTGATGATTAGTGAGGTTGAACATTTCTTCATGTGTCTGTTGGCTGCTTGGATGTCTTCCTTTGTGAAGTGTCTGTTCATATCTTTTGCCCATTTTATAATGGGGCTGTTTGTTTTTTTCTTTTCAGCACATTTGAGTTCCTTGTAGATCCAAGATGTTAAGCCTTTGTCAAACCTGGAGTTGGCAAATACTTTTTCCCAGTCTGTAGGCAGTTTCCCTGCTCTCTTGATGGTTTCTTTGGCTTTGCAGAAGCTTGTCAGTTTAATGAGGTCCCACTTGTCTAGCTTCTCTCTTATGGCCTGTGGGTTTCGGGTTTTGTTCAGGAACTGGATGCCAGTTCCGATTTCCATGAGGGTATGTCCTTCATTTTCTAGGGTTCTTATGGTTTGAGGTTTTACGTTTAGGTCTCTGATCCATTTGGAATTACTTTTTGTGTGTGGGGATAGTAGGGGTCGTGTTTCAATCTTCTGCATATGGTCAGCCAGTTTTCCCAGCACCATTTACTGAATAGGTTCTCCTCTCCCCAGTGGTAGATGGTGGAGGCGTTGTCGAAGATGAGTTGGTTGAGAAATTGAAGTTTTGCTTCTGGAATTTCAATTCTATTCCATTGACCTACATGCCTGTTCCTATACCAATACCAAGTTGTTTTGATGATTGTAGCTTTATAGTAAAGTTTAAAGTCTGGTAATGTGATACAACCTGCTTTTTTTTTTTTTTTTTGCTGAGGATTGTTCTGGCTATTCTTGGCCGTTTGTGTTTCCATATGAATTCCTGTGTTGTTTTTTCTAGATCTGAGATGAATGCTGCTGGTAATTTGATGGGTATTGCATTGAATCTGTATATTGCCTTAGGTAAGATGGACATCTTCACAATGTTGATTCTTCCAATCCATGAGCATGGGTTATTTTTCCACTTGTTTGTGTCATCTTTGATTTCTTGGAGGAGTGTTTTATAGTTTTCATTGTAAAGGTCTTCCACGTCTCTGGTTAGGAAGATGCCAAGGTATTTCATTTTATTTTGTGGCTATTGTGAATGGAATTGTGGGTTTTATTTGGGTTTCTGTTTGTTTATTCTTGGTGTAAAGAAATGTGATTGTCTTTTGCACATTTATTTTATATCCTGAGACTTTGCCAAAGGCCTTTATCAGTGTAAGGAGGTTTGACGATTCTCTTGAGTTTTCAAGGTACACAACCATGTCATCTACAAAGAGAGATAACTTGACTTCCTCTTTTCCTATTTGGATACCCCTGATTGCCTTCTCTTCTCTGATTGCTCAAGCCAGGACTTCCAATACTATGTTGAACAGGAGGGGTGAGAGTGGCATCCTTGTCTTATTCCAGTTTTCAGGGGAAATGGTTCCAATTTTTGTCTGTTTAGGAGTATGCTGGCTGTGGGTTTCTCATAGATGACTTTTACTATTTTGAGGTATGTTCCCCGTATGCCTAGATGTTCAAGGGTTTTTATCAAGAAGGGGTGCTGAATTTTATCAAAAGCTTTTTCTGCATCTAATGATATAATCATGTGGGTTTTGTTTTGACATCTGTTGATGTATTTAATTACATTTATGATTTTATGAATGTTGAACCAGCCTTGCATCCCAGGAATGAAGCCTACTTGGTCATGATGGATGATTTTTGAGATGTGTTGCTGAATCCGGTTTGCTAGGATCATGTTGAGAATTTTAGCATCTATGTTCATCAAAGATATTGGCCTATAGTTCTCTTTCTTTGTTGGGTCTTTACCTGGTTTGGGTATCAATGTGATGTTGGCTTCATAAAATGATTTGGGGAGAGTTCCATCTTTTTCAATCGCCTGGAATACTTTCAGTAGGATTGGTATCAGCTCCTCCTTAAAAGTCTTGTAGAATTCTGATGGAAAGCCATCTGGTCCAGGGTTGTTTTTTTTTTGTAGGTAGTTTGCTTATTACATAGTCAATTTCCTTGATTGTTATTGGTCTATTTAGGGTCTCAATTTCTTCTTGTTCCAACCTAGGCAGGTTGTGTGATATCAGAAAGTCCTCCATTTCCTTAAGGTTTTCAAGTTTGTTTCCATACAAGTGTACATAGTAGTCTCTAATGATCTTTTGTATTTCTTCAGGATCAGATGTGACTTCATCTTTTGTGTTTCTGATTGTGTTTATTTGGGTTTTTTCTCTCTTTTTCTTGGTCAGTCTGGCTAGGGGACCATTAATCTTGTTTATCCTTTCGAAGAACCAGCTTTTTGTTTCCTTAATTTTTTGTATTATCTTTTTGTCTTCTATGTCCTGGATTTGGGCTTTTATTTTGGTGATCTGGATTCTTCTGTTGAAATTAGAGTTTTTGTGGTCTTGCTTTTCCAGCTTCCTTAGGTGGCTTGTTAGGCTGTTAATTTGTGATCCTTCCATTTTCTTCATGTGTGTTTGTAGGGATATGAATTCCCCTCTTACTAGAGCTTTCATGGCACCTCAGTGATTTTGGTAAGATGTTTCTTCATTTTCATTTGTTTCCAGGCATGATCTCTGTTTTGATTTTGTCATTGACCCAGGAGTTGTTTAGCATCATGCTGTTTAATGTCTATGTCTTTGTGGGTTTTGGGGGAACATTGTTGGCGTTAATGTTTATTTTTATTCCACTGTGGTCCAAGAAGGTGCATGGTAAAATTTCAGTCCTTTTAAATTTGCTTATGCTCAATTTATGGTCAAGTATGTGGTTGATCTTAGAATATGTTCCATGCAGTGATGAGTAGAATGTGTATTCTGTGGTCTTTGGATGGAGTGTTCTGTAGGTATCAATTAAGTCCATTTGATCAAGAGTCACATTGAGGTTCCAGATCTCATTGCCGATTTTTTGTCCTGATGATCTGTCTAGGGTTGTGAGTGGGGTATTAAAGTCCCCAGTTATGATGGTGTTAGAGTCAATATCTTTCTTTAGTTTCCCTAGAAGTAGCTTTATGAAAGTTGGCGCACCTATGTTGGGTGCATATATGTTTAGGATAGATATTTTTTGTTGGTGGAGTAAACCTTTTATCATTATGTAATGGCCCTCTGTATCTTTTTTAATTTTTGAGGGCTTAAATGGTATTTTGTCTGAAATTAGGATTGTGACTCCTTTCTTTTGTGTTCCATTCACTTGAAAATTTGTTTTCCATCCTCTTACTTTGATTCTGTGCATGTCCTTTCTAGTGAGATGGGTCTCTCGAAGGCAGTATATTTTGCCTGGTGATATTTTATCCATTTTGCCATTCTATGTCTCTTCAGTGGTGCATTTAGTCCATTCACATTCAGGTTAATTATTGAAATGTGAGAGTTCATCCCTATCATAGAGTTCTTATACAGTTGCTGTTCTTCCACTTGGTTTTTTGTCTTTCTTTTGATTTTGGGTTGGTTCATGTGTATTTTATTCTTTTTCCTGTACTCTTGTGAAGAATGTTGTTCTTTTTTCCTTTTCTTCTGTGTTTAGTACTTTCTTAAGCGTTTTATGTAGAGGTGGTTTGGTGGCAGTGTAATTTCTTAGGGATTGGATATCTTGGAAAGATTTCAATTCTCCCTCACTGGTGGAGCTTAACTTGGCTGGGTAGGTTATTCTTGGTTGAAATTGTTTATCTTTTAGGACTTTGAAGATAGGGCTCCAAGCTCTCCTAGCCTGCAGGGTTTCTGTAGATAAATCTGCTGCTATTCTAATTGGTCTTCCGTGGTTGGTTATCTGGCCTTTTTCTCTTGCTGCCTTTAGGATTTTTTCTTTTGTGCCTACTTTGTTTAGGCAAATTATTATGTGTCTAGGAGTTTGTCTTCTCATTTGTTGTCTTGAAGGGGTTCTCTGAATCTCTTGTGTTTGAATTTTTGTATCACTGGTTAGATAAGGGAAGCTTTTTTGAATGATCTCATGGAAAGTTTGTTCCAGTGTGGTCTCTGTCTCTCTTTCTGCCTCAGGAAGGCCAATTACTCTTATGTTTGGTCTCCTGAAGTAATCACTCATTCGTTGAAGGTTTTGTTCTATCTTTTTGAGCTTATTTTCTGTGTTTTTAAGAGTTTGGGTTATTCTATATTTTGGTCCTCAAGCTCTGAGATTCTTCTGCTTGGGTAATTCTGCTTTCCATGCTTATCAGTTTTTTTATTTATTTCATTCACAGTATTCTTTGTTACTGTTATCTCAGATATCAGCTCCTTCCTAGTATCTTCTTGTCTCCCCTCAATTCTTTTTCATTTCTCCATTAATATCTTGATATCTAGGTTTGTAGTTTGAGATCAGTCATTCTGGGGGCTCTTCATTGTTTACATTGTGAAGTCAGTTTCTCAGTGTTTGTCCTCCCAAGGGTGTGGGGGAGACCCATATTCTTCTTTGGGTTTTTCTTCATTTGTGTAGATTTTTCTCTCTCTCCCCCTTTCCTTCCCCTTCTTTGAATTCTGTTTTTCAGGAAGGTGGGGTTGCTTTTGTTTTACTTGTGTAAACTCCTGTACTTCCATATGAGGGTCCTCTGGCTTTTTCACTTTTGAGGTTGGAGTGTAGGCTGTGGGCTGTACTTTTTGCAGTTTTAGGTTTAATTGAGGGGAAAGCTGTGATTCAAAATCTTTATGCTGATTCCAGCATCCACCAAGTGTATGAGCACACTGAAACCTATTTCCCACTCCCTTACAATCTGTGCAGCGGTATCTAGGTTTGGTCCCTGGATCAAAATGAGGTACAAAAGAGAAAAATAATGGAGGAAGGGGGAATCAATAGGTAGTTAGAAAGAGAGAAGGGTGAGAGGGAAAACAGACCTACATACCAACTAGCAGGTAAAAAAGAGACACAAGGCTGGAGAGAAGTGAAAGAAACACACAAGAAAAATTCCCTAAAGAATACTGGTAGCTACACAGAGACAGACCAATAAAATCATGAAACAGATAGTGTAAGTCAGAAAGCAAACAAAAGTGAGCAAAACAAACAGACAAAATGATAAAATCAAAAGTCAAAATAAGAGATCAGACTAGCTCTGGAATCTTTCTTGAGTACCTAAGGTCTCTTCAGCTCTGATCTCCAGCCTCTCCCCTCTGTTTTCATTGCAGGCAGCTAGATTTACTTGCAGTTTGGGCTTGTTTTTTTAGTCTGCTTCCTGGGAGGTCTGCATTGCTTAGTTGCCTTTGCCTGATTCGGTGTAGGGGAGGGGCTTTGTCTCCTGTTTAGCGAAGTTACCTTAGGAACTGAGGTGGAGGCTGGTGGAAGGTGGGCGGGGAAATGCGAATCTCTGCCTGGAGAATGGCCAAGGTGGCAGTTTCACTTTCACGAATCTTTTCTCTCTCCACTTATCTGGGTCCCTGTTTGATCCACTATGGTGGACTGTGGTGTTGTGAGAGGCACTGGGGATCAGCTACACAGCTGGGCACTAGATCCGGGGTGCCCCCAGCAGGCTGGGGGTGGAGGAGGGGGTTGGGAGTTCCCTCCTCTGGAGCTGAGAGCCTCTGATCAGCACCTCCTTAAGATATGCTGTTCCCTTACAAAAGCATGTGGTCATGCGTTGAGTGCCTCAGCCAGGGTGGGCACAGAGCTCCAGAGCTCCAAAGCTCCAAAAGGCAGGCAGTGAGTGGCGAGGGTGGCCCTGGGCCCCTCACACGGTACTTCAGCTAGAGATGGGACCGGTATTTCTGATGGGCGGGCGCCCAGAGCCTCCCTGGGTGACCAGCAGCTTGGTGCTGGGTGCTGGGCAAGATGATGTAGCCAGGGAGGGAGCTGAGACCTGAGACTCCTGCGCAGGCAGGAGTTACATGTATAGTGGGTCAGCAGCAGCCAGGGGCCACAATATCTGGCTCTGTGTGGGACCAAAGCTCTCCAGGCCTCGGACCATTGTGGCTGGTGGTGGGCTGGGGGGGTGGGGAAAGAAAAGTAAGAGTCTTTTTAGGAGCTCACGTTCGGAGAATCTCGCAAGTCCACCTATGTCATCGTCATCTTACCGGAACTCTGCATCTATGTTAATGAGAAATACAGGTCTGCAGTTTTTTGTAGTGTCTTTATCTAGCTTTGGAATCAAGATAATGCTGGCCTCATAAAATGAATTTTAAAGTGTCTCATTCTTTTCAATTTTGGGCAATAGTTTGCAAAGAATATTGTTTTTCTAAATTCCATTTTGCTTATTTATGCTCTGATTTTTATTATTTCATTTCCTCTGTTAATATTGGGCTCAGCTGGTTTCTATATTTGTCTAGTTTCTTGAGGTGTAACTAAATTTTTGAGATCTTACTTTTTTATGTAGGTATTTATTGCTATAGACTTCCCTCTTGTAACTCTTTTTTGTACTCATTAATTGTTGGTATGTTATGTTTCTATGTTCATTTGTGACTAGAAGTTTTTCAAATTTCCCTTTTAATTTCTTCAGTGATCTATTAGTTGCTCAGGTGCATGTTGTTTAACTTTCATTTATCTGTGAATTTTCTTAAGTTCCTTGTGTTATTTATTTTTAGTTTTATATTAGTGTGGTCAGAAAGGATACTTTGTATTATTTCAATCTTCTTAAATGTGTTTAGACTTTTTGTGGCCTAACATATAATCTGTTTAGGATAATATTCCATGTACAACAGAAAAGAATGTATATCCCACAACTGTTGGACATAATTTTTGGTGTATTTCTGTCAGGTTCATTTGGTCTAGAATGTAGTTTAGACTTCATGTTTCTTTATTAATTGCTTTGTCTGGATGATCTATCTTTTACTGAAAGTGGGGTATTTAGGTCCCATACTGTTGTTGTATTACAGTCTATTTTTTGCTTTCAAATCTATGAGTATTTGCTTTGTATATTTAGGTTCTCTGATATTGGGTGCATATATATTTACAGATTTTGACTTAAAGTCTACTTCCCATGATATAAGTGTAGCTACTCTAGCTCTCTTTTGGTTTCCATTTTTGTGGAATAACTTTTCTCACCCATTCACTGTCAGTCAGTACGTGTGCTAGGTGAAGTGAGTCTCTCATAAATAGCTTATAGATCAGTCTTGTTTTTTTCTTTTGTAAATCTATTCAGCCATCCTATGTCTTGTGATTGGCAAATTTAATCAATTTACATTCCAAGTAATTATTGAGAGGTAAGAACTTACTACAGTTATTGTGTTGTTTTCTAGTTGTTTTCTAGGTCCTTTTTTTTATATACCTCTCTTGCTGTCTTCCATTGTGGCTAAGTGATTTTCTTTAGTGGTATATTAGATTTCTTGTTTTGTGTGTGTGTGTGTTAATTTTTTGGTTTGTGACTACCTTGAGGCTTATAAAAAACATCTTACAGTTATAACAGGTCATTTAAAACTTGTAACAACTTAATTTTGCCCTCAAACAAACTCTACAATTTTACTCCACTTCAATCACACATTTTAATTTTTTGACTTCACAAGTTTCATTTTTGTGTTGCAGATCCCATAACAAATCACTGCAGCTATTATCATTTTAATAGTTTTGTATTTTAAATTTCATATTAAAGATATACATGATTTATACAACACCATTGCAGCATTAGAGTATTATAAGTTTGACAGTGTACTTACTTTTACCAGTGATATTTATATTTTCAGATGTTTTCCTTTTACTGATTAGCATCCTTTTCTTTCAGCTTGAAGAAATCCCTTTTAGCAGTTTTTGTAAGATAAGTCTGGTAGTGATGAACTCCCTTAGCTCTTGTTTGTCTGGAAAGTTTTGTTTTTTTCTTAATTTCTCCATTTCTGAAGGACTGATTTGTTGGGTACAGTATACTTAGTTGAAAGTTTTTTTCTGACTTCAGCGCTTGAAATGTATTATCTCACTCTCTTCTCCTGACTTGTAAGTTTTATGCTGAAAAATCTACTTTTAGCCATATTGGAACTCCCTAATTTGTTATGTGCTTCCATTTTCACACTGCTTTCAGGATCTTCTCCGTGCCTTTGATTTTTGTCAGTTTGAATATAATATGTCTTAGAGTAGTCTTGTTTGGACTGAATCTAATTGGAGACATTTGAAATTCCTATAACTGGATCTTCTTACAGGCTTGAAATGCTTTCTATTACTATTTCTTCCTTTTTTTCCTAATGATATGGGGTACAATTCAGGGTTAGGTATACAAATTTTCATTATGTAGGTACCCTTGTTGATGAGCTGTGCCCTCCCCCAACAGTTTCCCTCAACTGTCAATCCTACCTCCACTCCCCTGGCAGTTTCCCACCACTGCCAATACCTTTCTTCTAGAATTATGATAATTATTCAAAGTCTGCTTATGAGTGAGAACATATGGTACTCTGTTATTTGTTTCTGTGATAGATCACTGAGTATGATCCATCCAAGTTTCTACAAAGTCCACATGTTTGTCCATCTTTATGGCTACATAATATTTCATTGTGTATATGTACCACATTTTTTAATCCAGTCCAACTTCGATGGGCAGCATGGTTGGTTCCATGATTTTGCTACTGTGAATACAGCTGCAACAAACATGTATGTGTAGGTATCTTTTTGGAGAACGATTTGAGTTCCTCTGGGTATATTTCCTATAGGGGAATTATTGCTAGGTTATATGGAAGGTCAATGGCTCAGCTTCATCACTGATGGAGAATTAAAACCCTTCCTAGGCATCCAATCCCTAAGAGATTATGCAGCTTCCAGACCAACTCTACAGGAGAGACTTAAAAAAGTGTTAAGCACAGAAGAAAGAAAAAAAAAAGAATGATCACACACTTCTCAAGAGAACAGCATAGCACAAGATCAACAAAGGATACACTGCAACAACAAACTTGAAAACACACACATATATTAATCCAAAAACCAAAAGAAAACAAACAAACAGAGAAAAAACTTTATAAGAACCTCATGACAGGGATAGACAATCAAATTTCAATAATCAGCCTGAATGTGAATGGACTAAACAAACCACTGAAAAAACACAAAAGGGCAAACTGGATAAGAAGCCATGACCCAATTTTTTGTTGAATCCAAGAAACTCTTCTTATCACAAGGGACGTACCATTTCTTTAAATATATTTTCTACTTATTTATTTTTCTTTTCTCCATCTTAAACTCTTATGATTCAAATATTTATTCTTTTGATGCTATCCCATAAATACTGTTAGCTTTCTTTATTTCCTTTCATTTTTCCCCCCAATACTGTGCATTTTCAAATATGCTATCCGTAAGTTTATAGATTCTTTCTTTTCTTGCTCAGTCATCAGTTGATGTTCTCTATTGCATTTTTCATTTTGTTTATTGTATTTTTCAGCTATAGACTTCCTATTTACATTTTAAAATTACTTAGTCCCTGGGTTAATTTTGTTTTCTTTGGGTCAGAATCTTTTTTTTTTTTTTTGAGTTAGAGTCTCACTCTGTCACCCAGACTGGAGTGCAGTGGCCACTCCCAGCCACCGCAGCCTCGACCTGCTGGGCTCTGGCGATCCTTCCGCCTCAGCCTTCCGAGTACCTGGAACTACAGGCATGCGCTACCATGCCCGGCTAATTTTTTTTTTTTTTTTTGAGTTGGAGTCTCACTCTGTCGCCCCTACTGGAGTGCAGTGGCCACTCCCGGCCACCGCAGCCTCGACCTGCTGGGCTCCGGCGATCCTTCCGCCTCAGCCTTCCAAGTAGCCGGAATTATAGGCATGTGCTACCACGACCAGCTGATTTTTTGATTTATTGTAGAGATGAGGTCTCGCTGCCCAGGCGGGTCATGAACTAATTTTTGATTTATTGTAGAGATGAGATCTCTCCAAGTTGCCCAGGTGTGTCTCGAGCCCACGGGCTCAGGCAATCCACTCCCCTCAGCCTCCCAAGGCATGGGATTACAGGCTGAGCCACCGAGCCTGGCGAGTCAGAATCTTACTCTGTCACCCAGGTTGAGGTGCAGTGGCACAATCACAGCTCCCTGTAGCCTCAATGACCTGAGCTCAGGTAATATTTCTGCCTCAGCCTCCCAAGTAGCTGACATGACAGGTGTATATTACCACACCTGGCTAGTTGTTTTTATTTTTGTAGACATGGGATCTCACTACGTTGCCCAGGCTAGTCTCAAACTCCTGGGCTCAGATGATCCTCCCATCTTGGCCTCCCACAGTGCTGGAATTACAAGTATGAGCCATCATGCCTGGCTAAATATCTCCTTCTGGACAATCAATGTTTCTCATTTCATTGAATTTTTTCTCTATATTCTTAAAGTTGTTAAAACAGTAAAATTGTAAATTTTTTTGTCATGCAATTCATACAACTCTCTTTCTTTAGATTTGGTCACTGGCTGTTCATTGTGTCCCTTTGGTGATGTTTTGTTTCCACAATTATTCTTAATCCTAGTGGCTACACATCAGTGTCTACATATTTGAAGAAATATGTACTTATTTCAGTATTTGTAGATTGGTATTATCTAGGAAAGCATTTCAACAGTCAGTTTGTCCAGAACTTCTTGACAGGCTGTCTGCTGTGGTTGCAAAGTATGGGTTCACTGAGGCCAGTGTAGTGCTAGGGTGGACCCAAAGTGTGGGACTCTGTGGCTGGCATGATGCTGGGGTAAGCCTGAAGCTGGAGTCCATTTTGACTAGCATGACACTGGGACAGGCTGGAGGCTTGAGGCTACCAAGGACTGTCCATTTTCTTGTACCCCTGTGTGCAGACCTGAGATTGAGTCCATCTTACAGACTTGATGCCTTGTGCTGCTGAGGTAACTTCTTGTTGCCAGAACAAGTCTGGAGGTTGTCTGAAGGTACTGGATTAGAGTTTGTGGCTGTGGGGGCCTGCCTAGTTTTGAGTTTTACTGTGGTCAGCCCCATGTTAGGATCCAAGCAAAATCCTGTGTTCACTACCCTCTATTTCTCAGAAGCAAATAATATCTCTCTGTACTATGCTGCCTGGGGTTGAAGGAGGGATAGCATGGGCAATATAAAACTATCTTTCCTACCTGTTGCAATGTTTCTTTTCTTATTGTTCTGCAACCAGTTTCTGTGATCTCTCACTGATTTCCTTAACTTTTGTGAAGGTACTTTAGTGTATGGATAATTGTTCAAATTGGCCTTTTTGTAGAAGGTGATCACTGGAGAGTGCCACTCTGCCATTGTGTTCTGCCCCTCTAATAATTGCTATTTTTTTTCCATATTACTTCTGCCTCTTTGATTATTTTTGACCGCAAAACAGGTAAATGTAATAGAAGACTATTGAAAACAGGAGTCAAACACAAGCCTACTTTTAAAGAAAAATTATTAATTATATTTTTCCTATGTGAATTTTAATACTTAACATAAATTCAGTCTTTTAAAAATAATGTTTCCAATTTGCACTACAACATAAGAAATTAAGTATATAAACTCTTGCTTCTACACTGCTCAAGCTAATATTTTTCATATTAAAAGTCAAGTGAATCCTAAAGAAGAAAATATAATGTATCAGAATCTTTGCACTTAAAATGCTATCCATGGGGGTTATGTTATAGTCATATATAATGTAGTTAATTTCAGTGTGACTTATATTTGCTCCTGTCATTATTAGTGAAAATTTTGCTCTCCCATTATACATGGTATTATAATAAACTTTTGGTCTTATTCAGGAAGGATGGAGGAAAAAGTGTTTTCTTCGATATGGGTTAAAGTCTTTTAGAGCATATATAGCATAATTAAAAGAGAATGAGGTTATGGAGACTGTTTATAAATGTTGATAAAAGAGTGAAATGCATAGATAAATAGAGAAGGAAGCAAATTCAGGAAAAGTCAACAAATTAGAAAGGGTCTCCACTAGGTCTAAGCCTTAATGTGGTAGGAGTAATGGAATGAAAATGAAATTAATTCAAGTATTTTAAAAGGGGATAATAAAGTTAAATATTCACGGGTGGAGCAGTTCCCAGTGGTATTTAGATAAGAGTAAAATCATGAGACTGTGCTATGGAAATGGAGAAATTATCATTCAAATTTGAATAGATTAATTGACAATGTAGCAACTAAGATTGTAGAAGAATCTAGGGGGCTTGAGGAAGCCCGTGACAGTTCAGTGAATTGACCAAGAGTTCCTTAAATGCAGGTAAAACTTCAAGGAAGTAGAAGGCAGTAGTCTGATAGGCAAAACTCAAAGAAGAACAATTTAGCTCTGGGGAATGAGAACAATGGACTTGTGCTCTGCAAGCCATGCACCTTTCAACACAACTGTAAAGAGTCATTTTTGGAGTTCAAGATCAGCCTGGGCAACATAGCAAGGCCTCATCTCTACAAAAAAAAAAAAGAGTCATTTTTGTCACAGACAAAAAGCAGGCTCCTCTGCAGAGAAATGTTGGTTAGAGATGGACCAACATTCTAAAATGGAAAGGGAGTGAAAGGAGTTTCTTGTGAAGAAGATGAGGGACTAGCTGATGCCAGCTGACGTGACTGGTGTTCTGCTCAGGCCCCACTGATTCTCCCGTAACATTTGTTGGAGTCCCCACTGCCTACATCCCCATGACTGTGTCCCCATGCTGCTCTCAGTATGGAAGCTCAGCAAACAGTCTTTCAGAAGATTTCAAGACTGACTATTAAAAACACAGGATGGCCAGTTCAACTTGAGTTTCAAGTGAACTACAAATAATTTGTTTAAGTAAAAGTTGATTCCTTACAATATTTTAAACACACTTTTACTAAAAGGAATTCATTGCTTATCTCAAATTCAAATAGTATTGGGTATCTTATGCTTTATCTGGCAACTCTATTATGGGGACAAAATCATGGTGTAATTCATGCTCCAGAGTGCCCCTTGAAAACCTTTGCCTGAAAGTGAACTCACTTGCTTTCTTCTTTCTCCCAGTTGTGCCCCCAATCCCCTTGAAGTATCTCCGGGTGGCTATTCTTCATTCAGTCACATGTACAGAAATCCTTGTCTCAGGATTTGCTTTTGCTAACTCTGAATATGATGGGGATTTTATTTAAGCAGAGACCAAATATATCCTTGAAAGAGTTTGGAGAGAGGTTGGTAGTGGGACCACAGGTCAGGCAGGCGGTAGAAGGGAAAAAAAATTGCTCCGGATTTCCAAATGAGGAAAACTATCACTTGGTAAAGTTGAACTTGCTGGATATTACAGTTAGAAGGTGGTACGGCCGAGTGCCAGGTCTGTGCATGTCTCCACACAATGCTTCTGCTCCAAGACAGAGCAACAACAGGTATGCGAAGAGCCAGGCAAGGGCGGGCTCTTTTCAGTACATCACTTGGCTCCATTTACATGGTGAACGACATGCTTGTGTCCACGGAAAGGGTCCCCATTTATGTTTTGTGCCATGCATTGCCTCAGGGAAGTAGAGATTAGAGCAATGGATGAAATAAAATGACTTCAAAATCTAAGACTGGAAAGGCACATGCTGGTAAAGTTGGTGAAGCCCAGAGCTGCAAGGCCACCAGGTTGTTCCTGGGTGCTGAAGCCACTGGGGAGATCTGCCAGCAGTAATGATGGGGGCAGACATGGCTGAAAATAAGCTTTCCAAATGCTCCTAATGTGGAATATACACAGAACTTCAGTCGATTTTCCAATAGGAATCACTTAGATGCTTGTGTGCACACGTTCATCCCTCATTATTTACATTTTAATTATGAAACATATTCAGGGTGAAAAATCACAAACATTTTTGGGGTAAAAACATGACAAAATTATTTTAAAGTAAAATATTTTTGCTGATAGCTGTCTTAGTGATTTATTTAACAATCTCTTTGCGATTTCTTTACTACAATGTATTTTTTATTTCCATCAACACACAATTCTTACATATGAAATATTAGTTATATTTAACAGATAATAATAGTTTTTTTCAATTGAGAGCAAATAAAAGTTCAGTGAATGTGAAGCTGAGATGTGTGAAATATATCTTTGGCACTTGGACAGCTGTGACTCCAAAATTTGGAGTTAAGAGGCAAGCAAAGAGTGTTATATTGCCAGTATCTAAAACAAATTTTATTGGAAACTTTTATGTTTGTAGGTTTGAGTAGTTTTTATAGTGAAGAGTTCTGAAAACTGCCATAAAATTTTGCCTTGGGGGTTATGATTACATTTGTATCTTTCCCAAACTTATATAAATAAAAAAGACAGTTTTTACTGTGAAAGCTTAAAAGGTTAGAGAGGTATTTGGTTTGTGATGAACCTTTTATAGGTTTGATGTTATAGGAATTTATTTTTAAAATAGCAATAAAAATACAACGTTAGAGTTCTTGATAAAGAAATCGTAAGAAACTTGGTTTCCATTCCAATGAACTCACTAAAGATAATTTAATTAATTTACTGTACCATGCAAACTATTTTTAATATTAGCTGATGTTTCCATTTTTCAGAGTCGTGATACGTAATTTATAATATTTTTAAATATCTTGACAGTATTAAGAGGCAGAATTTTTCTAAGAGCTGTTTTAACATAGGCTGGACAATCATTTTGGTGTGGAATTGTAGAGGAGATTGAAACATCATAGACAAGACTGGATGAACCCTCGGATTTCTTTTTAAAACTGTGAGATTTAAAAAAAAATTAACACGTGAAAATGTCCCCCTTTCTTCCTCTTCTCTAGCACCAGCGGTTTTATCTTAAAAAACAGGTTTTATACTGAAGAGAAAGAGGAGAAGAAAAGAAGGAAAACCAAAAGGGATGAGAGGGAGGAATTTTTATAGTACAAATAATATATCACACATGATCTTAAATAACTGTGAAAAGAACTCAATATTTTCTCATTTTTAAATGGTATAACTGAGTTAATGCAGAGCTAGAATTCAAGCCTGAGTTTTCTTGATACTTAAACCTGTACCCCTTATTATACCAATTTAAAAAATTATATTGCTTAGAGTGAAAAATGAGGTGAGAAGTGAGATGTGATGAGGCAGCTTGCAAATTCATCACGACTCTTAGATAACACGAACTTGCACTTCAAAAGCAGCTGTCCAGATGCTTCTTGGTCAGTCACTTGGACAATTTAGAAGTACCTATTGGGCACATTATGTGTCAGACACTTCTAGGCACTGTAGCTATAGCACTAGACGAAGTAGATATAATTCTTGTCTTTTTAAGTGGTGAGGGGGAATGGAAAAGGAGATCAACAATAAACATAAATAAGACAATCCCAGACGTTGACAAGTGTTTTAAAGAAAAGAGAGAGAGAGAGAAGCAATGTTATGAAGAATGACCTAATATTCTGGAGAAAAAAAAAATTAGGTCATGTCACGAAGGCAGTTTTAGAAATCATGATGGGGGAAGGCTCTCTAAGGGGTGTCATGTGAGTTGAGATCTGAATGCAAATGTTTAGTATATGAAGATCCAAGAAAAATTATTCCCAGTTGGGAAGACAGCATCTTCAAAGGTTCTATGGTGATACCATTCCTGGAAGGTCCACAGGACAGAAAGCACAGCTGATGGCACACAAGGGACATGTGGAAGGAAGTGATGGTGTTCAGTAATGGTCAGGGGCCAGTCATTTACATCTTATAGACACAGAGATCTCTATAGAACAGAGATCTCTATAGAACAGAGATTTTATTTTAATTTTGACAAGAAAATGTTGGAGGAGTTCAAGTATTGGAGAAATCAAGAATCTTCTTTTCTTTTTGAATAATCATTCTGTTCTGTAGAGAATAGGCTATAGAGAGACAAGAACAGATTCATGGGGAGACAGGGTCCTGATGCAATGAATTATCCCAGCATGTGATGTGCCTGGGAGAGGTGTGAGCAGCAGTCAGATTGTAGGATATATTTAAGAAAAATAGCTGAAAGGATTCAGTGGTATATTTTTATATAAAGAGTGAAGAAAAGAGAGGAACTAAGAATGATCTGTAGATCTTGGAACTTAACTACATAAGTTTTTTTTAAAAAGTGGCAATATACCAAAAAATATATATAAATAGATAGATAGATTAGATAGAAGGAGAGAGAAAGAGAATTGAAGGATGAGATTGAAATAAACAATTCTGTTTTGACAGAGTTAAGACTCAAATAAAGGCATTTCAACTTTTTAGGCAAAAAATTAAATTTGAGTTGATTAAGAATGAATGGGGATGCAGATGATGAGAAAGGTTGAATGTAGTTTGTGGAGAGCATGGAAAGCCATGGTGAGGAATTGGGCTTGGTCTTGTAAGGAGTGAGGGAAGCCCCTAAGAATATTTTTTTCCAGAAAATTAAATGATTAAAGAATTTCAGACAGTTGCCACTAGTGACAACGTGGAGACTGGAGTGAAGACAAGAAGAGACAGCAAGAAAAATTGGGGGCTTTTATGGTAATTCAAGAAATAATGAGGACATTACCAGGGCAATGAGAATGGAGAAGAGAAATAGATTCATGTACTACTCTTGAAATATAAAAATAGGTACTCCTGACTGGATCTTGTGGGTGAGGAAGATGATGAACTGCACAGTGGCTGGGTTTGCTACTTTTTGGTTAAAAAAATAGCTCTCCCAGTCATAAAGAGATGAAGGATGTAGGAGGAGGCAGGAAGAGGAATAAGACATTTTCCCAGAGATTATATGCTTGATTTTGGATGTGCTACATTTAAGGTACTTGTGGCATTGTCCAAGTCGATCTTTCTCAGTAGGCATCTGGAAAGACAGTATTCTTGTAGTTAGGTCTGGAAATAAAATTTAGGACGTTAGCATCCTTGCTGTGCTAAATGAAGCTGTGGGAGTGAACTGAAGATGATGCTACAAAATTGAGGGGAGATGCATGTTAGGTCTGAAGTAAGAAATATCTTTGATTGTTATGTTTTTCTCTGAGTAACATTTCTATGAACTAAATTAATAAGCAACAATGCTACTTGAAAAATACAGCAACAAAGGAAATTTTCCTAGAGTGTTTCCATTTTTTCTGTCACCCCCTTACCACGTTCTCTTTCCTCTCTCATGCTCTTGCTTTACATTTTTACCATGCAGCTTCTTATTCAAGTCAATTCTCCCTCTTCCCTTCAATATCTTTTTTTCCCCTCTACACATGTACCATTTTTCACTTGAGTCTAAAAGAATTTTATAAGACACTCTGCCTTTTTCATTCTCTTTGTTGGTGAAATGACTCTCAATCAAAGAAAATTAAGGTTGTAGGAAAAGAAATGCCCTTATACAGCTATCCATCTTGTACAGATGTATAGGAAAGTTGGCACGTATGGGAAAGTTTCCATATTCTCTGGAAGGTTCCAAGAATATGTTGCTGAAGAATCTGGGTTTCACGTCCACCATTTCCATGTATTAATAGTATGAGCTAGGTCATTTATGTTAACCCTTCTGAATTTCTTAGGTGTATATGCTTACATAAGAGCTTATCTGTATTTTGGGAAAACTGGATATTCACAAGGAAAAGCATGAAATTGAACCTTTGTCTTATACTATACACAAAAACAAACACAAAGTGAATTAAAGACCTAAAACTGAGACCAGAAACTGTAAAACTTCTTGAAGAAAACACAGTGGAAAAGCTCCTCATAAGAACACACTTCTCACACGATTGCAACAAATATTAAATGGAATGATATATGTGGATGTGTTATGTAGAGAGCTGTACAGATATTAGGTTTCAATCTACTGTCTTGTTTACTCAATAAATGCTTGTTGAATGAATGATCACCTCTATTAAGGATTCTTGGATATGCCTTAAAGAGCTGTCAATCTCTATAAGATTGTTTTCTTACACATTTGTAGCTGCAGAATTTCTGGACTTAAGTGTGTTTTTAATACCTTCTGTATTTTCGGTTGTATTAGCTTATCTTAAATAACAAATTTATTAAATTATTATATGAATATCAAATATATACCATTTAGTTACTATTAAACTATGCTAACAATAATATTCAGTTTTTTCTTATTTTATTTTTACAATAATCTTGATTTTCTCTTTTAATAAATCTTTTTCATTCAGTTCTCAATCACATACAAAGGACATAAAATATTTAAAATACTCTATAATACTAAACATAAATTTATAGCAGCAAGAGAAGTCTATTATTTAGTTAAATTCTCATTCAGCCATTTTTTATGGCTTACTAAATTGTTTTTATCTTCTAACATTTTTTCTTACTGTAAAATATTCAAAACTGACTCAGAGGCTAGTCTTAAAACCCTGAAACCCAAAAACCATAACTATTCTAGGCCTTTTAATAAACTATTACATAACTATAAGACCTCAAAACGAGTATTGCATGCTTTTCTGTTACTTTCCTATTATGTTGGACAAAATGACCTTTGATCAACATAAATAGGTAGTCACCTATGTGTACCAAGTATTCTATTTATAGAGTTGGGTAATAGTTGTGCCTTTAGTTAATGTAACATCAGTAAATACTCTGGTTTTGTGTGTGTGTGTGTGTGTGTGTGTGTGTGTGTGTGTGTGTTTTGTAGCCTGCCTTATAGTATGATAATTATTACAGTTTATCAGATGAAATAATTGTCTTGAACAATATAACAGTCCCTTCCCTTTATTCCAGATATTATTTTCCATATAGAGCTCTTAGGTGGAGAAGTCCCTGTCTTTATTAGCTAGTCCCAAGAGCCAACTCAAGTCAGTCACACTTCTACTTGCAGGTACTGAGAATTAATCAATACACAGAAATGCCTGCCTTACGAGTGCTTACATTCCAGGAGGGTGGAGGAAGAAAGAAAAGGCATAATTAATAATGTAACACGGGAGTAAGTTATACAGGATACTGGAAAGTGATTAGTGCTAAGGCAAGGTAGTAAAAGGAATTGAGAAGGCAAAGGATAGGACAAGGGCAGATTATAGCACTAAATAGGGTGTGGAGGGCAGGCCTCATTGAGAAGGTAATATCAGGTAAAGCCTCAAAAACGTGAGAGAATTAGTTTGGCAGACAGCTGAGGGAACAGTGCTGTCAGCAGAGAGAACAGCAATGCCATGTCCCAAAGGTAGTATCAAGCTTGGTATTCCTGGAACAGCAGGAAGTCCAGGTGGCCACAGCTCAGCAAGAAAGAGAGGAGAGTGGTAAAATTAGAAAGGCAGCAGTGAGTCCTACGCTTTAAAAGAATCCCACAGATCCTATGGGGCAAAGTCAAAGCAAGAGAAACTGTTAGCTGGATATTGAGGTAGATTAATCGCCCTTAAAGCAGTTATATATTACAAGAGAAAATAATGTTTTGTATATGAATTACTTCTTAAATTATGCATTTATTAGTTCTAATTTTGGTATATATTTATATAAAAGCTTATCTGCGTTGCTGCTGGGAAAACTGGTTACTCAAAAGCAAAAAAATGAAACCGGACCCTTATCTTACACCATACACAAAAGTCAGCTCAAAATGAATTAAAGATCTAAAACTAAGACTGTAAACTGTAAAACTCCTCAAAGAAAATTAAGGAAAAAACTTTGACATTGACTTGGGTGATAAAATTTTGATACCATACCAAAACCTCGGAAAACAAAAAACGAAACAAACAAGAGGGTCTACCTCACACTAAAAAAACTTCTGTACAACAAAGGAAACAACAAAATGAAAAGGCAGCCTATGGGCTGAAAAAACATTTGCAAACCATATATCTGGTAAAGGGATAATATTCAAAACATATGAGGAACTCACATAATTCAATCATAAAAGAACGAATAACTTGATATTAAAATGGGAAAAGGACCTGAATAGACTTTTTCTCCAAAGAAGACATAAAAATGGCCAATAATCATATGAAAATGTGCTCAACATAACTAGTCATCAGGAAAATAGTACTCAAAACCACAGTGAGATATAATCGAAAAGATAAGAGAGAAGTGTTGACAAGGATGTGGAGAAAAGAGAATCTTCTTCCATTATTGGTAGACATGTAAATTGTTGTAACAAATATAAAAAAATAGTATGAAGGTGTCTCAAAAAATTAAAATCAAAACTAGAAATACCATATGACCTGGCAATCCCTCTTCTGAATATATACCCAAAGGAAATACAATCAGCATCTCCCAGACATATCTGCACTGCCATGTTCATCATGGCATTACTTACAGTAGCTAAGACATAGAAAGAGCCCAATTGTCTATTCATGGATGAATAGATAAATAAATTGTGGTACGTGTGAATATACACACATATATAAATACTTCACATTAGAAAAAGAGATCCTGACACTGTGACAACGTGGATGAAACTGGAGGGCTTTGTGCAAAATGAAATATGCCAGACTCAGAAAAAAAATACTGCATCATTTCACTTGCATTTGAAATCTAACATATTTTTAAAAATTGACTACATAGAGACAGAATAAATTGCCAGGAGCAGAGTATAGTGAGGGGGATATCAAAAGACGTAGGTCAAAGGGTACAAAGTCGCTGATATGTAGGATGAATAAATCTGAATACTAATGTAGGGGTCTCCAACCCCCAGGCCATGGTCTGGAACTGTTCTGATATTGGTACTAGTCCATGGCCTGTTAGGAAGTGGGTTGCATAGCAGGAGGTGAGTGCTATGCAGATGAGCGAAACTTTATCTGTATTTATTTATAGTCACTCCCCATCACTATCATTACCACTTCTTGTCAGTTAAACTGTGGATTAGATTCTCATAATAGCATGAACCCTATTGTGAACTGCATGTGAGGGATTTAGGTTGTGTGCTCCTTATGAGAATCTAATGCCTGATGATCTGAGGTGAAGCTGAGGTGGTGATGCTAGCACTGAGGAGTAGCTGAAAGCACAGATCAGTATCAGTAGTGAGGTTTGACTGCACATCCTCCCCCTGCACTCTCATCAAGAAAAATTGTCTTCCATGAAACCAGTCCCGAGTGCCAAAAATGTAGGGGACCACAATTCTAAGGTACAGCATGAAGACTATAATTATAATATTGCATTATATACTGTACATTTGCTAATAGAATAGATTTTGGGTAAACTTATCACAAAAATGGTAAATATGTAGGGTGATGGGAGTGTTAATTTGCTTGACTATAATGTTCATTTTACTGTGTATATGAAAATGTTATGTTGTATATCTTAAATATAAACAGTAAAAAATGCTAATAGAAAGGGTTAAAAGGAAAAAAAAGAGAGCTTACTTGTAATTTCAAGATTTAAATGAAAATGAAAAGTTAAATGAGATAAAGAATTAATCTCTCAAATTGTAATATTAATAGTCTATTTATAGAAAAAAAACAGATTTTAGTAATTTCTTTTACTTTTGAACCAATTGGCTTGTCAGCCTATCATCAGCCAATTGGCATGTGGGTTATATTATGAAAATGATATGTACCTGAGTTTCCCAGAAAAGGCTCAAGAATAACTCTGTTTGAATGACATTATACTGTTATCTCAGAAAAATATAGAAAGCTATTTATCTATAGCAGAGGCATCATTATTTCCAGATATTTGGATAGAAATACTTAGTACCTATTGATGATCATCCTATGCACACTCTTTGACTTCATATTCTAAGGCCTATAGCTGGATTTATATCTCTATTATTTATTTTTGTTACTAATGGAAGAACATTGTTCTGATGTCCAAGCACATGAACTACAGAGGCTCTTGTGAAACTAGGAGATTTATCTACATGAATCTCTAGTTATCTATCAACATTCATTTCTATAGTTCAATGACCTTATTGAACAATACACAAATCTTTTTTTGGAGATCTCTGGATTTTTTTCTCTAAATTTTTTGCTTTTTATTTTAAAGATGTGAGGAACAATTCAGGGTTGGGTATACAAATGTTCATTATGTAGGTAACCCTTGTTGATGAGGTGTGCCCTCCCCCGGCAGTTTCCCTCAACTGTCAATCCCACCTCCAATCCCCTGGCAGTTTCCCACTGCTGCCAATCCCTTTCTTATAGCATTATGATAATTATTCAAGGTCTGCTTATGAGTGAGAACATATGATACTCTGTTATTTGTTTCTGTGATAAGATCACTGAGTATGATCGACTCTAAATCCATCCAAGTTGCTGCAAAGTCCATATGTTTGGTCTTCTTTGTGGCTGCATAATATTCCATTATGTATATGTACCACCTTTTTTTTTTCCAGTCCAGTTTTGATGAGCAGCATAGTTGGTTGCATGTTTTTGCTATTGTAAATAGAGTTGCAATAAACATGCATGTGCAGGTATTTTTTTTGTAGAATGATTTGAGTTATATTCCCAATAAGGCACTGCTGGGTCTTGTGGAAAGTCAATTTCTAGCTCTTTCAGAAATCACCACACTGTCTTCCAAAGAGGTTGCACTAGTTTGCATTTCCACCAGCAGTGTAGAAACGTTCCTTTTTCTCCACGTCCTCGCCAGCACCTGTTGTTTGTTTTATTAATGATGGCCATTCTTGCCGGGGTTAGGTGATATCTCAGTGTGGTTTTGATTTGTATTTCTCTGATGATGAGTGAGACTGAGCACTTTTTCATGTGTCTGTTGGCTGCCCGTGTATCTTCTTTTAAGAAGTGTCTATTCATGTCTTTTGCTCACTTTTTAATGGGACTGTTTGTTTTTCCTTTTGGCATGTTTGAGTTCCTTGTAGATCCTGGAAGATACCATTTTTATAGGAGATATGTGCACTGGAATGAAAGTGAAGATATCCCCTTGCTTTTCGCTGGTTTTAATGATTTTAGAAACCAAAAAAGAAACAAAAACTATTCCATATTATTCTAAGTATTTGTCATCTCCTTCTTGATGTAGAAGAAATTTTAACAAAAAAATGTATAAAATCATAAGAAATGGGCCCACTCATTTAATGTCAAAGATTCTGTTGTGTTCATTGATGAGTAGTTCAAAAAATTTTGTGATGTAACGAGGAAATGAAAAATTTTCTGTTCCAGCTTTATCAACTTCAAATGTAGAGTTATTCTCTTTAGTTCTTGTGTGTTTCCTATAGGGAGTCAAATCTTACTACTTTATGTACTTGAAAATTTGACAGAATAAATAGCCAGGAGCAATTTGACTCTTGTGAAAACCTAAAGTAAGACTTTTGGTAATCCAAATAATATGATATTTAAATGTTCAAAAATCATTTTTATGACTTTATCATTTCTTTACACAGAAAATGCGTTGCTGTCTTAACCTTTAACTCTCTAGAACAGAGGTTCCTAATCTGCAGTATATATACAAATCACCTGAAAAACACACTTAAAATGCAGTTTCATGGACTGACCTGGCCCTTATTCCAAGAAATGATAAGACTGAGAAAGAACCCAGGAAGCTATGCTTTTAACAAGTTCTCTGATGATTCTCATGTAGCTCTACAGTACTATTAAAAAATAAACTATTGAGGCATAATATACATAAAAATAAAGTGAGTTTTAATTATACAGTTCAAAGAGTTTTGAAAAATGTATAAACTCACATAATATACCTTCCCAATCAAAATATAGCATATTGCTATCACCCTGTATAATTACTTTACACTTCATCTATGGCAACCAAAGAAATGATTTTAATTACTATAGATACATTTTGTTTCTTTTCTATCACATAGATGAAATCATAGAGTATGTACTCCTCTATCTTGTTCAGCATAATTTTGAGGTTAACCCATGGTCTCACATGTATTTTTAGTTTCTTTCTTTTTATTACTATGTAGTAGTCTGTTATATGGCTATACCACAATTTGTCTATTCATTCATCTGTTGATGAACATTTTTATTGTTTCATTTTTGGTACATTATGACTAAACTACTATGAACATTTGTGTATAAGTCTTTACATGGCTATGAATTTTTGTTTCTCTTGGATAAATAGTTAGTATTTTTTACATATATGTATACATATATATATATGTATCTAATAAGTTTTTTAGCTTTTTGATGGCATATTTTGAAGAGCAGAATTTAATAATTTTGCTGAAGCCCAACTTATTTTTTTCATTTTATGACTAATGCTCTTTTGACTATTATATAAGAAATATCTGCCTAACACCAAAGGCATAATTTTCTCCAGTGTTTATACCTAGAAGTTCTGTAGTTCTGTTGTTTAAATTTGTATACTGTTAGATTAATTTTTGAGTTTGATGTAGGGCAGAGATTGAGGTTCATTTTTGCTATTCATGTTTCCAATTTTTCATAATCAATTGTTATAAAAAGACTATCTTTTCAATGCCGAATTGTTTGGACATCTTTGTAAAACAATACAATTTGACTATATATATAATATGAGTCTATATCTGAACTCTCCATTCTGTTCAATTGATTTATATGCCTTTTCTTGTGCCTTTGTCATTGATAGCTAATGAAATATGTAAAATAATTGCAATAGCTTGCTAGCTTGCTTGATGTAAGTAACTCCATTTTGTTAAAATCCTCCATCTTAGTTGTCTGCCTAAAAATGACCCTCCCCCAGTTTGTATATGTGATTGTTGTAATGGTCCCATGACCACAGACCCACAGGCTTGTTCCCCTGAGCTATTCACACTGACCATTTGAAAACTCCCTAGCTACAAGTTCCATGTAATTGTATGCTTTGTTAGCTGAAATCAGATGTTGTGCCAAGAAATTGTTCTTTGCAAAATTCCCCAATATTTTATTCCTATATTTTGTTCTTTTTTGTTTTTAGTTCCTTGTTTCCTTTTTTGCCTTTATAAGCCTTTTGCTAGTTTTGCTTGGGGTTGAGAGTTTTCTTGGCATGAGCCTACTCTTGACTGCGTGCTAATAAAGGACTCATAATTCAACCTCAGTTTGCGGTGATTCTCCTTTCTCACAGTTTGGCTATAACATTTGGAGACCCCAGCAAGAATTTGCCAACCTCAGGAGGCAGCCTTGCTCTGGTTCTCCCCTGGCTTGGCAGAGACATTATAGGGTAGGCACCCCCTGAGTTGTTCAGGGCCCCCAACCTCTCATCTGGCTTGGAGGAAGTTGGAACAACTGCAGAATTCCTCTTGCCTAAAAAAAAAAAAAAGAACCAGAGTCCATCTATATTCTCCTAGGAGGTAAGAATCTGTTTTGTTCTGTTTGTGACCACAATTCTGTTTAAGGGAGTCATGGTCTCATGAGGTCACCCTTTGGACACTATTCATTAGGCCAAGATGTTGGCTGAGTAGAGTCCTCTGTTTTTCTGCCCTGAAGTTGTTCCAGGGATCCGTTTTCTGCCCTGAGGTTGTTCCAGGGATCATAACTCTTCTGACTTTGTCCAGACATGCCCTGTCTGTCATTGTGTTTTGTTTGTTTGTTGTTTACTCTTTGTTTGTTATGGGTTCACAGAATTCATGACCTGTCAGTCTTCCGCCTGATGAGGCCACTCCTTAGACATTGTTTGTTAAGCCAAGACATTTTCTAAAACAGAGTCTTGGTTTAGGTTTTGTATCTGGTTTCTGTTTGAGTACCCACTTTAACTTCTAACTACCTGTGGTATTTCTATATTCCTGCAATCCTTGGCCTCTTTTCTTGCTTTGCATCTTGCTGTGCTCTTTGACACAGAACTTGTTTTTGTTGCACTTTTGGACTGGTCAGCAGGCCAGAAACTTCTATTTTCATCTTGTGGCTGGAGGTCTGATCCTCATTAGGTGCCTCCTGTAATTTACTGATTTTGACAATATGAGATCATGGGTTTCTAAGCCCTCCAGTCCCCTGGACTGTATAATAAGGAATTTCTCTGTTGGGTTTGAGGAGGACTATGGTGTCCATCTCTCCAAAGACAGACTCCAGACTCCCTGTGAAAACGATTGACCTGTGTTTAATGTTGAATAGCTCTCCCAAGGTCTCTGGATGTTCATGATACTTTGTCTGGAAGGTTGTTACAGGGACCCCTGGTCATCCTGATCAGTTTCCCTATATCAACCAATAGTTAAATTTAGTCCAAAACCCCCTTCATTGGTTAAAGATATGTTTTCTTAAAACTCAGTACCCCTCCCATAAACCATTCTATATGGAGACAGAGTTTCTAACTTAAAAACAACAGGGTGCTATATACAAAGATCCCTGGCTAACTTTTCAAGGAAAACTTGTTTTACCTGTTTCTCAAGTGAATGAAATGTTGCCAAAATCCATGAAAGCATAGGTTTCAACCTCCCTGGTAAAATCAATCATGCACATTCGTTTTCCCACCTGGGATAATTGCCAGCAGCTCCTTTTTAACCCTATTAACTTCTAAAAAGCCAGAGTGCATTAGAGCTGAAATTAAAAAGTCTGTCCTGACCTCAGTGACTGGTACAGAGGAGAAAAGTCAGAAAATGCTAGAGGAGGTTTTTCCCTCCTCTCACCTGGATTGGGACCCTAACACTTTGGCAGGGTCTAGAACATTGAAAACTTATCACTGGATTCTATTAGCTGGTTTAAAGGGAGCAGCCCAAAAACCTATTAGTCTTTCCAAAACTACCGAGACTATTCAGGGTCCTGAGGAGTCACCGGGGGCATTTCTTGAACATCTTCAGGAGACATTCCGTACCTATATGCCGTTTGACCCATTGGCATCTGAGAATGCTCAGGCTATTAATTTGGCTTTTGTGGCTCAAGCAGCCCCTGACATCCAGAAAAAGTTTCAGAAACTTGAGGGTTTTGCAGGAATGAACATTTCTAAGCTGCTTGAGTTAGCTCAGAAAGATTTTAATAATCAAGATGCTGAGAAACAGAAACAGGAAAACAAGAAAATGGACAGAGCAACAAAGCGGCAGACAGAAATATTAGTTGCTGCCATCCAGGCCTCCTAACCTGACTTGAGGCCAGCATGTAAAACAAAAGGAGAAACTAAAAAGGAACAAAAGAAAACTAGATGCATCTAGCTAGTCAAGAATCAATGTGCATATTGTAAAGAGCTGGGTCATTGTGTAAAACATTGCCCTCAACACTCAAAGACAGAGGATCCTAAGTCAGTTCTGGTCCTGTCCTTTACTGGTGAAACTGAAAATAACTCAGACTGAGGAGGCCAAGGCTCTTTTTCCTTAGGCCCCAAGAGCCCATGGTGACCACTGCTACCAGGGGCCATACAGTCCAACTCTTAGTGGACACTGGGGTGGAACTCTAGGTCCTAAAGTCACCATTAGGACCCATATCTAAGAAGCAAATTTCTGTTCAAGGGACAATAGGGACAATAACAAACTGCAAGTTCACCTCCAACTGGATGGTTAATCTAGGTCAGAAACAGGTCACCCACTTGTTTCTAATAGCCCCTGACTGCCCATACCCTCTCATGGGCCAAGATTTGCTCCAGAAACTAAGAACAACTATTATGTTCTCACCTGATAAAACTAAAATATATATTCCTACTGACATTGCTTATCAAATGATAGTCACTGTTCCACTTTCTGAAAAATACCTCTTAGCTTCTTCTGATTCTCCCACTAAAAATATCTCATCAAATTTGCTTTTACAGTTACAGCAGGAATTTCCTTCAGTCTGGGTAGAGACCAACTCACCAGGATTGGCAAAGCATCACCCTCTGGCTGTGATCCGGACTCAGGGGACACCAGCCAGCTAACTTGAACTCAGTTATCATAGGGTTTCAAGAACTCCCCACCTTTTGGGGGGAAGCCTTACAACAGGATTTGTCAGAGTTCCATTCCTTACACCCTAAATATACTTTACTCTTTCTTGTGGCTGTAGACTTGAATACTTGTTTAAAAGGTACTAAGGCTCTGTTACAGCTCTTCTAAGACTTAGGCTACCATGTGTCAGTGGAAAAGGCACAGCTCTGTTCAACCGAAGTTTCCTCCCTGGGATACCAGCTAACAAAGGGTAAGCATGCCCTGACCTCAGCCCAGAAAGAAGCCACTCTTCAAATTCCACACCAACCTCAAAGAAACAGGTATGAGAATTCCTGGGGGTGGCAGGGTTATTGCCAGTTATGAATCCCTGGTTTTGTTGAAATTGCCAAACCTCTATGCACTGCCATAGCAAGGGACCAGCCCCTGTGATGGACTGCTACTGAGGAACAAGCATTCCAGCAGTTAAAGGCAGCTCTCACTCAAGCCCTGGCTTTAGCCCTCCCAGACGTTACCAAGCCTTTTCACTTGTTCATTCATGCACAACGAGAAATTGCAAAAGTGTGCTCACTCAGACCTTAACCCTGGAGGAGACCGGTGGCTTATTTGTCAAAAAGACTGGACCCAGTGGCCTGTGGCTGGCCCTCTTGTCTCTGGGCCATTGCTGCCACAGCCATACTAGTTAAGGAAACAGATAAATTGACTTTCACCCAAATCTGGCTTTAACTGTTCCCCATATTGGTAAAACTCTGCTCCAGGGACCATTTGGCCATTGGATGTCAAACTCGTGCATCACCCAGTATAAAAGCCTCCTACTTGACTAACCTAGATTAACTTTCTCTCCTACTCAATGCCTCAATCCAGCCACCCTATTGCACAATGATAATCCAGAAATGCCAGTTCATGACTGTGAAGATGTGCTGAACATCTCTCAGGCTAGCTGACCTAATCTTTGGGACAATCCCTTAAGTCAGGCTGATGCTGACCTATTCATGGATGGTAGTAACCTGGTAAGAGGGGGAGTCCTCAAGGCTGGTGCAGTTGCAACCATGGCTCCTGACATAATCTGGTTACAGGCATTGCCTCAAGGTACCTCTGCTCAAAAAGCTGAGTTAATTGCTTTAACTTAGGCCCTGTGCTGGGGAACAGAAAAGGAGGTAAACATCTTCACTGACAGACAGTATGCCTTTGCTACACTTCATGTCCATGTCATAATCTACAAGAAATGAGGACTTGTTATGCAATTAAAAAATAAATGGATCAGGCAGGAACCCACAAGAATCCTATTGAATGGTGGGTCAAAGAATCTAAAATTATTTTGCCTAAAGCTCTTGGACATACTTTGGTAAGACAACTACATTCTACCACTCATTTGGGAAGCTCCAAAATAACTGAGCTGTTAAACTATTTTTATTATATTAATGACTTAAAAGTATAGCTGCAGCGGTAATCACCATGTGCTCTACCTGTGCCCAAGTCAATGCAAAGCAAGGGCCCAGACCTCCAGATGGCATCAGGGTCCAAGAATTAAGTCCCAGAGAAAAATGGAAAATAAATTTCACTGAAATAAAACCTTCCCATGTGGAATATACCTATCTGCTAGTGTTTATAAATACATTTTCTGAATGGATGAAAGTTTTGGTTACAAGGTTTCTATAAAATAAAGTTATTTCTAGGTTTGGTCTCCCTCTCTCCATTTGGTCTGATAACAGTGCTGCTTTTACCTCTTCCATAACCCAACTGGTCAGCAAGGCACTGGCAATGTGCCTACTGGCCACAAAGCTCTGAACAGGTAGAATGCATAAACTGAACTTTAAAAATTACTTTAATCAGATTAATAACAGAGACCGGTGAAAAATAGGTAAACCTTTTGCCTCTGGCCCTTCTCCAGGCCTGATGCACCCCCTATAAGGCTGGGTTTGCCTCATATAAAATCATGTTTGAAAGGCCCCCTCTTCTGCCCCAGTTATGGGACCCCATTCTTGAAAAAATTACTACTCAATCTCTGCTAAAGTATCTCCAGTTCCTCCAGCAGGTCCAGGTCACTGTTTACTCTGGCATCCGTGTTGCTTTGTCCATTCCATCTTCCAGACCTGTCATTCGTTCCAGCCCAGAGACCTGGTTTTTGTCAAAAAGTTCAGAAAAAAAGACTAACTTCTGCCTGGAAGGGACCCTTTATTGTCATTATCACCAGTTTGGCTGACCCACTTATCCTCCTTGTCCTTGGTTTGCTTATAGGGGCCTGTATATTCAATTGTTTTATCAATTTCATCAAACAACAAATCATTTTGTAAAACTTATTCATGTAAAAACATATTATAATTCAATACCCATGACCAATGAGTCAACGAATTTACTCACGTACAACTAAAAGGGGGAAAGAAATAGCTAATGAAATATGTAAAATAATTGCAATAGCTTGCTTGACATAAGTAACTCCATTTTGTTGAAATCCTCCATCTTAGCTGTCTGCCTGACCTAAAAATGACCCCTCCCTCCAGGGTGTATGGGTGATTTTTGTAACGTTCCCATGACCACAGACTCACAGCCTTTTCTCCCTGAGCTGTTTATGCTGACCCTTTGAAAACTCTCCTAGCTACAAGTTCCATGTAATGTTGTATGCTTTGCTAGCTGAAATCAGATGTTGTACCAAGAAATTGTTCTTGCAAAATTCCCACTTCCCTAGCTACAAGTTCCATGTAACGGTATACTTTGCTAGCTGAAATCAGATGTTGTACCAAGAAATTGTTCTTTGCAAAATTCTCCCTTCCACATCCCCATATTTTATTCCTATATTTTGTTCCCTTTTGTTTTCAGTTCCTTGGTCCCTCATCTCCCTGCTATGTAGACCACTTGTGGTTTTTGCCTTTATAAGCCTTTTGCTAGTTTTGGTTGGGATCGAGAACTTTCTTGGCATGAGCCCACTCTTGACCGCATGCTAATAAAGGACTCATAATTCGACCTTGGTGTGCTGGTGGTTTTCCTTTCTCGCAGTTTGGCTATAACTTCATGATATCTTGAATACTAAATTTTGAAGTCAGATAGTATAAATTCTTCAACTTTATTGTTGTTTAAGATAGTTTTATTATCCTAGACCTTTTGTATTTTAGATCAGTTTGTCCATTTAAAAAGTTGATGAGATTTTAATCAAGTGCATGGAATTTGTAGGTCAATTAGGGCAAAATTGACATCATAAAAATTCCTTAACTATATTATATCTCAGATTTATAACTATTAATTTTTGTGTTTCTAAGTTTTTCACAGTGGTTTATTTCAGCATAGTGACTGTATATACATGTGCTAAAGTTATTCACAAATACGTTATATATGCAATACTATTAAAGTAGTGTTTAGTCTCATCTTCCAATTGTTTGCTGCTAGACTATCGAAGAACAACTGATCTTTTATAATGATGATTGTATAATTTATGGTCTTGTTATATTCACTTATAAATTCTAGTAGCTTTCTTTTTTTAAAGATTCTTTAGGAAATAATATCTAGACCATCATTTTGTTTATAAATAATCTTTTTTGTTTATGAATAGGCTTCTCAGTTTCTAATTATTATTATTATTTTTTTTTCTCTTTCTTGTCTTATTGTACTGGCTGGGACTTCAAATATAAACTTTGTTAGAGCATTAGTGTCTTTGGCCTGCCTCTTAAAAACTATTCAATAATCTTGGCATTAAATATGATATTAGCTATACATTTTTAGATGCTTTTTAATAATATGAAGAGGTGTTTACTTTTTTTGAGTTTCTTGAAAAATGTATTATAAAACAATATTGGTTTATTTCAAGTGGCTTTTTTCTGTACTCATTAAAATGATTGCATGTTGGTTGTGACTTTATTCTGATAATGTGGTGAACTACATACTGTATGTACTGATTTTGACCTATGTTTTCATAGGGTAAACTTCACATTTCAGGCTATGCTGTTATTCTCCTTATATATTTACCTATTTGATGCTGATATTGAATTAAGAGTTTCTGAGAGCGTGCTCACAGAGAGGATAATTTCCTTTCTTTATAATAATTTGTGTGGTTTTGTGTAATAGGTATGATATCATCTTAAAATGATTTGACAAGGGTATACCTCCCTAATATTTTGTAAATGAGGTTAGCTGTTTCCTTTGTAAATCTTTAACAGAATTTAGTAAAACCATTTGACCTTGAGTTTTCTTTGTGAGGTATCTGATAATGAATTCAATATCAGTGATATACATAGGCCTAGTCGTATTTTTCCAAGAAATTTGTCTATTACTCTATGATAGTGAATTTGTTGGCATAATGTTTTTCAAGGTAATTTATTGTTGTCTGTGCAATTTATGTAGAATCTGTTGTATCATCTTTTTCACTGATGTTACTAAATTGTGTTTATTTTGTTGCTGCTGTTGCTATTTATTATGTTGATTATTCATAATAGGAGATCATCAACTTTTTAAATCTTTTCAGTAACTTATGTTTCATTACCCCTCTTTTTGTCAAACTGTTTCCAATATAATTAATTTGTGCTATTTTCTCCATTATGTTTTCTTCCACTATTTTTTAATTTAAATTGCTTTATTCCTTTCCCAACTTTTTAAGGTGAAAAACTTGATCATTGATTTCAAATCTTTTCTTCTGATATGAACTATAAAAGTGACAAATTAATTTTCAAACACAGGCTTAGCTACATTCGTCATTTAAATTTTGAAAGGATGTAATTCTATTTCATTTATGTCAAAATGTTTTAAAATTTTCATTGTGATATCTTTTCAGTCCACAGTTTCTTTAGATTTGTGCTATGTGTTTGAAATTCTTTTGATTATCTAAATATCTTCTAATCTTTCATTTCTAGTTTAATCACCTTGTGTTAATCTCCAACTGACCAATGAGCAATCTACAATCAAAGTCAAACACCAACAAATCACACTGCTGTGTTTCAATCCTTCACTTGCACGGCAGGAGCTGAAAAGAGGCAAACTCCCATATAAAAATAACATCAAACCACTGGCTTGGCACAGACAGCTTTTCTGTCACTGCCCTGCCCACTGCTCCCTTGTAGTGCACTCAATAGATCTGTCCTCCTCTACTCTGATCTGACTTGGGTGGATCCTTTCCTTACCCACAACTCTAGTTGACAGGTCACTACCCACAATGGTAAATAGTGTTGTTCAAATATTCCATGTAATACTAATGTTTTTGCTTGTTTATTTACCCTACTGGGAGAGGGTTTTGAAATCTTTCATGTATGATTGTATTAATAGATTTGTCTTGTTCTCCATTCAGTTCTGTCAGATTTTACTTCATCTAATTTTCCCTCTGTTATCAAGCACATACATATCAACTATTATGTTTTTTTAATAAATCAACTTTTTGCTATTACGTGATTTTTTAAATTCCAAATATGCATTTTATTTTAAATTCTACAATTATTTATATTAATATAGCCAAACTAGCTTTTGTATTGAAGATATTTATTTTTCTACTTGTTTTTACTTTCAGTCTATCAGTATCTTTATTATTTTAAGTATCTTATGGAGAGCATATAGTTAGATCTTTTTTGTGTACAATCTTATAATCTCTACTTTTAAATTAAGTATTTATTTCATTTACATTTATTTTCATTATATATACACTTAGAATTTGTAATGTTTTGTTAGGAATAATTTGTAGAAATCTCAAGGAAATGCCAAACTATTATAACTTAGTAGGGCTCAAACTTTAAACTCTGTCTTTACTTCAGATATTGTCGAGCCTGATTTTAGGATTTATTTTATCTGGTCTGGAGTAGTCCTTCTCTGGGAGTATGTGGTACTTAATCTTAAATCTTGGCTTTTCTGGCATCTTAGCTGGCTACTTTTGGTTTTTACAAAGCTTTTCCACTCTGGCAAGACAAGTGCTTTAAAATCTCCCAGCATTGTTTGATCTTAGTATTCGTGTTCTAGTCCCAACCTTATAGTGGCTGTCTTGCTGAATCTAAGTACTTTATGAATCCCCAAGAGTGTTTTCTACTGTCTCCTTAGCTTGTCAGGACAAAGGCTCCCTAGTCATGCCAAGGTAAGGATATTATTATATGGACAGCCGACGAAATGTGGGACTCAAGGATCGTAGTCTTGTGCAGCCTATTGTTCATTATCTAAAAACAATTACTTCATCTATAGCAAAGTTTTATAGTTAGTTATGATTTAAAATAAAGGCTAACTAGTGTTCTGTCTCAGAACAAAGTAGACTGCAGGAGGCCAGCTCCAGCAGGTCAGAGTTTCCTGAAGGAGAGATAGAGTTGGCGAAACTTGGACACTGACTCTGCTGCAAGCAGGAAAGATGTCATTTATTGTAAGTTAACATCCAGCTTATATACTCTTTTTTTTACAAAGAAGTATTCTTTGAAAATTCTTGGCATCAGACACAATTAGTAACCTTGTTTAAGACAAAGAACAAGCAAGTAACTCATAGGTGATGCTTTTCATAAAGCCACTCTGATGTGAATTCCCTCAAGTACAGATATCTTTTTAAAAGATATCACTGTCTTGTGGTCTTCAGAGCATTCTGTTTTGCCCTTAAGCATAACTCCTACTTTCTTCCCTTAATTTTTAGCTGCTACTATTTTCTTGACCACTTTGCATATTCTAACTCCTTAAATTCTTAAAAGACCCATTTTTCAAGGCTATTCTACAATGGTTATTTATTTTTAACAAAGAACATGTGTCTTGAGCCTTTTCTATAATTATTTTCTATCCTTAAAGACTATTAACTCATTGCTAATGATTAATGTAACACACTCATATCACGAAGCCTGCTTTGTATTTTCTTATGTTTAAAATTCTATAATTTTAACTTTATGCCCTTAACTCTGTCAAAAACTTAGTCTGAATAACATGAAGTCCTATAACATTTATGTGATTGCTAATCTCTTAAGCATGTAGAAATTAAGTAAATGTAATGTTTGCATTGGCATTCTTCCTAAAAATACAAACTGTAGCTTCTCAAATTTCTCCAATTAGTCACCAATCAGAAGAAATAAAATCTTACAAGTGATTATCTACCTGCACATGATATTTAAAATCTCTTACTAAAATTCCCTGACAATCCCAATGAGTTCCCTGAAAAACATTAAATCAAGCACCTTCTGATTTTTTACAGTTTTCCCAACTACAATATTTAATCAAGTGATTGTGTGGTCTAATACCAGGAGGCCAGGGACATGTAAACCTAGGGAGGAGTTCAAATGAAGGGAAGGTAATTTTCTCATGAATTCCCCTCTTGCCTTTTTGCAAGGGGTAGTGACTGGTGTAAGTGAAATTTTGTTTTCCATCTTCAGACTGTACAGAACTTTTCAGTTGCATTAATAACAAAAGTAGAAGCAGCAAGTGTTTCAGCTGCCCAGGTTCACTTTGCGACCTGGGGTCTTCAGCCCCCTGGACTCTGTCAGCAGGCAGGCCTCCATGGCTGGCTCCCAATAGTAGACTTCTGAGGACAGTCATTTTTAACCCTCCTTTAAGGTACTTTAATATCCTATTGAAAGCTATAGACTGTTTCCTCTGCATTAACAGCTTAATTATTTACATTGTCTATAGCTGATATTTTTAGACCACTGTGCTGAGTCTAGAAGAAGGACAAGGGATAGAGAAGGATAGGCAGAAGAGCTTTCTGTTTTACTTATATTGCAAGCAATTTAAATAATATGCAATTTGGTGGATACAGTTTTGTGAGATTTTTATTATGTATTGCTCCTAATGCATAATGAAAAAGGACTTTAACATATCTGCATAAAGTCATCTTTGCTGGATAGTTATATTGCAAACTTTGTGGGGGGTTTTGGTATTTTTTAATACCATTAATCATTTTGGGTTTTTTTTTTTTTTTTTGAGTTGGAGTCTCACTCAGTCGCCCAGACTGGAGTGCAGTGGCCGCTCCCAGCCACTGCAGCCTCGACATGCTGGGCTCCGGTGATCCTTCTGCCTCAGCCTTCCAAGTAGCCGGAATTACAGGCATGTGCTAACACACCCGCTGATTTTTTGATTTATTGTAGAGATGAGATCTCGTTGCCCAGGCCGGTCTCAAACCCGTGGGCTCAGGCAATCCACTCACCTCAGCCTCCCAAAGGCGCGGGATTACAGGCTGAACTACCGAGCCTGGCTGGTCATTTTGGATTTTTTAATATCATTAATCATTTTATTATTAAACATACTGAGTCAACTTATTTTAGGCAGGTCTTTATTATGTAGTTATAAGATGTTATTATATTTTATTTTTGCCAAATCCTAGAGTTTATTTAATTTAATTTATAAGTTTATTACATTTAAATCAACCACTGAAACAGTATATTCATTTCACTTCTGCTATCTCATTTTGCTGTTTATTTTGTGTGCATAAGGATTTGCTTCTGAAATTATCTGTGCTTAGTCATTTCAGATATTAAGGAAAAGGTGTAGTTCTGTTTTTAACTCTAGTGTGGTTATTTTTATAATTCTTAAATAATAATGTTAAATTTTATATTTCTTAATCTATCACCCTCAGAAACAAAGCAGTACCTAATGAATATCCACTATGAAACATGAATAAATTAGCACTAACTTACAGTCACTTTTATATCCTCCCTCTTTCTTCTGTTACCCAAGTTTTGTTAATTTGCTCTGAGATTTCTTACCCAGTCCTTTTTAACAAACATTATAATTTGTTACATGGTAGCTTCAATGATAGCCTTAGGTTCATGTTAAACAGATTCAATAATTCCTGCTACTCCTTTCATACCACACCTCATGGTTGGTTAATTTATACCCCCAAAGTAAATTGAAAACTTAGTCTATTCTGGGCAATGTGCAGGGACCTAGGCATCTCCAACAGGTAGGGGAGCAACTTACTGCCCTACCCAAGAGCAGCTCCCACTGGAATTTCCAAATGAGGAAAGAATAGTTGCTTCATTTTTTTATAGTTTCAGTAACGTTCTAAAAAAACAAACACACAATTTTATCTCATTATTCACTTTTCATTGAGATTTCATTTGATAATAGGAAGCTCTTTGGGCATGCCAGTCTCATTATTTTATTTGTGCTTCTAGGCCGGCACACTTGAGGTTTTAAGTTTCTTTTTTATTTAACTCTCATGGCTTCACAAGCAGCGCTCTTCACTTTACCTCTGAGTGAAGAATTTCCCCTGTCTCTCCTGCTTCATTCACCCTCACATATTTGTTTGGAGCATTTGGATTGTGCTTGTTCAATGGTATGTGAGTTTGAAATGCTGGGGGAAATAATTGGACAATGCAACCCACTAAAAGTTGAAAAACTTAATTATGTTTCTAATGTTCTATCTGTTGTACAGAAGACCATTTTGTTGAATCCTAGACAATTATCAGGAAGTTCCTGCTTCTTGAAAGGAATCCTGGGAATAAATTCCTAAAGCATTGTCTCACCTCATTTTCTTACAGTTCTCTTTTCATTCATAAATCATTACCACTGCCTTTCCAAGTTATTTTGAGGAGTTTCCCGAGACAGGATTTTTAAAAAAATAAATTAGCATCTACATTGTCAAATGAGAGTAACAGGGAAGCTCCAGATGGTAAAAATCTCTTCCGGATCAGGAGTCCCCGCTTTTCAATGGTGAACTGTAATATTATAAGTAAGATGAAAATTGTTTTACTAATTTATTTATTTGTGAAAAGAAAGGAAAAGAGGGAAAGAACAATAGCAGTTGCTTTAAATCACCCTTCTGAAAATTCAAGAGTGTATCCAGAAGGGCTGGGCCAGTAGCTGGAAGACAAATTCTTGGAACAAAGTTAATCATCTAAGAACTGGATTGGTAGCTGAAAGAGAAATTCTTAGGACAAAGATGAGATGTTAATCTTAATGTCTTGAAACCAAATAGAATGAAACCCACTCAAGGGTGGGAAAACTGGTTGCTCTTCTAGTTAATGATTATTGCTGAGTATACAGCATTGACCTAAGTACTTCACTGGATCTGCCCAAGGTGACCAGAGAAACTCCATTTTGTGCTCTGTCCTTTCAGAAAAATATCACAGTAGATAGAGAAATCATTGAACAAAGTTAACAATATGTAGTAACAATAAATAAACGTCTAAAACTTTACCAACAGACATGAAAAATGTTTTGAATACCTGAGAAGAATAACTTTTTTGTAAAATGTTTAAGCATATACTGAAATTATGCTGTGTAAGATATTAAACTATAAGACAAGTGTGACTAAAGCTATATGATAGAATGAAACAGAGGAAAATGACCATACATATTTATTTATTAGTTATATTCAGAACATGACGAGGGCTAATATCATGAAAGAAAAGAACTGTTACTCCATAAATAGTACTGGTATTAAAATAGAAAACTTCTGTACATAGAAAGATACCTTAAAACTAATAAAGATCTAGTATGAGAATTTCAATATAAACAACTTATAAATAAATCAGAAATAAAATGACAAAGAAATAGAAATGATATGCAATTTATAGAAGAAGCTGAAAGGCCAATACATTTAGCAAAAGATGCTTAATATCACTTTCAATCAGGTATCTGAAAATTAAAATATTATATTGCCAAAAATGAAAAAGTCTGTTAAGACCAAGTATTGAAGAGGTTTGAGAGTCCTGGAAATCTCTCCTATATGTCACTTTTTGAACAGATTTGTGAATATTCAGAAAAGTTGAAGATGCACATATGGACACTATGGCTTAGAAATATGACTCAGGAAAAAAAATTATATTTTCTATATCTCTTATAGAAATTCTTATAGCAGTAGTGTAGCAAGATATGAGTTGTGTTTAAACACATCATTCTTTTATGGTGAACTTTTATGACTATGAGGGAAGGAGTGTGTCCTGATGTACTCCAATACTGGTGAAGAGGTTAATAATTTTATCTAGATGGCAGGATTATCATGATTATTGTTTCAAACTATTATCTTCAAATAATACATAAAGTTAATATAAATATAGCTTCACAAGTAGTGAGATAATTAAATTTTTCAAGACTTTGGTGAACACATTCATTCAGGCTGGTTAAGTACACTTAGATGGGTTAGTTTAGGTTCTGTAAAATGCAGCAACTATTTGGTCATAAATTTGAGCCTAAAATGGCTATGAAATGTCAATGTTATTTTTTTCTGGGATTAAATGGACTTTTGATACAAACAATTCATGGTGTTTTTACTGAAAAAGATATACTGTAGTTAATCTTTAGGATTGCCTTATTGTTATGAAAATATCACTTCAATTTGCTTTTTTATTACTCATAAGCTTAAGCTGAAATGACAAGCTAAAAGTAACATCAACAGATGATAAGGTGACTTTAGTCCAAGTAGTGAAATAGTCTTGATTTCATATTTCAGGTAAGATGACTCTTGGTCTTTCAAAGTAAAAGCTAAATTTTAGACCTCTGTTAATGTTCTCCTGAGAAACAAATTTCCTTCTTTAGAATAGCAACCACTTTAGAGTTAACTTAGAAGCAATTTATGCAATGAGAACTTGTAGAGATAACTTCTTGCACTAGAACTTTCTTTCAGAATACTAAAAACTAACATTTATTGGCATGTACCATGTGTTGGATTTATCTCTTTTTTCCAGTCTTCACAAACACCATGAGACAGGTGCTATTATCATATTCACAGGACAACATAACTGGTGTGCAGCAATGCCAGTTTGTAATTTCGTCCTCCCATTCCACAATCTTCTGCTTGGTGCTATTTCCTCTGGGAAGCTCCTCCTGTCTCAATATGATCTCAACCTGCCCTCCCATGTTGGGGGCACAGCACTGTGACCTCTTATAACATTATGCACTTATTCTGGGCATCACATTTAGCTTTGTAGTTTATGTCCTGTCTAACTTCTGATATTTTCCCAGAAAGTCTATCAGCCTTTCAAGTTGGGATCTGTTACCTTATCCATTATTGCATTTTAGAACCTAACATACATACTAGCCAGGATGGATCATTTTTAAAATAGTGAAAAAATGAATGATCCCTTCAAATTTGGGTGTTGGCTTGAGTGTACCATAGGTATTATAAAGAAGAAAACCTGCTTTTCCTCACAGAAAAGCACAGTTTGACATTTTTCTCCTTGAAACTCTGATGAATTATTTTATATAAAATACCAATTTTAATTTCTTGGTGTTCAGGGAATACATGTTCAGTTTTACTTAGGGGAAGTCCCACCAGTAGAAATAATTTTCACATAATGACATTTTAAAAATAAAGTTACCAAAAAATTTTTTCACCTAATTTTTTAGGATTGTGAACAATGAAAACCATCAAGATAAATCGTTGGATACATTTGATAAATATTGTTTCTTACACTGATAATCTGTATGTGGGCACTTTTTGTACTTGCCTGAATAGCCAAAATATTGCATGAGATCTGGAGATATGAAAAGGCATGAGGGGGAAGAAGGAAGAAATCAGAAGGACTGTTGCAATTATTAAAGGAATATGCAAAGTATGGAAATGAAAAGTGTAGAGATAGCTAATGATTTTAATGGTCAGAAATTTCCACTAAGTATTCACCAGGTGCTATAAGTGCTCAACACAAAGTGTAAGCTCCAACCTTTACAACATCTTTATGAGGCAGCTGCTATTCCTACCTTCAGTCACGTGAATAATAACTGCGGCTCAGAGAGGAGAAATACAAACATCAAAGAGTTTAGCAGCAGAGATAAATATGATTTAGAAACTTGTAATTTATTTATTACAAATATGTAAGTTAATTCATATGTAAATTTAAGACTCAAATAGTGTAACAAGGCATAAAACAATGCAATAATCCAACCTAAATTGGAAATCCTGTTCTCAAAATGTAACCCTTTCGATGCTTTTGTCTGTATTTTTTTGTTGTTTATCTCAATATTTCTAAATAACAGAGGTTACATCACTATTTTTTATAAATCAAATTTACTGAGCTACAAGTTATTTTACAGGATGTGCAGTTTAATGTCCTTAGTTTCATATGAACCTCCATGAACTCACCACCCGACCCGAGAGATTGAACAATGTCATCATCCCAGAAGTTCCCTTGTGTTATTTTTCCATCATTCCTTTCACTTGCCATGACCTAAGCCACCGATGCAACTTTTATTTACATACATTAGTTTCACTTGGTCTAGATCTTCATACATAGCCTATCTTCTTTTGTTTCTGGCTTCTTTTGCTCAGAAAACAAAACACAACAAAACAAACAAACAAAAAAACCACCCAGATTCCTTCCTGCTGTTGCACATATCAGTACGTTGTTTCTTTTTATTTATTACAGAGTAGTAGCCAACTGTGTGACTGGGCCAAAGTTTTTTAAATGCACTTCTCTTTGATGGATATTTGAGTTATTTCCCATGTTTGGCTATTAGAACTAAATTTGCTATGAGTTTTTGCGCATACGTCTTGTGGGGTTATGTTTCCATTCATCTTTGCAGGGAAATAATTGACCATGAGGTATGTGTATGCTTTACTGAAAAAGAAACTGCCAAAACAGTTTCCAGAGTTGTATCATTTACACTCTCACTAACAGTGCATATGAGTTCTGAGGAGCAGGTTCACTAATTACCAACCCAAGGGAGGGCACTCTCTGTGCGAAGAATAGCAAGATCTTCACTATGCCAACTTCCGAGAATGGGAGTTCAAACCCATGTGCTTACGATCTCTGGGCTACTCTTTGGGTTCACCGTGCACTGGTTACCAATTTGTCTGAGTTCAGTGAGACACAAAACATGCATACACAAGTTACAGGGGGTTTATTACTTATAGACATGCAGCAAGAGACAGAAGCCTCAAGGTTCAAGAAAGTCACCCAAGCATTTTGACTATGCTCACTCTGTTTGCACCACTGATGACGGACTCCTCCTCCCCACCCAAAGACAACTTGCCCTAGGTTTTATATAACTCAAGGGCATCAACTCATTGAGCAAGGCTTTGAAGGACATTCTGCTTTCAGGGGAGAGTGGAACAAAGCTTAAGCTGTCTTGAGTAGTTCCGCCCTCTCTCAAGAGATTACATCCCTTAGGAGGGACAGAAACAAGCCCTAGCCTGCCTCAGGCAGTTCCGTTCCTCTCTCTGAATATTACATTCCCAGCACATTTTGCAGTTATTCTTGAGAACTGCATGCAAGAGAGTGGGGGAGAACTGGCTTAGTTCAAGGATACCTAAGAACTGATACTTGTTTTTGTCAGTATTTTTAATTTTAGCCATTATCATAAATGTGTAGTCATATCTCATTATGGTCTTACTTTACATTTTCCAAAAGAGTAACGATTTTGAACACCTATTCATATGCTTACTAGTTATTCATATGTTTTGTTTTGAGGAACAAGAGTTATTAATTTTGTTAAAGTCCACTTTGTCAATTTAAATCATTTTATGAGTGCTTTTTGTTTTGTGTTTAGGAAATCTATTCCTATTTTATAGTCACAGAAATTCTCTACTCTTTTTACTTTTATAAGTTTTAAGTTTTATATTTTTCATTTAGGATTCTGATTCATTTCAAATTAATATTTGTGTATGGTGTGAGGTAAGGTCAAGGATCATTTTTCTGAAATGATATTCAATTGATCTAGCACTCCTTGTTTAAAGCTATCCATCTTGTTACATTAGTTTGACATTTTTGTTAAAAATAAGTTGACCATATATGTATGAGTCTCTATCTGGAGTTTCTTTTTTGACTAATTCATCTATTTGACTATTTTCATGTGTATAGCACAGTCTCTTAATTGCTATAGCTTTAATTGAGTCTTAATTAGGTAGTGCAAGCTCTCCAAGCTTGTTTATCTTTTGCAAATTATATATCAATTTTTTAAAATATATCAATATTTTTAAAAATTATTTTAACTATTTTAGGTCCTTTTTTTTGCTTTTTAAAAATATTTCAGTTTAAGACATTATATATTGATTACTTAATTATCAAGACGAGATTTAGTAATGTATTCTTTTCCCCAAAGTAATTTATCAAAACTTTTTGTTAAATTGATGTTTAATTTGTTGCTTTGTTATTATAAAGGATGTCAAATTATTTATTGATAATTTATGTGATAGATCAAAATTTACATATTTTTCTTGTAAAGAATAGTTTTTTGTAAAACATTTGTTTTCCTTGGGGTTTTTATTTACCTTATATTTTCATTTGTTTAATATGGATGTAGTTATCTCTAAGTTTTCCTTAACTCTGTGTCAGAAATTCAAATCTTTTTTGCAATGTATTCAATATGGTATTGGCATCCCACAATCTTCCTATTCTAATTTTAATGTTTCATCTCTAAGCCTGATATACAGTTGTCATATTAGAATTTTGATCCCCATAATTCTGGGAAACATTTTCATTTATCACTGGTATTAGAGTTTTCAGTCTCCTGCATCTTATGTACTTTTTAAATTTAGAATGGACCACATCCTCCAGTGGCTGAATGAGAAACATTACATAGAGCTAACTTTTTTGATGAACTGTGCTCTTGAAAAATGTCTTTTTTTCCCAACTGACATTGTGAGTGGATAAAAATTGTAAGTTAAAATATATTTATTTTTCCTCAGAATTACCCAGGTATTGCTTCATTTTCTTCCAGTTACCCATGTTTCGACTGAAAAATCTGAATTAGTTCTGTTTCTAGATCCTTTTATCATTACATGTGCATACATATACAAATTTGAATTTTTTAAAGATCTTTTCATTCTCATTTATCTGAAATTGCATGATAAAATTTCTTATTGTGCCTCTATGTTATTTATAGTGCTAAGTAATTTTGGTGCACTCTCAATTTATCACTCATGCACTTCAGTTTTGGAATATTTTATGACTTTGAAGCTAATTATCTGATTTTAACATATTAAATTTTCTTTTAGAAATCTATTATTTAGGTATTGGATTTTCTAATTCTTCTCATCTTTACTTTCCCATACTATATAAGACAGTATTTTCTTTTCATTTCTGGGTGTTTCCTCAAATTTATCTTCCAATTATTTTTTTGTGTATTGATTTTTGCCAGAGTTCTTTTTTTGCCTTTAAATTTTCTTTTGAATACATGCTGGGTTTATTTTTGTTTTATGTATTAAATATTCTGATGATTATAATTTCAGCTTCAGTCATTTTGTTGTTTTTCTTGTTTGCAGCTTTTGTCAGCTTCCTGTTTCATGTCGTATTTCACTGAATTCTTTTTTCTGTATCATCTTTTTTCTTTTTAATTATGTGTCTCTAACATTAAAAATTTCCTTGTCTGGTAATACTCAGTTATCTGTTCATATTTATAAAGTGGACAACAAGCAAAAAGCTGTCTAAAACTTTGCATGTAGATAGAGTTTGCAAGGCAGCTTCACTGTAGGATAATTTGTTGGGAACACAACTTTTTATTGAGAAGCACTCAAATGTCACTCTCTCCAAATATTTTGTTTTTCCTTAGGCCTATCTGGGTGATAGAAGACTGATTGACAACAATCATGCAGCTTAATGGGTGAGGCTGAGCTGGGAGGGTCTAATTTTTATATGTAGATTTTACATAACACCTATGTTTTCACTATAGCCCCATATCATCAACAGAGTTGGGTAGCCCTATTTCCAAGTTCCCCTTGGTTTGAACAGACAGGAAATCCTGTCTTATGCTAGGATGAATGCAAAGTGAGGATGAGGGATAGTTGCTTTGCTCTGTGGTGGATGGGCAGTTCTAGGGTCTTCAATGATGTTCTTTACTGCCTTTAAATAAAAAGTCAGTACATACTAGTTAACTGATTAATCATGTCTTTCAGTATTAATGGACTAATTGCTGGACTGAGAAGCAGACAATTTAGACCAGAAGGAATACAAGAAAAATTTAAGCAAAACAAATCGATATTTTTGAAAATGAAAGTTACTAAAATTGTTAAATCTCAAAAATTTCACTGAAATGTATTAGTGATTGTGAATAACGAGATTTCCTCACAAAGTCCTCTTTTTTAAAAGAAACATTAGCAAATTTATATCTATAATATTTAAAATTTTACTTTCTTATGCAGAAATATTACCATCTTTACTGGATAATTTCTGAAGTGAGTCTGCTTAGTTTTTGCAGGTAGAATTCTAACTATCTATGCCAGCAGGATTAGATATTTAAGAAATTCTTTAGGAAAACAATTTAATTCCCCTGAATAGATTATCATTTTTCTTCTGTTTTTTTTTTTTCTCATAGGCTATTTAGGTGAATATTAAAAGTGTGAATAAAAATATTTTGTACCCATGATGCTACAGATTGGCATCTTCAAAAGATGAGAGATATTGCCAAGTCTATCGCTAATCATGTTTCATAATTTACAACCTATGCAAACCGTAGGCTGAAAACCACAGCAGTTGTGCTGAGCATTTCTGGGACGTTCCCATCATCCCAGCACCAATTATTAAAACCTCTCGCACACATTAAAGCTATAAAGATTAAAAATATAGCACACTTGTCATTAAATATGAATGACTTCATGTAATATGCATTATATACAAAAACAATGTCCTGCCATGGGAGCGTTATCAGCACCCTACGGAAAATCCATGCCCAGAGTCCCACATCAAAGCGCATTTTGGCAAAGCCGAGGAACAACTTCCTCATGCAAAATAAACACAGATGTTCCGCACTCAGGCAACTGGCTAGGAAGGAGAGTGCAGGGGGAGGCGGCTCTGCAGAAGATAAAATCTCCTACACACCCATATCCTCTTCCCCAGAGGCTGCAGACACTGTTCCAAAGGAACAATTCTGCTGCTTAAAAGTTGCATTTTCTGACTCTGTCGCTGTGGACACACTAAACCAGCTCCCTGTGTGCATATAAAGGTATGTGAATAATGTCTGATGATGTCGGTATGGATGTTTTGAACTTTCCAGAAGAACTGCATTTCATATGCATCTTAAGCAGTACCTTTGTTGTCAGTGATTTATTGATTCCTGTCTGTGAGATATAATATTAATAACCTTATTAATTATAAGAAGGTCTGAGAAAACAGAAGTTTCTAGCCCCTTCCATTAGATGACGGTGACTGCTGGGCTGTTCCAAGTGACCAGCTCTGATTGACTTCGCTTCGTTCCTTTCATTCTCAGCTAATTGCCACAGAATCTCTTTGCTAAACAAACATTCCTGGGCTCAGATAATGTAGTTACACAAAAATGGAGTTACACAAGATGAAGAACACATGTTTAGAACTTCTGATGTGTCTAGGAATTGCATTGGCGTTATGTCACAATCTGTTCGAAATATCTACTCAAAGGAGAGTGTCCTCTCCTCCCTCACCATGTCCCATTACTGGGAAGGACAGGACAGGGGAGGAATGGAAAGAACAGAATTTGAGTGCTACCATATTTCCAGAACTATGCAATTGTTTGAGAGCTTCTGTCTTAAAATAGTTTTTATCTGAAACACATCTGAATCTCATAGAGGTGGAGAGTTGTTAAAAGGCCAACAAACTCATATCCTGCCAGCAACATCATCTTGATTCTAACAGGAAATGGGTCCAGATTGTCATATTTTAATTAGCAGAAAAAATTCATAAAATGAGTCTTAGGAAATAAGTACGCTCTTGAGAAGACCAAGTCTCCTCTTGCATTTTCTGTCGTATTATATTTTAAATATCATTCCTCACGTGTGACCAACAGAAGTTTTTAAACACTGCCCTACTTCTTTGTTGTGTTGCATGTATTTGTGTTTTCTTCTGCTTTTTTCATTGCAATATCCTTTACCTCTAGTGATGTGCTTTTATTAATATTTTTATCAAATATACAAAATATAGGTATGTATTGGTTTATGAATTGTATATATATGTACTATTAGACAAACATGTACTTTGCAAGGGTCTCAAAAAGGAAAATTAAAGGCAGATGAATAAAGGCAAAAATCTAAAACTATTTTACAATTGCATTTGTTATTATTAATTTTTTTTTATTCATGATGCAGGTTGATTTTAATGAACAAAAATCTCTGTATAAAAAACACTTATTATTAATTTAAAAGGGTTTTTTTGTTTTTTGTTTTTTTGAGTTCGAGTCTCACTCTGTCACCCAGACTGGAGTGCAGTGGTCGCTCCCCTCCACTGCAACCTCAACCTGCTGGGCTCCAGCGATCCTTCCGCCTCAGCCTTCCAAGTAGCTGGAACTACAGGTGTGCGCCACCACGCCTGACTAATTTTTGATTTTTTGTAGAGATGAGGTCTCGCCAAGTTGTCCAGGCGGGTCTCTAACCCACAAGCTCAGGCAATCCATAAGAGCTTTTTGTATTATAATTTTATTTTGGACTGAGAACTACGTCATCAATGTGACTAAATGTGTTTTTTAAATTGAATTTAATCCTTATAATAGCAAAACTCAAGGATCTGTTTCTTAACTACTACTTATTTCCATACTGGTTATAATAACTGCCATGGTAGAAAAATATATTTATAGAAATATGTTGACCCAAATGGGAAAATATTTCAGCTGTGATTACTAAATCATGATGTTGGTTTTAAAATTTCAACCCTCATTTAAGTAAAACAAATTTTTCTTGTAATTTGACTAATAAATTTCCATCTTCCCCAATGCCAATAAGTTTTCTTTGTAACTTAACCAGAATATACTACATTAATTTAACAAATTGCTTCAAGGCCCACTAAGTTTTTTTCAAGTTTTTAGCATGCACAGGTTTGAAAATCTTACACAGGATTATATACTTGGGGTTTTAAAAATCAACTAATAAGGGGAATATTTATAAATATCAATTTTCAAGATGCCATTTCCACAATCCAGGCTACTTTCTTGCTCGTTAAAGTGTTATTTTTACCTTCAATAGATATATTACATTTCCCCCCTAAATATCTGTTAAGTAGCACCTCCTGTCAGCCATTTGCCATAACAGGTCAGTAACTTTGAAATGCTTTACTTTTATAATAAAAAAATGAATAACTCATATTCTAATTCTTACTACTGTGCATGGACTACCCTAAAATAACCAGTGAACTTTTGTGGGCTAAAAAAATATTATTTATTTATGTTTTATCACAAGATATTGTATATTCTCTGCTATATTTTAAATGTCTTACTCTGATACAAAGTCTATATTATAAAATACCCAATAATTTTTATATTTCTCATTTCAACATTTTTTGCAACAGATGAAATGGTACAATGAATAAATTTCATAAGTCATGCTATTGAATAATGTAATCCCATAACATAATTCTTTTAAAAATTGCATTTGGAGAAATTGCCCAGAATTTGTACTTTCTTTTTTTTTTTTTTTTGGACTTTCCAAATATTGTACTTTTAAATTTCTTTTTAAATTTTATTTATTTTAAAGATGTGAGGTACAATTCAGGATTAGGTATAAAAACGGTCATTGCACATGTAAAGTTTGGGCCTGACTTAGGTCTCCACATCGTCTGGTCTGAGATTAGGTACCCTTATTGATGCAGTATGCCCCCCTCCCCCAATGGCAGTGTTCTGTTACTGCCAATCCCTTTCTTAAAGTTTTATGATAATTGTTCAGGGTCTGCTTATGAGTGAGAACATGTGGTACTCAGTTCTTTGTTTCTGTGACAGATCACTGAGTATTATAGATCTAGATCCATCTAAGTTGCTGCGAAGTTCATAATTTTGTCCTTCTTTATAGTTGCATAATATTCCATCATGTCTATGTACCTCTACTTTTGACGGGCAGCACAGTTGGTTCTGTGTTTCTGCTACTGTGAATTGCGCTGCAATAAACAAGTGTGCACAGGTATCTTTTTTGTAGAATGATTTGAGTCCCTTCAGGTATATTCCCAGAAGGAGTATTACATGGCTATATGGAAGGTCAATTTTTAGATCTTTTAGGAATTGCCACACTGTTTTCCAAAGAGGTTGTGCTAGTTTACACTCCCACCAGCAGTGCAAAAGCATTCCTTTTTCCTTGCATCCTCTCTAGCATCTGTAGTTTTTTGAGTTATATATGATGGCCATTCTGACTGGAGTTAGGTGGTATTTCAGTGTACTTTTAATTTGCATTTCTTTAATGATTAGTGAGGCCAAGCATTTTTTCATGTATTTGTTGACTGCTCATATGTCTTCTTTTGAGAAGTGTCTATTCATATCTTTTGCACTTTTTATTAGGCCTTTTTTTTCTTTTCAGCACATTTGAGTTCCTTGCATATCCTAGATGTTAGGCCTTTGTCAGAAATACATTTGGAAAATAGTTTTCCAAGTCTGTGGGCTGTCTCCCAGTTCTCTTGACGATTTCTTTTGCTTTGTAGAAGCTTTTCAGTTTGATGAGGTCCAAATTGTCTGTCTTATTTCTTATGGTGTGGGCATTTGGGGTTTTGACCAGAAATTGGTTGCTAGTTCCAATTTCCATAAGAGTGTCTCCTGCATTTTCTAAGATTCTTATAATTTGAGGTTTATGTTTAGGTCTTTAATTCATTTAGAGTTGGTGTTTGTGTATGGTGATAGGTAGGGGTTCATGTTTTAATCTTCTGCTTGTGGTCAGTCAGTTTTCCCAGTACTATTTACTGAATAAGTTCTTCTCTCCTTAGTGGTTGTTAGTGGAGGCTTTGTTGAGATGCATTGGTTGCATTGGTTGAGAAATTGAGGTTTTGCTTCCAGAATCTCTTTTTTTTTCCATTGGTCTATATGCCTGCTCTTGTACCAATACCAGGCTGTTTTGATTATCATAGCCTTATAATAAAGTTTAAAGTCTGGATGTGTGATACCTCCTACTTTGTTTCTTTTGCTGAGGATTGTTTTGGATATTCATGGTAATTTATGTTTCCATATGCATTTCTGCAGTGTTGTTTCCAAGTCTGAGAAGAATGATGTTGGTAATTCAATTAGTATTGTGTTAAATCTGTAGATTGCCTTGGGTAGGATAGACATCTTAACCATGTTGATTCTTCTAATCCATGAGCATGAAATATTTTTTCATTTGTTTGTATCATCTTTGAAGAATTTGGACTTTCAAAGTTGGACTTTAATCAAATATTGCATTTGGAATTTATATCTTTAAATTTTTTTTTTTTTTTGAATTGGAGTCTCACTCTGTCGCCCAGACTGGAGTGCAGTGGCCGCTCCCGGCCACCGCAGCCTCGACCTGCTGGGCTCTGGCGATCCTTCCGCCTCAGCCTTCCAAGTAGCCGGAATTACAGGCATGCGCTACCACGCCCAGATGATTTCTTTTTTTTTTTTTTTTTATTGTAGAGATGAGGTCTCGCTGCCCAGGCGGGTCTCGAACCCGCGGGCTCAGGCAATCCACTCACCTCAGCCTCCCAAAAGCACGAGATTACAGGCTGAGCCACCGAGCCCGGCTTTCTTTAAATTTTTAAAGTCATTATTGTTAAAGTTTATCTCCTGTAGCACAGCTGTTCTTAAATGGCTCTTAAAAATACTTATTTGTGCATTTCATTTTTAACACGAATCTGGAAAATGCCAAAGCTGAAACTCCAAAGGGCAAATGATTTTGAAAAAAGCAACTGGAATGAAATTCCCTTTTCTCCTCCTTCTGACTTCCAGCTTTTTGTCTCTCTGGCTCAGGAGCAACTAGGACCCAGAGACAGCTGGCTGAGACCTAAGGCTGTCCTGGTGGAAAGAATAGAAGAGTCTCTGATGAGCTTCAACTGGGTCCCTTCTGTGCCCTATCCATGTGCCACTCCACTCCTTGTCAGAGGCTGACAGCCTACCAGTCTCTACAACACAGGGTCATGGAGTTAGAGCCCTTCTGTGATATTCCTACCCTTTACGGTGCCCCAGAAATGAAACAAAAAAACAAAAATAACAAACCTCCTAAGTAGTTCAGTACTCAGAGAAAGAAAGACTAGCCTATTTAACAAGGACCAGATCCTGTGAAAACAAAACAGCTTAGGGACACAGAGGAACACATGAATTTAAAAAAGAAGACGAAAAAAAAGGATACACACTTGAACACACATTTCTTCAAACAAATAATTCAGTAGATTAAGTGAGAGAGAAGATGATCATTGTTGATATCTGTATTAATCATGGTATCTACAAAAAATTTCAATATATTAAAAAAATTAGGAATTATATAGGCTACTTTCTAATCATAATTAAATAAACTTAAAAATTAAACAATGAAAAATCAGAGAAGAAATGAAAATAAAATTCAAATCTTGATATTAAAAATATTAATTTGAAAGATAGTAACAGTGAAAGTTGCATAGTACTCATAGGAAATTTTATATCTTTATTATTAAAGACAAATAAACAAGAAGAAAGAAATTGGATTAATTAGAAAAATTTAGGAAAAAACTCTGTAAAATATACCAAAATAGACTAGGAAATGGAATTATTAAAGATAAAACCTGAACTTATTCAACTTGAAAATCAAGAAATAGTAGACGGAGTAAATAAATTTAAAGTACAATTATTTGGAAAAGATCATAAAAGAATTACCTTGAGGGTAAAGGTAAAATAATGATGACTGTGATGATGAGAATAATAATAAGCTATGAATGAGAATGGAGACAATCACAGATTTAGAGTTGATTTTTAAAATTCTGACTATAATTTTTTGGTCACATATTATCAAATTATCACTGATTTTTCTTCATAATGTGGCTGATAAAGAAATCACACTAAGAATGAAATGTTCCCTTACTTGTATTTTAGAATTCTTCTCTTAGTCTCTCCTGATCCTACTCCAACCAAGCTTTTGCCCCACCACAGTGTTGAAACTCATCTTGTCAGTGTTACCATACCCTTGTATTGCTGCATCTAATTTTTAACTATCAGTCTGCATCGTTTGATACAGTGAATTACATCTTTCTTTTCAAAACATTTTCTTTACATGAGTTCCAAAAATCTACGCTCTCTGGGTCTTCCTCCTGATTGACATTCCTTCTCAGCTTTCTTGGTTAAAAAGTTTCTTCTGATCTCCCTAACCCCTTTCTGTTAAAATGTTCCTGATCCACTTATCTTCACTACCCTATCTAGCCTCATGACATTATATAGCTTCCAGTGAGAACCTCTGCTCTACCTACTTACACATACACATGCACCCACACATGTGCACCATCCAATCCTACTCCCCTTACTGTCTCCCATTTTCAACCTTGTTTACTCAGATGAAAACCATTGGCATTGCCTTCAACTCCTACCCCGTGTTCAGTTTGTCAAAAAATGCTGCTCTCCTACTTTCATATTATACTTGGAAACGATATCCACTATTACCATTCTGAATCAAGACTTCATGATCTCTATCCCACATTATTTTTGGTTTCTTTATTTTTACTCTTATCCCTTCAGGGTCTGTTCTCAATAGCCCATCCAGAAGGATTTTTTAAATTATAAAAATGTAACTCCGATCCCATGATTCATCTGCTCAAAACCTTTAATAGGGCAGCCTTCTGAGAGAGGTCACTCATATGTTCGTCTTCAATTAATCTCTACCAGGAAGTACATTATGACTTTTATATATTTACACATTGTATACTGTGTATGTCCTGTAGGAACAGTCACTGAATAAACCATGCACTAGACATTAGCATAATTGTATGAAAATTATCTTCATTTATTAAATCTTACCTTAGAAGGAAATTTATAGATTACAAGGAAATTTATGGATCACAACAAAGATTGCCATGTTCATGCTAAAATTAATTATGATAATATAGGAAGAGTACATAGTAAATTGCAATCTCTTATACAAATTTATTAATTCAGTAATTTAATACAATTTATTGAGTACCATTAAAATCTAGACACTGTTAGATGCTGGAGAAACAGCAGCACAAGATAAAGACCCTGTATTTATTATTTAATCCAATTTTCTCATTTTACAGAAAAAGCCGTTTGTCTAGCAGAAAGTAGAACGCTACTAAAATAAAGGATGCTAAGAACCGTAATTTCAGGATTTTTTATGCAGTTTGCATATGTAGCACAATGTCTACCTCATAGCTAGTATTTAATAGGGTAGTTCTTGTGCTGCATATTTTATCATTTAATTATCATAACAGGTCTATGGAATAAGTTATGTCATTGTCCCAATTTTCCATTGAGAAAAATGAGGGGTGGGAACATCAAATCTTTTGAACAAACTCATAAAGCTGGTGAGCAGAAAATGCAGGATTTAAACTTAGACTTTCTAATTCCAAAATTGATGTTTCTAACTATCTTGAATTACAAACTAAAGCTCCTTCGACACGAAATTAATGTGACTTTGGGCCTTTAAAGTCAGCATAGAGGAATTGGACATCTTTAGGTCTAGCACAAAGGATATATTAAGAATTAAAACTGGTTTAAAAAAGTTTTATCTATGATTTTTCTTCTGCTAAAAAATGTAAAAATAAGTATAGAGTACTTTCATTCACAGAAATATAGACTAGACACAATTTTTATAGTCTTCCTATAGAACTAAAAACACTAAAAAGCACTAAAAAAACTAAAGCAAGCACATGAAGACTGTGGAAAGAAGAAGGAATACTGATCTGAGGACTTGAAAGAGTCTCTGTACCTGAAGAATGACCTGAATTTTGATTTTCTTAAGCATCGCAGACTTGAAGCTGAAGAAGCCCACAACCTAGAAGAGCATAGGCAAAAGAGGCCCTTAAAAAGCCTGCTGTTTCTGTCCAAAGGACAAAGAAAGGGGTAGCCTACTAAGACAACAATTGTTTTTTGTCAGCCAAACACCCAAACACCATAAAATGAACAAAAAATAGTGACCCTACATCCAACCACACTAGTAAGGGCCTAGTTGGTGGCTAGACCTCCATACTCTTGAGGCTTTAATGAGATACCCCAATAGCCTGCCAAGGTAGTGTAAGATAAGACAATGTAAGGAGCTATAACTTCTACCTACAACAACTGGTAATGAGTGAGTCTGCCAACTCTTCCCTTACATAACTCTTCCCATCCCAGGTGTCAGTGGAGGCCACATGGGGAGTCTAATCTTCCATCTCTACTTGGCAGTAATGAAGTATTCCCTCCCCTCCTGCTAGGGTAGTGTCAGGGGAACTTGACTAGAAAGTCATGACTCTGGGCATTGCCTAGAACTGAGGAGGAGGAGACCACCTGTACTGCTGTGTCCATGGAGATTACACGAGAAGCCACAACTCCCATCTTATCCAGGGGTGAGGAGGAATTCCTCCACTCGGTGTCAGTGGAGGCCAAGCTAGGAACCTGAATATCTGCCTCCACCTAACGGTGATGATATGGCTTGCCCTCTGCCAGAATGGGGTGAAAGAAAATCAAATTTTAAAAAAAGTTTTAAGTAAGATCTAGACTATCATAACAGTATGAAAATGTCCGAATTTCAGTAAAAAACATTCCTCAAGCTAAAAACCAGAAAGATCTCCAGTGGAATAAAAAAGATAAATAGATGAGAACATTGAGACAACAGAGATATTAACATTATCAAAGATTTTAAAGCATTCACTGCTTTAAAAAATGATGCTGTGAACAATTATGAACATGCCAGAAATAAATGAAAACATGATGAAGGAATATCATGTATCAGAAAATAAACAGAAAAAAAAAACAGAAAAGAAATTTTGAAAATTTAAAATATAGTACCTAACAGCAGAATAAAAGGGACAGAAGAAATAGTGAACTGGAAGATGAAAAAAATAGAAGCTGCTCATGTGAACAACAGAGAGAAAATAGATTGTATACCCAACAAAATGACAGACCATCAGGGACTTCTGCTACAACAAAATATCTAATACTTGTGATCTGGAGAGTGGGAAGACAGGAGAAAGAAACCAGGGAGGGAAAAGTGTGCGAAGAAACAATGGCTGAAGATTTTCCCAAATTGACAAGACACACATCTTCAGATTCAAAAGACTAAATGAATCCCAAAGAGGAGAAACTCAAAGAAATTAGCAGCAAGACATATGATAATTACAATTCTGAAAATTAAGAAGAAAGGAAAAAATATTGAAGGCAGACAGAAATGTCACCTCACTATTAGGACAAAAACAGAGTAGCAGTGTGGGTCTCATCAAGCATCATGAAAGCCAGAAGTAAGTAAACATGCACATAGCATGTGACCCAGCAGTTGTATTCCTGGACATTTATCTCAGAGAAATGAAAATTTATGTTTACACAAAAGCATGTATACAGATGTTGATAGCAGCTTGTAATAGACAAATAACGGAAACAACTCAGATCTTTTACTATTACTAATACTATTTAGCAATAAAAAGGAACATACTATTAATACATGAAACAACATGAATTATGCCGAGTGAAGAAAGCATCTCAAAAGTTACATATTACATTATTCCATGTATAAAAAATTTCTAAAATGATAAAGGTATAGAAATGAATAATAGATCAGAGGCTGCTGGGAGTTAAGGAGGGAAGAGAGGGAAGAAGTAGGTGCGCTACAGAAGGGCAGAATGAGGGCCCCTCATGGTGATGAAAATATCCTTGATCTAGACATGGCAATGCCAATCCCCTGGCTATGATACTGCACTGTAGTGCTGCAGGATGTTACCAATGGGGGAAAATGGATATTATATTTTTCACCCATATGTGAAATACAATTATCTCAAAATAAAAAGTTTAATTATAAAAATAAAATTTGGAAAATAAGCGGTATAAATAAGCAAACTAACTCATGTGTTCTTTCTAAAATTTAATTTTTAAAATGACCGTGTCTAATAACATATGATTGGCTGCCAGAAGAACAGTCAGAACTCACAAATATCATAAACCCTAGATAATTAACCATAGTTCATTAACTGTAGACGTAAGGCGCAGTGCGTTTTTCCCTGCAGAAAGTGGGTAATGGTAGCTGGAACAAGTAGCAGAGAGTTTAAACCACGGATAATTCAGAAGTCTGTGTGAAAAGATGCCACGAAAGTGATTTAGAGTCTTCAGGTTTAGCTGAGTGTCATTTAAGGATCTAGTTCTTTTTATATAAGGTACAATTCAAAAGTAATTTGTTGGAGGTATGAAAAGCACTGACCAAGAAAGTCTTTTTCACTACATTTCTGAATATTCATTATTGAAGATTTTTATAAACTCCAAGGGTTTGCTTTGAAGCTTCGTGTTTCAGAGCCAAGTCATCTCTGAGTACACAATCACCTCATTGTGTCATGGCATTGAGAACTGCTGTGGTGGTGGGTGCCTCCATAGATATCATGGACGTTACAGGAAGTAACGCTGTAGTGTGGGTTAGCACACCTTCCTTTTGTTACTATGTGGTATGACATAGCACCAGCACTACTCTTACCTTTATTCTTGTGTAGTCAAGTCTCCTGTGACCTTCTGTGCACTAAAACCTGGGGAGTTCAACATGTGTATGAGAACTAAGGTCTGGGAACAACTATTTTGTCTATTAGCCATTCCTGGGTATGACGTTGTGCTACACTATGCCCCAAGCACCTTGCCCTTGTCCCAAGTGCATCAGATTATAAGCATCTTGTTGGAAAGTGCTGTGTCATAGTAACTATTGTGTTCCTCTTGCTTGTCATAATAACACCTTGGAGTAAAAATTGAATAAATATTGTTGGAATGCATGCTAAACTGGGGAAGTCAAAAGAACTTGCTATGTGACTGAAATATATAAATATTGTGAAAGGAATTTTGCTCTCCTTAGACATGTGTTTCTGAACTCAATTATTTTCATCATAAGTGCAGCAGAAGATTTGGTTAATAGGAGTTTGCAAATTGTGAAAAATATATAACTCAGATTTTGTAATGGGATGTTGAATAATAAACTTTGTGAGGACTACATCGCCAATTTAAAGATTAGTTCATTTCCGTTTTGCGTGTCTGCTGTATGTTAGGTCTAATGGTTAGATTGCATGGTTATAATGGTGGACAAGAGTGATGCAGTTTCTGTATTCAAAACTTTGATAGTAAAGTCAGGAACGTGGACAAATCAATAAAAAAGTACATCAAGCAGAGGTGTATGAGGAAATAAAGGATGTAATGGGAGTGCCATAAATTGCACTTGTCTGGATTTTAGGAATTGGAGACGCCTTCCTGCAAGAAGTGACAACATGAATATTTACTTTGTTATTTTATTACTGTATGTTTGTGATGATTACATGGATAATAGTGCTTAATGGGATACCAATGCAAGTACAATTACTATTTAGAAATGCATTATTAGCTATGGGCATGTTTACTATTAGAGTAACGTGGGAAAACTTTTCTAAGTACATTAATACCTAAAGCTTGATAATTGAGAAAGTGGTATGAACACATCTTATTTAATCTTCAAACTAATTTTATTAGGTTAGCCTTGCTATTCCCATTTTTAGATGAGAAAATTGAGATTTAGGTTAATTCACTAATAAATGATAGATTTAGTCTCAAATTCTAGTTTTCTGATGTCACTGCAGGAGCTCATATAATTGTCTGTTGGAAGATTCACAAAATGCCTCAAACAAACTTTATAAAAATAGTATAATACTGTATATGTATTATTTTCTGGTACTTGGTTTTTCATTCAATATTATGTTTTAAAATTTATGCATATTGTGAATAGCTATGGCTCACACCAGTTTGCTTTTATTTGTTGAATTTATAAATATTTATCTATCCATCCTAACGTGAACACTTGGTTTGTTTCTAGCTGTTTTCCTTTCATGAATAGTGGTATCATGAACACCAAGTACATTCTTGAGCCTTCTACAAGTACAGAAGTTTTTTTAGGTTAGATATCCAGGAATGAATGGAATTGAAAGATTCTAGGATATATACATGCTCAATTTTACAAGATAATGACACATTTTCCCCAAATTTTTATATTAATTTATAATCTTACAACAATGTTTAAATGTTCCTGTTAATCCACATATTCTCCAATATTGTCAGGGATCTCAATTTTTTGTCAATTTAGTAGATTTAAAATGGGATATCATTGTAGCCTTAATTTTGCATTTTCCTGATTACTTGTGAAATTGAGCATCTTTCATATGTTTATTCATTTCACATAATTTATCCTTAGTGATATCCATGCCTTTTGCAGTCTTCCTGTTATGTTATCTGTAATTGACCATACAATTCTGAGAATTTATTTTGTGTGATATGTACCACATGTGAGGACTGGGATATACTAATCCTTTTGTTAATGATGTTTAATGCAAATATACTTTTTTAAGTTTGTGTTTTTAAAAAAACTTTAATGACATCTTTCAGTAAAATTTAATATAGCCAATTTAGCAATCTTTTGAAAAATTATAGTTAATATTTTTTAAATTTAAAAAATTCTTACCTAATCTAATCTCAGAATGATATGCATTGTCTTTTAAATTTTTCACATTTAAGCTCTTAATTCATAGCTGTACAGTGTGAGGCAGAGATTCAGTTCCATTTCTCTCATATGGTCATTAACTCCTGCATCATTTATTGTATACTTCCTACTAGATATGCAGATCTGCAATGCTTCTTCTAACCTACACCAGTCAGAGGCCTATGTTTTTATGGCTTGTTTGTAGGCTTTCTAACTTTTTTCATTGGGTTTTTTTTTATTACTATTATTCCCACTGGCAAAACTGTCTTAATTATTTTGTAAGTCTTGACATTCTACATAGTAATCTTCTACCCTGATTTTCCTTTTCAGGAATATTCTGGCTATTCTTAGACAATTGTCCTAATTTTAGCTTGACAAATTTCATGGAAAAATCTTTGAAGGCATCTTTGTAATTACAGAAAATCTATACATTAATTTGGTAAGAAATAGTTTCTTTGTAATCTTGAGGTTTTTTTTAAAAAAACACTTTTTAAAATTTGGGTTATTTCTTCTTCATTTCTTATCTTTTAACATCTTTCACAAAAGTCTTATATTTTTTCTTGATGTATGTCTCATGCATTTCAAAGGATTTTTCCCCTCTAAGTACTTTAAACATTTCTTGTTATTGGAAATGCTTTCCTTCTCATTTCATTTTCTATTTGTTGCTGGCTTATATGTTGTTTATCTTAGTAATTTATCTTATTTCTAAAGATTTGTCTAAAATTTTGTGTATAGATTCTTTGAATTTTTAGTGTATCATCTGAGAACAAAACTTAAATGTCTTCCTAAGTAATCTTTGAATCTTAAATGTTTTTTCTCACCTTAGTGTATTAGATAAAAGCACAGAATAATATTAAATACAACTGGTGATAGTGGTCATCCTTATCATTTCCCTTATTTTTCCAAAAGTCTACACACAGCACCTGGTATTCCCAGGTAGTCTCTCATCCAAGTGCTCACCAGGCCTGATCCTGCTTAGCTTCTGAGATCTGATGAGATCGGGCATATTCAGGGTAGCATGGTTGTAGACCATGCTTGAGTCTTATTTTCAAGGGGATGCTTTTAATGCTTTCCCATTATGGATGATGTTTGCTCTAGTCTTTTGTGTGTGAAGGTGTGTATGGGGGATGGTGGATTAGAAGACATCATTTTGGAGATTAAATGTATGGTGATGTTATTATTGAACACCAGAAATATAAAGGAATGAGCAGATATTGGTATGGAGTGGAGGGCAGGAGTACAACTTGTGAAGAGCCACATGCAAGTCCAAAGCCAACTCTTTATCTCTACTCACTACTTGGATCTGCTCCTGCTTCAAGTCCATTGTGCAGGGTCCTTTACTTCTCTCAGGAAATCTTAGATTCATCTCACTCCCATTGTACTCTGCACACATTAGCTCTGCAGCAATTTTGGCAGTGTGTTGCAATGGTGTGTTTATATGTCTAGCAGCCAAAATGATCTCAGCTATCCGTTTCCATTTTTTCAACCCACATCCATTCTTTCAGTTAAAAATCCCTGCCAATTCATTTCTCAAGCATCCCTTGAATCCATATGATTTGATCCTCGCTTTTACTTCTTTGGTCAGAGCCTCTATCACTCTCACCTTACTAGTAGGTCACAGCCTCCTACTTGGTTTCCCCGCTTTGACTCTTGTCCCTCCACAATCCGTGTTCCATAGAGTACCCTTTGTGATTTGTTAAAATATAAATGAAATCATGCCACTCCTTGGGCAATACCTTCACATATGCTTGGAACAAAATTTGAATTCCTTACCTTGTCTTAAAAATGTCTATGTGATTTGACATCGTATTACTGAGTGCCAGAATCACAGGCTTGCTTTCTTTGTCTCTCTCTTTCCCTCTCTTTCTTTCTTTTTCTTTCTTTCCTTCCTTCTTTCTTTCTTTCTTTCTTTCTTTCTTTCTTTCTTTCTTTCTTTCTTTCTTTCTTTCTTTCTTTCACCTTCCTTCCTTCCTTCCTTCCTTCCTTCCTTCCTTCCTTCCTTCCTTCCTTCCTTCCTTCTTTTTCTTTGTTTCTTTCTTTTTTTAATTTAAAATTGTAGGGTACAATTCAGAGCTAGGTATACAAATATTCACCGTGTAGGTATCCTTATTGATGAGGTGTGCCCTCCCCTTCCCCAGGCAGCTATTGACTACTGTCAATTCCACCCCCCACCCCCCACCCCCTCCCGCAGTTTCCCGCCACTTTCAATTCTTTTCTTATAATAATACAGTAGTTGTTCAAGGTCCACTTATGAGTGAGAACATGTGATACCCAGCTCTTTGTTTCTGTGAGAGATCACTCAGTATTATAAAATCTAATTCTATCCGGGTTGCTGCAAAGTTCATGATTTCATTCTTCTTAATGGCTGCGTAGTATTCCATTGTGTATATGTACACATTTTCTTTTTCCAGTCCTCTTTTGATGGGCAGCATGGTTGGTCCCATGTTCTTGCTATTGGGAACAAAGCTGCAATAAACATACGTGTGCAAGTATCTTTTTCATAGAGTGACCTGTTCCCAGTAGGGGGAGTGCGGGGTCATATGGAAGGTTGATGTTTTTAGAACTTTTAGGAATCACCACACTGATTTCCACAGGGGCTGAAGTAGTTTGCACTCCCACCAACCTCTCCAACAGTGTAGAAGTGTTCCCTTTTTGCCACATCCTCTCCAGCATCTGTTATTTTTTGAGTCATTGATGATGGCCATTCTGACTGGAGTTAGGTGGTACCTCAGTGCAGTTTTAATTTGCATTTCCTTGATGACTAGTGAGGCGGAACATTTTTTCATATATCTGTTGGCTGCTCTTGGTTGTCTTCTTTTGAGAAATGTCTATTCATATCTTTAGACCACTTTGTAATGTTTTTTTCTTTTTAGCACATTTGAGTTCCTTGTAGATCCTTGATGTTAGGCCTTTGTCAGATATGGAGTTGGCAAATATTTTTTCCCAGTCTGTGGGCTATCTCCCTGCTCTCTTGATGTTTTCTTTGGCTTTGCAGAAGCTTGTCAGTTTAATGAGGTCCCACTTGTCTATCTTATCTCTTATGGCCTGGGCACTTCCGGTCTTGATCAGGAATTAGTTTCCAGTTCCAACTTCAATAAGAGTATCTTCTACATTTTCTAAGGTTCTTACAATTTGAGGTTTTACATTTAGGTCTGTGATCCATTTAGAGTTAATTTTTGTGTATGGGGATAGGTAGGGGTCCTGTTTGAATCTTCTGCTTGTGGTTAGTCAGTTTTTCCAGCACCATTTATTGAATAGGTTCTTCTCTCCTCCAAAGGTGGTGGAGGGTTTGTCGAAGATGAGCTGGTTGAGTAATTGAGGTTTTGCTTCTGGAATCTCAATTCTATTCCATTGGTCTATATGCCTGTTCTTGTACCAATATCAGGATGTTTTGACTATTGTCGCTTTATAATATAGTTTAAAGTCTGGGAGTGTGATACCTCCTGCCTTGTTTTTTGGGGGATTTTTTTGGTTTTGTTTTTTTTTTTGCTGAAGATTGTTTTGGCTGCTCTTGGTCATTTATGTTTCCATATGAATTCCTGTATTGTTTTTTCTAGGTCTGAGAAGATGTTGCTGGTAATTTGATGGGTATTGTATTAAATCTGTAGATTCCACAGGCCTTCTTTCAATTGCTTAAACAAATTCAACTTCTTCCACCTTGAAGCCTTGGTAAGTATGGTTGCTTCTAACTAAAATCTTCTCACTAATGTTCTTGTGGCAGATTTTTCTTTGTCTTTCAGATCTTGACCCACCATCATCTCAGACAGGCTTTCTCTGTCCAATTAATATTAAGCAGATAATCATTGTGCCTTGTTTGTTTCTCTTAATTTTAGAAGACAAGTGTGGTTTAGAAGAAACGTGTGGGATGTTTTCCAACTTCCCACACGTTTGACCAATGAGGAGCCCCAGAACTTTGGAGGGGAGTTGGAGAATTAGGTCAGGGTATTATTTTTCCTACTTTCTCCCTGAAGGGTAAGCTAGATTTGTCCAGGTCACTGCTCTTTTATTTCTCTGTAAGCTGATGCTTTCTCTTTTTTCTTTACCAAGTCTGAGATTGTCACATTACCTCTCATGGTTCCCCTATGTTCAACACATCTGTAAATAGGTCCTTTGTAAACAAACTCTCCTTTGGTTATCTTGCTAGAGTGTGCCATCTGTTTTGTGCTAAGCTCCTGACTGATGTAGGTGTTGGGGACCATCAACATAGTATCCAAAGTATATTTTTGCTAATGATATGGGGACACATTCCACATTCTAAGCCAAATTTTATTTTTAAAAACTCTCATTTTTAGAGCTTCAGATCTCTACTTCATACACCCAGATAAGTAAGTCAAAATATTCATTGAACACATCTTGTGAAAAGCTCTGTGGTGTCTTTGTGTATGTGTGTGTATGCAGGGTGAAGACGAGAGGCTGAAGATATAAAAAGAAAAGACAGTGGCCCTACTCTCAAGAGTTTATAATCTAGTAAAAGAGATAGCACAAAAATAAGTTCCCAGAATAGAGCAGATTTACAATAAAGCAAGAAATAAGAACACTGTGATAAATTTCTCCAAAGAACTTATATTTAAAACACAGGCCAAAAATAAACCATGCTGGTAATGGGTATTAAATTTTGACTCAGTAGTTCTGGAAGGTTGTGTGAGTATTTTTTCCTTTATCTAGTTATTTAGTTAATTTAATTGATTTTAATTTTGGTGATTCTGATGCAGACCACCCACGGACAATACTTTTAAAAAATAATGCATTAGGAGTTCAAAGAAGAAAGATCACCAGGAGTGAAGCTAGAAGGAAAAGGCTTGTGATAGAAAAATGACATAACCTGTATTTAAGGGTAGTCTGATTTGAT